>CM028138.1:688307500-688907500 GCA_016271365.2 Neoceratodus forsteri | reverse complement strand
GCAGCTCTGCCACAGCACAGTGTATTCTGGGGAAGGTCAGGCACGTGGAGCTAGGGAGAGCTCAGTAATGGGTGGCTGTGCCACAGCACAGTGTATTCTGGAGACGGTCAGGCACGTGGAGCTAGGGAGAGCTCAGTAATGGGTGGCTGTGCCATAGCACAGTGTATTCTGGGGACGGTCAGGCATGTGGAGCTAGGGAGAGCTCAGTAATGGGTGGCTGTGCCACAGCACAGTGTATTCTGGGGAAGGTCAGGCATGTGAAGCTAGGGAGAGCCCAGCTTGCTGACCCGTCCCTTCAAAGGCTAAGGGAGTTAGCCACCAGTGGACAAGGTGAACTCGGAGCATTGGAAAAGAAAAGTATACTGGGAGAATGGGCCCTGTGTCGTGAGTGGGTTCCTAAGGGAGGACTGAGAAGGCTACCCAGCAGATAGTTGCTGTTAGGGAATATAGGAAGCAATTTCTGGCCTTAGTCAATGGCATACCTTTTCCAGGACACCTAGGAGTCAGTCATACAAAAAGGCAGCTGAGCAATAATTTTACTGGCCCAGTATTTTTAAAGACGTGGCAAACTACTGTTGGACTTGTTCACAGTGCCAGAGGGTGGGAAAGGTGGGGACAAGGCTAAAACAGCTTCAATTCCCCTACCAGTTATTGAAGAGCCATTCTGGTGTCTTGCTGTGGACGTTGTGGGGCCCCTTAGTACCCCAAGTCGCAGTGACAAGCAGTACTTTTTGGGGGTCATAGCTTATGCCACAAGGTACCCAGAGGCAGTGCCTTTGTCCTCAATTGAGGCTGAGAAAGTGTCCAATGAACTGCAGGAGATATTTAGCTAGGTGGGTTTCCTCCAGGAGATTCTGTTGGACCAAGGTACCAACTTCATGTCTGATCTGATGGTTAGTCTTTGGAAGAAGTGTGGGGTAAGGCAGCTCAGGGCCTCACCATACCACCTCCAGACTAATGGTCTGGTCAAGCAATTCAGTGGGTCCCCTAAGATCATGTTAAGGGCATTCACTGACCAGCATGTGAGAAAGTGGGAAAAGTACCTACCCCATCTCCTATTCCCATACTGGAAAGTCCTCCAGAGTCCACAGGGTTCTCACCCTTCGAACTCCTGTTTGGCCATAGGGTAAGTGGTACCCTTGATTTGGAAAGGGATGAATAGGAGGGTGAGTTTGCTCCCAAGGGGAAATCTGTTGTGGGATATGTCCTGAATTTCAGGTCATGGCTCAAAAAGCTTATGGGGTTCATCCAGGATCACCTAGTAGCTGTGCAACAGAGGCAAAAGACATGGCATGACGGTTGAGCCAGAGCATGGAGTATGAAGTTGGGCAACAGGTAATGGTACTCATCTTTGCCTGGCAGAACAAACTACAGGCAGCTTGTGAAGGGCCTTACTCCGTGGTCAGAGGGGTGAATGATGTTAATTACATGGTGGTGCTACCCAACAGGAGGTGCAAACAGCATGTTTACCGCATAAACATGATGAAACCCTGCCATTAGAGGGACAAGATGATCCTGGCTGTGTGCATCTCTGGAGAAGGGAATGGAAGCAGACCCACTGGAAGATCTCCTGGAGAGGTGAAGGGAGAATCCTCAGTGGATGCTGTCACCTCTGGGAGCAACTGACTTTATTTATTTAATTAGTTTGTATTGACCAGGTAAGCACGCTAAACAATTAAATGCCTATTTTCAGGTACTACTAAAGAGGTTACAATAGGGTAGTACAGACAGATAAATTACAATACAAGTGAAAAGAAACAGAACAAGAATTACATGAGAGCACATGAATGATACAGAGTAATAGATATACAAAGAGCATAAAACAGGGCACATGACAAAAAAAGTACAGATTAGAATTGAATATATCCGTGTGGCTAGATGCAATGCACCACGTGTTCTCTCAGATTGAAATGGCCCATCACCTGTGCAGGTGCGAGCTGATGAGTCCTTCAAGTAGTTCCAGAGGTGTCTTTTAATGAGGTAGAGAGAGGAGGCACACTGGACAGATAAAGTGAGGGAGTTCCACATCCTGGGGGCACAAGCAGGAAAAGCGTGATCACCCATGTTAGTCCGAGATTTAGTGACAGCAAGCAGGGACTGGGTGGTAGATTTAAGGGGGCAGCCAACATTAGCAGCCTTTAAGGGCTCAGCAAGGAGTAACATATTTACAAAATACCACAGCACAAAGTATCAGGCTTTAGGAGGGTAACCATCCAAGTCTGCTGTAAAGCTCACAATGATGACTGAGGCAGGCAGCTAAGAGGGTGAAATGACAGATGTTGTTAAACTATATCCCACTTAGACAAGAGGAGCATTGGTGTAGGTAATTAGTCCATAGTTCAGAGTGGGAAGAAGGACCCCCAGATGGGCTACAAGGGTAAGGAAGTGTTTAGCTGTGTAAGCCATATCCAGCTTTCTGTTTATAGCCCTGCAGACATTAGAGATATGCACAGTAAGGTTCCATTGCGGGTCAGGGGTGACACCAAGGTATTTAAAGGAAGAGGCAACAGTCAAGAGCAAGCCACCAGAGCTGGATACAGCCAGGGGTTCGGTGAAAGATTTATTTTTAGCACAAGAGCCAAAAGGCATTGTCTAGGTTTTATTTTAATTTTTTCTTTCAAAAATGTACTTTATTGATCATTTTATTACCAATACAAGAATCACACCGTATAACATGTAACAGACAAATGCAAGAAAAAAGGAACAAAGAAATGATACATACAAACAGTACAGATTGATACTAACCCACCCCACCCATCCTCCCTATACGCTCCGTCAATGGGGGTCAGCCACACGTTCAGAGTGATCGCCATCAGGAGAGAAAGGGTTTCAGTTCAGGCCAGGTGATGCCCTACTGTCAGATACCCAGGGGCCATGTGTGCTTGTCAGACAAGGTCCAAAATCCCCAGCAAGGTCTGTGTTGCTTGGATGGTATCCAGACCAGTCTGGATCCACCAGATACCCGCCCTCATGGCAGGATAGTGGATCAGGCTGGATACCATCACTAGCTGCCTGTGGATCCTGCCACCCGATCCCGGGTCATATCCCGTATTATCTGGCACTGTATCCAATGATCTGACATTGGATACCTGGATCTGATGCCAGATCCCTGGCTCCAGTGCTGGATAATGCAGGATCTGACCCAGGATCTGACCTCTGTATTTGGGCAGATCCCACTCGAATAGTGCCGCCATCTGTTGGATCACTGGCAGATCCATGGCGGCACTCTCCGAGCATCACTTTTCCCAGCAAATGTGAAAGGTTGTTCACCTGTGTCATAAGAAGAACAGCATTTTTTCCATAGGGAGAGCTTGTATGACTTCTGCATGCCATTCCTGAAGAGTAGGCATGAGTGTGTCTTTCCAGTGCCACAGTATTGTATTTTAATGGCAGGTGTGATGAGTATAAAGTGATATTTGCGGTGGCCCATAAGGTGCTTGACGCCCAGTCCAAATAAGCATTTACTGGTAGTGATGGTATGTTGTAGTTCAAGGAGAGGGTCAAGAAAGTAGGAGACTTGGAGCCATAAAGACTGGGCCTTAGGGCAATCCCAGAGGATGTGCTTGAGGGTGCCAGTAGCAGCATTGCACTTGGTGCATAAGGAGGAGTGAAGGATCTTCCAGTTTTCTTAACATTCTGGACCAGCTTATTGAAGACAGCCAGGAATGAATTCAGGGAAGTCCTCATTTAATTGGGAATTGATGATCTCAATATTATGGAGCATGACAAAAATACCCGGTCATCTGCATATAGGATAGCACTGCACTGATTTCTTTTTCTTTCTTGGTGGGGAGGGAATGTAACAATTTGCTAGTTATACACGTACTCAAGATGTAGCAGTCTGCTAGGTATACTTGCATAGTATTCCCTTTTTTCCTTATATATGTGTCATTTTCTCTGTTGGGAAACAGTGCAGCCTTTTTATCAGTGTCTCTGAGAAGAAAAACAGACCAAATTGGGCCAGGCTATAAATTTTACTTCGGACTTCTGATATTTGAGTGAGCATTAAAAGTGCCTGTGATGTCAGGAAGCAGCTAGCTAATATAAACATTTCTGTTACTAGGGGGCTTAAATGTCAGAAAGCAGCTAGCTAACATAAACATTCCTCTTAGTGGGCTCAAATGTCAGGAAGTAGCTAACTAATATAAACATTCCTGTTAGGGGGTTCAACTGTCAGGAAGCAGCTAGCTAACATAAACATTCCTCTTAGTGGGCTCAAATATCAGGAAGTAGCTAACTAATATAAACATTCCTGTTAGGGGGCTCAGATGTCAGGAAGCAGCTGTCGAACATAAACATTCTGTTAGGGGCTCAGATGTCGGAAGCAGCTGTCTAACATAAACATTCCTGTTAGGGGCTTAGAAGTCAGAAAGCAGCTATCTAACATAAACATTCCTGTTAGGGGCTCAGATGTCAGGAAGCAGCTGTCTAACATAAACGTACCTGTTGGGGGCTCAGATGTCAGGAAGCAGCTATCTAACATAAGCATTCCTGTTAGGGGGCTCAGATGTCAGAAAGCAGCTAGCTAACATAAACATTCCGGTTAGGGGCTCAGATGTCAGAAAGCAGCTAGCTAACATAACATTCCTGTTAGGGGCTCAGATGTCAGGAAGCAGCTGGTTATACATAAAGTTGCTCATCCTGTATTTTGTTTATAGTATAGTATTATGTGAAATGTGTGCATTGTGGGATTTTTCTCTTCACAATGAAACTGACTTGTCCAGTCTCTAGAGGTTCTAGAATGCTGTTCTACCACAGAAGGGTACAATCACATTCAATGACCTTTGAACTATTGTACAACAGCATTATGAAAAGGACGGCTTTCTATAGAACAATAATCTACTATACACTATCATTCTTACTTCCCATAGTAATAAAAGGATGACCATATAAACAGAATATATCCCAAGGGTCAGAAACAAAATTAATAAAATATGTGGGTTACTGACCTGGAACATAGATAGCTTAGCATCTAAATGAGCTGATCCAGTGTGTGTGAGCTACTTCTCTTCTGTTTAAATTCTCCTCTTGCAAGAAACCTGGTAATTAAATTCTATTCCTAAAATCCTAGATTTTGAAACTTTTTTTAAAAGAAGTCAAGAAGGCATCAAAGGACAGGAATATGAAATACAGAAAGTTATAAAAGATACTAAAATAAAATGGATAATGGTAACAGCTTGGTGATTAATATAAAAAGTGAAAAAAATGGATATATTCTTTAATAAACTGTTGCACCCTGCCAGTGGTTACTTCTAAGATGAATGTCAGGGTTTTATTTAACTCTCAAAATTGATTAGCGTTTTGCTCATAAAAGTTCTAAAACATTGTGAAAATGCATAGCACTTGCCTCACTGTGTTTAACAAACATAACACTTCTAGAAAACCTATATAAATGCTTTCTGTACAGTTAGTATTGTCCCAAGAAAAAAAAACTGCTAATTAATTATTTAAAACCCTGAATGTCAACATTTTGGCACTAGTTTGGAAAGCAATTTACAGGAAATAATAACTAGGGATACAGACAGTGATTTACTACTAGCAAAAGATTTCAGTGCCGGGCTCCCTGTTCATAGAGAAGGCTCCGGTTTTTTGTGAACAGTTAATGATAATGAAACCAAAATAAATATATTAAATCCAAATTTATACAACACCTATGGGTCTCTGTTCAGGATGATATTTGAGCTATCTCACAGACCACATGTGAGTATATCAGATAGCTTCAAATTGGGTATGTCACAATGGATATCTTTTCATGCTGGGTATTTCACAAAAGGTTCAGAACTAATTCTGAATGTTCAGCCGCAGTAGCACTACTAACCATATTCAAATGCAAATAACTTTAAACCAAAAAATGATAACATCATACTGTGAGCACAAAAGTTATTCAGCACAAAAATATCTACAAAATGAGTGGTGTTTCATTTATACCTACCTTTTATTTTTTCATAATCAGCAGAGAATTCAATGTTTTCACTTTTTTGAGAAACAAATGTGAATAACTTTAAAACAAATTAAATGATAGCACGGTACTGTGAGCACAAAATTTGGTTCAGCACAAAACTATCTATAAAATGAGTTGTGTTTCATTTACAGATACCTTTTATTTTTTTATAATTGGTAAAAAGTAGCAGAAAATAAAATGTTTCCCTTTTTTCGAAAAACGAATGTGAATAACTTTCAAAAGAAAAAATGATAGCATGGCACTGTGAGCACAAAATTTGTTCAACACAAAGAGATCGACAAAATGAGTGGTGTTTCATTTACATGTACCTTTTAGTTTTTGATAATTAATAAAACAAAATACATTTTTTTCACTTTTTGCAACAAACAAATGAAAATAACTTTAGAATGGAAAAAGAGAGACCCACACTTGTTGTACAAATCAAATATGACATAGGTGGGAGTAAGATAGCAGAAATATCTTCACTCACTGTCACTGAACTCTTGTCCCCAACTTGTGGAAGATATTTGTGCTGTCTCACTCCCACCTATGTCATATCCCATATTTATTAGAGAAGGCCAAGTCTTAGGAATGAAAAAGTAATAAAGCAGGAATCCATTTATTGCTAGTGAAACTTTTACATAAATAAATAAATAAAATGCATCTACCGTAATAGTGGACGTGGATCTATTTTTAATTAATGTGCATACAGGAAGTGGCCCTAATGGAAAGTGTACACATAATTCACATAATGGTTCTTCTTTGATTTATCTTTTTGTTGTTAATTTGAATGCAATAGATAGTGTTACAGACATAGAGGTAGAGGAACAAAGAGAATCTCTTACTTTCCTTTAAAATACAACTTAAATATTACAAATCTGAAGATCAGTTAGAGAAGTTAATGACTGACAACTGTGAGATAATTAACACTAAAAGAATAACCTGCACACAAGACAACATAGAAAATCTTGGTATTATCATACAGATCCCTTATTTTACTGACCTGAAGTTACACATTTTGATCAGAATGAGTCTACAGATGTCATATATCTATGGTAAAAATATATTACAAAATTTAAAACCCTCCCATATGAGAGACAATTAGTAAATGAAGTAAGCAAAGTTACTTGGTTTAACAACAATTACAGAATGATGAAGGAAAAACGATTTAATCTGACAGACAAAACAATAAAACAAAGTTTCTTGAATTTTCAGTGTTAATCAAGGAGAGGAACTAGTACAACAGAATTCTTAATGAGAAAAAAATCCAAGTTGAACTGTAAAATAAACTCCAAAAGTCAACTGTTGAAAATTGCCAGTGTTTTTTGGAAGTTAATGGGAAAAAGGTACTAATGTGTTTGAACATCAATAAACTCACATATTCAACCAGGCAGTTGGAAGAAACATTATAATGCTGTTTTTATGCTGAGGAAGAAGTTTATAGATTGAACATTAGAGTAGTTTTATCACAAAAGCTGAGAGCCATAAACAAACCTATCCCAATAATTTTTACATAGCAGGAATATTGGATGCAATTAATTCTATTAAAATGAACAAGTCTTCATGTCCAGATGGATTAGTTTCAGATGTGTTCAAGTATTATATGGGTTAGTGGGCTCTGTTATTATACCATCTACGTAATAATATAATAATATAAACCATATAATAATATAATTCAAAATCAAACTGTACCCAACTCTTTGTTAGGGAATATTATCCCCCAATACATTAAAAGGGTCCTTTAAGTGATCCATTAATGTACCACCTATTAGCTTAATCGAAACTGCACAGCAATTCTTTTCACGAATTATCATAACAAAACTGGAAACATGGGTGGAGGTAAATGGGTCATTGTTAGACGAAACACAAAATGGATTTAGAAAGAATAGATTAACCATGGAACATTGCATGGTTCTATCACACTTGTATCAGAAGTATGTAAAGATAAAAAAGGGTAAACTGTTTTGCTGTTTTGTGACTCTTCACATGGCATTTGATAGTATACAGTAAGTAGGAGAACCTGACAGTCTGCTCTATCGCTTTGAAAAGACATCAGTATTTATTAGCATCCTAATTAGAATGCACAAAGAAATCTGGTCTAGAATACAATATAATACTGAGAGTAATGTAACTAATGAAATAAAAAACAATTTTGGGGTCAGACAAGATTGTATAATAGCCCCTACTATTTCTAATTTGCATGTCAATGAAGCACTAATACAAACGTTGATGAAGAATATCACTCTCCAAGGATGTTTGAGGTAAAAGTGCAACATCTGTCTTACAAGAATGATGTGATACTTATAGCCACCTCACTGGGTTTACAGTGGAAAATGTCCAAATTCACTAGTTTACATAAATCACGTTTTTTACAAATTAACTTAGCTAAAACCCAACTGTTGACTTTTAGGAAAAATAGTACACATTGTTCTTTTCATGATTATCTTTATTTTAATAATAACAACTGTGATACAGTTAAGTTTAATGAGTACCAGGGGGTGATTTACACAAACATTTTGAGCTGAAATACTCATATAAACAATATCAAAAACAAACTGAACAAAACAATTAATGGTCTCAGAAAATGTATGGCAACTTATGGGGGATATTCTGTTTTAGGATGTCTTAATGCAATTAATACTAACATTACACCTGCTATACTATATGGCTCCAATGTTTGGGGTCTTGGGAGGACTTCTCAACTTGAAATTATTCTTAATCAGTTATATAGATACCTCCTTGGGGTTCCAAGTTGTGTTCCAGGGTCAGTATTACGATTAGAATTGGGTCAATTAACCTTGCATTGTCTCACAAAATAGAATAACAGTATTTTGCAATTTGCTCAGGAGTACAGACTACCTAGACTTGCAATAGAAGAACAAATACAGTATTCATCTAGTGGGTTTCAAGTCCCTTATTTTCAATTTATTAATGTTTTATATATATATATATATATATATATATATATATATTATATTATATTATATTATATTATATTATATTATATGCAAAAACTTTGTCAATGCATCATTTAGGTTAAAACACAAAAAGGAAATTAAACTTTTAGGGTTGACCCTCCTCCTTGGACCTGCCCATCGTCCTGGAGATTGACAGCTGACAGGGTGTTCCTTTGGGTTGTGAGGCCTAAATCTTACCCCATTCCATGTGTAATCATATTTACAAGGCACAGAAAAGATGAATGGGGTGAGAGTTAGGCCTCACAACCCCAAGACACACCAAAGTTTGCATAGAATTTCCTTACTTTGAGAAAGAATATAAAAGTAAAAGTTGTGGAAGTTGGTAGAGTGCAGGGCCCCAAGGGGCCCGTGCTCCCACCGACTTCCAAATTCATTAAAAATGAAAAGTCATGCAAGTGGGTGGGAGTGCGGGCCTTCAGGCCCCGTGATCCCACCAACTTATAAATTTCTATGTAAGATAAGGCTATAAGTACTAAATATCATATGTATTGCTGGGAGTGCATATGAGTGGGAGCATGGGGCCCAAAAGCTCCCACCACATTGAAAGAAGGCAAAGTGTCAGTTATCAGAGTGGCATAATTCAACACTTGTTTACATGTCAGACACGTAACCACTAGAAATTTCCTCCATAGCAGTAACACTAGACACCCAATAAATGTGAACCCAGTACCACAATGCAAAATGCCATATGCAAAACATACAGCGTGTCACTCAATATGTCTGCAGCAAATTAATTTTCAAACACCTAAACACCATAATTCACATGAACAGGACAGCTTCTGAAGACTCTCCAAATTTAAATATAAAAGACAAAACTGTTTCTGAGACACAGCATGTGAAAGTTTGAGATTTTCATTTGTTGGAGTGGCAGACTTCTGCACCTGTTTATGTTTTAGACACCTAATGACTGAAAAGTAGATCCATGGCAGTAAGGCTAGTTACCGAATAAATTTCAAGCCAGTGCAAGAATGGAAAAACGCTGTCCACCAAATGTAAACTGCACCACACAATAGCTCCACAGAAAATGTGTTGTCCGACATGTAAACACCATAATTCACATCTACAGAACATGCTGTCAACACTCTCCAAATTTCAAGTAAAAAGACCAAACCGTTTCCGAGATATTTAAAGTTAAAGGTTGTTAAAATTGGCCTATCTGTTGCATTAAAATCTGGCCATCTAGTCCCTCCCTTGTGATCAAAGATTGTGGTTAAAGAATCTCACGATCAAAGAATTTGCAGTCTTGTAATCAAAGAATTTGCAGGCTCATCCCAGAATTCTAAAAGAACAAAGGGCAGAACTAGTGACACCACTGACTACCCTCTTTAACAAATCATGGAAGGATGGGGTGGTACCCGATGACTGGAGGAGGGCAGATGTGATTCCCCTTCACAAAAGTGGGAGCAAGGCAGAATCAGGAAACTACAGACCTGTTAGTTTAACCTCAGTGGTAGGGAAAATGATGGAATCACTTCTGAAGGAAAGAATTGTCGAGTATCTAAAGGCCAGAGGGGCACAGGACCCAAGGCAGCATGGATTCACAGTGGGAAGGTCATGCCAGACAAATCTGACAGATTTCTTTGACTGAGTGACCAAAGTAGTAGATCAGGGAGGGGCTGTGGACATGGCCTACCTAGACTTTAGCAAGGCATTTGACACAGTCCCACACAAAAGATTAATATACAAGTTAGCCAGCCTGGCTGAGTGGGTCCCAAGATTACAGCCTGGGTGGCTGGAGAATAGGACACAGAGTAATAGTAAATGGAGTCCACTCTGAAGAAAGGGGGGCTTACTAGTGTACTGCAGGGTCTAGTATTAGGACTAGTCCTCTCAATGTCTTTTATGTTTACATTGCAGAGGGACTGGAAGGAAAGGATGTCTCTTTGCAGATGACACAAAGATCTGCAACAGAGTTGATGCACAAGGTGGGGTGGAAAGGATGAGAAGGGACTTGGTTAGAGGAATGGTCAAATGGCAGCTTAGATTCAATGCTAAGAAGTGCAGTGCACCTAGGAAACAAAACCCAGGGAAGAATACGCAATGGGGGGTGAGATACTAACAACAACAAAAATGGAAAGGGACCTGGGGGTAGTCATATCAGATGACCTAAATATGGTCAAGCAATGTGAGAGGGTAGCAAGGAGGGCTGGGGGGATACTGGGATGCATAGGGAGAGGCATCACCAGTAGAAAACGAAGTTATTATCCCTCTGTACAGACAGCTGGTGAGACCCCATCTGGAGTACTGCGTGCAGTTCTGGAGACCCAATCTCTGCAAAAACATAGACAGAATGGAAGCTGCCCAGAGGAGGGCAACTAAAATGGTGCAGGGTCTGCACCAGAGACATATGAAGAGAGACTTAAGGAGCTTAATATGTATAGCCTCGAGGAAAGGAGGAGAGGGGACATGATAGAAACTTTCAAGTACCTCAAGGGAATCAACAAAGTCCAAGAGGGTAGCATCTTTCAAAAAAAGAGGTGTGCAAGAACAAGGGGGCACAATTTGAAGATAGAGGGGCAGCTCAGAGGTAATTTAAGGAAGTATTTTTTCACAGAGAGGGTTGTGGATGCATGGAACGGCCTTCCGGAGGAGGTTATGGAGTCAAAAACAGTGGTGGAATTCAAGCATGCATGGGACAGTCATAAGGCAATTCTAGGGGGTGTGGGTAGGAAGAAGTAGGCTGCTGGTTCACTAGGATCTGCAGCTTATCCATTAGGTAGGGAAATGGGCAGACTGGGTGGGCCAAGCAGTCCTTATCTGCCGTCAAATTCTACGTTTCTATGTTTCTATGATCAAAGAATAAAAAATGGTCAGATTCAAATTTTAGACATAAATGCATGAAACCTCCGGCATGGTCCCATAAAACGAAGCACCCTGAGCAAAACTCACCCTCATTTGTGTTCATAATCCACCCCTGAGTGGAGAAATTTGCTTTTTTCTACTGCTGATCTTGTCCCTCATTCATGATCTAAGATCACGGTTAAAGAATCTCGCGATCAAAGAATTTGCAGGCTCGCGTTCAAAGATCGTTAGCGAGTCATAATCAAAAATTAAAAATGTGTGAAACTCTATTTCTTGACCATTTTGAACAAAACCAGAGGCATGGCTCGATAGAGCCAAAGCACCCTGAGTAAAACCCATCCAAGTTTTACTTCAGGAGTGACACCTGAGCTGAGATATTTGAGTTTTTCTGACTGGAACCTTAAAACAAGATGGCGGCCGTCGCAATCAAAGAATTCTCGGGGTCAAAGAATCTTTGACCACGAGGCTACAAATTCTTTGATCATGAGGAGGGACCAGATGTCCAAAACCCCATTCTTTGTTCGCAAAACAATCATATAAATTTTCCCATTGACTTATAATGGGATCTTAAAACTGCAAGAAACTTTGAATGGATTAATATTTTTTCATGAAACAAAAAGCAGCATGTTCATTGACCAAAGCTCTTTCAGGTGAGCCAACTCTCAGAGTGGCTTGTCACGTGACGGCTGCACAGCACCATGGGCAAAATCCCCCAAACTGCCCACATAACTGGCAAAAAGTGCATTTTTCAACGTTTTTTGCACAAAGACCGTAAGTCCAACCTGAAACAAAATTTGGCAGATCAAGAGATCAACCATGCCCCACTGCACATACCAAATTTCATGCAAATCTGTTGAACAGGTTCAAAGTTATTAACAAGCAAAATTTTGAGTTTAACATAGACGTGCTTTCATAACCCTAAATATAGAGGCACGACCACACACCTATGATATATATACAGTATATATATATATATATATATATATATACATTTTTTTACAATGGCCTAGGGTCAATGTTTATGTACATATTTTGAATACCTCAAGTTTGGATAATCGATGCAACAAAAAATAGATACCGGAAAAAGACAGTCTAACATGACTGGGAGACTGAAACATTGAAACTTCATATTTCATACAAATCTGAAAACAGTTACTCACGGGGAAATATTTATCTGTGCTTACTGACAAAACTCATAGGATATTAATTACAATCTGTAGGCTGGGGTTGTTTGGATCTAAGATTCTTTTATATAAACAGTCTTGTGTGACACACTCTCACCTTTTTGTGACTGTGGCATGGGAGAAGGTGATGACTTGGCATGTGTTGTTGCCTGGTGCCCAAAATACAAAAAGCAATGTATAAAGTACTTCCCACGTCTTCTGGACAATTTTAATATGACACCAAATGAAACTGTAAAATCACTGCTTAATAACTCAGGCCCTCAAAGGTTAACAATTTTTGTCCAGTTTCTGCAGTCCCTGCACTTACACTGACAGGAATCTAATGACATTGTAACTTTTTGAATGTAACCTGGGTGACTAATATAATGAATGTCTGGTTATATTATGGAAACACATCTGGAAATTATGTATTTCAATGCATGGAAGACTGAGAATGTGTCCTTTCGTTTCATGACCATGTCGGTCCTTTCAGATATGATTGTTGGAATACAGGTGACAAAACATTAAATTAGGGAGGTAGCTAGCCAGACCCAAACCCTAGGTGTCCTGCTTACATTTTGGGACAGGATATTTTCCTTGCCCAGAATTAGCTAAAAAGTGGCTGATCTCTCAAGTTTCCTAAGTTTTTAATTGTCTTTTGATATATATGGATAAAAATTGTTTTAATAAGGGAACTTTTATCTGCCGTGAAATTACACTCATGATAATTGAAAATAGCTGTGTTTGATTCCTAACTGAAACTGTAAGTCAAGAACTTTTGTAAAAGCACTTACGTTTCTTAGCTATGGATGTTAAAGCTGTAAATGAATTTATTTATTTACAGTTTATGTATTTGTAATAACTATTTTTGTCGAACAATAACATTTTTGATTGATTGTTCTACAGTGGCTGGCAGCAAGGTAACAACTAACAAGGCTTGAGAGCCTCGGGAAATTGGAGGGAATGCTGATAGTTCTAGAGTGTCTGGCAACAATGTAACATCTAGAAGGGCTTGAGAGCCTTAGGGAATGGCATGCCGATTGTTCCAGAGTGGGTGGCAGCAATATAAACCAGCAGGATTCAATAGACTTGGGAGAGCAGAGGGTATGCGATCCTTCTGGAATGGGCAGCAACAATGAGGCCATACCAGCTGATGGAGCTGAATAACCGTCTTCCAACATAGGATGTAACATTGTCTCAGGCATGAACTGTGTCAGCTGCTTCCCTGAATTAATTACTTATTCAGGCTTTTCTTACATTTACACACACAGCCAGTTATGGACCTCATAAACAAGGGGTCCCAGGAAAGAATAATATGTACTCAGCCTTTCAGATGGACTTTACTTACTAGTAGTGTTTCTTATCCTAATCCATCCTTTGGACCCTAGGCAAGGATCCCTCTTCCTCCTGTCATACACAGTACTACGGCAGAGTCATATGAGACAGCTTAACAGCAAAGCACAACTTTATTTCACAGCAAACAACTCATTGAAAATTCCATTGATGCGTATGGGTATGGGGTAGAATTCGTTCAGTTACTGATCCACTTATTTTTGGAACACCATCTGTTAGATGGTCTCCAACACCTAACGTGTTCCCCATTAAACTGAAAGATAATTTACAAAAACTTCATGGGCCCCATATTAAAAGGTTAGTACCTGCTTTAACCTGGTTTTGTGCCAGTGCTTCGGATGGGGCCATATTCAAAGGCCTCTGGAGTGCTGCTCAAACCCAGCAGTGTGATCACTACCTACTTTACATGAGATCACACTCACTGACATTCAAACAGCAGCCGGTGATTCATGGTATAGCCAAGGAAGAGAGCAGTGGACTGTGCCAGCCAACATCTCGTATGATGCACCAGTTACCAGGGTGGAGGGTGCAGGGTTCAGCATCTGGTGGGTGGGTGGGTGCGCATGCAGTTCAGGGCTCCATTATACCAAGTAATTGTTTATATTATTTAAACAAGAGCAGTGGGGAGGCACTGTACCGCCAAGGAGATGTTTATGTTATTATTACAGGGGTGACTAGGGGAGGGAGAACACTTTACTGCCAGGGACACGTTAGTGTTACCAGGCATGGGAGCACTATGCAGCTATTGTGCACATGCAAATGAGCCCATAATGGGCAGGCAGATGGCCCCTTTGTGCCTTGCATGCCCAATGAGCTCATTTGCATATCTGGGATGAATATAACCCACAGGAGCCCTGGTGCTATCCCATTTTGGGCAGTGCTGCCTCATGTGGGCCATATGTAGCCTTGGTCCATGTTGGTGCTGTGCACATTCACTTAGCACTACACCAACATGGCAGTATATTCAGTCCATTATCGCACTCCATAGTGCATGTTATATGGCTGTGTACTACCCAGAGCTGGCACTGTGTTACTGCAAGCACAACACAACATGCTGCACTGCGCCTGTGAACAGCTCTGAATATGGGGCCCCTCGTCAACTCATGTTTTGTATAATTTTGTTTTAATAAATGTTTTGCTTGTTTATAGTTTAATGTATGAATTTCAGTCATTTGTATCATGGTTTGATATCATGTGATGCACTTTTTAGTACCTGGGTTGTGCCTGAAAAAGGCATTTCAGTGCCAGTGTACCTACCTGGTCAACAAAATAAATAAATAGTTAATTTCAGGAGTTGGCATGCAAAGGAAAAAAGCTAAGGCAGCAAATCCCTACTGGCAGAGTAGTACTGTAACTCACAGGCTGTTCTTTTGTTGCCCAAGCACGCTCTGCCTTTACCATGTTTCCCTGCGTCACCACTAGCAGGTCCCTTAGAAGGTGCATCTGGCTAACATTGTTCTTGGCTGCCACTAATTACGCCTAGTGAGGCACAGTCTGAACTCAGCCACCCCCACATCACAATACAGCACTAGGTTTAAATGGTCCTCCTGCACTGGAGGCTGTTACCTTTGCCCACCTGGTACCAGGGATATCTATGAATTATGAACAGGGAAGTTGCCTGCACACAGTTCCTGGGTACCCAGGGTCGAATCAGTGGAGGCCGACTGATCAATCAATCAATCAATCAAAATCTTTATTTATCGCCGAACACCATTGAGCAAAGCTCATTTGCAAAGGTGGACCTGTGTCAAACAAGGTCAAAGCACAATACATTTATATACAGGCAACAAACACCTCAAAACAATAGCAAAAGATCCACTTTTGAAACAGTATCCCAGGTGTGTTTGTGGCAGTTTGAAGATTAACAAGATATAAACAGCATATACACCACAGTATTCGGTGGAAATGACAAAAGTAACTGGTTCGTGGTAACAGGAGATAATTAAACACTATCATTGCCAACATTGTCTAGTAAAACCATGACACGGCATTTAGATTTGGAGGGGGACATCATGAGAAAGCTATAAGGGGAGTTAGAGGTTCTGGGGTAAGGTAAGGGCCACAAAATAATTCAAGGGGTGCAAGGACAACAGGGCAAGGGGACAGATCTCAACCAAGCAGGTACAAGCTCCTACCGCATAATGGGAGACATTAGTAGAGGATAACACAGGTAAGAAGTCAGGTAGGGTAAGGAAGAGTAAACAGAAGAGAAAAGAAACAAGGTGAGAGAAATATAGGATTAAGAAGACCAGAGGACCATGACATGGACAGAGAATGCAGAAAACTGGGTAGACAGCAGACACTGTATCAGACTAGGAGTGGGGGAAACAGTTGCAGGGTTCCTTAACAGCATGGGCATATAATGTTTTAAAGGTTGTGAGACTGACAGGGATGCTCAATTTCAGCGATTTTTGCAATTTGTTCCATAGGGATGGCTGCACAAAACTTATGGCCGCTCTCCCAAAACGTGTTTTAGCCCTAGGACCTTTCAAGCAACTAAAGGAGTAACTTCTCAGTGCATAATTTCCTAACAAACTTAGCGGAAGACAGTCAGAGATATACTGGAGACATTCTTTGGTAACAGCTTTGAAGGTCCAGAGTGCAGCATTCTGTTCCGCCTGTACTGAAGGAAGGCTACCCACGGCTGCATACAAAGAACAATGATGAGTGGAGAGGGTAGGCCAGTTATAAATCTCAGGCTCTGTGATACACGGTGTCCAGCTTTGCAAGATAGGAGGCAGTGCACTGACTATAAAGGAAGTCTGCATAGTCGACTAGGGAAAGGAACGTTGCTTGGACCAACCGCAGCTTAGCATCTCTGGTCATGATGTGGTTAATCCTGAAGAAGAGACCAAGCCTCTGCCTCAGTTTTTTCAGCAGATCCTCGACATGATCCGTGAAGGAGAGACTATGGTCCAGCCAAACTCCCAAATACTTGAATTTTGTAACAAATTCCAACCTTTCTCCTGGCATAGTGGTAATCGGTGGAATAAATCCAACACTGGCCGGGTTCGCAGTATGAATGAGGGGTGAAAAGAGCATCGCTTTTGTTTTTTTGGCATTGAGTAGAGGTTTTTTATTTAGGAGCTGGCTCTGTAGCAGGTTAAAGTCAGCTTGCATCTCCACAGGTGGCTTCCGGCATTGGGCGGCTTAGGTAAAGCAACATGTCATCTGCAAACAGGTGAATATTGGCCTTCTTAATGCCATCATCAATGTTGTTTATGTAAATTGCAAACAGTAAGTGACCCAGAATGGATCCCTGAGGCACACCTCTTTTTAAAGGTTTGAGAGGGGAGAGTTCACCTTCAGCCTTAACCTGCTGGAGCTGGCCTGTGAGGTAGTCATTGAACCAACGCATGGATATTGAGTCCAGACCTATCATCCTCTAGGTGGAGAGAAGCAGGCTGTGGTCAACATTGTCGAAAGCCTTGCTTAGGTCCAGAAACACAGCACAGACAAAGTTTCTGTTCTCCAGGTCTCATTGCCAATCATTCGTCACTTTAGCCAAGGCTGTAATGTTTTGCTCTGAAACCGGATTGCACTGGGTTTAGAAGGTTCATATTGTCTAAGTAGGTTCTCAGCTGTGTGTTCACGATTTTCTCCAAAAGTTTAGACAGTATGGGAAGAGGTGAGATTGGCCTGTAATTATTAAGATCACAGGGGTTCCTTGATTTAAACAGGAATGACATGGGTGGTTCTCCATAGGTGTGGGAGGATCCCCTGGGACAGAGACAGGTTGAAAAGATGAGTAACTGGCACAGCTAGAACATAGTAGGCAATCTTTAAAAAGTAGGGGTCAAGGGAATCAGCGCCAGCACTTTTCTTAATGTCTGTTCGTAGGAGAAGGTCTTTGACCTCTTTCAGCGATGCAGGTAGAAAGAAGAAGACTGAATTAGTGGTAAGGGATTCAAGATTCTGTATGCCAATCTGAGAGCGTAGTGAGCATGCGAGGGAGTTATCAAATACTAGACCTGCGGTGGCAAAATGGTTGTTAAAGGCCTCTAAAATCTTCATTCCAACACAAACAGTAGCACTACCAGAGATAATTTTTGAAAGAAGTAAGTTTCCAGGCATATGGCCAGACAGCTCTTTGATTGTATTCCAAAATTTAGTAGAGTTCTTGGTAGCAGAGTCCAGTTCAGAGCGATAGAAATTGACTTTTGCCTCTCTAACCATCTTAGTGCAGGAGTTCCTAGCCCTTCTGAATTGGCACCAGTCCTCGGATGTCTTGGATTTACACGCTTTTTTTCCAGAGCTCGTCCCTCTCTAACAATGCAGCCTTAAGTTCAGTGGAAAACCAACGGCATGTTCTATTCTTTGTCGCGGACTTTGACCAGAGGTGCATACTTGTTTAGGGCACCTGACACAATTTCACAGAAAATGTCATATGCCATATTCACGATTTAGCTAGGTAAAGTCCTGCCAGTGCAGAGAGAATTTTAGCTTGTCAATATAGGCAAATGGGTCAAAGTAGCATCTAGACCTTTTGGTGGAGAACTAAGATAAGGCTGGAGGTTTAGAGGCTGATCTTACACCAGTAATAAAACAGTGATCGCTGACGTCTGAGAAAAAAATTCCAGCATGGGAAAATAAATGATGTTTGCTTACTAAAATGACATCCAACAGGGTACTGTTCCTGGGGCTTTTCTTATTAGGGCGCATTGGTTCTTCAGTAAGTTGCATGAGTCCATGAGTGTCACAGAAAGATTTGAGAGGTTGTGCGGCCTTAGATAGACAATCAAAATTGTGATCCCTTAGAATAATTATTTCAAGGGACCCATACCACAAAATAGTAGATAGATGAGACAGGAGCTGGGATCCAGCTGTCGGAGGCCTGTAACATCCTATGACACAAAGTGCCAGGGAAGGACATATTTCAACCTTGAGAGACAGACATTCAAATCCATTTGCAATGGAAGATGAGTCAGGGTGGAAAACGTGTATTGTCCTTGGCGTAAATAGTCACCCCACAACCCCTAGTCTGCCTATCAGCTCTAAGCAGTAAATAGTTGGGAATATTAACTTCCCTGTCAGGCGTGGTTGGTCTAAGCCAAGATTCAGAGACCACCGGTATATCTGGTGAGGTATGGATAACCCAAGTCTGGATTAAGGTGATCTTTTTAAAGACTACATATAATACGATGCATAAACTCATTCCTTTGAGCCTTGTGAAGTCTGATGGAGATGAGGGCTTCTGTAGGACCAGGGTTGAGTTCAACATTACCTGAACACAACAAGAGAAAGCAAAAGTTTTCTTAAGGCACCAAGAGACAATTTGAAATCTCTTGCCCTTCCCGACTACCTGTGTTATCTATATGAGTATGCAGGGTCCTGCTTCTTGAAATGTGCTGGCCTAGAACTACATAAACTAAAACCCTTGCTGTAAGGTACTGGAAGAGGTCAATGCTAGAGAAATTAAGAGACGTACCCTGCAAGGGTGATTAGATGCAAGTCCCACCACCAGGGAATACACGGGTATGAAGCTGCAGGTGTGGGAGCTTGGAGGTACATAAATAGCTATAAGATAAATTACTGTGCAGAGAACATTGTAACGGAAGGTCAGATTCCCCCTGTGAGTCCATTTGACAAGGCTGGTATAATGCACAAGGTGCCAGCCATAGAATAGTCAGGAAGGGAAGCCAAAAACCTCCCCACATGGTGACGTCTTACAATAAAGTAAGATACTTGGAAGTCGCTGGTACTATTGATCTACTGTAGTGCTTAAGCAGCCTGCACAGCTCCCTGTGGGTTAACGGCTGAAGTAGATCGGTATTCCCTCAATAGCTGCCACATTTTGCTACTCCAAAACAATAACTTATTAATGAGGTATTCCCTCAATAGCTGCCACATTTTGCTACTCCGAAACAATAACTTACTAATGAGGTATTCCCTCAATAGTTGCCAAATTTTGTTACTCCAAAACAACTTACAAATGGAAGAGGCAGCAACCTTGCAGCACCAATTAGTCAGTCATGTGCGTCTGTAATGAGATAGGTGGGCAGGGTAATCAGAAGGATAAATGTATTGGGTAGAAAAGAAGGTAATGGGCCAAGGAATGAGAAGGGGTGGGATGGTGGCAGTCTATATAATAATTAACAAGAAGGGAGATGGAAAGGTGGGTGAAAAAATGTGGCTTTGCTGTACCTTTGCAGGCAGGTGTGTACCATGTTAGGTCTCGGGCGCGGCTATGGAAGCGCCAACTACCTGGTGAATAAGTCTCACCAGCTGTTGAGCTTGGAGCCCTGGGGGGTATATTGGGAGAGAAAGAAATTTGCAGATTAAATACTGGCCACAGACAAAAGGCCAAGCAAACCAGCAGAAGTGTAAATTTACAAAACAAAAGGAGTAATTTAACTTGGCGCCCAAGGGTCTGGAGTCCAAGCTGCAGGGACAGGGAAGGGCTGTAAACACTTAACACTTTAAGTTTAGTATGCTTTAGGTAGTAGAATTTAACAACAGTAGCTAAACTTCAGCAGAATAACTGTAAGAAATACACTGATACAGCTCTTTTTTGCAGATTTTTAAGAAAATAACAGAGGCGGACTGTGGGCCAATCGGAACTAGGCCTGTAAAAGGCATTCGCATTCCAATTGGCTGGTGACTTTGCTGTACCTTTGCAGGCAAAGTGTCCATGTTTGTGGTCTCGGGCAGAGGCTATGGAAGTGCAGTCTGCCCGGTGGCTGAGTCTCCCTTGGCTGTTGAGCTGGGAGCCCTGGGGAGTTCACGACTTTGCAGACAGAGTGCATGCTTGTGGTCTCGGGCAGCGGACTATGGGAGTGCACGTCTGCCTGGTGGCCGAGTCTCCTTGGCTATTGAGCTGGTAGCCTGGGAGGGTTTCACAGCTTTCCAGGCAGAGTGTGTGTGCTTGTGGTCTCGGGAGGCAGCTATGAAAGCACCGTACGCCCGGTGGCCGAGTTTCCCTCGGCTGTTGAGCTGGGATCCCTGGGAGGTTCACGGCTTTGCAGGCAGAGTGTCCGTGCTTGTGGTCTCGGGCGACTAAGGAAGTGCTGTCCACCCGGTGGCCAAGTCTCCCTCAGCTGTTGAGCTGGGAGCCCTGGGGGGTTCACGGCTGTGCAGGTAGAGTGTCCATGCTTGTGGTCTTGGATGGCGGCTATGGAAGTGCCATCTGCCCGGTGGCCAAGTCTCCCTCAGCTGTTGAGCTGGGAGCCCTGGGGAAGGGTTCATGGCTGTGTCCATGCTTGTGGTCTCGGGCAGTGGCTATGGAAGTGCTGTCCACCTGGTAGCCGAGTCTCCCCCGGCTGTTGAGCTGGGAGCCCTGTGGGGTTCATGGCTTTGCAGGCAGAATGTTTGTGCTTGTGGTCTTGGGCGGCCGCTATGGAAGCATGCATCCACCCAGTGGTCGAAGCTCCCTCAGCTGTTGAAGTGGGAGCCCTGGGGAGGTTCATGGCACTGATGGTGCCATGGGTTGGCTGCTGTTAGTGCACTTTAACTGTGGAACAAGGTGACAAGCTCAAATATCAGAACCCTTCAAGAGGCCATGCAATTTCTTAACTGGATTTACACCCACATGTGAGGTATCTGTAGATTAGGGATGGGCAGACCAACCCACCTAAAATCAGAACCCCTTGGATCCAGTGCAGCCTGGCGGACCCAAATCAATAAGAACTCATTGCATAAAAGTACCGAGCCCAGGTCCGCCGGCCGTGTATGGCTAGATGATCAAGAAATGTAAAAAAAAATTGTATTCCCTGGTGTGTCTAGTGCCCATCTCCCCAGTGAGATTTTTTTTTTTTGTAAGGCATTATGGCCACCAGGGCACTCTTTCAGCCAGATGTTACCAGGGCACTGGGGAACTTACTGGAATGGACCATCAGCACACAATCATGTGCGCACTGTGGTGAAAGACACACTGGGATTCTGCTTCACACTTTACACCGCACACTATCGGCCTGAAATGGTGACACGACTGATCAAGTGTCTGCAAAACCGCTCAACTATTGTGCCGTGCACTGTCCAAATGTCGGTTGGTCTCTGGTATAAGAATGGTCTCCTGGTGTCGAAATTACAGGAGTCAAGGTTGGACTTGAAAAATGTGCTCCTTCAATGTTCAGCTTTCCTACTGACCACCAATAAATATAACACATGTAACCCCTAGGTGGTGCTATCCCAAGGGCTACTACCCCTGCCTGCTTGGCTAGTAGTAGGTTAAGGGGCCTGGGTAAAGAAATGGGTGCCTCCACCCAGAAGTTAGGGTTGTTAGTGGTCAAGCTAACCTGGGCACAGCCCTCCGGGACACTGTAACCCCCCTCTTTCCCTTCTAGTGGCCTGAACAATATACAATAATGACTTTCACAGTGACCCTTATTCACCAGGCAATTACCCACACTGTTTGCACTTACCACCAGGGCTGGTTCCTCTAGCTCGACCCTGGGGACCCCCTGTAAAACAAGGTTAAGCACAGCAAATAGCAACAGTACAATACTTTTGGGCACAAACTGGAATCACAGTTAGGTTAAATGCAAACAAAGTTAAATCTGATTTATTCAGGGGACTTGAACAAGGAAGGGGCGTAATCAGTTTGATTTGCTTAAAAGCTATATTAATCAGACAATTATGCATGTAGTTCAGAGTCCCTACACAGTCACACACTCTGGGTGCCCAGGTAGGAAAATGGTGGGCTAGCCAGGAACGTTGCAGCTGGTTGGGGCCCTGTGATGGAAGAAAGCAACATGCACAACACACACTATGTGTAATCCGGAGCTGGAGGGCTCAGTTTGTGAAAGAAAAGCCAACAAGACAATCAGATGACAACACTTTTAGATTTAGCTGTTGTTGCAGGGGGCTACCCTGATGTTTACTCACAATTCCCAATTCTGGACACAGGCAGGACAAAATCGAGACTGCAGGCTGTTGAGCTGGAGTGCTTGGAGAAGCAGGACCCACACGAATCACCGAGGCGTCGTTCCTGTTCAAGGCGTTGAGCAGGGGGCTGATCCCCAGGCCAGTCTCTCGTTGATGACTTTCTCTGCGTAGCAGGTATTCTGGCTGGGCCAGTGTAGCAGGGCCCAGGCAAATGGAAATGGATACGGATTCAGTCCGTGGAGCTGGATACAGCCTCCAGCAAGCAAAACACAGTTCAGACACACAGTGGGGAACCAAATCACGACTCACCATAAGCACACAGCACATTCACATGTAAGGAAATTCCACTGTACCAGGCAAATGGTTCTCCGGTCACAATTACAGAGTCTCTGCATGATCCAGGAGTTCAGAGGTAGCTGGAAGTCATGACAGGCTAATCGCATTCAGCAAATCTTGGTCTTCTTCAGGTTAGCGCCTGGTCACAATTCAGTGGCTTAATCCGCTCTCAAATTCGGATTCAGTCCAAAAGCACAAGTTCCCTCTCAGGAACAGCAGGCAGGCATGCAGGCCAAACTCAGGCCTTTCCACAGTTCTCTCACGTGAATCCACTATGGATTGCTGCTCGAACTATCTCGAGCTGTTACTTCTTCACTTCTCAACTCAGATCTAACTGTAACTGCAAGCAGTGTGGGACTTTCCCCAAGATCCAAAAGGTCCGGTTGGCTGATCTGTCTGTCAGTCACAACAAGGGCTCCCCCTCCAGGTTATTTTAGGCACCAAAAGCCCAAAACTACAATTCCTACAAGTTTTGGCCCCACCAAGCCCCTGTAGGCAGGTTCCATTTTAGAGTCCCAAATGTACTGATTGGCCCATTCTGTAGTCCAGGACCAAGATGATCGAAACAAACAGAACTGTCCATGCTGCAAAGAAGGCAGGTTAGAACAAACTGCAATTTTATTACTACTCTAACAAATGATCAGCAAACAAGGACATCTTCTAACAGAGCTCCCTCTCAGATTAATTATGACTGCAATCCAGGCAGCTCTTAAAGAGACAGTACACAGAGGCTATACAGGCACTCTCTGGCAATACATTTAAACTGCTAAAACGCAGAACACCAGCCTGGCAGTGAGCATTTAGGCAAGCTCAAGGAAGACTTTTTGGGAACCCCCATTTGTAGGGGGGGTTGCACACAGTTTAGAGACATGGGCTTTATTTGCTACATTTTTTTATTAGGATGGTCTCTGTCTCCGGTTATAAACTGACCACCAATGATGGGTTATTTGCAAGGCTTTATTTTTTTTATAGGCTTCTAATCAGCTTGAGATGGCTGTGGATCTTGGCTTTGATCCGTCATTTTTTTTTGCATTTCAGCTGAGTGTGCTTACTGGGAAAGAAAATGTAATGTTTATTGAGAAAAATTCTTTCAAAAAAAATAGCTTGGAACTTGAACCAGGCAGGCTGGAATTGAAGCAAAGTGTTAAGCCCCTTGAATAAGCACAGTAAACAAGCATTTGTCAATGCCAAATGTTTGCTTGCTGGCATTGGCATTGGTAGTGTAGGAGTTAGAGAGATGCATAATAGGAATGGCAGTGAAGTATTGAACTGAAGCCAACCCCACCACCACCCTGCAGAGAGTGACAGGCATTGGGGTGTGCTTGTGGGTCGTCAGGCATAACGGCCACGCCATTTCACCACACCCCACCCTGCAGACACTAACAAGTGTCACGGTGTGCCTTGGGGTCTTTGGCCCTTATGTTCACCCCCATTCCATCAGGAAATATGGTGAGATGGGTGCTGTATAGGAGAATGGGATGAACTTTGGGGCCGAAGAGTACGAGGCACACCTTGATGCCTCTCACTGGCCGCAGGGTGTGGCTGGGGGTGGAATGGTATGAGCATTACAGGAGACAATCCCAAGTCACACCCCTGATGCCTGTCAGTCTCTACAGGGTGGGGTGTTATGGTTGGAAACCCTAACGTCCCAGGCATTCGTTGGTATTTTCACTCCAAATTTTAAACATGTTGTTTTTGTGACCCCCACTTCATGAACAGTGGCAATATCAGTTTGTTAGTGGAAAGCTGATTTTGCACAGCGACTAACCATTCATCACCACTGGTGCGAAAATGCATTTCAAACAGGATGTGAAAAATGACAGCTGTACTATTCATGGGGAGGTGTAAAAAATGGCAATGTTGAAAATCTAGAGTGAGAATATAAAAAAACTGGTGAAGTCACGAGCGTGCGTAGAAACTGTGCAATGCACAACCATAATGTAATTAGTTTGGGGATTTTTTCAGAGCAGATTGTCAACACAGGCATTTTGGGACCTCCACTCATGAACAGTGTCACTGTGATTTTCTTAATCTGTCCTGAACACTGATTTCCCACAGCGATCATGCATTTCTGCGCTGGAAGTGCGAAAACACATTTCGGCCATAGTATGAAAAATGACAGCTGTATTGTTCATAAGGAGGTATGGAGCAATGCCAGTGTTGAAAATCTGGACTGAAAATATTACAAATTTGTGAACTTACGAGGGTGTGTGGAAACTGCTCAATGCACGCTCGTAACACAGTCATTTTATGGACTTTTGTCACCAAATTTTCAACATATAGCTATTTTAAGACCTCTGCTCATTAACAGTGTCACTGTGATTTTCTTAATCTGTCCCGAACATTGATTTTGCACACCAACTGCGCCATTGTTGCTCACAATGTGCAAAAACGCATTTTGGGCAAGATTTGAAAATGACAGCTATAGCGCCCAAAGGAGGTGAGGAAGAAATGGCAATGTGGAAAATCTGGAGTGAAAATATTAAAAATTTTGCAAAGTTACGAGCTTGCGTGGGAACACTGGCGCATGCTCATAAAACAGTCATTTTTGGGAATTGTCCACCAAATTTTCAACATAGGTTTTGGGACTCCACTGATGATCGGAGTACTGTCATTTGTTATTGGTCCTGAAAGGTGGTTCATCGCAGTGACCGTGGAAATCACCTTTCGGACCGGATAACAAAATGACAGTGACTGAGTTCAATGAGGTGGGGCCCCAAGAACTACATGTTGAAAATTTGGTGAAACAATTCCTAAAATGGCCGAGATATACACCAAAGTTGAAAAAACATTTATGCCATTATACAGCTTACTGGCATTTCTTCAGTTCATGTAGGCTTTGAAGAATGCAGACGTGTTCCCTGTCCACTCAAAGATCGCCGTCCAGACTCGAGGTAAGTATGGGGTCGGGGGTGTGGGGAGGTGGATGCAGAGGGTGGGCACGGGTTTGGGAGGGGCAAGACAATCAACGAGGGACCGTTTTGTGTTTTTAGGTGTTTTTTGTGAAGACGACATGGGACTTTTGCCACGCTGGGGGGGCTCCCAGCATGGCAGCTGGAAGTTTTTTCAGGGAGGCCAGTGGAGCTGATGGGGGATTGGGCACCCCCGTCGGTCATACAGACGTTTGCCATGCTAGGGTGGGCTCCCAGTGTGGCAACTGGAAGTCTGCTTGTTTTTTTGGGGGGGAGTTCAGTGGAGCCGACAGAAGATTGGGCACCCTCGTCGCCATTCTTTCTTTTGCCACGCTCCGGTGGGCTCCCAGCGTGGCACCTGGAAGTGTGTTTGGGGGGGGGCAGTGGAGCCGAAGGGGATTGGGCAACCCTGTCGGCCATACGGTGTATGGGGGGGAGTGCATGAGCATGCTGGGGTGGACTTCCAACGTGCATGTATGTGTTCATGGGGGAAGAACTGTCTATGACAGTTCAGATATAGTGCTGACGCAGTATGAAAATTGTCTGCAGCGATGTTTTCCTTACAACTGTACACCACTGCATCTGAACGGCTGTCATAGACAGCTCGGACATTCATTGGTGCAGTGCAGCCGTGCCTGCAAAAGGGAGCAAGGCATTGGAAGTGGGGGAGGCACACCTACAAAAACTCGTATGGTGGCACTATGTTTCTTGCACATGCGTGCAAGTAAACATAAAAATTAAACATTTGAGTTGTAAGGCTCAGCTGTGAGCTTCAGAACCTCTTAAACTTGAAGTGTGTGAGATCTCTGAAGACATTTCCCTGCACATTCTGATGCTCACAGAAACAAATGTAGGGACTGGTGTCAGTCTCAGGGGGTGAGAGGCTTCATGGAAAGCAAAGTGCCACTAGTACAGTACCTGTATATTTTCTGGCTGGCATGATTGGGGGGGCCACTAGACACCACAGAATAGGGGATGGGGGGGTTGTTTTTACAATATAGGCAGGCACAGGCACTGTAGCAGCAATCTGAGCAGGGATTGCCATTCCACTGACACTGGACACCAAAGACTGATTTACGGCCACTGGGTGAACAAGCAGCGATGGGCAGGTGCAGCTGGGAACTTTGGTGGCCAACTGTCTGCTGGTTTCTTCTGTGTTAAGGGCTCAATTTGGGGTGGGGTGGGCACAGTCAGAAGGAGACAGAAGTACGCTAGCTAAAAAGAACAAAAGGGCCAAGGGGAATAAAAAAAATACACATTAACCTGGCAAAGGGGAAGGGATAGGGAAGGCCAAGGCCAACAGACACAGTTTCAGTGCTCCCTCAGTAGTCAGTACCTCCGTGAACTTGTACTGTGACAGTTTTGTGCTCGCCACTGCCTCCTGTGCAGAGTAGGAGCTAGTGCAACAATGGCAAACTGTCAAATATCCATTGGATACTACAAAATGGGAATGGGATCCTGTGAGGTCAGACAGGTCTGTTTACAGCTACACTGCTGCAGAGCCAGGGAACAGACTAAGAGGTCAACTTCATGACAGTCATGTATTTAATTGTCCAGCACATCAGTGCCATAAGCTCGCAGTTTTCATTTCCTGATATGCTGTTTACAATTCCATGTGTGTGTCATAAATCTTGGTGTCATTTTTTGCAATTTTATGACATATTTTCAGTTTTCCTCATGTTTTACAAAAGGTTCTGATTTAAATCAGAACTAATCAGAACTGATCAGGACTGTGGCCTGGATCCTGATCCTGATAATAAGGGTAAGGACCTTTTTGGGTCCGCCGGTCCCTACTGTACATCAGGCTTGATGAACAAATCCCAAAGAAGCAGTGAAATTCCTTCTGGAGCAGGCAAGGCCTGACTGTACTCATGGTCCCAGATCACATGGCTCTTTTCTTTCTCTGTAAGCCTTTGGAACCTCCGATCTCCCATGATGCACCTCGATCAGCTGGACCCCCTCTCCATTCTCACTCCACACACTCTCAGGTGCAGGCCTCTGAGCCTCTGATCTCCCATGGTGCCTCTCGATCAGCTGGACCCTCTCTCTGGTCTCAAGGTACACACTCTCAGGTGCAGACCTCTGAACCTCCGATCTCCCATGATGCCTCTCAATCAGCTGGACCCCCTCTCCGTTCTCACTTCACACACTCTCAGGTGCAGGTCTCTGAGCCTCTGATCTCCCATGGTGCCTCTCAATCAGCTGGATTCCCCTCTCCATTCTCACTCCACCCACTCTCAGGTGCAGGCCTCTGAACCTCCGATCTCCCATGATGCCTCTCGATCAGTTGGACCTCCTCTCTGCTCTAAAGGTACACACTCTCAGGTGCAGGCTTCTGAACCTCCAATCTCCCATGATGACTCTCGATCAGCTGGATCCCCTCTTTCCATTCTCACTCCACACACTGTCAAGTGCAGGCCTTTGAACCTCTGATCTCCCACGGTGCCTCTCGATCAGCTGGATCCCCTCTCTGGTCTCAATTCACACACTGTTAGGTGCAGGTCTCTGAACCTTTGATCTCCCATTGTGCCTCTCAATCAGTTGGATCCCCTCTCTGGTCTCAATTCACACACTGTTAGGTGCAGGCCTCTGAACCTTTGATCTCCCATGCTGCCTCTCGATCAGCTGGGCTCCCTCTCTGGTCTCAGTCCACACACTCTCAGGTGCAGGCCTCTGGAATCCCAGTATCACTGGGAGTCTCTCGATCAACTGGACCATGTCTCTGGTCTCACTCCACACAGTCTCAGGTGCAGGCCTCTGAACCTTTGATCTCCCACGATGCCTCTTTATCAGCTGGACCCCCTCTCCAGTCGCCCTCCATGCACTATCAGGTGCAAGCCTCTGGACCTCCGATCTCCCATGATGTCTCTCAACCAGCTGGACCCCTTCTCCAGTCTCAATCCACACACTCTCTGGTGCAGGCCTCTGAACCTCCAGTCTTGCATGGTGTTTGCCGAACAGCTGGACCTCATCTAATTCCACACACTCTCAGGTGCAGACCTCTGAACCTCCAGTCTTGTATGGTGTTTGCCGAACAGCTGGAACCCATCTTTATACACACACTCTCAGGTGCAGGCCTCTGAACCTCCAGTCTTGCATGGTGTTTGCCGAACAGCTGGACCCCATCTAATTCCACACACTCTCAGATGCAGGTCTCCAAGCCTCCAGTCTTGCATGGCACCTGTTGATCAGCTGGACCCCCTCTACAGTCTAGCTCCGTACACTGTCAGGTGCAGGCCTCTGAACCACCGATCTCCCATGGTGCCTCTCAATCAGCTGCCCCCCCTCTCACCAGTCACCCTCCACACACTCCCAGGACCTCTAGTCTCCCATGGTGCTCTTGTTCAGCTGGACCCCCTCTCTGGTCTTGCTATACACAGTCTCAGGTGCAGGCTTCCGGACCTCTGATCTCTCATGAAGCCGCTCAATCAGCTGGACCCTGCCCTCTGTTCACCCTCCACACACTTTCAGGTGCAGGCCTCCAGACCTCCAATCTTCCATGGTGCCTGCCAATCAGCTGGACCCCTTCTACAATCTAACTCCACACATTCTCAGTGCAGGCTGCTGGACCTCCAATCTCACATGGTGCTCTTGAATAGCTGGACCCCTCTCTGGTCTCTCTCCACACACTCCCAGGTGCAGGCCTCTGGACCTCCGATCTCCTACGGTGCCTCTTGATCAGCTGGACACTCTGTCCATCCTCACTCCACACACTGTCAGGTGCAGGTATGTCTGGATCTTCCTGGATATTCAGCTGCCTCTCGCTTCATTTGGCTACTGCTGTTCTGTACCAACACACAGCTATAGCCTCCTTACCCCTCTGGATGACTGCAGTCTTTCACCTGGCTGTAATGGCTGCTAATGGAAACCTCACAGCAGCCTTACTTCAAGTCTTCTGCTGTCTACACTCCACCCTGGTTCTCTCAGCATCATCTCTTGTGTTTCTTAGCATGTCTCCTTTCAACCACGTGACAAATTAGCAGTCGGAAGTCCTGTCTGCCTTACAGAATTAGCAGTCTGAAGTCACAGTCTGCCTTACAGAATTAACAGTCGGAAGTCCCAGTCTGCCTTACAAACATGTAGTCTGTAATGGCAAACTCAGTCTCTGTCGGACAGCAGGCCCAGTCCTCTGAGATCTCTCACAGATCTGCCATCCTTCAGCTCATCGCCTATTTTTATCCACATGCAAAGTGCAGCTCTTAATGGTGCCAGCAGCTGTCCATCAACTCCAGTCCCGCCTTGAAATCCACATGCAACAGTTCATTGGCCCACAACATGGGCACCAGAATCCACAGTCCTCTTCATTCTAGAAATCTCCTGCAGCTTGCTCAAGATTCTGACCCCCGATTGGCTGGAGACAGGGTCAGAGTCCAGCAAGATGGCAGTGACCATAGAGTCAGGGGCACGAGCCACAAGGTTCTTTTTTTATAAGGGTTTCTACCCTTATTTACACATCCCACCCCCTGATTCAGGTGGCAGGGGTGGGTAATGGCAGTCAGCAGTCAGAGCAGTACTTCATCAGCAGTGAATGCTCACCTTTGATGTGTGGCCAGAGCCACATTACTGCAGGGTACAGGAGGTGCCATAGAATTCTCAATCCTGCGCACTCTACCTACTCCTGCCGGTCACCTTCCCACAGTGTTTAGGTCATAGAGGCCAGAAAGACAGAAATAGAGGAGGTAGCAATCTGGGCTACGAGCGAGCCCCAATATAAGCCCAGCACCTTTTGAGGGTTACACTTGTTACTTTTCTTGGCACTCAGGGGTGAGCAGGTGATGCCTAGATGAACCAGTGTGCCCAAAGAAGAGGCATTGTCCCACATTCCACCTATCAGCCAGTGTGAGGTTTTAACTCCAGGTGAAGCTGAAGTACAAGCAGATTTGATTGATAAATGTCAGTGTCAGTGGCTCAACAGGTAGCACACTCACCTCTGAGGGCGGAAGATCAAAAGGCTGTGGGATCCATCACCACACCCGGCACTTAGGTTAAATCCCAGTACTGACACTGTACTGCAGCATGGGAGGGTGCTGCACTCCTGAGGTGCCATCTTTCGGATGAGATGCTAAACCGAGGTCCCATCTACCTGCTGTGGTGGTTGTTCAGGTGAATGTTAAAGATCCCAAGGCACTTCTTGAAAAGAGTAGGGTAATTGTCCCCCGGTGTCCTGGCGAGATTTCCCCCATTCACTAAAAAATACCACCAACAGCTTAATCTGGTTCAATGTCAGTTGGCATCCATCTGTATCCCCTTCCCCCAGGATGAGGCTGAAAATAGGCAGAATTGTCTAGTCCTCCTTTCCGGGTCAACAAAAACAAAATAATAATAATAAAATGATGCTCCTTCCACCCTACTCCAGAATATACCCCAGCAGACTGCTAGACAGCAGGGCCTTCTTCCTTCTCATCCAGATCAACTGCCCACCTGTGAGATGGCAACAGGACACTAGAGGGCCCCTCAGAGACAATCTTAAGGGGTAATCCCTTTGCCTTTCACTTCTTCTTTCCTGCACAGTCCTAATTCCACCAACTACCCCACTCACTCCTCATATTTCTCCATTGTACTCCCCCCCTTCTTAAAATGAATGCCAACCTATCGTTTTGTACCCAGGGCAGCTGGTCACATGGTTTTCACATTCCCTGCTTCACATGAACCCCTTGGTAACCAGGTTTATCTGAGGAGAAAACAGATGGTATGTAGCCCCCTAGTGGCAGGAGGGATACATGGGTTTCATATTTGGGGCTCCCTTGAACATTTTTGAATTCTGACATCTCAGGAACCAGAGATGGACAAGGTGATCCTTTGCACAAATGTGGGTGGAACGATTGAAAGCTGTATTATGTCTCTCTAGGATGCCATATGCTTTGGTACTGTGTGTGCTTACCTTTTATTTGAAAATAGTTCAGTAAAATATGAATTTAAAGCATAAAAAGGGACATCCAACCTACAGGAGAGCTTAACAGGCATGAATCCTACTTTACAGTTTTGCACAGCATCCTCACAGTGTGGGATCGGGGGCTATGGGTACTATGCCCGCCCAGCCTTTCAAGGGACATTAGAGATGTTCATATCCCACTGTGCAGTGTGGGACAGTGGAGGTGACCCTGGAAGATAAACAGAGGAATGTTTCAGGGATAGTAGAGACATGAATCCCTCAGTACCGTACAGAACATTACCCTCTCCATGCAGAGCAGAGGGGACTCTTGGTGTCATAAAGAGGGACATCCTACCTAATGAAAGACAACTGAGAGGTAGGAGGTTGGAACAGCACCTTCTCCATGTGGAACAGAGGAGATTCTGATTGATAAAAAAAGGAATGTCCCACCTAATGATATAGACTTGAGAGGCTATGAGTCCCATTTGGGACAGCAAGGACTCTAGTTGATATCAAGAGGGATGTCTTTAATGAGGGACAGTGCAGAGGCATGAACTAATCTGTAGGTTAGATGGAGACTGGTGGATGGAATGATATAATTCCGGGATATTTTCCATGATAGTGTGGAGCATTCTAAGGAACTCTGTGATGTCGGAAGAAAATGGGTGGAAAGTTAAATTCATCAATAGCAGCTATCATCATTCGAAATCCCTTGAAAAGTTCTTTTAAGTGAGGTATTGGGCTGACCTGTAGGTGGAAGCAGCTGGGAGCAGTATGTGGCTAAGTGTCTTCAATACTGCACCGTACTGATGCTTAAAACGTAAAAGTGGTAGATGGCTTTCATGGAGCCTTCTTATGTCCTACAGGAACAAGCTCTGCTAACTGCATGTAGTTAGGAAGGAACAGCTTGTCCTGCAGGACTGGTGCTGAGTACATGTAGTTAGGAAGGAGTAGCTTGTCCCTGCAGGACTGGTACAGACTACTTGCAGTATTGGAAGAAGTAGCTTGATCCTGCAGGACTTGTGCTATTTTTAGTATAGGAGGGAACAGTTTTTTCCTGCAGGACTGTTTCATGAAATCCATGACACTGTAGTGTCAGTATAGTACAGACTTAGTTACCAAAATGTATTTCATGCTGCTAGATAAAGGGAAGCCCAACAGCTCACTAAAAAGAGTTTTCCATGCATTTGCAATCGGTGTTGGGCACTGTACGTGAATGTTCCCCCTTATCAGGACAAAACAACAAGAGACATTTTTATTATTTTTTTCACATAGCCTTCCTTTGCCTTTCAGTTTTCTGGGCCACATTTCACTGCTGGGAGGACATTCAAAACAAACAGGTAAGAGTTCACACATCTGGCCTTTTTCTTTCTTCTAAAGTTATTCTTTGTTGAACAGTTTTGGGGAATTGTAATGTTCAAACTATCAGACTCTGAGTATGCTTTGCAAAAAGGGGTAGTAATTTAGTGCAATCTGTTATGCTCATAAAGGCCAAGATGCCCTGCCCCCACCTCTTTGGTATACCCCTGTCGGGCGACACTATTGTTTAAAATGTTGATGTGCTGACAACATCGACGCTGTAATAGTACACCTGAGATCCCAGCACTCTCTCTCTGGTCCTGCACCCCTCTCCATCCAACCCAACTCAGATTTAGAATCCCATAGATCACCGGGGTGGGGGCGCAAACAGCCAGGGTCTCCAATTGAATTTATGCTAACTGCAAGTTGAGGTCAATGTGAATTGTTACTGTGTTGGCAGTCACCAACTTAGTTGTCAAACCGCATTGTAGAGCTCCTTCTCTTCCACTCTCACCAAGAGTGTATTGGATGGAAGTGGAGGGGACCCTTGACAGGCAAGCATTGACTCAGTGGATCAAGCAGTCAAAACCTAAAATCTAACGGCAGAGAAGGACCACTTGGCCCACCAATCTCCCATTTCTCCCTACCTACATTATTGCCACAGACCGTATTTCTGATCTACAGCTTTTCTCCTCCCTTATTCCTTTCCAGTATGATTCCTTTATGCATATCCCATGCATTCTTGAACCTCACCACTGTTTTTGCCCCACCATCTCCTAGAAGCTGTTCCAGGAATCCACCACACACTTTTGTGAAGAAGTATTTCCTCACATCTCTCTCTGAATCTACCCCCTCCAGCTTCATAGCATGTACCCTTATCCTTGAGCACCTTTTCTTCTGAAAATACCCCTCCTGTACCTTTTTACCCATGGAGGTATTTAAAGTTCTTTATCTTGTCCACCCTTCACCCTCCTCTCTTCCAGGGTGCACATATTGAGGTCCTTTAGTCTCTCCTCATAAGGTTTCTGATGCAGACTCTGCACCATTTTAGTTGCCCACCTCTGGACTGCCTCCACTCTATGTCCTTCTGGAGATGTCATCTCCAGAACTGGACACACTATTCTAGGTGGGGTCTTACCAGGCATCTAGACAAATGTAACAACAGCTCCCTCTTTCTGCTGGTGATACCCCTCCCTATGCACCCCAGCATCCAACTGGCTCTCCCAGCTGCCTTGTTGCACTGCCTGGCCACCTTTAGGCCATCTGATATAAGTACCAGCAGGTCTCTTTCCTGCTTGATGGTTGTCAATACCACTCAAACCAACACTGATGACATGTAACCCTCTGCTGTCACACCCAGCTTTACTGAATTAGACCTGCCTCTTTATGGTCCAGAACTGGGTCAGCTCTCCTAGAACTTCCTTTCATGTCCAGTTAGGATGTAAACCATCCACATCACCCCCTGAGACCTGTGCTGGGGGCAGTGTTAGTGCAGTGACTTACATTTTGGGGAACTGGGTTCATGGCACAAGCTCCGACCCCAGGACTGGTGGTGAGCAGGTTTGCATAGACATCCTCCTACTGTGAGGAATTGGGATGGCACTGACTCTGCAGGTGGCCATCCAAGGTTACCCCCCCCACTCCACACAGAGGAGTAGCAGTACAAGCGCCATGCTAGCGTAGCCTCAGTACACACACAGACATAGAGAAACATACATTCTACTTGTTGTGGGGAGAGGTAACAGGGGAGTTTGAATATGAGGTGAGAATTTGTCTCTGAGGGTTTATTTATCTCAGTTTTTTTTTTAAGTTTTGCTGGTGGTTTTTGAATTTAGATTAAATCTTTAACAGTTGCTGGCTTATCTGGGGACTATGGCTGGATGGATTGAAAAAAGTCCCCCCAACCACATCCTCCAGAAGCTCTTCTTGAATACTGAAAATTCACTGTGGATTGGGCTTGAAGGCTGTGAGGGAGGAGCTTGGGAAGCTGCAAACTTCCTGTATGAGCTAACTCTTAAAGCTAATAATCAGGTGGTGAAAAACGCAGACACTCATGTTTTTACTAGTTGGATTTTAAGGTTTAAATGGTTTAAAGTTGCAAGTTTGAAAGTCAAACTGACAAGTTTGTGTTACGGAGGAGTAACTGCATATTTAAAGTTGAAAGTTTATAGTTCAGACTAACAAGGTCATGTATAAATGTGTTAACTAGAGCTACTGAGCTAGCAAGCTAGGGACCAGCAGGGGTAAGGAAGGACTTGGAAGCAAGCTAGTAGAGTCACACATGGTATCCAGCTATTGCTGTACAGACTGTGGGATATGAAATTGAGGTTATATTTCAGTTAAGTGTGAATAATGGAGGGAAGGAAACTGGGGCATTGTGGGGGGATCACATTGGGGGTGGAAGGGCATGAATAAGGGTGGCTGGAGACATCAGAATAGTGGATGTAATGGGGGGGCTCCATGGAGTGAGGATGGCAGGCACAGGGAGGATAGTGGGGTGCAATGGTTGTGGGGTGGCTATTTGGATGAATATACTATGGAAGATGGGGGGGTACTAGCGCTGTGGGAATTCTATATTGAAAGGTGTCAGATGGGGCAGAAGGGGAGAAAGGCACAGTTGTATCTGGGTTGAGGTTATTCTGGGGTTGACTGTGGGGAGGGCGGGGCTGGCACTTCTCAAGTGTGCACAGAAGGGGAGAAAGAAACCTCACATAGTGATGCATGTGGGTACAAATGACTTGGCGGGGAGATGGTAGAGGTGGTAAATGGAGGTTCAAGGATTTGGGTAGGCAGTGTGAGGGAGGTGGTAGGGCAGTTGCATTCTCTGAGGTACTTCTGGTACCATGTGCAAGTACAGTGAGGAAAAAAAGGATAGAGGAGTTCAATGAGTGACTGAGGGATTGGTGCCAAATCAGGGAATATAGATTAATGTCAGATTGGGGCAGGACCTGGGGCAATAGTGACCTATATGCAGGGGACAGGTTACATTTGAGCAGGGAAGGGAAGGGAGTACTAAACCGGAGAATAGAGGGGTATGTATCAACAAAGGTGGATTTAAAGTAGGAGTGGTGGTGGTGGTGAGGGAACCGCTGATGGGAAAAGAGTCCGGAAAAGGAAGCCTAGCGAGTTCACCCACATAGTTATGGGTAAAGGCTTTGGGGAAGTGGCACAGGGAGGGATAAAAGGGGGGAAGAATAGGGGTAGGGAAAGGGAGGAGACAGACTGGAATGTGGTCTCACCGAATGCAAGAAGCCCAAGGAACAGAACAACGGAGTTACAGGCTCTCACAGAGGTGGAGGGGTGGACATGGTGGCCATCACTGAAACATGGGCCACCCAGTACCAGGACTGGGATATGATGATCCCGGGGTTCAGGTTATTCAGCAAGGATAGGGCTAAGGGGAATGGGGGAAGTGATGATCTATGTAAGGGAGGGGATAAAGTGTATAAGGGAGGAAGGGGAGGAGGGGAGGACAGAAGTACTATGGATGCAGTTGCAAGATGCAAAGAATAGGACACTGAGGATAGGGGTAGTGTGTAGTCCACCAGCTCAGGGGAGTGACCTGGACAGGGAAATAGCTGAACAAATTAGGAAGGTCTGCAGGAAGGGGTGCACGGTGGTGGTGGGGGACTTCAGCCTCTTGGGGGTGGAGTGGGGCACCCCGTCCACCACGAGTGAAGGGCGTGGGTCCTGTTAGAAACATTTCAAGACAGCTGACACAGCTGGTCCAGGGGCCAACTCGGTTAGAAAGGACTCTGTACCTTGTACTGGATAACGGGGATGTTGTAAGGAATCTGGAAGTGGAGGAACCACTAGCAGGGAGTGACCACTATTTGGTGTTGTTCATGCTCAACATGGGGAGGGGAATATGGGGAATGGGTAAAAGGGTGATTGAGTTCAGAGGGGTGGACTTTAAGAAGATGGGGGAAATTTTGGGCAGGCACCTGGCAGGTATGCAACCACACATGGATGCAGACCAGAAATGGGACATCATAAAGGAAGGGCTTGTGAAGACTACAGAGTCTTGCACTAGGAAGAAAAGCAAGAAGAGAAGGGCAAAGAAACCCAGTTGGCCAACACAGGAGGTTATGGAATGAGTGAGGGCCAAGAGGGCAGCATTTTGGAAGTAGAGGAAATCGGGAAGGGGTGAAGATCAGGATACATACATGGGGAAGTCCAGGGAGGTTACCAGACTGGTCAGGGTGGCGAAGGCATCCAGGGAACTGAGATTGGCCCAGGGAATCAAAAATAGAGAAAAAGACTTCTTCCACTACATTGGAGAGAGAAGGAGCAAGGATCAGCTGGTGAGGATTAAGAAGGACGGTGGGTAGAAAGAGGCAGGCAGAGGCACAAGAACAAATACTTCTGCTCTGTATTCACGCAAGGAGAAGGGAGGCAGATGCCCCAGGTGAGGGTGGGTGGCTAGGGGAGGCGACATATGTAGGGATTATAGAGAGCAGGGTACTAGATGCGTTGAGGGCATTAAGGGCGACAAGCACCTGGACTTGATGACATTCACCCTAGGGTACTGTGGGAGTTGGCAGAGGGTCCTGGTGAGGCAACTGGCTGACCTGTTCAATACCTCCCTGGACACGGGATGTCTATCACAGGACTGGAGAATGGCCCATGTGGTTCCCATCCACAAAAGTGGCTCAAAGGATGAACCAGGAAACTGTAGTCCAGTAGGCCTCACATCGATCTTCGGAAAGCCCATGGAAACCATACTAAAAGAGAGGCTAGTAAGCTTCTTGGAGGAAAACGGTCTTCAGGATGGTCAACAGCACAGGTTTGTAGCAGGCAGATCCTGTCAGACAAACCTTGTTGAGTACTACGACTGGGTGATGCAGGAACTGGACAAGGGCCATGCAGTGGATGTCCTGTATTTAGACTTCAGCAAGACCTTTGATTCACTGCCACATGGGAGGTTGGGGGAAGCTGGAATATGTGGGGACAGGACCAAAAATGGTGAAATGGATCACAAACTGGCTAAAGGGAAGGCAGCAAAGGGTGGTGGGGGGGGACCTCTTGTCACCGAGAGCAGTGACAAGCCGGGTACCACAGGGATCGGTACTGGGACTGATGCTGTTTGGGATTTTTATTGCAGATATCTCACATGGGATCTGGAACAGGAGCAGTCTGTTCACAGATGATACCAAGATGAGAGCCATGGTTGATGATGTGGAGAGGTGGAACGGGTTGCAGAAGGACCTAATTAAGATTCAGGAGTGGGTGTAAACATGGCAGTTGGGGTTCAATGCCAAGAAGTTCAAGGTTCTGCACTTCAAAGCCAGGAACCAGGGAAGGGATCATCACTTGAATGGGGTACAGTTGGGGAGCTCCACAGACGAGAAGGACCTAGGACTGATCATTACGGGAAGTATGAACAACTCTGCTCAGTGCAGGAAGGCAGCAAAAAAGCCAACAAAATGCTGGGGTGTATTACAAGAGGGATCCCCTTCAGAAGGAGAGAGGTTATCCTGCCCCTATATAGGTAATTGGTCAGGCCCCACCTGGAGTAAGGTGTGTGCAGTATTGGCACCCATTCCTGAAGAAGGACATCATATTGTTGGAGGGGCAGCGAAGACCCACAAGGATGATCCAGGGATTAGAGAGTAAGCCCTACGAGGACAGGCTGGAACAATTAGATATGTATTCACTGGAGGAGAGGAGGGAGAGGGGGGATATGATTGAGACCTTTAAGTATCTGAAGGGGATAAACAAGACCAACACAGAAGGAATTTTCCAGATGAGAAGGGGAAGGGACATGAGAGGGCATAGACGGAGATTGGAGGGGGAAGATTCAGGAGGGAGATGAGGAGACATTTTTTCATTGAAAGAGTGGTGGACAAATGGAACACCTTACCAGATGAGATAGTGTCCTGTAAGATGGTGGGCAGTTTCAGGAGGGGTTGAGACAGGGTAAGGGATACTGGGAAGGGGGGGCAGGAGGGGCAGCTGTGAGATGAGGTGCTAGCTGCACACTCAAGCAGACTCAATAGACCATGAGGCTTGTTTCTGCTGGCAATTTTGAATGTTCGATACACAGAAACGTAGAATCTGCCAGCAGATAAGGATCGCTGGCCCACCTAGTCTGCCCATTTTTCCCTGCCTATAGTATCACTGCAGATCCTACTTGATCTCAGACCCATTCACCCATCCCCCCTTCCCTTCACTAATATTCCCTTATGCCTATCTCATGCATTCTTGAACCTCACCACCTCCACTGGAAGATTGTTATATGAATCCACCATTCTTTCTGTGAAGAAGTACTTCCTCACATCTCTCCTGAATCTATTCCCCTTCCAGCTTCTTATCATGTCCCCTTGCCCTTGAGCACTTTTTTTCCTAAAAAAATGTACTTCCCTCTTGTACCTTGTTTACCCCAAGAGGTATTTAAAGGTCTCTGTCATATCACCCCCCTCTCTCTCTCTCTTCTCACTTCCAGGGGCTACATATTTAGGTTCTTTAATCTCTCCTCATAGGACTTCTGAGGCAGACCCTGCACCATTTTAGCTGTCCTCCTCTAGACCGCTTCCAGTCTGTCTATGTCCTTCCGGAGATGTGGGACTGAATTTTCAAAAGCCTTAGATACCCGCAAGCCCCGGTGCATCAACGATACAGCACATGGGGCATGCGCGATCAAATGAGATTTTCTATCCCTGATGGCAATTGCTATAAGTTGGACCAAGTTTTCTGATCTAACCATCAACTTCGAGACATTTTATGGAACTTGCACCAGACATTTGGCGTAAGTTGCCGTAATTTAGGAAACTGTCACAACTGCACCTGAGATTGTAAAATTGGGCACATTTGAGATGAATGGTTTTATGCACTGCCAGAATCTAAGTGTCGTGGCACAGGGCTGGATGTGCCCAGCCACGCTTTGAAAATTCCACCTGTGGTCTCAGAACTGGACACAGTACTCTAGGTGGCATCTTACCAGGTATCTATGCAGAGGTAACACCACCTCCCTCTTTCTGCTGGTGATACACCTCCTATGCACCCCACCATCTCAATAGCCCTCTTGCTGCCTTGTCACATTGCCTGGCCACCTTTAGGTCATCCAATATGATCACCCCAGGTCTCTTTCCTGCTTGGTGGTATCAGAACCTCCACCCCCATGTAGTACTCCACCCCTAGGTTTCTGTGCCCAAACTGCATTATTTTCCACCTTTTCTTATTGAAACCAAGCTGCCATACCCTCGACCACTCCTTGAGTTTTCTCAGATCTCGGCTCATCCTTTCCACCCCCCTCATGGAGTGTCCACTCTATTATAGAGTTGGTGTCATCCATAAAGAGTCAGACCTTCCCTTCCAGCTCCTCTGCAAAGTCACTTATAAAGACATTAAAGAGAAACAGTGCCAGCACTGATCCCTGAGGCACCCCCTGGTCACCCTTTCTTCCTATGAGTGAACTCCATTTACCACCAAACTCTGCCTCCTATTCCTTAAACCATTTCTTACCCAGTTTACCACCTTTGAACCTACTCCTAAGCTACCAGCTTGTTTACTAGTCTCCTATGTGGAAGGGTATTGAACGCCTTACTGAAATCTCTGTAGGCTACATTCACCACTCCACCCTGATCTAGTTCCTTGGTCATCCAGTCAAAGAAATCTATCAGATTCATTTGACATGACCTACCCCACATGAACCCATGCTGCCTTGGGTCTTGTAACCCACTGGATTTAAGATATTCCATAATCCTATCCTTCAGCAGTGAGTTCATTAACTTTCCCACCAATGAGGTCAGACTGGCTGGCCTATAATTTCCAGCCTCTTCCCTGTTACTACTTTTGTGAAGTGGGACTACTTCTGCCCTCCTCCATATAGAACAGAGCACATAGAGGGGTCATATCATGACAGCCATGAACCCGTTAAGCCCTGACCAAATACATATACCTCACTTGCCTGCACACACACACGCACACACACACGCACACACATGCACGCGCACACACCGCACACACACACACACACACACACACATACACGAAACACATGCACACGCATGCACACACACGTACACACGCACACCATGCACGCGCGCGCACGCACACACACACACACACACATACACAAGCACACATGCACACACACACACACATATACATACACAAACACATGCACACACACACACACACACACACACAAAGAGTAAAGACATCACAGGGCCTTCAGTCATTATTGAGTGATGCGTAAGCCCAGGATAGATAAATTTCACCCACACAGGTGTGGACTGCAGCCTCCCTGCCTCCCCCAGTTCGGGCGGCACAATTCCCAGGACTCATCTCCCATCCTCAATCACTGGATATGTCTACCAGCATGGCCAACCATGGCTGAACTCTAAAGGGCACTGCTGGTTGATGGAAGCCTTGGGCATACCGAGGTTCTGAGAAATCAGTCGAGATGTTCAGAGAGACCACAGGAGTGCTAAGAGGGGACTCTGGAGTGACTGAAAGCCCAAATGTGAGGGATATGAGGGTGCAATGGGGAAGGAGGACAGCCAAAAGAAAAGAAATCTGGTTCTGTCTCTGCTGGGTACCTTTCCTCCAAATCCTCAGATGACCCCTGGCCCCCAGTCTTCCTCAGTTCCTTCATTTGTCTGGGAAACTAAAAGACTTTTTAATATGAAAATGTTACTAACCCTGGTAATCTGTCTGGATTTAGAGGATGGCAGCTCAGTGCTAGAGAGGTTATGGGAAGGGGCTTAGTAAATATTTCAGCTGCACTACCAGATCTACTTTTAGAAAGCATTTTATCCATTATTTAATTTTATGGTTCGTGGGCTGTGTCGCTGGCTCATGCTTGATAATCAAACCTTTAAAACTCTTTGTTTATTTTCTGTCTCTGGGAGAAATTCACTTATTCCTCTCTTCTGTGCAGGACGAAGATATGCATGTAGTGACTGTGCAGGACCAAGAAAAGCCACTGTGCAGAGAGAATGCAGGACAGCAAGGCAATCCCAGAGAGATCATTAACAAGAAGGCAGTGATGGACCACTGCAGACATGAAAACCAGGATGTCAGGAGCTGGTCCGAAGCAGCAGCCAATCAGAATCAGGAATGTCAACAGCAAGGACCGTTCCATGAGGAAAACCCAGTGGGGTCATAGGTCAGCAGCACATTACCTATTTTCTCACAATAGGAGGTTTTCCTAATCCTGACTTATTTAGTTTGCAACACCAGTGACCCACAGTGACCCTGCTGGTAAAGGCTGAAACTGCAGTAGCTGGGAGTCCCTCCATATACAATGATTCTACACCATTACCTACAGTGACTCCTGCTGGCAGGGCTGGGACTGGATGACCTGTGGAGCTCCACACTGAGTGGAGCTCTGACACCATACCTACAGTAACTCATGCTGGGTGAGGCTGGGACTGGAGTAGCTGTGAGCTCCCACACAGCCAGTACTCCTACACCATTAGCTACCATGACTCCTGCTGAGAGAGGTTGGGACTGGAGTAGCTGTGAGATCCCCATTGTCAGTGCTCCTAACCCATTCTCTATAGTGACTTCTGTGAGAGGCTTGAAATGGAGTAGCAGTGAGCTCCCACAATCAGTGCTCCTACACAATTGCCTACAGCGATGCCTGCTGAATGAACCTGGGACTGGAGTAGCTGTGAGCTCCCCACAGCCAGTGCTCCTACACTATTACCTACAGTGACTCCTGCTGGGAGAGGCTGGTACTGCAGTAGCAGTGAACTCCCCCACAGTCGATGCTCCTGCACTTTTGTCTGCAGTGACTCCAGCCAGGAGAGGCTTTGACTGAAACAGCTCAGCTCACCAAAATCAGTGCTCTGACACCATTACCTACAGCTTGTTTGTTTTGTTTATTTATACTGCTAGGACCATGGGCCAAAAATGACCCGTTTTCATGGGCAATCAGTGTACAAATAACAATAAATACAATTTAAGAAACATGCATCTTAAAAAACATAAACAAAAAAAATATACACAAAACAATACTTATAAATATGGCTCAACAACATCATTCAAAACATTTGCACTTGTACTCAGTAAGGAGATATTCTTTCAACCTATGCCTAAAAGAGCACAAGGAAAGAGTCACACAATCAAAAATAGAATGGACTATATTAAAAAAAGTAGGTAACATATAAAATAATGCCTTTTGCCCTAGCAAAGTACGCATTCTTGGAATGCAAAGAGAAAAATTATCTGTTGACCGTGTATTAACACTGGAGTTCTGTTGTTTAAAAATTGAAGAAAAGCAGTCTGGGACTCTTATGTATCGCCTTTTTTGCCAATAAACCCAATTAGAGTTTATATCTTCCAACCAGAGGAAGCCAGCTCACTTGCTGTAGAAGATTATAATGATGGACCCTTTGAGGGGATTTTACTACAAATCTAGCAACTGAGTTAAGTAACACTTTCACCTCAGATAACAGTCCCTCCCTTGCAGTATATAATAAAACCCAAATCAATTAACGGCAGTAAGAAACTTTGAGCCAACAAGAGCTGTGTGGAATCAGTAAGTTAAGGAGATAACCTATATAAGGCCCCAAGCCGCTGGTGGGTCACCTTCACTATATGAAGAATATGAGGTTCATAAGATAGACCCTCATTCATCAATACACCCAAATGCTTAAATTGTTTAACTTGTTCAATCAAAGTACCAGAGACAGCATATAATGACAATAAAGGATCCAAATTCGATCTCTTTTTAGCATTTGCAAAGACCATAGATTTCTTTTTTTTTCTCGTTTAAAACCAATCCATGAGCTCTAAACCAATTCTGTACCTCCAAAACATCATCAGCCAAATCGTTCTGGACTTTTCAAAGTGGGAACCACTTGTGAGGACCACTGCATCATCAGCATATAAAACAATGTGAGATCTAGCATGAAACAGAAGGAAGAGTGTTAAGAAAAAGACTAAACAAAGGGGACCCAAAACAGAACCTTGGGAACACTCAGTGAAACCTTAGCAGGAGAAAATTGACCACTTACCCTCGTGACCTGTGCACGATCGACCACGTAATTTCCTAGCCAGTCCCTAACATCCATAGATATTCCCAGATAGACTAAAGAAGACAAAAGAAGGGGATGATCGACCAGATCAAATGCCTTGATGAGGTCCACGAACGCGGCCCCCGTATAATGGCGCTTATCAAGGGCCCCGTGCACCGTGCTTGTGAACCCCACCAAGGCAGTAGTAGTAGTACTGTGTCCTGGCCTAAAGCCATGCTGCGCAGGTGTTAGAACATTATATTTAGACAAGTACTGCATAATCTGGTCAAAAACAACCCTCTCCAAGACTTTTGAAAGAGGAGCCAATAAAGAAATAGGATGATAGTTAGATTTATCAGAGATATCACCAGCTTTAAAAATAGGAACAATAGTAGAATCTTTCTAAATTTTAGGAAAGCTAGCTCCACATAAAGATAAATTAAAAACAGCAGAAAGGGGAAAACAAAGAAAATCAGCAGTGGTTGTCACTAGACAAAATCTATACCATCCTTACCCACAGACGGACGAGGGTCCATACCATCCTTACCCACAGACGGACGAGGGTCCATACCACATCCTTACCCACAGACGGACAAGGGTCCACACCATCCTTACCCACAGACGGACGAGAGTCCATACCATCTTACCCACAGACGGACGAGGGTCCCTACCATCCTTACCCACAGACGGACGAGGGTCCACACCATCCTTACCCACAGACGGACGAGGGTCCATACCATCCTTACCCACAGAAGGACGAGGGTCCTTACCATCCTTACCCACAGACAGACGAGGGTCCACACCATCCTTACCCACAGACGGACGAGGGTCCATACCATCCTTACCAAAAGACGGACGAGGGTCCATTGAAAGGAGGTATATCAAAACATCACCTGATGACAAGGACTGAAAGTAAAACATTGGGATATTCAAGGCTAAATCCTCCTGAAATGCCCTACAGTGACTCCTGCTGGGTGAGAATGGAACTGTGGCAGTTATGAGCTTCCCCATAATCAGTGTTCCTACACCATTAATTATAGTGACTACTGCTGGGAGAGGCTGGACTGCAGCAGCTGTGAGTTTCCCCACAGTCAGTGCTCCTACACCATTACCTACAGTGACTCCTGCTGGGAGAGGTTGGGACTGGAGTAACTGTGAGCTCCTCACAGTCAGTGCTCCTACACCATTACCTACAGTGACTCCTGCTGGGAGAGGCTGGGACTCAAGTAGCAGTGAGCTCCCCACAGCCAGTGCTCCTACACCATTACCTACAGTTATTCCTGCTGGGTGAGACTGGAACTGCAGCAGCTATGAGCTTCCCCACAGTCAGCACTCCCACACCATTACCTACAGTGACTCCTGCTGGGAGAGGCTGAGACTGGAGTAGCAGTGCGCTCCCCCACAGCCATTGCTTCAACAGTGACTCCTGCTGGGAGAGGCTAGGACTAGAGTAGCTGTGAGCTCCCCACAGTCTGTGCTGCTATACCATTACCTACAGTGACTCTGTTGGAAGAGGCTGGGAATGGAGTAGCTGTGAGTTCCCCCACAGTCAGTTCTTCTACACCTTTACCTACAGTGACACCTGCTGGGAGAGGCTGAGACTGGAGTAGCCATACGCTCCCCAACAGCCATTGCTTCTACAGTGACTCCTCCTCCTGGGACAGGATGGGACTGGAGAGTAGCTGTGATCTCCCCCACAGTCAGAGCTCCAACAACATTATCTACAGTGTCTCCTGCTGAAACAGGCTATGACTGCAATAGTTCTGAAATCCCCCACACTCAGTGCTCCTACACCATTACCTACAGCGACTCCTACTGGGAGAAGCTGGGACTGGAGTAGCTGTGAGCTCCCCCACACTCAGTGCTCCTACACCATTACCTACAGCGACTCCTACTGGGAGAGGCTGGGACTGCAGTAGCTGTGAGCTTCCCCACAGTCAGTGCTAATACACCATTACCTACTGTGACTCCTGCCGAGGGAGGCTGGGACTGCAGTAGCTGTGAGTTACCCCACAGTCAGTGATCATACACCATTACCTACAGCAACTCCTGCTGGTAGAGGCTGGGACCGGAGTAACTGTGAGCTCCCCCACAGTCAGTTCTCCTACACCTTTACCTACAGTGACTCTTGCAGGAGGAGGCTGAGACTGGAGTAGCTGTGAGTTCCCCCACAGTCAGAGCTCCTACACCATTACCTTCAGTGACTCCTGCTGGAAGAGACTAGGACTGGAGTACTTGGCTCCCCACAGTCAGAGCTCCTACACCATTACCTTCAGTGACTCCTGCTGGAAGAGGCTGAGACTGGAGTAGTTCTGAGCTCCACCACACTCAGTGCTCCTACACCATTACCTACAGTGACTCCTGCTGAGAGGCTGGGACTGATTAGCTGGGAGCCCTCACATCCAGTGCTCCCACATCATTACCTACAGTGACTCCTTCTGGTAGAGGCCAGGCCTGGAGTGGCTTTGAGCTCCCCCACACTCAGCACTCCTACATCATTACCTACAGTGACTCCTGCTGGGAGAGGCTGGGACTGGATTAGCTGTGAGCTCCCAACAGTCAGTGCTCCTACTCCATAACCTACAGCGACTCCTGCTGGGAGTGGCTGGGACTGCAGTAACTGTGAGCTCCCCCACAGTCAGTGCTCCTACTCCATAACCTACAGTGACTCCTGCTGGGAGTGGCTGGGACTGCAGTAACTGTGAGCTCCCCCACATTCAGTGCTCCTACACCATTACCTACAGTGACACCTGCTGGTAGAGGCTAGGCCCAGAGTTGCTGTGAGATCCCCACAGTCAGTGCTTCTACACCATTACCTGCAGTGACTCCTGCTGGGAGTGGCTGGGACTGCAGTAGCATTGAACTCCCTACATTCAGTGCTCTATACCATTGCCTAGAATGACTCTGGCTGGGTGAGGCTGGAGATGTAGAAGCTGTGAGCTCCTCGCAGTCAGTGCACTTACACCAGTACCTACAGTGACTCCTGCTGAGAGGCTGGGACTGCAGTAGCTGTGAACTCCCCACAGTCAGAGCTCCTACACCATTACCTACAGTGACACCTGCTGGGAGAGGCTGGCACTGGAATAGCTGTGAGCTCCCCACAGTCAGTGCTCTTATACATTTCCTACACTGACTTCTACTGGGAGAGCTGGGACTGGAGTAGCTGTGAGCTCCCCACAGTCAGTGCTCCCACCATTATCTACAGTGACACCTGCTGGTAGAGGCTAGGCCCAGAGAAGCTATGAGCTCTCCCACAGTCAGTGTTCCTACACCGTTACCTGCAGCAACTCCTGCTGGGAGCGGCTGGAACTGCAAAAGCATTGAACTCCCCCACATTCAGTACTCCTATACCATTACCTACTATGACTCCTGCTGGGTGAGGCTGGGGATGTAGAAGCTGTGTGCTCTCCACAGTCAGTGCTCTTACACCAGTACCTAAAGTTACTCTTGCTGGCAGAGGCTCGGACTGGAATAGCTGTGAGCTCCTCCACATTATGACACCTGCTGAGTGAGGCTGGGACTGCAGTAGCTGTGAGCTCCCCCACAGTCAGTGCTCCTACACCATTACCTACAGCGACTCCTGTTGGGAGAGGCCGGGACTGGAGCAGCTGTGAGCTCCCCACAGTCAGTGTTCTTACACCATTACCTACAGTGACTACTGCTTGGTGAGGCTGGGGCTGGAGTAGCTGTCAACTCCCCACCATCAGTGCCCCTTCACTATTACCTAAAGTGACTCCTGCTGGGAGAAGCTGGGACTGGGGCAGCTGTGACCTCCCCTAAAGCCAGTGCTCCTACACCATTACCTACAGTGACTCCTGCTGGAACAGGCTGGTACTGCAGTAGCTGTGAGCTCCCCCACAGTCAGTGCTCCAACACAATTACCTACAGTGACTTCTGCTGGGAGAGGTTGGGACTGCAGTAGCTGTGAGCTCTCCACAGTCAGTGTTCCTACACCATTACCTACAGTGACTCCTGCTGGGAGAGGCTGGGACTGCAGTAGCTGTGAAATCCCCCACAGTCAGTGTTCCTACACCATTACCTACAGTGACTCCTGCTGGGAGAGGCTGGGACTGGAGTAGATGTGAGCTCACCACAGTATGTGGTCTTGCACCATTGCCTACAGTGACTCCTACTGGGTGAGAATGAAACTGCAGCAGGTATGAGTTTCCCAACAATCAGTGCTCCTACACCATTACCTATAGTGACCACTGATGGGAGAGGCTGGGACTGGAGTAGCTGTGAGCTCCCACACAGTATGTGATCCTGCCATTACCTACAGTGACTCCTGCTGGGTGAGGCTGGGACTGCAGTAGGTGTGAGCTCCCACAATCAGTGCTCCTACACCATTACCTGAGTGACTGCTGATGGGAGAGGCTGGGACTGGAGTAGCTGTGACTCCCACACAGTCAGTGCTCCTACACTGTACCTACAGTGACTCCTGCTGGGAGGGTGTGACTGCAGTAGCTGTGAGCTCCCCACAGTCAGTGTTTGCACACTGTACCTACAGTGACCCCTGCTGGGACAGGCTGGAACTGCAATAACAGTGAGTTCTCCACAGTCAGTGCTCCTACACCATTACTGTACCTACAGTGACTCCTGCTGGGAGGCTGGGACTGGGTAGCTGTGAACTTCCCACAGTCAGTGCTTCTACACCATTACCTACAGTGACTCCTGCTGGGGTGGCTGGTACTGGAGTAACTGTGAGCTTCCCCACCTCAGTGCTCCCACACTATTACACGCAGTGACTTCCGCTGGTAGAGGCTAGGCCCAGGTACCTGTGAGATCCCCCACAGTCAGTGCTTCTACACCATTACCTGCAGTGACTCCTGCTGGGAGTGGCTGGGACTGCAGTAGACATTGAACTCCCCTACAATCAGTGCTCTATACCATTGCCTAGAATGACTCCTGCTGGGAGAGGCTGGGACTGGGTAGCTGTGAACTCCTCCACAATCAGTGCTCCTACACTGTACCTACAGTGACACCTGCTGGAGAGGGTGGGACTGGAGTAGCTGTGAGCTCCCCACAGTCAGTGCTCTTACACCATTTCCTACACTGACTTCTACTGGGAAGGCTGGGACAGGAGTAGCTGTGAGCTCCCCACAGTCAGTGTTCCTCACACCATACAGTGACTCCTGCTGGGGAGGCTGGGACACCAAAGCATTAGGCTCCCCACAGTCAGTGCTCCTACCCTACCTACAGTGACTTCTACTGGGAGGCTGGAACTGGAGTAGATGTGAGCTCACCACAGTATGTGGTCCTGCATTACCTACAGTGACTCCTACTGGGTGAGGCTGGGACAGGGTAGCTGTAGCTCCCACAGTCAGAACTCCTACACCGTTCCTACAGTGACTTCTACTGGGAGGCTGGGACTGGAGTAGATGTGAGCTCACCACAGTATGTGGTCCTGCACCACCTACAGTGACTCCTGCTGGGGAGGTGCAACTGCAGTACTGTGAGCTCTCCATGGTCAGTGCTCTTCTAGTACCTCCAGTGACCCCTGCTGGGGGAGGCTAGGACTGCAGTACTGGGAGCTCTCCACGGTCAGCGCTTGCACACCATTACCTACAGTGACCCCTGCTGGGACAGGCTGGAACTGCAATAACGTGAGTTCTCCACAGTCAGTGTCCCTACACCATTACTGTACCTACAGTGACCCCTGCTGGGACAGGCTGGGACTGCAATAACGTGGAGTTCTCACGGTCAGTGCTCACACCATTACCTACAGTGACTCCTGCTGGGAGGCTGGAACTGCAGTAGCTGTGAACTCCCCACAGTCAGTGCTTCTATACCATTACCTGCTGTGACTCCTGCTGGGAGGCTGGGACTGCAATAACCGTGAGTTCTCCACAGTCAGTGCCCCTACACCATTACCTACAGTGACTCCTGCTGGGAGGCTGGGACTGCAATAACCGTGAGTTCTCCACAGTCAGTGCTCCTACACCATTACTGTACCTACAGTGACTCCTGCTGGGAGAGGCTGGGACTGCAGTAGCTGTGAACTCCTCCACAGTCAGTGCTACAACACCATTACCTACAGTGACTCCTGCTGGGAGAGGCTGGGACTGCAGTAGCTGTGAACTCCCCCACAGTCAGTGCTCAACACCATTAACTACAGTAACTCCTGCTGGAAGAGGCTGGGACTGCAGTAGCTGTGAACTCCCCCACGGTCAGTACTCCTACACCATTACCTGCAGTGACTGCTGCTGGGAGAAGCTGGGACTGGAGTAGCTGTGAACTCCCCCACAGTCAGTGTTCCAACACCATTACCTACAGTTACTCCTGCTGGGAGAGGCTAGGACTGCAGTAGCTGTGAACTCCCCACTGTCAGTGCTCCAACACCACATTACCTAAAGTGACTCCTGCTGGGAGAGGCTGGGACTGGAGTAGCTGTGAACTCCCCTACAGTCAGTGCTCCGACACCATTACCTAAAGTGACTCCTACTGGGAAAGGCTGTGACTTGAGTAGCTGTGAGCTCCCCCACAGTCAGTGCACCTTCACCATTACCTACAGTGACTCCTGCTGGGAAGGGCTGGGACTGCAGTAGCTGTGAGCTCCCCCACAGTCAGTGCACCTTCACCATTACCTACAGTGACTCCTACTGGGAGAGGTTGGGACTGCAGTAGTTGTAGACTCCCTCACAGTCAGTGCTCCTACACCGTTACCTGCAATGACTGCTCCTGGGAGAAGCTGGGACTGGAGTAGCTGTGAGCTCCCACACAGTATGTGATCCTACACCATTACCTACAGTGACTCCTGCTGGGGAAGGGTGCAACTGCAGTACTTTGAGCGCTCCACGGTCAGCGCTTGCACTCTATTACCTACAGTGACCCCTGCTGGGACAGGCTGGAACTGCAATAACCATGAGTTCTCCACAGTCAGTGCCCCTACACCATTACTGTAACTACAGTGACCCCTGCTGGGACAGGCTGGGACTGCAATAACCGTGAGTTCTCCACAGTCAGTGCCCCTACACCATTACTGTACCTACAGTGACCCCTGGTGGGACAGGCTGGGACTGCAATAACCATGAGTTCTCCACAGTCAGTGCTCCTACACCATTACTGTACCTACAGTGACTCCTGCTCGGAGAGGATGGGACTGGAGTAGCTGTGAGCCCTCAACAGCCAGTGCTCCTACACCATTACCTACAGTGACCCTTGCTGGGAGAGGCTGGGTCTGCAGTAACTGTGAGCTCTCAACAGCCAGTGTTTCTACACCATTACCTGCAGTGACTCCTGCTGGGAGAGCCTAGGATTGGAGTAGCTGTGAGCTCTCCACAATCAGTGCTCCAGCACCATTACTGTACCTACAGTGACTCCTGCTGGGAGAGGCTGGGACTGGAGTAGCTGTGATCTCCCACACAGTATGTGATCCTACACCTTTACCTACAGTGACTCCTGCTGGGGGAGGCTGCGACTGCAGTACTGTGAGCTCCCCACGGTCAGTGCTCCTACACCATTACCTACAGTGACCCCTGCTGGGTGAGGCTAAGACTGCAATAACCGCGAGTTCTCCACAGTCAGTGCTCCTACACCATTACTGTACCTACAGTGACTCCTGCGGGGAGAGGCTGGGAATGGAGTAGCTGTGAGCTCCCCCACAGTCAGTGCTTCTACACCATTACCTGCAATGACTCCTGCTGGGAGTGGCTGGGACTGCAGTAGCATTGAACCCCCACATTCCAGTGCTCCCTACCATTGCCTAGAATTACTCCTGCTGGGTGAGTGCTGGGGATGTAGAAGCTGTGAGCTCCCCACAGTCAGTGCTCTTACACCAGTACCTACAGTGACTCCTGCTGGGAGTGGCTGGGACTGCAGTAGCATTGAACTTCCTCACAGTCAGTGCTCCAACATCATTAACTAGAGTGAAAACTGCTAGGAGAGGCTGAGACTGGAGTAGCTGTGGGCTCCCACACAGTATGTGATCCTACACTATTACCTACAGTGACCCCTGCTGGGACAGGCTGGGACTGCAATAACCGTGAGTTCTCCACAGTCAGTGCTCCTACACCAATACTGTACCTACAGTGACTCCTGCTGGGAGAGGCTGGGACTGGAGTAGCTGTGAACTCCTCCACAATCAGTGCTCCTACACTATTACCTACAGTGACTCCTGCGGGGAGAGGCTGGGACTGGAGTAGCTGTGAACTCCCCCACTGTCAGTGCTCCAACACCATTACCTAAAGTGACTCCTGCTGGGAGCGACTGGGACTGGAGTAGCTGTGAGCTCCCCCACAGTCAGTGCTCCTACACCATTACCTACAGTGACTCCTACTGGGAGGGGTGGGACTGCAGTAGTTGTGAACTCCCTCACAGTCAGTGCTCCTACACCATTACCTTCAGTGACTTCTGCTGGGAGAAGCTGGGACTGGAGTAGCTGTGAGCTCCCCACACAGTATGTGATCCTACTCCATTACCCACAGTGACTCCTGCTGGGGAAGGTGTAACTGCAGTACTGTGAGCACTCCACGGTCAGCGCCTGCACACTATTACCTCACAGTGACCCTGCTGGGACAGGCTGTGACTGCACAACCGTGAGTTCTCCACAGTCAGTGCTCCTACACCTTTACTGTACCTACAGTGACTCCTGCTGGGAGAGGATGGGACTGGAGTAGCTGTGAGCCCTCAACAGCCAGTGCTCCTACACCATTACCTACAGTGACCCTTGCTGGGAGAGGCTGGGTCTGCAGTATCTGTGAGCTCTCAACAGCCAGTATTTCTACACCATTACCTGCAGTGACTCCTGCTGGGAGAGCCTAGGATTCGAGTAGCTGTGAGCTCTCCACGATCAGTGCTCCAGCACCATTACTGTACCTACAGTGACTCCTGCTGGGAGAGGCTGGGTCTGGAGTAGCTGTGAGCTCTCAACAGCCAGTGCTTCTACACCATTACCTACAGTGACTACTGCGGGTGCCTAGGATTGGAGTAGCTGTGATCTCCCACACAGTATGTGATCCCACACCTTACCTAGTGATCTCTGCTGGTGGAGGCTGCGACTGCAGTACTGTGAGCTCCCACGGTCAGTGCTCCCACACCATTACCTACAGTGACCCCTGCTGGGTGAGGCTAGGACTGCAGTAACTGTGAGTTCTCCACAGTCAGTGCTCCTATGCCATTACTGTACCTACAGTGACTCATGCTGGGAGGCTGGGACTGGAGTAGCATGAGCTCCCCACATTCAGTGCTCCTATACCATTGCCTAGAATTACTCCTGCTGGTGAGTGCTGGGGATGTAGAAGCTATGAGCTCCCACTGTCAGTGCTCTTACACCAGTACCTACAGTGACTCCTGCTGGGAGTGGCTGGGACTGCAGTAGCATTGAACTCCCTCACAGTCAGTGCTCCAACACCATTACCTGCAGTGACTCCTGCTGGGAGGCTGGCACTGCAATAGTTGTGATCTCTCCACAGTCAGTGCTCCAACACCATTACCTGCAGTGACTTCTGCTGGGAGGCTGGGACTGCAGTAGCTGTGATCTCCCCACAATCAGTACTCCACCATTATCTAAAGTGACACCTGCTTGGAAGGCTGGGACTGGAGTAGCTGTGAGCTCCCACACAGTATGTGATCCTACACCATTACCTACAGTGACTCCTGCTGGGGGATGGTGCAACTGCAATACTGTGAGCTCTCCACGGTCAGTGCTTGCACACTATTACCTACAGTGACCCCTGATGGGACAGGCTGAGACTGCAATAACCGTGAGTTCTCCACAGTCAGTGCCCCTACACCATTACTGTACCTACAGTGACTCCTGCTGGGAGAGGCAGGGACTGGAGTAGCTGTGAGCTCTCAACAGCCAGTGCTTCTACACCATTACCTGCAGTGACGTCTGCTGGGAGAGCATAGGATTTAAGTAGCTGTGAGTCCCCCACAGTCAGTGCTCCAGCACCATTACCTACAGTGACTCCTGCTTGGAGTGGCTGGGACTGCAGTAGCTGTGAATTCCCCCACAGTCAGTGCTCCAACACCATTATCTGCAGTGACTCCTGCTGGGAGAGGCTGGGACTGGAGTAGCTATGAACTCCCCCACAGTCAGTGCTCCTACACCATTACCTGCAGTGACTCTTGCTGGGAGAGGCTGGGACTGGAGTAGCTATGAACTCCCCCACAGTCAGTGCTCCTACACCAATATCTACAGTGACTCCTGCTGGGAGTGGCTGGGACTGCAGTAGCATTGAACTCCCTCACAGTCAGTGCTCCATCACCACTACCTAGAGTGACTACTGCTGGGAGAGGCTGGGACTGGAGTAGCTGTGAGCTCCCCCACAGTCATTGCTCCTACACTATTACCTAAAGTGACTCCTGCTGGGGGAGGGTGCAACTGCAGTACTGTGAGCTCTCCACGGTCAGTGCTTGCACACTATTACCTACAGTGACCCCTGCTGGGACAGGCTGGAACTGCAATAACCGTGAGTTCTCCACAGTCAGTGCTCCTACACCAATATTGTACCTACAGTGACTGCTGCTGGGAGAGGCTGGGACTGCAGTATCTGTGAACTACCCCACAGTCAGTGCTCCAACACCATTACTGTACCTACAGTGACTGCTGCTGTGAGAGGCTGGGACTTAGGAAGGCAGTATAGTGCAGTGGTTTAAGGCTCTGTGCTGCAAATCTGGTGACATCCAGCAGACCAGACCTGGGTTTGAATCCCACAGCTTCCACTTGCATACTGTGTGACCCTGAGCAAGTCACTTAACTTCCCTGTGCTCCCAGGTCGCTCCTGTAAAAAGCTTTCAAGCAGTGTGCTACTCCTGGTTAAACAACTAAATAAAAAAAATAAAATAACTGGAGTAGCTGTGAGTTCTCAACAGCCAGTGCTCCAACACCATTACCTGCAGTGACTCCTGCTGGGAGAGGCTGGGACTGCAGTAGCTGTGATCTCCCCCACAATCAGTGCTCCTACACCAATATCTACAGTGACTCCTGCTGGGAGAGGCTGGGACTGCAGTATCTGTGAACTCCCCCACCGTCAATGCTCCTACACCATTACCTGCAGTGACTCCTGCTGGGAGAGGTTGGGACTGCAGTAGCTGTGAGCTCCCCACAGCTAGTGCCCCTACATCATTACCTGCCATGACCCCTGCTGGGAGAGCCTGGGACTGGAGTAGCTGAGTGCTTCCCCACAGCCAGTGCTCCTACACCATTACCTACAGTAACTCCTACAGAGAGAGTCTGGGATTGGAGTAGCAGTTGGTTCCCTTTGTTCCATGTCCCCTACTGGCTACTCATTAATATGGAACACTGTTCCAGGATTTTCACTCCTATGTGCATTGCCTTCCACTTTTTGGAATTATATTTCAACTCCCAAATGTGACAGCATGTCTCCAGTCACCTCACATCCTGTCTCATAATGTGAATCCCTTTGTCACTGTTGACCCTCCCTTACAGGAGAGAACTAGGTAAAAGAGGGAACTATTTTTCAGTGAAAATAGTGCTCAAGGATGAGGGACATGATAAGAAGCTGATGGGGTTTAGTTTCAGCACAGATGTGAGGAAGTACTTCTTCACAGATAGGGTGGTGGATTCCTAGAGCAGTCTTCCACAAAAATGGTGGGGCAAAACAGTGGTGGTGTTCAGGAATGCATGGGATATGCATACGTGAGTCTTAGGGGAATGGAAGATAGGGGTGATTGGGCCAGAGATCAACTAGGATATGTGATAATACATTAGAAAGTGTGAAATATGGGCCGCCTAGATGGCCAAGCAGTTCTTATCTGCCAACAAATCCTTTATTTCCATGTTAGAGCTCGGTATCATCTGCAAATAGACTCTTGCTCCGGATAACCTCTCCTCTGCACAGATATCCATATTAAACAGGAGTGATCCCAGGATTGATAATGTGACTATCCACTTTTGTAACAATCCCCAGAAAGTTTGCCATCTATCAATGTCTGGCTCATTAACCTGTATTTTCCCAAATTTTCACTCTCACGCACTGAGCTTTGTGTAATGAAACCACATTCCTCCCTCTAGTCCTCTGGCACCACACCTGATGCTTCGGAGTCTCCTGGGAGGATTACCACTGACTCCGCTAGTGCCTGCCTTGTTTCTTTCAGCACCCTATGGTGAATACCATCTGGAACTGGTGATCCAGTCTCTTTAGTTCCCGTTCTTTTGTAATTCTCTCATCTGAAAAAATCTGCTCTGTATCATCCTTCAGTTCTCGCTTGCTGTGTGGGAACGGGCCTGCATCCTTGACCGTGAACACTGAACAAAAGTATGCATTCAGTATACCTCCCATCTTCCTATTATCCCGTCTTCATCCCATCCTCCCTCATCTGTTCTATAGCAGTGGTGGTTCATTTGTACTGTCTCCTTTCCCAGGGGCGCAGGGCACCTTCCACAGAGATTCAACATGAGAGAAATGAAACAATATGTACTAAAATACTCTTCAGATGCATAAAACAGTAATAAATCTAAATAATGAAATTAATCATATAGATGACAGCAACACCAATTATAAACACAGAAGCCCCTAACAATATCTAAAGTCCTTATTAAATAAAACACCTTTAGACTCCTCTGAAGGCCTCCACCGAGGGGGGTCTCCACAGGGATCTTGGTAGCATGTTCCCACAGAGCTGGACCGGCCGCTCAAAATACACCTGTTCTCCCAAAGATTTTAATCTTGCCATGAGTACTTCAAGGAGTCACCTCCAGAAGTGGAGGGGCAATAGGGTCGATGAGGTCAGGAGTTACAACAAAATCTCAGGGCCCACGATCCATAAGGGTCTCGTGGTTCAGTAAACCTACCGTGAACTAATGTGACATCACTTATGGTAGCCAGTGCAAGACACACAGGGACAGGGGTCCCATGGCAGGATCCTCAGAAGGCCTGGCAGCTGTGTTCTGCACTTGCACCAGGAGGGCTGGGGGATACTGGGATGCATAGGAGAGGCACCACCAGCAGAAAACAGGAAGTTATTATCCCTCTGTACAGACAGTTGGTGAGACCCCATCTGGAATATTGCGTGCAGTTCTGGAGACCCAATCTCCGCAAGGATATAAACAGGATGGAGGCTGTCCAGAGGAGGCCAACTAAAATGGTGCAGGCCCTGCACCGGAAGACATATGAAGAGAGACTTAAGGAGCTGAATATGTATAGCCTCGAGGAAAGGAGAGAGAGGGGACCGATAGAAACTTTCAAGTATCTCAAGGAATCAACAAAGTCCAAGAGGTAGCATCTTTCTAAAAAGAGGTGTGCAAGAACAAAGGGCACAATTTGAAGATAGAGGGGGCGGCTCAGAGTAATTTAGAAGTATTTTTCTGAGAGAGGGTTGTGAATACATGGAATGGCCTTCGGAGGAAGGTTGTGGAGTCAAAAACAGTGGTGGAATTCAAGCATGCTTAGGACAGTCATAAGGCAATTCTAGCGGATGGGGTAGGAAGAAGTAGGCTGCTGGTTAACTAGGATCTGCAGCTTATCCAGTAGGTAGGGAATGGGCAGACTGGGTGGGCCAAGCGGTCCTTATTTGCCGTCAAAATCTATGTTTCTATGTTTCTATGCTGCAGGTGACAACGAACCCCTCCACTGAACTCAAGGTAAAGAGCATTGTAGCAGTTGAGTCTAGATTTAACAAAAGCGTGTACTACTGACGGCAGGTCATCAGAGGGGACCAGGGACATAATCCAGACGATGTTCCTGAGATAGAAAAAGTCACTGTGGAGTACTGCCAACACCTGAGCCTCAAATGTCAGCCACTCATCCAGAATGACCCCCAGATTTTCACCTTAGCAGAGGCCACAAGCCTAGAGGACCCAAGCATTAGCTCCATCTCTTCTCTAGTCTGGCTCGATCACCAGTACCTCAACCTTGTCCAGGTTAAGTCTCTGTCACCTAGCTGCCAACCAATCCTGGATCTGTGCTAAACCTAACTTAGGCACCTCTACCGCGTCAGAGGAATACAAATCATACATACCCCCATAATGCAAAGCATCATGGGCTATATATGCAAATCACCACAAAATATTATGCTGGTTCAACTTTAAGCAGAAGTGCATGGTGCCAAAAGGCCTCTCACACAGTCTGCAAAGGGTGCCAACAGAAGACATAGACACTTGTTTCATTCTACCAGGACTCATAAGTGTGCCTCATCTGTATGACACCTCAGTGGAATGAACCAGCTACCCTAAGTTGGTCTATCTGGGTTGGGTTGTGGTGAGCCCAATAAAACCAAAAAACAAGATAAAACACAAATAACCTTAGTGATGCCTTATCGTGTCAGGCATTCCTGGTGCAAATGACATATACAGCTGGGTATCGTCTGCATAGCAGTGGAAACTCAGCCTGTAACACCTAATGATCTATCCCAGGGTTAGCACGTACACCGCAAACAGTGTGAGAGAGAGGACTAGTGCCTGGGGTACACCACAAAGCAGGGGCTTTAGAAACAAGAAGAAATTCCCCATCATTGCCCTCTGCATCCCATCCCTGAGGCAGGACTTGAACCAGTCAATGACTATGCCAGTGAGTCCACAGTACTCCCTTAGGTGGTTCACCAGCAATCCATGGTCCAGTGTCAAACATAGAGGAAAGATAAAGGAAGATAAGAACTGACTGTTCCCGTCTGTCTCCTACCCTGAGGAGATCATGGTACGCCCCAATCAATGTGGTCTCAGGGCCGGCCCGGTGGCGCTGAGGGGTGAGGCATCTCCCTTACCTCGCACCATGCCGACAACCTAGGTTCAGGAGTGAACTCGTGGAGCCGGTGGTCAGTCTAGGAGGAGAGGAATGAGCATCTGATGGACTGCTCTCCTCTCCTGGGTGGGAGGGGGGACGTGGTTCTGCGATGCTAGTGGCACTCAGTGGAGACTGGGAGCACTGCAGTCAGGAACTCTAGAAAAGGGAGGACGTTGGCAGTCATCCTGTGGGCATGTGTGGGAGTGTGCACGCCGCACACAGAACGACATTGTACATCCACATCCTGGGGGGGAGCCATTAACAAGGAAAAGCCCTGGCACCCAGGAAGGCAATGGTGGGTCCAGTGGATGGCTCCCATGCTCAGCACCAGGTCCGCCCCAGCCAGTCTCCAGATATCCTCCCACACTCTGGCTGTCTCTCTCTAGATTCTAGATAGAGTGCTGGAGGAGTAAGGCGGTCCCACCCTAGGGGGCTCAAAGCTGAGGGGTTGGGAGGTCAGGAGTTTGGAGAGGAGAGATCCTGGGATGGAGGCCAGGTCTGGGGAGACCTCTGGCAGATCGGGAGAAAGCCAGTCGGAGTGACCACACCAGAAAGAGTCCTAAGGGGCCAGTGAGAGGAGCAGAAAGAAAGTTGAAAACAAAAGTAATCTCAGCACAGAGCCGTGATGTAAAGCCAGGCTGAAGGGGCTGACAGATGTCTCAAGCAGAACTGTGCCTCACCCTGCCACACACGATCTCATCAGTAACAGAGCACGCAAGGTTAGAGGCAGGTGTTAATGTGTTAGGAAGTCTGGGTCCAGAGTATCAGTAACCTTCCCCAAGAATGCAAGGTTAGAGGCAGGTGTATAATGTGTTAGGAAGTCTGGGTCAGAAGGTTTCTTCAGAAGGGGCCTCACCAGCACATATCTTTCAATGAGCTTGTAAGGGCCTCCTTCAAGAAGAAGCACCAGACAATTCGGTGAACAGTGGACCCAGTAATCCCATACAGCTAAGCAGTAAACATGTTGGGCCTGGTTTCAGTTTGCAGAGAGTAGGCCTCAGCTCTGAGATCACCTCACAAAGCTTCCTCACCATGGACCTAAACTCTCCCAGGACACGGAAGTCTGGTCACGAAGGCTGGTTCAACCCTACCAGTTTGTGACGGCCTGGTGGGTGAGATCCTGGCTGAACAGAGACACCCTGTCCAAGAAGAACTGAGCAAATTTCTTGCACTTAGCAGATGAACCTGCTCTCATTGGTTGCAAACAGGCAGGATAAAGTAACTGTCTATAGTCTGAAGAGCTGAGCTGGTCGCTTCCTCCTTGTGGCAATCATCCTGGACAGAAATGCTGCTTTCTTACAGTTTTTTTTTTTTCCCTCCAATTGTTTAACCAGGTGAGACACACTAAACTGAAAACTTGTTTACAGTTGCAACCTGGGAGCACAGGGAAGTTAAGTGACTTGCTCAGGGTCACACAGTATGCAAGTGGGGGCCGTGAGATTCAAACCCAGGTCTCCAGATTTGCAGCTCAGAGCCTTAAACCACTGCGCTATACTGCCTCCAGTACAGGTGATTACCTTTTAGTATTCATACAGTGAATGCTCGAAGCCAGTTTGTCCTCATCCGTCCTGGGTCTCCTCCAACAATGCTGTAATCTCAGACTCCTAAATGTCAATCACCTGAGCTCCCTGTCAAACCATGGGGATGTCTAGCATGAAGCCTGGGTTGTATACGAATCGGTGCCACTGAATCGAAGACTGAGCCAATGATCTCATTATAGGCCACCACTGCCTCCTCCGATCCTGTCTCACATGCTGTCATCACACCTGAGATGTCCATTACTGCCTGAAGTCCTTCTGGTGACAACCCTCTTAAATGGCAGTACAAAACCATTTCCACAGGAGGTGGACTACAAAGGGGTGTCCTGAAGGAGAGCTTCACCATGAAATGGGGTGACCAACTAACATACTAACATACTATTTGCCAGCAGATTAGGCCTTATGGTCTATCGAGTCTGCTCGAACCTCAGATCCCTAGTTGGGTGCGAGGCCCTCCTCCCTTGTGTTCCAGAAACCCTATCATCCATCCCCACCCCTGGGACAGGCCATCATCTGATACATCCACTTTCTGTGTCTGTCCCACCCTCTCTTGAAGCCCTCCATGTGGATCTCTGAACCAGCTCTCCAGGCAGTGCATTCCAAGAGCCCACCACCCTCTCAGTTAAAAACCGCCTCCTCTTTTCCCCTCACCCTTCCACCTTCCAACTTCAAACCATGCCCTCTGGTGACACCTCCCTGCTTTAGTCTAAAGATCACCTCCATGTTTACCCTGTTTATTCCCTTGAGGTACTTGAAGACCTCAATCATGTCCCCCCGTCTCTCCTCTCCTCCAATGAAAACAGGCAGAGCTCCTCAAGTCTGTCCTCATACGTCAAATCCCCTAGCCCTCGTATCATCTTAGTTGCCCTCCTCTGTACCCTCTCCAGGAGCTGTATGTCCATCTTCAAGTGTGGTCTCTAGTACTGTACACAATACTCAAGGTGTGGTCTAACCAGTCCATTGTACAGAGGCAGAATCACTTCCTTACTCCTAGAGGTGATCCCCCTTACGATGCATCCCAGCATCCTGTTTGCCTTGCTAGCCACTCTCCTGCACTGCTCAGAGTTATTCATACATGCATCCACCATGACCACTAGGTCTTTTTCCCCTGTTGAGGCCTCCAGCGCCTCCCACCCAGGGTGTACCTGTGTTTAGGTTTCCCCAAGATGCAACACCTTGCACTTGGTGATATTGAAATTTAATTTCCATGTGTGAGCCAGCTTCCCAGGGTGTCCAGGTCCCTTGCAGGGTCAACCTCCTTCTTCTCCCTCAACTACTGCTCCCATCTTGGAGTCATCAGCGAAGAGACTCATTTCACACCCTATACCCTCCTGATGTTTGATATGTATGTATTAAACAGGATCGGACCAGGACCGAGCCTCACGGACCTCACTACCAACCTCTCTAGGGTTTGAGAGTCGCCACAGACCACTACTCTGGGTGCGCCCAGCTAGCCAGTTTTCAATCCATCTGACCATCAAAGGGCCTACTCCTAACCCCATCAGTTTCTCCACCAGACCATTGTGGGACAGAGTCAACGCCTTGCTGAAGTCCAAGAATAATACATCCACAGGCTTTCCCTGTCCAGTTCTGATGTTACCCATTCTAGAACTCACAAGATTGGTTTGACATGATCTACCTGGCACAAACCCATGTTGCCGACTATCCAGACCTCCCACCTCCTCCAAGTACATCCCCAATCGTTCCTTTAGTATACTCTCCATTAATTTTCCCACCACTGAGGTCAAACTGATGGGTCTATAGTTACCTGGTACTTCCCTCGACCCCCTTTATGGATTGGCACTACATGTGCCTCTCGCCAATCCCTAGGTACCCTCCCTGTCTCAAGTGACCTGTTGAAGAGCTCCACCAGGGGTGCAGCCAGTATGTCCGCCAATTCCCATAGTACTCTTGGATGAATGCCATCCGCCCAGGAGATTTGTCTTCTTTAGGCCTTGAGGGCTAACCACACCCTTTTGGAGATAGCATCATCCGTCCCTCCACCTTACTGGCCTTTTATCCTTATCCAGATGTACACCCTGGGGTACCTCTCCTCCTCTGCTCCATTTCTGTTGCTTCCTGATCCCACCACTGCCGCTTCTATCCCCATCATGCCTTGCTTTGTAGATATCCCATCCCCCTCCCTAGTGAACACAGAGGCAAAGTACTCGTTAAATACCTCTGCCTGGTCCCTCACCTCTTCCACCCACCCTCCTTCTGATCTCAATCTGCTGAGATGACCCTTAGTTTTTCTCCGCTCCCCAATGTACCGGAAGAACCCCTTTTCCCTCCATGTATCCCCTGTGCCAGCCACTGCTCTTTACTGGACTTTGCTCCCCCCACCATCCGGGTGACTTTTCTAGATGCAAGATGGTACATTTCCTTATCCCGATCCCCTCTTGTTGTTTTAGATTTTTTGTAAGCCGCCTTCTTTTCTCTGACCGCTACCTGTACCTCACTGGACCACCAGCATGGTTTATGTGACCTTGCTCCCTTACGTTTCAACTTAGCGCAGATCCTGACTGCCTCATAAAGTCCCCGTTTTATGACCTCCCATCTCCTTTCCACACTTGTCATTGATGTAATCCCCTTCAAGTGATCCTTGAGAATATTTCCCATGCCCACAAAGTCTGCCCCCCTGAAGTCCACTGCCAGTGTCCTAGATATCCCCCCTCCCCCCATGCTTATTTGAAACCAGACAGTGTTGTGGTCACTCCCAGTCAGGGGGGCCTCTACAACCAGGTCCCTTACCAGATCCCGATCTGCCAGAACCACGTCCAGGACATGCCCCTCCCTTGTGGGCTCCATCACATGCTGTGTTAAGAACACATCCTGGAAGCCATCCAGCAGTCTCTGCTCCTTGGCTACCTTAGAGGACATGGTTCCCAGTTTGTACCTGGTATATTAAGGTCCTCATCAACACCACTCCTTCCCTTTGGTCCACACTGGGCAATGATGTTGTCCAGCAAACCATCCTCTAGAACATCACTCATCCCAGGGGCCTATATACTACACCCAGCTTGACCTTATCTCCTGGGACGTGAAGGTGACCCATAAGGCCTCCACGCTTCCTCTGCCTCTACCCTAGTAATTTCTATGTCATCTCTAATGAACATAGCCACTCCACCCCTCTGCCCTCCTTTCTATCCTTCCTAAGCATAGTGTACCCCACATGTTTAGGTCCCAGTCATGGTTTTTGTTGGCCCATGTCTCTGACAGCCGCCACATCCACCTCCCCTCGAACAGCATGGCCTGGAACTCTGGCAACTTGTTTCCAAGCTCTGGCATTTACTAACACCAACCCCACCCCTTATCCCTGATCCCCTTGTCAACCCCACCCAGGTTTCTTATACTTCCATCCTCCCTCTGCTTCTCCTGAAACCTCCACCCCAGTCTGTTTCCCTCCCTTGGGTTTGAAGGCTATTCCCTCATCTGGAGGAGGGACTTCTGGTCAGCCCCTCCTTATCCTCCCCCACAAGTTTAAACACCACCTTTCTTGAATGTAGTCAGCCAGCCCCTGTTTGAGACTTCCTTCCCTAATGGGGCAAGATGAAGCCTGTCCTTGGCATACAGTCCTTATCCTCCAGACTCCTTTCCAGTTCCCTAACACCCTAACCCACTTTCTTCTCCCACTTCTGAGGCCAGTCATTTACCTCTGTGAGCTTCATTTTTTTTCTCCACTGAGGCCTTTGGTACTGGCAATATCTCCGAAAAGGAAATGTTGCATCCATTATCCCGACAGACTCTGGCAAGTTCTTGGAACCTTGCTTGGATTTCCAAAATACTATTTCCCTCTAGATCGTTAGTTCCCAAATGCACCAGGAAATCCGGTTTCCCTCCACAATCCCTAACCAGTTCATACACCATGAACTTTGCTCTGTGCACTGTCAGCCCAAAGATACTCACTACCTTCACCTGGCTATGGCATCCATCCCCCTGTCCCTCCCACTGGATACCCCTAATCATCGAGTCTCCCAATAACAGAACCTTAACACCGCCATCATCCTTATGGTTACCTCCACTATACTCAACTCAACTGACCAGATTAATCTCAAGATCTCTAATCTCGAGCCCCAGTGAATAAAACAAGAACAAGGTATGTCCATGTTAGTGGATTGTAGAAGGAACCACTTGTGCTAGCCCAGTGATTCCACTGACTGAAGGAAATCTTGTCCAAACTGCAAGAGTTCATTGTCAAAGCAGGCATTGAAATCACCAGAAACAACCGTCAAGGTGTCTCCAACACCCTGTCGATGATAAAGTCCATGATTTCCTTCAGGAAATACCCTTGTGCCCCAGAGGCTGGTACATGAGTATGATCCTGCAACCAACACCTGGACTCCCATGCATGGCCCTGCAACCAACACCTGAACCCCCATGCATGGCCTTGCAACCAACACCTGGATCCCTATACATGGCCATGCAACCAACACCTGGTCCCCCATGCACGGTCCTGCAACCAACACCTGGACTCCCATGCATGGCTCTGCAACCGACACCTGCACCCTCATGCATGGCCATGCAACCAACACCTGGATCCCCATGCATGGCCCTGCAACCAACACCTGGACCCCCACAGTGTGCTCAGGGAGGGTGAGGATGGTGGAACAGAGGCACACCCAGTCAGTTGTTCCACTCCACAATTCATACACCATTCTGGGGGAGCATAGCTCCCCTATGGATGCACCGGCAGAGTAGACTAAGGAGGCTGAGGACAACTGTCACAAGGAGGCCCACAGGAGGAGGCAGAGGACACCACAAAGAAAGGAAGCAGCTCCTGGTGGGGGACTCAGTATGGGGGATAGAACTGGGGGGCAGGGAAAACTGAAGTAAGGTGCCTGCCTGGTGCCATGGCTTGGAGGGACAGGAAGCGCATCCTCAGGATCACGAGAACAGCTGCACGGGAGTCTGAGCTGGACGTCATTGTCCACCTAGGGACAAATGACTTTGCTCATCATGAGATTAGAGCAGTGCAGAAGGACTTTGTAGAATTGAGGAGGGGCCTAAGACAAGTAGCACACACAGTATCCTTCTCAGAGGTGCTGCCTGTCAATGGCATGAGTGAGGCGAGGGTACTTTGCACCATGCAGTTTAATGAATGGTTGAAAAAATGGTGTGGAGCACAGGGGTTTGGCTTCATTGGGGACTGGGGTTCCACCTGGAGGGACACCAGCCTATACTGGCAGGATGGTCTGCATCTGTCCAGGAAGGGAACAAGTCTTTTGAGCAATTGGTTTAAATGCTTCATTGGCAAGCTTTTAAACTAGTCAAGGGGGGGCACTGATAAGCAGTAGGAAAATCCCAGCCTCTCCCTACAAAACAGGGTACTAAATGAGAAAAAGACCAAGGTAGAAAGGTCAGTGGGGGATGCTGCAACAGAAGGTAAAGCCATCAAAAAATGGAGAGCAATGAGTACCAATGCCCGTAGTCTGAGTAGCAAGCTTCCTGAATTAGTGGCCTTGATGGAGGAGGAACATCTGGATATCGTGGCAGTCACAGAAACATGGTACACACAAAAACATGACTGGGATGTAAACATACCAGGATACACTATCTACAGGAGGGACAGGGAGGGTAAAAGAGGAGGAGAAGTAGCTCTTTACATAAGGGAAGGAATCAAAGCAACAGAACAAAAGGGTAAACAGGGAGGAGAAGGAGCACTGTGAGTAAATTTGGAGACCGGCAATGGCACTACAATCCGCACAGGGGTTGTATACAGACCCCCTTCTCAGGGGGAGGAAATGGACAAGGAAATGATAGAAAGTATACTTAGAATGGCAGAAAAAGGGAGATATTGCTGATGGGTGATCTGAATATGCCAGATGTTAACTGGAGTGCAGTTGCAGACCACTTAAGAGTGGGTTATTCTAGATGCCCTACAGGGGCATGCCTTAGACAACTAGTATTGGAGCCCACTCGAGAGGGAGCAATCTTAGACCTGGTTCTCTCAAATGGAGATGAAGAGGATCACAGATGTAGAAGTGGGTAGCCATCTGGGAACTAGCGACCATCAACAGTATGGTTCACAATAAACACAGCAATAGAGTCAAGCCTACAAAGGCAAAAGTACTGGACTTTAGAGGGCTGACTTTGCTAAAATGGGTGAGTGCCTAAGGAATGCACTAGCAAATGGGCAGGAAGGAGGCGGAAGAACAATGGGGAATAATAAAACTGCCATCACAGAGGTAACAAGCCTTTGTGTGAAGCAAATTAACAAAATGAAACGATGTAAGAAACCACTATGGTTCTCAAAGGAAGTGGCAATGAAGGTTCAAGAGAAAAGAAAGCATTCAGGAAGTACAAGGAATCACAGAAGGAGCAGGACAGAAAACTGTATCAGTTAAAGCAAAGGAAGCTGGGAAGGCAGTCAGAACAGCAAAGGCCCAAACCGAGGAAAATATAGCCAACTCAGTTAAGAAGGGGGATAAAACCTTTAGAGGTACATCAGGAGCGATGGAAGACCAAGGGAGGGATAGTGAGGCTTAATAAAGGGGAGGGAGGGTGGCAGAGGGTGATCAGAAAGGCAGAGATACTAAACAAATATTTTTGCTCAGTATTTACAAAGGAAGAGGAGGTACCTAAACAAACAGTAGAAACACTCTGGATACAGAAGTTGATACCAGCCCATTTACAGAAGAAAGGGTTCGAAAGAATTCTTAAAACTGAAGGTGGAGAAAGCAATGGGGCCTGATGGGATTCATCCCAGAATTCTAAAGAACTAAGGTGGAGAACTAGTGACACCACTGACTACTCTCTTTAACAAATCATGGGAGGATGGGGTGGTACCCGAGGACTGGAGGAGGGCAGATGTGATTCCCCTTCACAAAAGTGGGAGCAAGGCAGAAGCAGGAAACTACAGACCTGTTAGTTTAACCTCAGTGGTAGGGAGAATGATGGAATCACTTCTGAAGGAAAGAATTGTCGAGTATCTAGAGGTCAGAGGGGCACAGGACCCAAGGCAGCATGGATTCACAGCAGGAAGGTCATGCCAGACAAATCTGATAGATTTCTTTGACTGGGTGACCAAAGTAGTAGATCAGGGAGGGGCTGTGGACATGGCCTACCTAGACTTTAGTAAGGCATTTGATACAGTCCCACACAAAAGATTAATATACAAGTTAGCCAGCCTGGAGTGGGTCCCAAGATGACAGCCTGGGTAAAGACTGGCTGGAGAATAGGACACAGAGGTAATAGTAAATGGAGTCACTCTGAAGAGGGGTTACAGTAGGGTACCACAGGGTTCAGTATTAGACCGGTCCTCTTCAATGTCTTTATAGCGACATTGCAGAGGGACTGGAAGGAAAAATATGTCTCTTTGCAGATGACACAAAGATCTGCAACAGAGTTGATGCACAAGGTGGGGTGGAAAGGATGAGAAGGGACTTGGCAAGGTTAGAGGAATGGTCAAATGTATGGCAGCTTAGATTTAATGCTAAGAAGTGCAAGGTAATGCACCTGGGAAACAAAAACCCAGGGGAAGAGTACACAATGGGGGGTGAGATACTAACAACAACAAAAATGGAAAGGGACCTGGGGTTAGTCACATCAGATGACCTAAAGGTGGGCAAGCAATGTGAGAGGGCAGCAAGGAGGGCTGGGGGGATACTGGGATGCATAGGGAGAGGCATCACCAGTAGAAAACAGGAAGTTATTATCCCTCTGTACAGACTGCTGCGTGCAGTTCTGGAGACCCAATCTCCGCAAAGACATAGACAGGATGGAAGCTGTCCAGAGGAGGGCAACTAAAATGGTGCAGGGTCTGCACCGGAAGACATATGAAGAGAGACTTAAGGAGCTTAATATGTATAGCCTCGAGGAAAGGAGGGAGAGGGGGGACATGATAGAAACTTTCAAGTACCTCAAGGGAATCAACAAAGTCCAAGAGGGTAGCATCTTTCAAAAAAAGAGGTGTGCAAGAACAAGGGGGCACAAGTTGAAGATAGAGGGGGGGTGGCTCAGAGGTAATTTAAGGAAGCATTTTTTCATAGAGAGGGTTGTGGATGCATGGAACAGCCTTCTGGAGTAGGTTGTGTAGTCAAAAACAGTGGTGGAATTCAAGCATGCATGGGACAGTCATAAGGCAATTCTAGGGGTGGGGTAGGAAGAAAGTAGGCTGCTGGTTAACTAGGATCTGCAGCTTATCCATTAGGTAGGAAAAAGGGGACTGGGTGGGCTGCTGGTCTTATCTGTCAGTCAAATTCTATGTTTCTAGGTATGGCCCTGCAACCAACACCTGACCCCCATGCATGGCCCTGCAACCAACACCTGGACCCCCATGCATGGCCCTGCAACCAACACCTGGACCCCCATGCATGAACATGCAACCAACACCTGGACCCCATGCATAGCCATGCATTTAAATGATGTGGTTTCTCCCACTGGGTACACAGTTAAATTCAACTCAGATGTAAAGCAGACCCCACCCCCATCCCTCTGTGGGCAGTGTACCGTAGAGAATCCAGCTGGGAACAGAATCTCCAAGACTGGACAGGCTTCCTCACTCAGTCAGGTCTCCATGATGCAAGCCAGATCAAGCTAAGAACCAGAAATTAAATCTGCCACAATGGCAGTCTGGTTCCTCATTGGTCTAGCATTACAAAGGACCAATCACAGAGAACAGAGGGAGGCAGCTGACCTAACAGTTACCTGCCTACAAGGTCCAATGGGAGCCCTGAGTACCACTTGTCTTTTCCTTTCACAAATGTATCTAAAAGGATATATTGTTCTCCTGAATCCTTTCCACTGGCCTCAGTTCTGCCTTTGCCTTCCTGATAAGTTTTTATCATACCCAGTTTTCCTTATATCCCTCTCTGGTTGACTCCTGTTCCATTTTGTAAGTCCTCCTAAACACTTCATTTTGTCTATACTAACTTGCCTTATCTGCTCATCTAACCATATGGGTTTCCTATCTTTCTTGACTTTGTATGGTCCTGATGCAGTCTGGAATAGCCACTGTAATAGCCTCCTCTAATGCTGACCACTTCCCTACACTCCTTGTATCTTATGGAACCCCATGAATCTTTCCTGCATTGTCTCCCTCATGTTCCCTGAAATTCAAGTTCCTGAAGTTGGGAACACATGTGACTCAACTTTATGCCACATTTCACTGTGTAGTAATCACGCCGGCTGATTGGGGCCTCACTTATATGTCCCTATAATTTATTTATTTATTTCAAAGTTTTACCAGGAAAGACATACTGAGCTGAAAAATAGCTTGTTTCAGATGTATCCTGGGGAAGGGAAAGAGGGTGAAGAACAGCAAATAGAAAATAAATTATACAATAAAACATACTACAGACATACAAATTAAACAGTACAAAATGAGGTTCATCAAACAGGTAAAATTATAGGCTAAATTTTACAAGTACAGAGTGGGTATCTATCCTCTGGGTTGGCGCAAAGTACCTTTCAACAGTGGAGGCACCAGAGAATAGGGCACTGTGAAAGGAGAGCAAATGGGAGGAAGGGCAAGTGCAGAGCAAGTTTGGGAGGAAAAAGAGAGGGAGGAGGGCTGGTGAGGAGAGGGGCAAGGAAGAGGAGAATGAGGGAAGAGGGTAGATTGAAGAGTAAGGAATGACACTGACTCAGGGCAGGCACGGGAGGAAGCTGAGTAGCCATGGAGCAAAGAGGAGAGAGAGTGTTTGGAAGAGGTGGAGTGAATGGTTAGGAGGAAGAGTTCCAAAGTTTAGGTAAGCAGAGCAAGAGAAGGTGGCCTGACCCGTGAGGGATTTACAAGAGGGAAGCACGAAGGAACAATAGAGTTATGGAGGGTGTATGGAGGAGGGAGGCAGGGAAGGAAGAGAGAGCTAACGAAGGTGGAAGGGAGGCCAGCCAGAATTCAGAGATAAAAATGGCACAGTGGGTTAGGTGGTGATCTTCCAGGAGGGAGGAAGTGAGCAGAGTGGAGGAACAGTGGTGAGTGTGAGGCCGCAATCCAAAGCAAAGTGGCAGAAGGAGTGAAAGAGGGGGTCCCGTCTAGCCAGGGTGGAGTTTGGAGTATCACTGTAGACATCTTACTCTACTTACGTCATCCTAAACATAGCCTCTTGCCTTAATTGCTGTACCCACTGCAGGCACGTTCTGTGTCAAAGCCACTTGCAGGAGCAAGGCTTGATTCACTGGGAGAGCTGGGACTGGGTTTTATGGGAGAGGCTGGGACTGGAGTCAGCGGAGAGCTTGGACTGGGTTTAGTGGGGGCAGAAACGTTGACTGGGTTTGGTTAAGGAGTAGGCGTGGACTGCAGTAACACCAGTTTGATTTTTCCCATCTCTGATAAATATTATTTCCTTTACTTCTCAGGCCCACTTCATATTTACAGTCCATCAACGGTCTACGTGGGGTACATCAACAACATTCAAGGCAACACTGAAAGCCCAACTGTCCCTGCATCCTCCAGCCCTGAACAAGAAGACCTGCGGTACCCTCAACAAGAACAGAGCCTGTCAGCTAATCAGAACCGCCATGTCACTCCACTACAGGAATGCGGAAAGGAGTGTCACCTCCCCAAGGAAGTATCAGGCCTGGAAAACTGAAGTGGCATTTGTCAGTTCTCCTTTGAAACACGTGGATGCATCCTCGCTCTTAATGTTACGTTTTATACCTCTGGGATTTTAAGAGCGGAAGAGTGTTGGTATTACTTTTTTATTGCACAGCTTGTGAATATCACAGACACGGATCCATATGTTGTGAACAAGAAATTCGTTGATGGCCCTGTGGATAAACACCAAAGTTCCAAGTGAGAGCCCCAGATTTGTGTCCTGGAGCCGGGATCCCAGTCGCTCACCAAACACTGAAGGCAGTCTACTCAGCTATGTTCTTCTTTCGGAGCAAGCTCACAATGTCTACTACTGCTGCCCTCATGACTGTGTAGAGGGGGAGCAATGTGGGACACAACCTTCTAGGTGGTTCTCTTGACACACAGAGTGAACAAACATTTCCGACATGCATACTGCCATTACTGTGACGCCCCTTGGTTCCACCCCTCTGACCTTCCCGTCCAAGAGGTGCATTCCTTTCCCTCTAGGATTGCCACCATGCAGAGGAAGCCTGCTACAGAGGTGAACCACATGGTGGCTAAGGGAGATACGGGATGGTGGGCTTCAGTGGCACAGGAAGGTAGGAACACAAGGCAGCCGGAAGACATCCAGGAACACTGCAACTGAAATGGAAGTGGACACAGGAGGAAAGCAGAAAATTTAGAAATACAGTAAAGGTGTTATAACAATTTAGTGGGCCCCCCCCCAATATACCCTGTTCTCTGCCCCTGCCTTTGCCATCCCCCTACCCCACCCTATTGATTCTACAAACCTTTCTCTGCCTTTTGCTGATGCCTTTTCTTTTTCAACATCTATCCACGCAGACTCCGAGCTACTGCCCACCTGCAGTGCTCAATAGGAACACAAGACAATTGTCTGCAGTTTGTGAAATCACTATTGTGTTGATCTTCATCATTGTCGTCATCATCCTCACTGGAAGAGGAACCACAGCCACATTTATGTACAATTCTCCGTTGTTTCCTTAGCTTAGTAACTGAGGGACATTGCAGGAGTTTGCAGATCCTGCTGCTGATGCCGTTTTTGTGCTGGATGCTCCAAAGTGATTTGCCACGAGAACTGTTTGTTGGGAGAAACCGGAGCAAGAGGGAACAAAAAGCTGTTCGCTGATCTTCTTTCAGGACAGAATCACTCAGTAATGAGTTCCATAGGATTTCCCAGCTGAGGATACAGACTAGTGTTTCTCAACTCAGGAAACGGGTCCACATGTAGCCCCCAATAAAGTTCTGTCGGACTGGCCACAGCTGGCTTTTGGAACCACAATTTAACATGTATCACAACTGGCAAATTTTAGCTTTAAAACATGGGAACTGAACTTGACACTATATGAAAAGTGGTTTATGCAACAGTTGTGCAAAGAAATATACAAATATCACGGTTATTTTATTTCAACTTCTCATGTACCTGAGAAGTGAGTCTATCAGGATATTTCAACTCTAGACGTTTGATAAAGTAAATAGTCTCACTGTTGGACCTTCATTATAAAATAGGCATTTGAAATTCTGTCATCTGATTGGTTGGGAGGGACCCATGGGAATACTACAGCATGTTCACCAGTTCACACATGCCTTTCTGTGTGTGTGTGAAGCAGGGTAAGCACTCTGGAGGATTCAGGTGAGGTTGGTCTTTTTTTATTTCAAATCTAAACCGTACTGATTTAAGCATCTTTCCATGGTTTGTGGTAACAGCTCGGTGACTTTGGGGGTGTGTTATGATAGGTAATCCTATCCCCATGACAAATCACGCTTACCTACACCCTGTGTGAATTTACTCACATGGTGTGGGATAACCCACAAAGCACACGTGATCACATACCTTATTGTTTAAGTACCCCCTTGTGCCTTATTGGTTAAGAACAGAACATCCTGTCATCCTGCTGGCACAGTGGTATGCACTAACTACTTGAGTCATCAATGACCCAGGTTCAAAAGCGAACCTGGGGCATCAGAGGGTCAGCTGGGGGAGGAGGATCGAGCATCCGATGCGCCTTCCTCCGGGGGTAGGGAGACATCCAACCCAGTGTACACCTGGCCCTTAGCAGAGGTAGGGGGAAAGCAGTCCAGGGCAACCAGAAGTATAGGGAGGTGTGGTGAACATCAGCGCACATCACGTGGGAGAGCATGGCATGTGTCATGACAGCACTACATATCTGCATCTCCCTGGGAGAACACAAGAAACTCATGCCAGCAGGATGACACTAGTCCCCTGCATGGTCCACAATCCACTATTTAGGCCTTGCCCACAGAAACCAGAGCCTGTTCCACAGTGGGGGATGGGAAAACTGGATGTCCTCAGGGCAACAGAGTCTACAGGAATACTGAATGTCCTCAGGACAACAGAGCCTACAGGAATACTGAATGTCCTCGGGGCAACAGAGCCTACAGGAATACTGGATGTCCTCAGGGCAACAGAGCCTACAGGAATACTGAATGTCCTCAGGGCAACAGAGCCTACAGGAATACTGGATGTCCTCAGGGCAACAGAGCCTACGGGAATACTGGATGTCCTCAGGACAACAGAACCTACAGAAATACTGGATGTCCTCAGGACAACAGAGCCTACGGGAATACTGGATGTCCTCAGGGCAACAGAGTCTACAGGAATACTGGATGTCCTCAGGACAACAGAGCCTACAGGAATACTGAATGTCCTCAGGGCAACAGAACCTACAGGAATACTTGATGTCCTCAGGACAACAGAGCCTACAGGAATACTGAATGTCCTCAGGGCAACAAAGCCTACAGGAATACAAGATGTCCTAATGGCAACAGAGTCTACAGGAATACTGGATGTCCTCAGGATGCTCAGGAAACAGACAGGTATGCTGCAGTAGAGGGAGGGAGGGAGTCATCAGTGTGACAGAATGCTTCTGGCTAAAATTAACTGGAGCTACTGTCAAAATGCAGCCATAAAATGGATCCCTTCTGCAACTAGAAATAAATGGTGACTGCTCAAACCAGCAGGGTAACAGTCGCTGTGCTCCCATTCAGGCCGAGGTTCGAAAAGACTAATACTGTACAGTTCAACAGAAGCAGACAGTGACTGAAATGTGGACAATTCCTTTGGAATTCACAGCATGTCAGAGACCCACTTGCTTTAAAAACAAGTTCTCAGTCCATCTAGTTTTGTCTGTTGACTGTAACAGGACTGGAAATAACGGCAGGGGGGACGTCTTTAGTACATGAATGGTGTGTGGGGGACTGGGGAGAGTACAAGGGTGCATATTTGCACTAGTGTTTATTTACATGCAGTGAACTTGCCCATTAAGGACACACTGCATGTTACAGATGCCATGATATTAAGGGCACTGCATATTAAAGGAAAACTACACCCCCATATCTTGTAAATTTTATTTATTTCCATGTCAACATACAACTCTTTTCCTGCAGCTGTTGGTGATATATGCAGCTGCTTTAGTTTGTTTTTGCTGTTCGTGCTAGTTTCCTGTAAATATCCTGGGGATCTCCATTTTATGGCTGTTGAAATATCAGCATTATGAGATCAGACCATCCCTACTTATGTGGAATGGTATAGGGAGATGCTCTCTGCTTTACAAGATGAGCGCATTATTGCAAATATGCTAGACTCCCAAAAGAGAGACACTTGGGTATGGGAACCTCTTCATACTTTGCTGACCCTTGGTGCTGGGTGGTGATTAGTCTTTTGGGACAATTACACTCCACTGCTCTAGGGATGATCGAGATGGACTGCACCCAGATTCACTCTTTGCCCTAACAACATGAAGGTCCAATTTTGTCATGTTCTATCTGTCATATTATTCGTCTGTGCTACTTATGGAACTAACTCAGCCTTCAGAGAAAAGCAGGAGGGAGGGAAGGGAGAAAGATAGGTGGAATGTTGCTTTATAACTTGATTAGGATGACTTACGGCTCTGGTATAGTACATTACAACTGTTAATAATTCATGGGATATTTAGTTTAGTGACGGTTTGTCTATATTTGTCTGTACCTTACTCATTACCTATCCTTTTTGCGATCATTGTTTATTCTTTTCTAATCAAGTTCAATAAAGTGTGTTCAATTTGAAGAAAAAGAAATACTACTGTCCATGAGACCTGCATTAGCATACGAGAACATCATATCACAGCAACCATTTATATCACGTATCTCTATGCCAAAACCACAGAGATCATGAAAAGAAACCTCTCTGGAAATACACACATTGAATACAATTTAAAGGGAAAACCCCAGCATTACAACACAAACAGTTTGCAAAGCTAACTGAAGGTAAATGTGGTATCATACAATGGCAAAAAAGAATGCTGAGTTCTCATTGGTCAGTCTGGGACTGGACCCGTGATGTTACCCAGTACAACATCACAGGTCTAGTACCAGCACACAGATGACCAGTCCTTATGAAAAGCACTCCAAGAACCCTGCTGCACTAATCTCCAGTCGGCAGCTGATTCAGAGATTTTCACTTGCAGCTAGCCTTCACTGTCCCTGACTCATCTCGTTTGCCACCACCAGCCAGAAAATCACACAATCCTAACCCCCCCCCATTCTAACTCTATTTCTCCAAACAGAAAAAATCTTGACAATAGAAAAAAAAATGTCATCTGACCCGGCATTTCAATATCACTCTCAGCACAAGTCCAAACATTTTCAAACAGCCCTGCTCCCGCTCCACAAACAGATCGCTCGCTTCCACTAATTGATTCACTGCTTACCACCACCTTCACAAAATTAAAGGAAAAAATGAATAAAATAAGACGCAGTTTCAAAAATCTTGCGCACCTTCCCCTGCAAGAACCAAATGACTTCCCTTTACCAAGTCAGGGATGCATGGCCATTGTGGCGCATGGCCACAACAGCGCCCCCGCCCGCTCGTTTACCCAGGCATCTGTCTGTGTTCCCTGATTTGAACAAAATAAAAAGCAAACAAACACAAACTACAACAGTTGTAGAGCACAACAGCAATGCAGCAGCTCCACTCTATGATCAGCTCAGCAGCCTGCCTTTGGCTCACTCACAGTACCGTGATAGAGTCACTGTCCCATTGGTTCGGCAACCGCAGTCCTTGCAAACATTATACTGTAAATGGCTAGATTCCAAATAATACAATAAAAAGAAAATCAAAAAGAAAAACGGGCAACACTGGCACAGATTGAGACACATGAGTGGTCAGAAAAGGAAGCCTGTAAGGAAGGAAGCAACAGGCATTTCACACTGGCAGCACCATCTAGTGGCCAAAACAGAAACTGTGGATTTTTTTTTCAAAACATGTCCTTCCACACACACAAAATGAGAAAAAAAGATAAAAATACTTTTTCTCTATTTTCTTCTATTGAAAAAACCCAAGTAGCCAGCCCTGTGGTGCTGAGGGCTGAGGTGCTGGATGCCACACCTCGCACAACACCAGTGACCCGAGTTCAGGAGTGAGCTTGGGTGCCGGGGTTTAGCAGGGGAGGGAGATGACTGAGCGTCTGATGGACTGCTCTCCTCTCTTGGAGGGAGGGCATCAGGGCTGTCTGGTGTCCCAGTGACCCCCACTGGAGATTGGGGGCACTGCAGGATGTAGGACTAAGCGTGTGTGAGGGAGCATGGCAGGTGCCGGCAGGGTTGCTGTGAGCCATGGCGCGCACTGCACACCATGCTGAAGGGGGAGGAGGGAGCTCACTGCGGAAATAAAGGAAAAAACCCCTTCAGCCTGGATAGGTGGTATTTCCCATATGCCTGGCCACCGGCCCAACTCTGGACCTCCACCTCTGCCCCCTTCAATCTCCCTCGCTGGACCTTTGGGGTGGGGTCCCGTGGAGAGAAAGTAACGTCTCTTGAAAGAGGTGGGGGTCACAGAGGGTGATAGAGTGGTGGGTGAGTTGGGAGTCTGAGAGAGTACCGGATCACTGGAGGAGATATACAGAATTGAAAAACAAACAAAAAGTCATTGTATAATAGCAATAATGCATGACAGGGTGTGTGTTGTGCTGGGGTAACGTCACTCTCCGGATGTTGAATGCACTCAGCCTACAGCCTCGTGCTTCAACCACACGAAGCATGACATTATCCCATCACAATATACACCCTGCCGTGCATTACTGCTTAATTACACACCTTGCTGCAAGTTGCTTTGTTGAACTCTAATTAAGCAGACGGGCATACTGTGGAATCTAAAGGGTGCTGACACATCACGTTCACATATGCTAATGCAGCTCTTCAGGGACAATAAGAATTCAACAACCAGAAAATGGAGGCCCCAGGATAGTTACAGGGACTAGTATGAATAGTGAAAATAAAATAAAGAAATTACATATATCTCTAAAAGCTACACAAAAAGAGATGTCTGTTGACATGGAAACAAAAAAAATTACAAGATATGAGGCTGCAGTTTTTTTAAGGATGTCAGGATTTCAAGGATACTACATATCGAGGATGTCACAATGTTAAGGATACTGCATATCGAGGATGTCACAATGTTAAGGGCACTGCATATCGAGGATGTCACAATATTAAGGACACTGCATATTAAGGATATCACAGAATTAAGGACACTGCATATTAAGAATAGCATGATATTAAGGACACTGCCTATTAAGGATGTCACAGTATTAATGACACTGCATGTTAAGGATATCATGATATCAAGGACACTGTGTATTAAGGATGTGCCGATATTGCGGACACTGCATATTAAGGATATCACAGTATTAAGGCTAATATTTATCATGAGTAATGAGGAAACTCTATATTAAGAATGTCAGGATAGTAGGGAAACTGCATATTAAGGATGTAATGATGTGAAGAACATTGCATATTGAGTATATCACGATATTAAAGACTGCATATTAATGATGTCATGATTAAAAGAAACTGCATATTAATTGTATAGTTGCACGTTAACTGTATTTCCATAGCATTGCCTTATTTGCCACTTTAAATTATGTTTGATTTATAATTTTGCTTTGTTCTCTTGTCCACAGCTTTCATACTTTTACCTTAATGTAATTTTGTTATTGCAAATTTGTAAATAAATCTGTTATTTTCACTGTAATTTTCCCCAAGTAATTACTAAAAATAGGGATAGTTTTGTCTAGTGTAGTTACTAGGTCAACAAAAACTGAATAAATGAATAAATAAGTATATCACGATTTTAAAGACTGCATTTTAAGGATGTCATGATAATAACAACACTGCATATTAAGGCTTTCATGATCACTTTTTGGGCAAACCCCTTCATTTTGGGACACATTTTGGCAAATCTCTCCATTCTAAGGCACATGCTTATTAAAAATATGCCAACTTGCCCTCAATTTTGGGAAAAAATAGAAGAAATGGATTTTAAGATTTGCCAAACAGAATCGGCTATTTTTGAAAATGGAAAATCATTTTTTCTAGTTAAGGACATGGCATGTTAACGATGTCATGACATTAAAGAGGAACTGTCAGCTTTCCAAGAGCAAAAGTATAGGAGCTATAGGTCCCGATAAGCTAAAACGTCCCAGTTTTGAAATTGTTTAATAACTTAATTGGCTGAAATCTGTCAGTTTATCTGGTTGAGCCTATGACTCTCCCACTGGCCAGCATTTTCCCAGAGTCCCCCGAGGCCAGCCCTCTGATGACACAAATGACGGGCTCTGATTGGGGGGGGGGGGATTCTTATGTGCCAATATAGTTGTCAGAAAATATTAACAGATATACAATGAATGTTTGTACTTCTAATGCCAGTACTGATCGACCAATTAAAGTGCTTTCCTCTATCGATTGGTACTAGTGTTAGAAGCGCAAACATGTGCGGTATATCTGTTAATATTTTCCTTCAACTGTACTGGCACATAGGAGTCCCGCATGGCTTAGCCTGTCAGTCATGTCATCTGAGGGCTGTCCGCAGAGGACTCTGGGAAAATAATGACCGGCGGGGGAGGGTCGTCCCAGTATTAACCGAATAAACTTAGAGTTTAGCCTAGTAAGTTATTAAAATGTTTTTAAAATAAGGCGTTTTAGCTAATTGGGACCTGTAGGTCCCATATTTTTACTCTAGGGATGCTGACAGTACCCCTGTAAGGTCTGCATACTAAGAATGTCATGATATTAAGGACACTGTATATTAAAGATATCACTGTATTAGGGACACTGCATATTAAAGATATCACAGTATTAAGGACACTGTTTATTTAGGATGTGACGATATTAAGGTCTGCATTTCAAGAATGTCATGATATTAAGGGAACTGCATATTAAGGATATCACTGTATTAGGGACATTGCATATTAAGGGTATCACAATATTAAGGACACCGTATAGTTGGAATGTCACGATATTAAGGTCTGCATATTAAGAATGTCACTATATTAGGGACACTGCATATGAAGGATATCACAAGATTAAGGACACTGTGTGTTAAGCATATCACAATATTAAGGTCAGAACATTAAGTATGCCGTGATATTAAGGACACTGCATATTAAGGATGTCATAGTATTGCCGTCTAGGTATTAAGGATGATATTAAGGACACTGCATATTAAGAGTTTCACAGTTTCACGGTCTGCATATAAAGGATTTCACTATATTAAGGTCTGCATAATTAGGTCTTAGAGAGCTCTTGATTCCACACTCTGCTGTCCGCCCCTTACGCTTCACCAAAGCTAACCTATTAGTCATCCCACCTTCTCATCTAAGAAAATTGGGAGAGAGGGCATTTGGGTTGGCTGCATCACTCCTTTGGAACTCTCTTCCTCCATATATTAAGGCTGCCAGCTCAGTGGAGGCCTTTAAAGCCTCTCTTAAAACTTATCTATTCGAAAAAGCTTTTAATCTGATTTGTATTATTTATGATGGGGTTATTTTATTCTTGTTATGTAAAGCACTCTGAGCCCCTGGATAGGGTGCGATATAAATAAAGTGTGTTTTGCCTTGCATATTAAAGGGAAACAGTCAGCACAAAGGGCCTTCACACTCAAGTGTGGGTTTGGTCCCAAATGTGCACTTTGGGTTCCACTTTACTTGGGTTCATCTCAATGTAACTACTCATTAATTGCATGCAACAGGATAATTACACTGTAGTTACATGTTTATTGTATGCGATGATGTTACTATTGCACACTGTTGTAAGTAACATTTTATTGATGAAGCCCCTATCCCTGAAGCTCAGGGTGCTTTACAATATACGAAAGATACCAATAAAAACACAGACAACATAAATCAAAACTAAACAATGACAATAACAATAGAATAAAAATTATCTGTTATATTTATCCACCAGTATAGGACAGATCCCAAAAGCTTCCCCAGAAAGATATGCTTTCAGGCCCCACTTGAAGGCCTCCAGCGAGGGGACCTCCCTTAAAGACCTAGGAAGCGAGTTCCACAGGGCTTGTGCAGCCACTGCAAAGGCATGTGTAACCCCTAGGTGGTGCTATCCCAAGGGCTACTACCCCTGCCTGATTTGCCACTAACAGGTTGAGGGGCCTGGATTCAATGGCGGGTGCCTCCACCCAGAGGTCAGGGTTTGCAATGGTTAAACTAACTTGGTCACAGTCCTCTGGGACACTGCGACCCCCTTTCTTCCCACTAGTGGCCCACACAATGTATCAGAATTACCTTCACAGTATACATTTACCCAAGGACTGTGGTCAGCGTGACTCCATGGACTCCCTGTAAAACAAGATGATACAGTGCAAAACCACAGTACAATACTTTAACATAGATGAATACCTCAGGCAGTGTAACTTTGCTGAAACAAACAGATCTGATTTATTTAGTGGGATATAACAAGGACAGGGAAATCAGGTTAATTAGTTTAAACGCATTAATAATACTTGATTATTGTACATATTTCAGAATCCCAAATGTCCCTAATGTCACTCTTACTGGGTACCCAGGCAATAAGAGGCTAGCCTATTTGGTGCAACTGGTTGTGGCCCTGAAGATGGAAAATGCATGCACAATACCCAAATTGTAATCCAGAGCCGCTAGGCTCAGTTCGTAGAGAAAGAAAGGAAAAGTAATCAGATGGAACACTTGCAATTAGATGATGACAGGGAGCTACCCTGACTTGTACTCACAAATTCAATGCTGAAACTGAATGGAAGGCAGATTGTCCTGGATTGCCAGGAGGAGCAGACCATGTGGACAAGGTCCTTGTGACTGGACCCCATGGCAGTTCAGAGCAAATGGATGTAGTCTGGATTAAGCTGGGGTTTACTTGTAGCTTCATGCACTCAATTCACTGTACAGGGGATTTGAAACGCGAGTCCCCACAAGCACTACACACATTTATATGGAAAAAGAAAATACTATGCCAGGCAGGCTGCTTCTCTATCCTGATCGCAATTACTGTGCAATACCCGGGAGAACACACAGCAGATTCAGTTCCTGACAGATCGGAGCGATTCAGCAATTTCTCCAGTCTTCTACAGGGTGAGCCTGGTTTCTACTCTTCAGATCTCCTTGATTCTCTACACAGGTCGGATTCAGTCCAAACAAGCACTTACACACACTGCAGACCGAAACTTGGTGCCTTACACGCATTTCCCGACTAAAACTGCGCACCGAAGGAGCACAGGGCTCCCGCCCTCTTCACTGCCAGAGCTAAACTGAAAACTCCAGTAGACAAAACCGGGCACTTCCTTTGAGTTCCTCCCAGTTCTTGGCTGGATTGGCTGTCACTCACAATAGACTTCCCCTGTTGGTGCAAAAAGGCGCCGAAGTCCAAACTACATTTCCCAGAGTCACTGCCCATACAATCCTCTTGTGGCTGGCTCAGATTACGAGTCCAAGTTCTGATTCGTCCACAGGCACCATTTTCGAACTCCCTTAACCCACACTGATTGGTCCAGTTCAGCAGTTCAAAACTAGAATGGGGAACTAGGCAAACACAGTTCTGATTGCAAAGAAAAGCAGGTTAGACAAACTGAATTTTCATTATTACTCTAAATGATTTCTGGCAAACAGTTACATCTTTCAGATAGGTTCCCTTTGCACTCCTAGCGACTGCAAAAACAGAGTGAATTGGCAGCAGCTCGAGTGGGACTCAAGCAGAGAAACACACAGTCCCCCCCATACAAACTAATTATTCCTGCAAGCAGACAGCTCTTAAAGAGACAGTACCAGAGGCTTTAAAAACAGTCACAGATAAATTATTTAAATGCCAAACACCTTTCAGGCTCGGAGCATTCAAGCAAGCTCCTGGAAGTCTTTTGGCAACCCCCATTTGCAGGGGGTTACACATGATCACCAGATGTTTTTAACCAAGCCCTGGGAATTGCTAGGAGGACATCCTCAGCTGAGTGCAGGGAGCGCTGAGGGTGGCATAGTCAGGAGATCAGCTAGGTGACTTGGGCCTAGACCATATAGGCCTTTATAGGTGAGAAGATCCACTTTGAAGGAGATACTTTACTTCACCAGCAGCCAGTGCTGGTCACGCAGCACCGGAGTCACATGACATGACCTCAGGAGGCCAGTCAGTAACCTGGCCGCTACATTCTACACCAGCTGCAAGCAACTCAGGACTCCTCCACTAACCCCGAGACAGAGAGCATTACAATGGTCAAGTCTAGATGTCAGAAAGGCATGCACTAGTGAGGGCAGGTCATCCGGCGTGATAAAGGCTTTAATCCTGGCAATATTCCTCAAGTGATTACAAATACTTTGGACGATGGATGACACTTATGCTGCGAATGTCAATCCATCATCAAAAATAACACCCAGGTTTTTATGTTGGCTTGCACTTGCGCAAGCAACATTTTGTGCTGGTAGCACATTTCAGGGGTGTGTCAGTGTTGGCAAATGCAAGGCATGCTTTAATAGGTGCGCCCCTCATTCACCAATAAGCTAGCATGCTACAGCTGACAACAACATTATGCAAAGTGGACAAAACTTGTAAGGAAAGTGCGGCTGCAATCAGAGACAAGCTCGACATGCAGTGGCACAGATGACATGCCTCCCCACTTGCCTTTCCTGACAAAACATTTATGGGTTCGAGCCAACAGTTCCCCACTTTGAGAAACATGGGGCAAACAGAAATACACAGGTTATAGATGATTTCCTAACTTGTATGGTGCCAGCACATTTCAAGTAAATGAAAAATTATTGTATTTTTGCTTGGTAGATTTTATGTGGAAATGTGTAGCAGCTTATGAAGTAAGGACAAGTGCTAGTTTATTTACGAAATTAATTTCAAACTTCTGAAGTTAAATGTGTATTATAGTCCAATGGGTTGTGTTTGATTATGCCTCGCTTCATGATAAATCATGCTTATTGACGGCTGTATTTCTAAATTCTTGATGAAAGAAAAACATGCAATGACTGCACGTTTAAGAATGTAGGTGAAATTGCAGAGGATTCAGAGATTTTTTTTTATTTTCGTTCCCTCAGCCATACTGATTTTTCCATGTCTGCTTAAACCACCTGCCTGTTGCTGATTCGGGACCATGGTGCTGAATCGGCAAGCTGGCAGAGTGATTTTAAACTTTTTTCCTCCCTTCCTAGTAACTTTTGCATTGCTGTCCGCCATGCGTTTCCCTGCAATAATATGGCTGTCATTAGAGCCCCTAACAAGGAGACCACGCACATATGCAGCCCAGCTTTTTGTCAGCAGTGTCGATCAAATACTCAGGTTTTGATTCATTCGACTACCCCTCATACTGTCTTCCTTTTGCCGCTTCCCTGTCCTAATTAACTTTATGTAGCTAAAACATGTTTATTTGCTTTTCTGCATCAGTCGCTTCCTGCTATATATTATTTTAAGTCACTTCTGTATCTAGGAATTTATTCACCCAGTACAGCAGTACCATTTATAGTCTGAGTCTGCTGAGTGACACATAACAAAATGTGTGTACCCCTGTCCCAAACTGTGCTGTTTCCTGTTTCAGGGACTCCGTTTAGGTTTCCTGTGTTGCACCTACTATCAGAACATTTAGACAGCACAGCACTTAAGATATAACAGGCACAGGCACATTTGGCCTAGTTAGAACATAGAGATGTGGATCTGGGAACCTAGGACTGAATCCCACAACATTCTCGTCCTCAGTGTGTGACCCGAGGACATGGGATGGACACGATTGGAGCAAGATGGCCGCAGTGCTGCTCTGCTCCATGCAGGCTCAATTAAGAAGTGGCGTTTATAGTCTTCTTCGTTGGAAAGTTTATCTTACTTTTACTTAGAGTTAGTGACTGAAACCTATGCTGATTTTAGTCTGTTTTGAAGATGCAATTTTGTTTTCTGCTCCTTGGCATTGTAATTCGGGATTTCTTGCTTGTGCAGTCAGCGTTTTTGAGATCAACGAGTTACGAGGTGCAGTCAGTGGTGTGGTGAGTGGAAAACTTGACGGCTTTTAGAACATGGATGACAGTCAAGTATCCTGAATATATGCACTGATTGTGCCGATATGCTAGTTTTCTCCTCAAAACGTATGACATCTTTGCCTTGGAGGAGGTTTGAGCAAGCAAACCATGTTGAGCATGGATTTATTATGCTCAGTGGAGTGTCTTTTCCTTCTTTTTTCCCTTTGCAGGTGTAACAGCTAACAGCAGCTTAGTGTTGCCGGGCGGAGGAGGCAACATGTGACCAGACCAGGAAACCCAGGAGCCGAACAAAACCATTGTAGTGCTGGGCGTTGTTTTTGTTTTGGGGAGGGGAGGGACCTAGCAAGAGACTGGCAAACCTTCATTGAACCTCGAACAAACTTGATAAAAGAACCTGATTTTTTTTCTTTAATTTTACACCTTGACTCTGAAGACTCATAAAGACTCCCATTAAAGAGAGTATACTGAGGAAATTGTTTTACAAAGCCATGTGGGACACTAATGCAGATAGGAGTTGTTGAGTGAGAATGATTTGCGTTAGCTTGCATGGACTGCAGCTAATTTAAAAAAGAAAAAACTTACTAGGTATAGCTCAGAATGCCTCGTAGGATTTTTAAAGGCTACTTTTATTAATTTTTTTATTTATTATATTTTATTTTGAAGCAATACAATGTTAGATATGATTTTGGACAAATAATATGTAGGTAAGAGTGATTATAGACTGTGGGCAGGATATTCAGACTGCGCCAGGCTGTGGCGCAAGCCTGGGCTCAGCGCAGCTGGGATGCACAGGGGCATTGACAGGGTGATATTCAATGGAGCTGCACCATGGCACAGCATCATTGAATATCGCACCCTGGCCACCTGCAGTGTGCATGGCGCAGTGGTACTACACCAACGCAAGTGGCCAGAGTGGAGCAGGGGATGTGCTAGCGCAAGTGCCATTGCGCTAGGCGCATCAACCGTGATATTCAAAAGTGCACATGCAAATGGGGCCATAATGCATGCAAGGTGCTAATGGAGCCATTTGCATGTCATTATGGCCCCATTTGTATGCAGGTGCGCTGATCCTCGGTGACTTGCACCTGGTGTCCTGCCAGGCTGCAGCTGTCGGGGACCGATGCCCCTGCACAAGCAGAAAAGTGCCCCACTGCCCGATCGTGGGCAGAGGATTATAAATGAATGTCCTATATCCCTGGTGGTCCAGTGGACTGCTCGCAGCCCGATTGTGGGCAGAAGTACATTAATATAAACCCTCCCATATCCCTGGTGGTCAGTGGACCGCTCACAGCCGATCGCCAGGCGTCCAGTAATAATATATGACAATCCAATCCATCCCTGGTGGTCCTGCAGGTACCCCCTCTCCACCCCACCCACTGGCACACCACCCCCCAGCAGCAGCGGGCAGCGAGCTCCCCACCACCAGCACCCCACGTCTGCTGACTGACCCGTACAGTGAGGCTGTCGCCATTGGTCCTGGCGTGGGCCAATGGCGTGCAGCTCGTACTGTACTACACAGTCCAGAAATGTGAATGGATCCATTCACATATCTGGTCTGTGTGAATGGATGGGCTGCATGCCCATTGGCTCATGCTGTGGACCAATGGTCATACAAGCTCCGTGCACAGAGTCAGTCGGCGGTGGCGGGGTGGATGGCGGGTGGAGATACCACCCACCGCTTCCCGAGAGGCGAATAGTGGAGCTCAGTGGGCGGGTGTGGAGGGGTACTGCTGAACCATCAGGGATGGACTGGATACCGCATAATTATTACTGATGCTACAGTGAGCTATAGTCACTGGATCCGAAGACAGAGATTTTAATGTGCTGCCGCGATGGGACAGCAGATAGTACATGGACCACCGGGAACAATTCTCCTATTACTACATATGCCACGATTGGGCATGAGGGAGTCCCTGCCCAGGTGCTGCTGGGCTCGGTGGCCACCCAGCTGGCTGCCATGTTGCACCCTGCAATCACGGCAGCTCACCTGTTGGTGGCCAGCTGTTGCTCCTTTTTTTTTGGCTCACCTGTGTGCAGCGCAAGTAGGGGTTGTGCCTGTATGGGCTCAGCACATCCCGGGCTGAATATCAGGATGTGCGGAGTATGCATGGACACGCCCTCCCCCACTTGCACCGCATACATTACTGATGCGCTCTGGTGCATCGGGATTTGTGCCAGGCACATTCCCCTTTTGAATATCGTGCCGGGCAACCTTTCTGAATATCCCACCCTGTATGTATTCAAGTGAAGCACCATTTTGGTAACCAGCAGTACTAACTATATTAATTGCATTAATTGCACTAATTATAAAGCAGAGCTGTTTTTGAAATAATGGATTTTATGTCTTGAGAAATGTGGCTCTGGATTGGTCATTATATTTCATTGAATTTAATTATATAATTATAGCTTATAGCAGGTACTGAATACTTATTGTCATAGAAAGCAATTTATCGAGAGTTTAGGGTAAAATCTGTCTAAATGTTTAAAAAATGTTATTTCTAGTATCGGTACAATGTGTAGTCTCTAATTTTCTCTAGACAGTGCTCTAATGTTTAAGGTGGGTGTGGGGATGGCCCTGGGTGATCAATGGTCTCAGCTGGGTTTGTTGACCTGGTAAATGTTCGATTCTGAACCCAGGAACCCCCAAAATGGAGCATCAATAGGAAGGAACGGAGACAACGCTTTTGGAGTTAAGGAGCTAAGCTTATGTGGGACATCCCTAAGCAACTATCACTCAGACACTGACAGTAGCAAGCAGAAAATGTGATACCAGTATGTAGTTTAATTTTGGATAGGAAATGTTAGTAGGATGTGTGAGGCCTAGAATGGATCACCCAGATCTAGCATGAGCATTACCAGTAGTATTATCTACAGAAAGTAGCATGCCAGTAAGTGGGCAGGTCAGTCAGCAGTGATGGTAACATTGGGTGACCCTCTAGACAGGTCTCCTGACACCGAATTCAAAACGTTTCATAGTACTATCCAGACTTCATGTCAAGTATGGGAGTGGAAGGGGACAGGGATGGAGCACAACTAGTCAAGACAGACCTGCTTGGGGCAGGAGGTTTACAGAGGCTTTTCTTTGCATTACTAGACTTTTTAGTCAGTCTAGAGTAATCATTTAAGGACTACTTAGAGTCTACGTAGCTTTTTAGTTTAGAATCTTTAAGCTTGTCCTTTTTATAAAAGAAGCAAGATATAAATGTTTGTAACTATCAAATTAGAATTTGTTTTTTCATGTATGAATTATGTGTGAGTAAGTGTATTTAATTGATCATTTCTTTTATGTTATGTTTTCATATTTAAAAGTATATGGAAGGATTATGTTTATGCATGTAGTTGTTAAATGTACTGTGAAATGTGTAATGGTTTAAACAACCAAACAAATAAACAAATTCAATTCAGTATGTGACCCTGCTCAAGTCGCTTAACCTTCTTATGCTTAACTTTCTCTCTCTCTCTCTCTGGCTGCTTGACCTTCCTTAGTTTTCTTTGCCCTCCCACTGTCTCTCATTGCTGCTCTATGTGTGTGCTAATAGGCTGAAACAACTGCTCATGGTTTGTAAAGTATTATGCAATTCAGTATGTATAAAAGTTACAGCGCAATATATAATACTATTTTCTTGTCTTTCCATATAAGCTTTGCATTCTGGACCTGACTCAGAAGTGACACAAGTTTACTAGTAGATTTTTATTATTTCGATTTGTTTTCTTTTACTGTTTCTTCCAGGGCACCTTCTTCTTCTACAGCTTTCCACTTTAGCTGAGGGATATACAGGAGAAGATCTTTCCAGTATAGGAGACCTTTACTGGGGTGTCAGGTTCCCCACACCCCTCCTCAATGAGTGCTGGTTTTGTACATTACACTTTCCATGTTGCTGCCAGCAGCAATGCCATGCCATGACCTTTTGACTGCCCTGCTAACAGACAAGCATGTATCTCTGTGACGCATTGCAGTGCAGCAAACGTTTGCCACAGGGGGTACTATTATGCAGGTTCCGCCATCAGAAATCCCACATTTGGCTCCCTGATTGCCCGCCGCCATAATGGCGGCCCTTTGAGTGCCATAAGGGTATTATGCAGTAGCTGGGAAAGGGAGCTGTATAAGCAGTAAAGATGGAGAAAACTAGTGAAGTAGGAAGCACCCTCTGTGTGTCAGAAATAGGGGAACTGCAAAGTCTGAGGACTGGGATGGAAACTGTGTGGGGTGATTGAAAAAGAAGTGGACAGCATTCCAGAATTATGAGGGGTTAGGTTATTCTATTGGTTGGAAGCAAAATATTTTGACTTACACAGCTTGGTAGCTTACACGCAGGCATTGTAAAGCTATTTCTACCTTGTTAAGTCCTCTGATGATCCAAGGTCTACTGAAGACGTCAAGCAGAGCTGTGAGCTTTGAGACACATAATAAGCTCAGCTGAGAAGAGCCTTTAACACAGGCTCTCCAAAGAGAGGCATGTTTGTCCTTGGTGGCAAGGAATTTAACTTGAAATGTATTAAGGACATTGTTTATACATGCGGATATAGAGGTGAAGGATCAATCGGTGGCATTGAAGTCAACCAGCAGGGCATATAGATCTAGTGAGCTGAAGGACTGGAGCTGGATGACCTTGGGGGGACTCTGGGACTCTGAGGAGGTGAACTGCACCCTCAGAATAGACCATATGATAGTCACTGAGTCAGTGTGTCAGACAGGATGCCAGCTCCTACAGTGTGGTGGAGATGAGAACCCAGTCGATTAGGAAGTGTTTGGAAGTGAAGGGGCTCAAGTGGCTTGGCTCTACGATGTAGATTATGAGGAGAAGGGACTAGATGTTCTGAGCCTATTTATTTTGGTGTCAGGACAGGACCAGTTGGTGTTGAAGTCAACCAATGCAAGGAGTTCACCTGAGGCTGTAAGAGTGGAGATAAAGAAAAGAAGGTCTAGAAAGATTTGGATTCAAGGCAGAAATCAATGCCAGAAATGAATGCAGGAAAGGACAGAGTAAGGGAAATTGTTTACCAGGAACTCATGCTATGAGGGGATGGAGGAGCAATGTATAACCTAACACTGATGATTGAGGGTAACATACACAGCCACAACAGAACCCCTTTCCTCAGCCCTGCCTGTATAAATTAATAGGGCCTTCAGGGTGTCTCTTACAGTACAAGAGACTCTGAGTATGAGCTTTGGAAGAGAGGGCTACAAACCCTGAAGCTGCATGGTTCTGGTTGCCCAAACCTTATGAGAAGAGTCTCTTATACCATAAGAGACATCCCATGGAGGTCATGGTAACTAATTATAAAACACTTGAGCTAGCCAGAATTATTTTTTAAAAAAATTAAGTATTTTTTATATATCAAAAGTTAAATGAAGCTGCCCTCTTGCTAGTGTGAGTGTAAGCACAAATCCCAATATTCCTGATTGAATGAGCCCTGTTCATAAGAGGTACACTGGCTCTGTGCACTGATTGGCTGAAACCATGTAAGTGGTTTATAATATACAGTACAGCCTGGCAGGGAAACTGCCACGTCACAGGTCTGGGTGGGCTGACAGGTCATGGAGGCTATTGAAATGTGAGGCTTCAACGTTCTGGTAGTCCCAAGCATGGATGAAACTCAGACTGTGGAAACTGAAATGGTCCACTTCAGTTAAAGCTAGACCAGCCTGCCTGGGCAACTTAGCCAGAAGGAAAAACTGTGCACAACTTGTGCATGGTCCAGCTGCACCAGCCAGTCCAGCTTTTATCAGTCTGGTCCAGTCATGTTTCGTCTGTCTGGTTTTCAGCCACACCCCTCTTTTAAGTCACACTCACTCTAGTTTGATCCAGGAAGCTAACTGGGAGGCGAGTGCAATTCTGAGTTAGATCGAGTAATACTACCTTATTGTCATTTCGTGCTGGCCGCAGTTTCATGTGGCTGATTTGTTATAGAGTGCTGCCGTTTGAAAACAGTGTAATCCATTTGTATGTAATCTATACACTTATACCATTTTCCACTAGAGAGCATCTACATGTAGAGCAAACCTCAACCATATTAAATCCCACAACAGCAACTTTGGCAGCAAAACAACCTAGTTACAAGGTACTCTCATAATGTGACTCAGAATCACACTGGCTACCTCATTACTATTAATGTGAAACCAATTTGCATAGAAAGTGAGACTTCCACCTACAATTCATACATTAAAAAAAACAAAAAACAGAAATACTCCAAGTGAGAAATGAATTACTTTGGCTGGGGGTAGGGGTTGGGACTGGGGAACCTGGGTCGTAGGACTCAGCAGAAAATACTTCTTTAGCCAGACTATCGCAATAGGATTTCCCGATTCAAGCCTGATCTTTGCTGCCAGTTCCAACTCATGGTGGAACCCTGTTAGACTGAGACAGTGTGTTAGTGATGTCCCCTGAATAGTGCAGTGTGGTTTATTATTATTATTATTATTTTATTTGTTATTGCTTCCACCTGGAGCCAGATACACAGGCAACCCCTTTTGTAGCAGAGCCTATGGTGAGTAAAGGTTTGGGGCACACAGATGATCACTCAGCTGAGTACAGATGGACACAGGGCACAATGACATGGGTTCTGTGCCAGCATCATGTGTCACAGTGCATTGATTTCTTCCTTCCCTTTATTCTGTGCATCTGATGGCCTCACTTTTACCTTACTCTTTCTTTTGCTGCATCCTGGCTGTGGGGAGAGGGGGTGGCAGAGCATGACATGGGTTCTGTGGCAGCATCATACTGTATGTCACAAAGCATTGATTTCTTTCTTCCCTTTATTCTGTGCATCTGATTGCCTCACTTTTATCTCACTCTTTCTTTTGATGCGTCCTGGTGTAGGGTTGCCACCTTTGGATGAGATGAAAACCGAATACTAAACCACACCCCCAAACTCCACCCCTAACCCACCCCTTTTATGACTAATGAGGGCATCGCTTGGACTCTGATTCACTTGATTTATTCAGAATTGCTGCTGATATAACATTGTGTACAACTTCTTTAAATTACATCATGATTATTATTTTTGGATTATTTGATTTAGATTTAAATATTTTAAATTTCAATGTGTGTTAACATTTAGTGGGGTTAGAGAGGGGGGTTCAGGTGACTTTCCATCCTGTGTACGCAGCTTAACTGCTTAACTGACAATTCGAGTACTAGGACACCTCTGACAACTGGCTAGTTTGGATCAGGTGGTCTTTTCTGGTAAAACTCTTTCAATAAATAAATAAATAAACTACACCAGTGATGGTGGATGAGATGTAATTACAAATATCATCTGCCATTTTAAGATGTGCTACTGTCCCTCCCATTGCTCCTACTCTAAAGTTATTTGTAATGTCAGAGAAGTTTTTAAAAGTGGTAGGAACTATTCTATGCTGTTATATACCCTATTTTATTTTCCATGTCAGTCATACATAGCAGATAGCATGATATGTGATATGTAGTGTGGAGGCAGTATAGCACAGTGGTTTAAGGCTCTGAGCTGCAATTCTGGAGACCAGGGTTTGAATTCTACAGCCCAAACTTGCATACTTTGTGACCCTACACAAATCACTTTATTCCCTCCTGCTCTCAGGTTGCACCTGTAAACAAGCTTTAGCTTAGTGTGTCTCTTCTGGTAAAAAAAAATAATGTTTTGAAAAATGTTTGATAAATTGCCTACATTTGCAGTACCATCAAATCTAGATTGTGTTCCTGTCATCTCATCAGCTACTGCTCACTCTCTTCCTTTTCTCATTTCTGTAGTTTAGCATGACATTAGCCACATTATTCTGTGCTGTTCATCTGAAAGGCCTGGATTGGTCTTCCTGGAATATTCAAGTAGTATGAAAATTGACAACAATAACTACTGAGGAGAGAGAGGCATAGTATTGCTAGAAATGACATAACATACTAGATTATTAATTTAACAACAAAAGGTGTAACAAATATTAAAATATAGGACAGACCCTAAAAAAAATAGTGAACATTTAAAGGTATAAAAGTATTCCTTATCACATCAGTCAAAGACCATACTCACAATGCAGCCTAGAAAGGATTAGGTTGATTTGCTGCTAATGGTTTTAAGAGCCCTACTTTACACCTCTCAGACTGACTGGTATACAAACAAAGGTCTGCATGACATCAGAATTTGTTTGTAATATGAACCTGCAAGTAAAATGGTGAAGGATTTAACAGAATCTGTTTTACAAGCATGTGAGCATTCAAAATGACTGAAAAAGTACTACCTCTGAATAAAACTGGATTAGCAGGTAAAGTTTCTGAAACACATTGTACAGTCCATACTGGGACAGGAAGCTACCCTAATGTGGTGCCTGTCTGATTTCAGAAAAATGAAGGTGTTAATTAAGGTAGTATTGTTTACCCTTCTCGTGAATAATCTTCCAATTTGCTGGTGTGAAGTTAGAGGTGACAACTGGGCAGACATGGACACATTTGGCTCTTAAAGTGCCCGGCTCTTGAAGGCACTTCCGGATTAGCATGCACTGCAAGCAAACAAGCACACTAAAATGTCAGACACTTGCCTACAATCAGATGAGAAGAAAATGAAACAGCTAGTGGGGAATCTAGCAGGTGCTGCTTGACCCACCATAAAAAACGAATTTGCAATGGTGAAAACAGGAGGATCAAATCTGGACCTAGAAAACCGAATCATTCAGTCAAAAACCGAGTAGGTGGTAACCTTACCTGGCTGTGGGGAGTGGGGAGGGGGCAGAGCATGGCATGGGTTCTGTGGCAGCATCATACTGTATGTCACAGTGCATTGATTTCTTCCTTCCCTTTATCCTGTGCATCTGATTGCCTCACTTTTATCTTACTCTTTCTTTGGATGCATCCTGGCTGTGGGAGGGGTGGCAGAGCATGGTTGCCCATGCCACCAATTCTACTACCACCAAGCCTCCACCAGGAGCTTCTCCAGAGGGCATGAAGCTCAACTCTCCCTTGGGTGAGGAGCATTCAAAGGACACAAGTGCTTGCTTATAAAATGCACTCCTTGGATTCTTCCTAAGGGGTCCTTAGCCTTCTGAGTAAATCTCAAAGACACAACACCCACTTATGCACAGCTGAACACCTCCAACTTCCAAGTGTTGGACTCACCCAATATCAACAGTCCTTTTACATTAAACACTTTATCATAAATAACGTTTGGAGAGTAGCACACTTTGAGGTGTGCCTCTCCTGCAATCCACTTCTAGTTGAGCAGGCATGGCGGTCCTGCACCAATGGGTGCGGAGTTGTGAATAACAGCGATGGTCTTCGCTCAAAGAAACCACTGCTGCTCGGTACAGAGCACCGCCGCCGCCCACATCACGCCGCCCCCGCCACGCCACCTCCCCCAAAGCGGTGCCACGCTGGGAGCCCACCCAGCATGGCAATGTCCCACGTTGTTTGCTGACGGGGTGCCCAATCCCCCGCCGCTCCTCGGCCCCCAGTTATCTTCTGCCACGCTGGGAGCCCACTCCAGCGTGGCAAACCTCCTGCTTTGTCAGCCGACGGGGTGCCCAATCCCCGCCAGCTCCACGGCCCCCTCAGCCATCTTCTGCCATGCTGGGAGCCCACCCCAGCATGGCAAACGTCCCGCATCGTCAATTGGAAAAAACCAAAAACCTGTAAATTAAAAACCGTCCCATGCAGTCTCCCTGCCCCCCCACAACCCGCACCCACCCACTGCGCACCCTGCCTCCCCACACCCCCCTCACCCCATACTTACCTCTGGAGCTCGGTGCGATGATCTTCGGTGGTCCAGGAACATGTCTGCACTCTTCAAAGCCGACCGCGAACTGAGAAAATGCCGGTAAGCTGTATAGTGGCTAGATAGGGTTTTCAACTTTATTGCATGATTCAGGTATTTTTTTTGAACCAATTACCGATAGTTTTGGCCTCTGATAAACACTGTCATGGCAGAGTTCAGGTCCGGAGGGTGATTTCAGTCAGTGCACAGTCACTGCGTGAAATCACCTTCAGGCCTGAAAAACACCATGACAGTGACAATATTCATGAGAAGGGGTCCCAAAACCCCATGTTGAAAATTTGCAAAAATTCCAAAATGACTGTTTTAATGAGCTGCTATGCAGTTCCTATGCAGGCTCGTAGTTCACGAATTTTCAATATTTTCTCCAGATTTTCAATATTGCCATTTTATCACACTTCCTGCGAGCAGTACAGCTGTCATTTTTCATATCCTGCCAAAATGTGTTTCGCTCATGTAGCGCACAATGCGACAGTTGGTGTGCAAATCAATGTATGGGACACATTAAGAAAATCACAGTGACACTGTTCATGAGCAGAGGTCTTAAAATGGCTATGTTGAAAATTTGGTGAAAAATTTCCTAAAAATGACTGTTTTATGAGTGTGCGTTGCGCAGTTCCTACACACGCTCATACGTTTACGAATTTCCAATATTTGCACTCCAGATTTTCAACATTGCCATTTTACCACACCTCCTTATGAGCAATACAGCTGTCATTTTTCACATCCTGCCCAAAACGTGTTTCCGCCCATGTAGTGCACAATGGCGCAGTCGGTGTGCAAAATCAATGTATGGGACACAGTAAGACAATCACAGTGACACTGTTCATTAGCAGAGGTTTTAAATGCCAATGTTGAAAATCTGGTGAAAAATTCCTAACAATGACTGTTTTACTGAGCTGCAGCACAGTTCCACGCACGCTCGTAGGTTTGCGAATTTTCAATATTTCCACTCCAGATTTTCAACATTGCCATTTTACCACACTTCCTTATGAGCAGTACAGCTGTCATTCTTCACATCCTGCCCAAAACGTGTTTCCGCCTATGTAGCGCACAATGGGGGTAACAAAAAGGTCATGCTGAAAATTCATTGTGCAAATACCAGCAATCGCACAGGGCATTAGGGTAAAGCACCATACGTGCCAAACACCACTGCAAATAACTGCAAGCGAACGTTCGGCATTGACAAATGCTTGTTGTACTGGGCTCTGCTCTAGTACAATGGACTACACCATGAATTCACTAACCTTTGGAAATTGGGGCCCTACTAGCAGATGCTTCGACAGCAGCTCACAACTGAAGGCCACTGTGACTGTACACCCTGATTTTGAGGGTACCGGCCTGCACTCCTCCCTCCCCGACCTTTCCTCTCAATCTCCCCCCAATCCCTACCTAAACAACCAGGCCCACACCCTGCATTGACAAAGCCTGTCTGCTACCTTCTTGCCCTGCAGCTTTATACTGCACTTCCACACTCAATTCCCCTAGGGCATTAACATAACTGTCTCTCTGTCTCCCTCCTCTCTGTCTCTGTCTCTCCCTCCTCTCTCTCTCTCTCTCTCTCTCTCTCTCTCTCTCTCTCTCTCCTGTAACTACTTTGTTGATCAGGATGCTTAAAGCATTCCTGTGTTTGCCTATCAGTTGGTAGCTCCCTTCTACCAAACCACTTTTCCATGATTATGCTGTTTTTCTGTGTTGATTTGGATACCATTTAGTTGCTAATCTCTACCTACTTTTTATAATGATTTATGATGTTTTTTGTCAATCAATTGGCTGTTTATTACTTAGTTAACCCCCTTTGTCTGTTTGTTTCCCCTTCCCATTGACATGGAACATTTGTAAATGAGTTACGTTTAGCTCAAAGGTGCTTGTAATCCAAGATGAAATAAATAAAATAAATAAAAGCTCCATCCTCTTTTCTGCTCCTGATGCACTCAGCTCATGCCTCAAATCCTGGTCACCAATATGCCAGAGCAATCCCCCCCCCCCACCACTTGACACTGTGCAGCCTACAGTATAATGGGGTGAGCATAAAGGCTGAAGTCCCCAATGCACACCCCGATACCTGTCACTCTCTGCAGGGTGTGGTGAGCTGGAATGGCGTCAGCATTATGGCAGACCCAAAGCCACACTCCCAATGCCTTTCACTCTCTGCGGGGGGGGGAGGGGGGTTGGCGTTCCTTTAATACTTCACTGCCATTCCTCTTTTGCATTTCTAACTCCTGCACTACCAATACCAATGCCAGCAAGCCAACATTTGGCATTGACAAATGCTTGTTTACCTTGTAATTGCCATCAATGGGATCGAGTCCAGCACCAAAGCGGGACTAACTCCAACAGCCTCCACCTCTTGCCAGCAACCAGGCTCAATCACCATTACATCCATTTTGTCTGGGTTGACCTTAGCCAGCAGGAAGACATCCAATCTTGGATCTCAGCCAAGCACATATTTAGTACCTTTATTGCGCTGTCAGTATTGGGTACAAAAGACATATACAGCTAAAGGTGTCGCCTGCATAGCAGATGAAACCCACACTGTAACATCGAATGATCTCACCTGGGCAGCATGTACACTGTAAACAACATGGGTGAGAGGATCGAACCCTGGGTGCTTACATGACAGGGGCCTCCAAGTGAGAGGAAACCTTCCAACACAACCCTATGTGTCCTGCCAGTGAGAAAGGACTGGAACCAGTTGATGACAGTACTGGTGAGCCCACAGAGCCTCCCAAGGCAATTGAGCAACATGCAATGGTGCACAGAGTCAAATGCTGAAGGGAGATCAAGAAGGACAAGAAAAAAAAACACTCTCTTCCATCTCTTACCCTGAGGGGATCATTGTGCACCCGCACTAGCACCATTTCAGTGCTGTGCCTTGACGTAAAATCAGACTGAAGGGGCTCAAAAATGTTGAAAACAGTGAGGTGGACCTCTAGCTGCAGCACCACAATTTCCTTGATAACCTTACCCAAAAGGGGAAAATTAGAGATAGGTCTGTAGTTTGCCAAGATATCAGGGTCGAGAGATGTTTTTTTCAAGAGGGACCACACCAGTGCCTCTTTTAAAGCACTGGGAAAACATCCTCCAAAAGCATACATCAGACAATCTTGGTGAACACTGGGCCAATGTACTCCACACATCTCAAAAGAAGACACATCAGGCCCAGGTCCGGTTCACAAAAAGTGGACCGCAGTGAGGAGATCACCTTGCAGACTTCCTCCACCTCCATTGGCTTGAACTCACTCCAGACAGCTGGGATGCAACTTGGAATATCTGATTGAGTACTACGGGAAGTCAGACCCTGTTGGATGATACTGGACCTGATGGAGGGCACTCTGTCAAAGAAGAACAGAGTGCACTCTTTGCACTTAGCCACAGAGGCTGTAAACAGGCTGGATGAAGTAGCCTGTCGACAGTCCTAAAGAGCAGAGCTGGTCTATTCTTCCCTGCAGCAATCTCCATGGACAGAACCTCTGCCTTCTGATGGGAGATAGCCCTTTGATACTCATTGTAGTGAGCTTTCAAAGCCAGTCTGTCCTCCTCTGATCATGATTTCAGCCAATGATGCTCCCACCTCCAGCCCCAGTCTTCATCTCCTTGACAGCCCCATCGAACCACGGAGGTCTCAAGCGAGAGTACTAGGGTTGTATACGGACCAGTGCAATGGAGTCCAGCACCAAGGTCACAGCCCTATTATAGGTTGTGACCACTTCACCCACTCCTAACACACAAGCAGCTCTCACCTGAGAGAGGTCCATTATTGCCAGTAATCCCTCTGAAGTCCATCCCCTCAAAGGGTGATAACCGACCACCTCAACAGGGGAGGGATCACTAGGGTGAGCCCTGAATGAGAACCTCACTGTGCAATGATCCAACCAAATGACCAGATCAATCCTGAAATCATCAATCTCAAACCGCAGTGAGAATACTAGATCCAAGGCATGGCCATGGCAGTAAGTCACAGAAACAAATGCTTGTGCCAGGATCAGTGACTTTGTGACAGAAAAGGGGACAAAAGCCAGGTGAGAAGGCAGTAAGGAGGGCTGGAGGGATACTGGGATGCAGAGGGAGAGGCATCACCGGTAGAAAACAAGGAGTTGTTAACCCTCTATACAGACAGTTGACCCATCTGAGTACTGCATGCAGTTCTGGAGACCCCATCTCTGAAAGGGCATAGACAGGACAAAGGCAGTCCAGAGGAGGGCAACTAAAATATTGCAGAGTCTGTGCCAGAAGGCATACGAAGAGAGACTAAAAGAGCTTAATATATATATACCTTCAAGGAAAGGAGGGAGAGGGAGGACATAGTAGAAACTTTCAAGTACCTCAAGGGAATCAACAAAGTCCAAGAGGGTAGCATCTTTCAGAAAAAGAGATGTGCAAGAACAAGGGGGCACAATTTGAAGAAAGAGGGGGGATGACTCAGGGGCGATGTGAGGAAGTATTTTTTCATGGAGAAGGTGGTGGACACATGAAACAGCCTTCCTGAGGAGGTCATGGGGTCAAAACAGTGGGGAATTTAAGAATGCATGGGACAGACTTAAGGCCATTCTAGTGAAAGGTAGGAGGAAGTAGGCTGATGGTAAAACTAGGAGCTGCAGCTATCCATTAGGTAGGAACTGGCAGCTAGATGGACCAAGTGGTCCTTATCTACCGTTAAATTCTATGTTTCTATATATTCCTTTGATTCATTTAATCTTTTCTAAATATGTATTTGCTTCAGGTACAAGATGGTTACCAGATCACATGATCAAGTAGTATATGACAGCTGAAATCAGTGTGGAAGGTCTGATGTTCCATGGGAAAATTAACAGGAAAGCTGTGGTAGAGGCATAAAGCAATAAACCCAGTGTGGGTCTCCTACCAGGAGATGTTCACATGTTGAACAAAGGACCCAGGTGGACATCATAATGTTAGCAAGGAGGTGCTGAAGGATGGGTGGGGACACACACACACACACACACACACACACACACACACACTCCCTCAAAGAGATCTGGAGCAACATGGAACTGTCACTCAATGTGAGTGAGACTCCTTCCCATATTGAGGGAGAAATATATTGGGCTGAAAGCAGGCTCTCTCTTAGGCTTGGAAAATCTGACAATGCCAGAGCCCCACAGCTAGAAGTCTGGTAAGAAAATACATCTTAGGGAACAGTGTTTTCTTCAGACAGCAGCAGGTAAAGACATAGGTTAAAGTGAGAACAGCTCAGATTTCTTCTGTTTGCAACTTGTCTTGTATAACTTCCATTTATTTCAATTTCTAGTAAACTGTAATCCTTCAGTCTGACTGTACATAAATCCTGTTGTAAACACTTGTAGTATTTTAGTAAAGCTTCTATTTTTTTAGAATCAGTAACTGCTTGTTTTATTTAAAATGGTAATTTTACTATTTCTGCTGTATTCTGTTTGCAGTCCATCTCTGAAGGGGCACACTACCCACAGTTATTGTGTTGTCCTTCCTGACCTTGAACAAAGAGGAGGTAAAAAAACTGGTTTCCTGGTTCCTGTTGGTTAAAACCTGGTGGTGGCGGTGAACTTGAAGTCCCTGGTGAGTGGGATTTTTGTCACATTTGGTGGCAGTGGTGGGATTCGTGTGGCAACTGGTACCAGTCCAGTGCAGAAAAGTGGACAGTGTGCTTTCCTGTTAGGCAGAAACTAAGAGAGAGAGAGAGAGAGAGAGAGAGAGAGAGATTGAGATTAAAAGTGGGGAGATTATTGTATTTATTCAATTTTGATAACTGGGTAGGCTAACTGAACCCCGAAAGTCCCTTTTTCAGGGGTGACCCAGAATTAGTTACACAGTAAGAACATTTTGCAGATACAGGGCTGATATTCAAACTGCACCATTTTGTGGCGAAACCCCGCGCCTGCTCAAAATAGTTAAGGCGAGGGGTCGGGCGATGATTCAACAGAGCTGCGCCATTGAGCAACCCTTGAATATCACCCCAGCCACAGCCACTGTGCATGGCGAGTGGAACTTGCGCCACCGCAAGTGGTCAGAGTGCAGCATTCAAGATGTGGTGGTGCAAGTTCCATTGCGCCATGAGCAAATTTCCATATTCAAAAGGTGACATGCAAATGGGGCCATAATTCATGCAAGGCACAGGGGCCATTTGCATCTATTTTGGCCCATTGCATTCTCGGCTCTTATGCTGAGTGCGCCGATCCCCGGCGACTTTGCGCCTGGCGCCCTGCCAGGCAGCAGCTGTCGGGAAAGATGCCCCTGCAGTCGATCACGGTCATAACTGTATAATCCCCCTCCCGACTGGCCCGAACATGGGCATAACTGTATAAATCCCCCTCCCTCAACTGAGCCTATCAGCGGAATAACTGTATAAATCCTCCCCGACTGGCCCGATCGCTGGCATAACTGTATAAATCCCCCTCCCCTGACTGGCCCGATCGCAGGCATTAGAGGTCAACCCCCCCAGGAAAAATATCCCAGGTGGTCCAGTGGACCACGAAGCTCGATCACGGTCATTAGAGTCCACCCCCCCAAGGTCCAAGTAGCCTGGTGATCTAGTGGCTCATTCATTCACATATCTGGACTGCCTTGAATGGTATGGGCTGCACGCCCATTGGCTCTTGCTCTGGACCAATGGGCGTGCAGTCCTACCGAGCAGTCAATCGGTGGGCGGCAAGGCGGCAGGTGGGTGGGGTGCTGCCAGCTGATGGGGAGCGGGTGGTGGGGTCTGCGGTGGTGGGGTGGGGGGCACTAGATCACCAGGCTACTTGGACCTTGGGGTGGACTCTAATGCCCGCTGATTGGGCTTTATGGTCCACTGGACCACCAGGGATATTGTTCTGCGGGGTTGACCTCTAATGCCTGCGATCAGGCTAGTGGGGGGAGGGGGCTTACTATGGTTTTGCCCACGATCGGGCCAGTCGGGGAGGGGGATTTATACAGTTATGCCCGCATTGGGCCAGTCGAGGGAGGGGATTTTACAGTTATGCCCGCGATCGGGCCAGTCGGGGGAGGGAGGATTTATACAGTTATGCCCGCGACTGGGCCAGTCGGGGGAGGGGTTACTATTATGCCCGCGATTGAGCTGCAGAGGGTAGAGAAATGAGGGCCACCCACAGGTGGCAGCTGCTGTGTTGCGCCCTGCAATGCAGTAGCTCACCTGTGGGTGGCCCTCGACTTACTCCTTTTTTTTTTTGCTCAAAGTTGTGCAGGCTCAGGTTGGGGGTTGCACCTGCACAACTCTGTACAGCCTGGCTGAATATCGGGCTGTGCAGTTTATGCATGGTTCCTCCCCCTCCGGTTGAGCATGCCTTCATTAGCATTGCACTGTTGCTCAGCATGACTTGGGGGGGCGCAACTGCCTCCTGCTGAATATGGCAGAATGGCACAATTTCGGACTTGCGCAGGCGCAACCCTATTGCGCATGGCGCAACCCTTTTGAATATCCAGCCCACAGTATATAAGTGAGCTGACCGTTTCTGTTTACAATCAAGTCAGTACACAGCAGGATTCAAAGACACAGTACACAGAAGGATTCAGACAATCATCAAGACAAATTACATTAAGATGAAACAGACCTTTAACAGGGTATGGAATTAGTACAGAACAGGACAATTGACAGTACACTTCATCTCCTGGATTGGAGAGGTTTCTAGTGGACTGACCAGGGCCAGGGTAGGCTGGGATTTAAACTTTATAGTTCTGTGCTCAGGTGCAGGATCATGCGCTTAAATCTAGTAGGTGCTCACGGAGCCCAATACAGAAGGTTCCCAGGGAGGTCGCATCCTGGAGGCGTACAGAGAGCTTATTCCACAGTACATGTGCTACATAGGCAAAGGATTTGCTACCAGCTGTGGTCTATACCCTAGGTTCTTCCAGGAGATTTCTCCCTATGGTGCAGAGCTGTCTACCTGATCGCTTTGGAACCAGCAGGCCTACTAGGCTGTCAGGGGAGTGGTTGTTCATGAGCGTGAATGCTATCATAGTAGGGGATACTGCAGGTGGTTGCTAAGAGATGGCCAGTTTAGGAGGCTAATGATTCACAGTGATGTCACCTCTTGTGGGACATTGTGGTGAAGTGAACAATCTTATTATATAGTATTTGCATCCTGCTGTGCTCTTGTTTTGCCATTCCGGCATTACAGAAGCAGATAGGACAAGGTTGGGAAGAGAATGCTGTTAGCTATGGTAATCCTACTAACATAAGAAATTTGCCAGCAGATAAAGGCCTAGAGGTCTATCAAGTCTGCTCGAATGTGCAGCTAGCACCCCTTATTCTGCAGCTGTCCCTCCCTTCCACTCTTTCCTTCCATTGACCATCCCCCTTGCCCTGTCCCAGCCCATTTTAAAGCAGTCCACTGTTCTACTGGATACAACTTCCACGTATTCCACCCAGCTAACACCTCTCTGTAAAAAGCATCTCCTCATCTCCTCCTGAACCTTCCTCCTCCAGTCTCATATCATGGCCCCGTGTCCCTCCCTTCCCTTACTTTGAACAGCCCCTCTGTTCCTGTCTTGTTTATTCCTTTCTTGTACTTAGAGGTTCAATCGCAGTATTCCTGGTGCAGCCTAACTAATGACCTATACAGTGGCAGAATCATCTCCTCCCTCCTCGAGGATATACCCTTTGCAATGCAGCCCAGCATTTTGTTGGCCTTTGCAGCTGCCTTCCTACATTGTGCCAAGTTGCTCATCTACCCTGTAATGAGCACCCCCAGATCCTTCTTCTCTTCTGTCTTGGCTAGCTGCACTCCCCTCAACTGGTAACTCCTCCTTGGGTTCTTTACCTCAAAATGCAGCACCTTGTACTTTTTGGCATTAAACCCCAGTTGCCAGGTGTCTGACAATGTTTTCAGTTTTTCCAGATCATCCTGCAACCCCTGCCATCTCCCTAGGTTGTCCACCACTGCTCCCATCTTGGTATCATCAGCAAATAGACTGATCTTGCTCTTGCTGTCCAATGCTATGTCTGCAATGAATATCCCAAACAACACTGGTCCCAACACCGAGCCCTGTGGAACACAGCTCGTCATTACCTTTGTGGATGAGAGCTCCCCACCCACCACCACCCTCTTTTCTCTTCATTGAAGCCAGTTCCCTACCCATCTCACCAGCTATTCACCCATCCCTATGCCTTCTAACTTACTTCCCAGCCTCCCATGTGGCACTGAGCTGAATGCCTTTCTGAAGTCCAGATACAGGACATCCACTTCATGGCCCACATCCAATTGCCTAGTTACCCAGTCATAGAACTCTACCAGGCTGGTTTGGAAGGATCTTCCACATACTGTATGAAGCCATGCTGTTTGCTGTCCTGTAGTCCTTTGGCCTCTAGGAGGGCCACCAGCCTCTTCTTCAGGATAGTCTCCATCAGCTTACCCACGATGGATGTGAGGCTCACCAGTCTATAGTTCCCCAGTTCATCCTTGGGGTCACTCTTGTGGAGAGGCACCACATGAGCCATCCTCCAATCCTGAGGTACACACCCTGAGTGTAGTGAGGCATTAAATAGGTCTGCCAAAGGTCCTGCAAGGACCTCTGCCAGCTCCTTCAGTACCCTGAGGTGGATGCCATCTGGGCTTGGCTCTTGTCCACCCTCAGTGCCTTCAAATCCTCCAGAACTCTGCCCTCCATGATTTCACCGCCTGTCACCCCTTCCGCCCTGTTTCTGTCATTCCTCCCCTTGGGTATCACCCTCTCTCTCCTTAGTAAATACTGAGCAGAAGTACTCATTTAGTGCTTCTGCCTTATCGCACCCTGCTTCCACCCAACCCCCCTCCTTCCTAATCCTTACTATGTGGTCCTTACAGTTCCTTTTCTCCCTGATGTACCTAAAGAAGTCCTTCTCCCTCTTCTTAATGCCTTGTGCCAGCCTGAGCTCTGTAGATGCCTTGGCTCCTCTTACTGCCCATGTCACCTCCTTCAATTCCTTCAGGTACTCCTCCTGGCCCTCTCCCTCCTTGTTTTCTTGTCCCTCCTAATGGCAGCTCTTTCCCTCCTTACCTTTTCCATGACCTCCTTGCTCATCAGCTTGATTTCTTAGCCCTAGCCTTCTTGCTCTGGGCCATGCTGCAGGTTCTGGTTGCCTCCACTATCTCCAGCTTTATGAGCTCCCACTTATGGTTAGTGCCCATACTAGGTTGAATTCTGGCCAGGTACCCTTTTACCACTTCCCCCATCCTCCCACTATTGGCTCTCCTAAAGTCCAGCACTCTTGTGCCAGATTCCACTCCTTCCTTGCCTATATCCAGTGTGAGCCATACTGAGTGGTGGTCACTCCCTGACAGTGGTTCTTCCATCCTCAGTTCCCTCACAAACTCCCCATTTGCCAGCACAAGGTCAGGGATATTCCTTAACCTGGTTGGTTCACTGACCATTTGCATCAAGATGCTGTCCTGGAAGGCATCCAACAGTACCTGCTTCCTTCTATTCCTGGTTGTTGGGGTACTCCAGTCCGCTCCTGGCATGTTAAAGTCCCCCACACTCACCGCACTACCCTTCTCACAGGTCACCTGATCTGTCCCGCTAGTCCCCTGTCTAACTCCTCCGTCTGAGAGGGCAACCTATACACCACTCTCGTTCTGAGAGTCCTATTCTTGGAATCCTGGATTTGCATCAAAAGTGACTCAGTACTACCCATCTCCCCTTTCTCCCTTACATACTTTAGTCCTTTCTTCACATATAGTACCACCCCCTCCTTTCCCAATCACTCTATCCCTATGAAATCACCTGCAACCTGGTATAGACAGGTACCAGTCATTGTACTGGGTGGCCCATGTTTCTGTGATGGCTGCAACTTCCGCCTCCCTCTGCCATGAGCACCTGTAACTCTGCAATTTTCCTCCCAAGGCTCCTGAGCATTAAGGGTGACCACCTTCCACCCCTTCCCCTCCTGCCTCCATTACTAGCATCACCTCTGTACTTGCCCTTTGTCCTTCATCACTGTTATGGAGGTAAGCTTACATGGCTTCCCAACCTGTGGTCTCTGCATGTCTCTTGCCCACTTGCCACCCCCTGCTCCTAGTTTAAATTCCCAACTTCCTCTATGTACTCCTCCATCCTCTGTTTTAACACTTCCTTTCCCTCCTTGCTCAAGTGTAGTCTGTCCTTAGCATAGAGACTACTGCCCTCCCAGGTCCCTCCCACCCCCCACTAGCCCATACCCTTTAGCATGAAACCAGGTTCTTAGCCATCTGTTAAATTCCTCTATTTTCAGCTTTCTTGTTGTGCTTGCCTTTTGCACTGGAAGTATCTCTGAAAAGTTACTGATCTTCCTGCCCCTCACATAATTGCCCTAGTTCCTCAAACCTCCTCTGGACTATATCTACTGTATTGTCAGCCAGGTCATTCATCCCAAGATGTATAATTAAATGTGGCTTGTTCCTACCCCTTCTAGCATATTTCAGAATAAATTGTCACACCCTTTCTGCTGTCTTTCATAGCATGGCCTCCACCCAAATGCAACTATGCCTCTCCCCTTTGCTACCCCACCTGACTCCTCTTAGTATTGAGTCCCCCAGCACTAAGAATCCACCCCTCTTACTCCTTGCCTGCTTCCATTCCTCTCCATCTCTCATTCCCGGCTCCTCTTTTTCCTCCTGCACAGTATTTCCCCTTCTTCTCCTGTTGTAATTACCCCAGCAGAACTTCCCCCCACTCCAGTTTGGTCCAGGCATTTATCAGTTACTCCTCCAATTTCATCACCTCCCTCCTCCTCCTTCCCCTCTAGCACTGCAAAACAATTTTCTGAAGATTCTTCTCCAATGCCCCCTTCCTCTCTCCTCGTAGTAACCTGCTCCCTCCTTTCCACTACATGACTGTTGCAACTTCTTCTCCTCCCCTCACAAGTCCCTATCTCCTCCTTCCATTTGAGTTTTGTCTCCTGACCTGGTTTCCCCGGAGACCATTCTTCCTGGCCTGGGCCCCTTTGTCTCCGTTTCACTTCTTCTGAACCTCTCCTCACCACAGTTGGCTCAAATTGCCCTCCCTCTTCCCTTCCTCCCTCCCTCCCTCCAGAATTGGGATACATAACTGCCTCCAGTCATCCTTGCCTATCTTCGCTCCTCCTGCAGACCCCATCTCCTTTCTAAGTTTCTATGTGGTTGCACACCAAACATAACCCCCACCCTCCAGGCAATTTTTAGAAAGACTGGTGCACCACAGTTGTTGCAGCCTACCACCCTACCCATTGCTCTCATTGCCCACCAGCGACCCCCACCCTTTCAGATGAAGGATACCAAGCACTCCCCCAAGTCTATCCTCTCCCCCCTCTATCAGTGCAAAACATTCTTCTCCTTTTCTTAATTTCCCTTACCCTTTGTCGTATATTTCTAGATAGATTGAGCAACTGCTTTTTAGATTCCTATCCCTCCTGTCCACACCCAAAAAGAGACTTTAAGGAACTATTGCACAGCCTTCTTCAAACTTCTACCCCCCTTTCTACAATGCAAATACCAATGCAAAGAAGTAACAATGAAAGTTCCTTGTTTTGCAGTTACTTCCCTTCCACTGAGATAGCAGTCACCTTTTACCGCTGTTGTTCTTTCCTGAATGTCTGCTTCTGCTATGACTGGTGCATGTCCTTTGCCCTTTCGAGGAAGTGATGTCAGAACCCCGGTATAAAGGAAATCATGGACCTGGGCGGGCAGGGTGAGGGGCAGGAGGGTGGGACCAGCCCGTGCCTTCCAGAAACAATCAGGTAGCTGAGGCCCCTGGTCAGACCATTAGCACCCTTCCCCCACTATGCACTAAACTTTGCAGCTAGTGAAGCCAGCAAAAACAATCACAATTCCACTCAAAGCACAAAAAATAGGTTTGATACCAAAAGAAACAGGTCTCCAATTCAAACAGCCTCACCAACAACATTCCAAAATAGGCTTGAAATTAGAAGATAGAGGTTTCCAATTCAAAGAAACACCCCCAATAAAATCACACCAAATAAGTTTGAAATCAGAAGAACGCAGAAGAAATAGGCCTCCAATGTAAAGGAATGACAGCCCCCACTCAAAGCACATCAAAATAGATTTCAAAGTTTCAATAGCTCCAAAATAGTTCCTGCTAGATCCTTTTAAGAAGTAAGACAAATTTAGCCTGCTACACAGTGAAACATCAAAAGAAATGAGCCCACTTACAGCACACCAAAATAGGTTTTTTTTTTTTTGTAATTCTTCTTTTATTAAGATTTCAACTTATATACATATAAGTCACCGATATTAAGACAATAACATAAGCCTTCATAGAGTTCATAATATACAGTCAAATAACAATGATGCTATGAAATTCATCCCTGTGTAGCTTATTGTCCGATTGTACAGTTATTTGCTTAGTCTGCTATAATACAACAACCGACTACTACTATTGGGCCATGCTTTCAGTTTCAGGACTGGAAAGTTAATAATAGGAGCTCCTATTTCAAGCTTAAGGACCCAAGTAACTCTCAAACACGCCCTCTGCAGGTGATATCAAGCACATGGGCATCAGCCCCCAGAGGCGGGTTCACTGTTGTAATGGGCTGCTTTTCCCAGATGTCCTAGTGTCCAAGGCCTGCATCCAGACAGACTCCTCCCGCCATAGGGAGGGGTTGGGGGAGCACCACCTGTCTTTTGCCTGCTCCATCTCCCATTTCGGTTACAGTCTAGCTATATCAATCATTTGACTATACAATTGATTCCTTTTCCCTTCAACCCAGCCGCCCTAGGGCCCTTCTAGCCCGGCCACCTTTGAATTATTTTTATGCATGGGCATCTACCCCACTGAGGACCAGGGAAACCAGGCCAGGGGCAACCGGACACCATCCATCACCCTTCCATCGATAATTCCTACAGGTTCCTAAATGAAGATTTCCTAAGGTGTAAAGGCAGGGTCTTTCAGCATGTAGTATATCTGCCAGCGTGTCCATCTGGCCTTGATTTCTCTTCCTGTTCATTTATGTTATGTGTTATTTTCTCCATGTTATAAATTTGTTTAGAATATCCCACCAGTCTTGGACTGAAGGATTTTTGTTGTTAACCATTGTCTAGTGATTGTCTTCTTTGCAGCTGTTAGGAGCAGAGTAAGCAGGCATCTGATGTTTGGACCTCTAAAGGCTCTGGGAAATTTAGAAACAGGAACATCTCCAGGGATAGCTGGAGTTGTGGGTCAATCAGTTCTTGTAGCTGAGCCTCAAGTTGTGTGAGGAACCCTCAGAGAGCCGGACATAGCCACAAAACATGAGACAGGTTAGCCTGTGGCTCTCCACATTGCCTCCAACAATCCGCTGTGTTGTTCGGAGTATAATGCCGTGTAACCACCGGAAAGCGGAAGTATCGGACCAGGACTTTCCAGGCGAATTCTCGCCACTGATGTGAACCAGTAACTCGGGCTGACCAACTACAAGCCTGTCTCCATTCCTCCAGAGAGAGCTGATGCCCGTCTCTTAGACCATTGTGTACGGATGCCTTTCAGTGAGAGCGCTCTTTGTGAATTAAGAGCCTGATAATACTGTGAAATCAAATGTTCATGCGTCCCCGCGCTTGTTTAGCTGTGCCTGGCACTGAATTAGTGCAGGGTATCCCTCAGGATTCCATAGCGCCCGTGGGAGGCCCTCTATATAGTGACGCAGCTGGAGATAGCGGAAAAAATCTCTGTGTGATAGGTGAAATTTTCTTTGGATCTCCACATACGATCAGACGTTGCCCTGTGACATTATTTGTGACAGGTATTTTAACCCCCGCCTCTCCCATTGAATAAACCCGTCATCCATGCTATTAGGGGGGAAGTCTGTTAGGCATGAAATCGGGCAGATGAGTGCCTGATAGGGTGCCAATCGTTGAGATTTTTTAAGTATGTACCAATTTTTAAATTGAGCTGCTAGCCAGAGATTAGGACTTTGTTGGGCTCTTCCTCCCGGTTCCTGTCGATATAGAGCCCTAAGGAATGCCTGATCACTGATAAAGGTCTTTTCAATATCAAGCCAGTGCGGCGTGTAAGTTCCAATCTGTCGGGTCATTATATGTGTGAGGGTGGTCGCCTGTTGGTAAAGCATTAAATCAGGCAGAGCTATACCTCCATCTTGGCGTGGGAGGGAAAGTACCTTTAAACGGATTCGAGGTTTTTGGGAGGCCCATATAAACTTCCTTATTAGACGGTTTATTTCATTAAATGTTTTTAGTGGAATGTATAGGGGAATATTTTGAAATAGATATAGGGCTCTCGGTAAGGTTATCATTCTGATTAGGTCTACTCTCCTGGATAGGTTAAGAGGCAGGTGGCCCAAGCCTGCAAGTCCTGTTTTAGTTGTAAGACAAATGGCTGATAGTTTTGCTTATAATATTGGTGATCTTTAGGGATGTATATACTAAGGTATTTCAATTTCTGAGGTCCCATCTGCCCGTAAAGTATCTCGGGTGTTCTGCGAGGAACATAGTTAAAGGTAAGGATTTCCGTTTTAGTAAAGTTAAGTTTATATCCTGATACCGTGCTATAGGAGTTCAAAATCTGCCTCACTGCTGGGACCGTAAGGTCAGGATTCAAGGTATAGGAGTATGTCATCCGCGTATAGAGCCACATGGTGTTCAGTGTCTCCTATCTCAATCCCTCGGATTCGCTGGGATTCCCGAATTTGTTGCGCCAAGGGTTCAATGACTATGGCGAATAGTAGGGGTGATAAGGGGCATCCCTGACGGGTGCCTCTCTGAAGCTGGAAAAAGTCAGAGTGGTGCCCGTTCACCTTCACACAGGCTTTGGGGGCTGAGTATATGTTCTGAAGTGTCTGGACGAATAAGGGGGGAAACCCAAATTTGTTTAAAGTTAGGTATACATAGGGCCAAGCGACCCTATCAAAGGCCTTTTCCGCATCAAGGCTTATTAACACTGTCGGTTCTCTGGCCTCTTGCATCTGGTGTACTATATATAGAGATTGTTTGATACTATCCGTTGTGGTGCGAGACTTAACAAAACCCGTCTGGTCTTTGTGTATTAGGAGGGGAAGTATCCTATCTATACGGTGCACCAATATGTTCATAAATATTTTATAATCCTGGTTGAGCACGGATATCGGCCTATAAGATGCACAGGCTTGGGGTTCTTACCTGGCTTGGTATTACTGAGATTGTGGCATAGGACCACGATTTAGGTGGGAGTTCCCCTTCAGAACCGAATTGAAGACACGGAGAAGCAGAGGAGCAGACTGGATTTTAACCGCTTATAGAACTCTGGGTCAGAAACTGTCCGCCCTGGGGCCTTCAAGGATTTAGCCTTGAGTTATGGCCTGAGCCACATCTGATTCCGTGATGGGTCTCATCAGGTCCTCTCTATGTGTCTCAGAGAGTGATGGAGGAAGATCGAGCTAAGTGTTCCATCATCTGCTTTGATGGACGGCGTATTCTCCGGGTATAGAGGGTTTAGTATGCTGTAAAGCATCCACAATGTCATGCAATTGGGATAACGGCTGACCTCCAATGGGATGCCTAATGGATGCAATAGTTGCACCCTTCTTCTGTTTACGCACTTGGTATGGCGAGCAAACGCGGCTCATGGGCCTACTTCATAAAATCTTTGCCTCAGGAAGGTTAAAGCAATTTCAGTTTGTTGCTGAACTAACGATCTAACTCTCGCCTGACTTGTTGTAACTGGGGTAGGACTGAATTATCCCCCTGCTGGTGCGCCATTTGGAGGAAGTGCAGAGTGTCTTCTAGTTTAGTCCTATATTCCTTCCGCTGCCTCCCTAATTCGGCCGTATATTTAATTATATGTCCTCTAAGGACTGCCTTAATTGTATCCCAGTGTACTGAGGGTGCAGAATCATGAGGCGGATTATCTTTTATAATTTCTGTAATTCTATCTGAGAGGAATTCCCAAAATTGTTTTGATCGCAAGTGGAATGGATTCAGTCGCCACTTCGTGTTTCTCAGCTGAAGACCTAAGTCCCAATGAGTTGTCAAGGGGCGATCCGAGATAAATATATCTCCAATTGGGCATCCCGCACGATGCTTAGATTTTCTATTTGAGTGTATGCATGATCTATTCGAGAATAGGTGTGATGCACCAGTGAATAATAGGAGTAATTTTTTGCAGTTGGGTGTAATTTCCGCCACACATCACACCAGCCATCTCCATATAAACTTACTAAAAACTTTTGAGTGGGCGTTTGCTTTGAGGTCTCTGGCTGGTGAATCATCCCGAGGACCATAGTGAGATTAAAATCACCCGCCATCATGAGGATACCTCTGGTCTTCTGAATTATCTTGTCCAATAAGGGTCTCAGCCTTGAGACCGTAATGCCTGGCAGAAGGTACACATTTGCCAGTGTTACCTCTACATCATTAATTTTCCCTGGGCAATTACCAGTCGGCCTTCTGGGTTGGACTAGGTGGTCTCCACCTGAAGTGGAGTATGTATTATATAATGATAGCTACCCTCTTCTTCTGCCATCTTTACAGGATGAATGGAACACTTGCCCCCACTCAGTTTAGCTAATTTATTATGCTCAGCGGGTTCATATGCTTTCTGGAGGAAAGCTACATCGGCCTTTGACTTTCTAATATAGGTAAAAGCCCTAGATCTCTTAATGGGTGAGGCAAGGCCCTTGATATTAAGGGACAACAGCTTCAGCGGCAGGGGCCTGCATTGTGTGAAACTTTATGTCGCTAATGCCAGGCTTCCTAGTCCATTGCAGGGCCCTCTCCACGCACTATTCTGGAGTTTGTGACTGTATTCTGCACTGTACATATTCGGTGACTCCTAAACAGATACTCAATACCAACAGAACAAGAAACATAAACCAACAAGTAACAGGTACATAGTATACCCCCTATTGACCAACCTGGTCAGCTAAACTACTGCTGGCACTTCCACCGATCTGGGCTGAGCCCTGATCCGAAGGTGGGTGTATAACCCTACCTAAACAGTCCTTATTTGTTCAGGGCCTGAGGTACCAAGGTACCGATGGGAAAAAGGTAAAGGGTAGTAGGTGACAGTCACGACAGGGCCGTAGGCTCCCCCCATAAGCTTTAGTGGACATAGAGGGATCTCCGCCACGGAGACGGAATGAAGAACACCCTTCACCCATCCAGTTGGGTTTATCCCAACTTCTAGCCCGGCCTCTGCCATCCTGTCCCAGAGCCCCCCTGGGTTGATAGAATCCCCATCTGTGAGGATGCGTTCCCACGCCCTCACACCGGTACCAATTTCAGGAGCTCTGCAGACATATGGCCCAGTATCTCTACCGTGGACCCCTCTGCTGAAGTTGTTAGTCCTGATTTCGGAGTGATCCCAGCTCTGCCCTCCTGAGGACTAACCCCACATCCATTACGTGGCTATCCAGAGGAGAGCTCCCACCGCATATTCAGAGTCTCTAGGGAAGAGCGCCCTCCACGGCCCCAGGATTAGGGCCATAGTCCACGTCCCATTGATACCCAACTAGTGTGAGCTGTTTAATTTGGTCCAGCCTAATCTATAGGTAGTCCCCCTCCTCCCCACCCATGATTTTGTGCACCTTATAACAGATTATCCTCACCCGACTCTGTTTAACCTTTTCATCAGTGCTCTTATGTATGTATTCCTCCCAGTCCCATAGTTTCCTCCGCTCTCGTCTAGCATATCTACCATCCTTCATCTGGTTAGTTTCCTCCTCCCCTTTCCCGTAATTAGTTGCTCATTCCAGGTTATATAACCTACATTTACCTGTGGGTGAGTAGCATATTTCCTTCCCCAAATCTCCTCCCATTCCTTTGACTGCACATGTGGGCTTTCCTCCCGAGTATAAAAGCAATGGTTTTAACGCTTATGACGTCATCTCAGCCAGTACTGGACTTCAGAGTGTGGAAAGCTCACGGTCAGGTGAAGGAGTGGCATGTTGCCCACTCCATCACTAAACGTCTATGTCCTCCCCACACACCTGGATTTAACTTCCGTTAAGCCCGCATCCCATGACGTGCCATCCCTCAGTTCCCTGACATGAGCACTCCCCCTTATCCCCTCGCATTCTCGGCTAGTTGTGGTGCGGCCAGCCTCCGACCCATTCTACGTGCTGATTGCTGGAAGTTTAGTTACTGGTGTCAAAGGCCTACCCTAACCACTCCGATCCAGCCAATGCGAGCGACTATCGCATAGGATGCCACTCGCATCGGCCTCAAGGCCTCCCCTTCCAGCACCTCCACTAAGTCAGCCATCTCTCCAGCAGAGGCTCCGAGCTGATAATGCACCACCTAATCCACTGGGACACAGGTGTAATCACTCCCGAGATCCCTCCTCTCCCCCAACCACCAAGCTGGGCCCTTCTCCGTTCCCCCCATCAGAGCCCCAGTACAACACCTTGTCCCACAACACACATAAGCCCAGCCAGCTGCAGCCCCTCAACAGCCTTGCATGAGTGCGGTTGCCAGAGTGTGCGTGGGTTGCTGGCACTTTGATTAACACCTCGCTGCCCCGAACTTCCACGGAAAGCCCAACACCCGCCTCCACCGGGATTGCTCTCGACCGGCTGCCCCAATCCCCAGCACCCTCCCCCATACTCGAAACCTTCCCACATGCCCCAGAATAAAAAAACCCTCTGTCTTTTCTCCCCGTATCCTACCCAAATCATAACATAACAGCAGTCAAATAGAATTTTTATCTGTGGCTAGATCTATCTGTTATAACAGCATTTTTGAGTTGGCAAAGCCCAATCTGATACTTGCGGACAGTTCAAGTGCTGGACCCTGGCATTGCTTTCTCCGATGAACCACTGGGTCTGGATTTCAGAGTGTTTACAATTGATTGTATGGCCTCCAGGCCCTGGCGACATCTGGAATCCCGCTGGCCCGCATTCCACATTTTATGGGCCAACTTAGAGGCAGGGGTGGCTGCAGTCCCCGGTTGCTGTTGAGGGATCTCTATTTTCCTTGATTTAAGCTCATTGGCTGCCGCGGCTGCATTATCAAACGTGTGGGGCCCCTCCTTAAAGTGGATCATGATTTGCGAGGGGTATAGTGCCCTGAAACGTACTCCCACTGTTTTAAGCGCCCTCATGACTGGTATATAGGCCCTCCTACGCACCATTACCTTGGGAGCAAAGTCGTTTTCGAAAAATAATCTGTGCGACTCATACCAGACTGATCCCTGTCTCCAAGCAGTATGTAGTACTTTTTCCTTTTCTTGATGCCTGAGGAATCTTATCAACAGTGTGCGGGGCGTGCACCTGCTGCTGTTTAGGGCCGGCGTGCATGCACCTCTCCATTTCCAGCGATATCTCCTCGGGAAGCTTTAGGGTTTCTCTCGGCAGTTTCTGCACGAAAGGAATTATTTCAGTGCCTTCCATTCCTCCGGGGCCCGACAGCCTGATATTATTTCGACGGCTCCGACTCTCTCCGTCTTCCGCCCGTTCCTGGAGGCCTCTCAATTGTGCATGCAGCTGGACAATTGCACACTCCGTCTCCCCAACTCTCTTGTCTGTGGCGGTTAGCTATTCTTCCTGCTCATCTTGCCGTTTCTCAAGCTTGCTCATATCGGTTCGAAGGGTGGAGACCGTCGCCCGCATTTCTTTCCGAAAATCTCAGATCTCTGCCAACATTTGGGTCATTTGCCTCTGCAGTAGAGAGCGGGACCCGATCGGCCTGCACTTTTGCCTTGGCGGGGTCAAGATGCCCACGAGTCCCCGCTTCTCGATCTTCCTCCTGGGATCTCTTCATCCCGACGCCTGGCGAACCACGGACGGAGTCACCCTTTTTAGGCATTTTGCTACCTCGGGTATATAATTAATTGCCTCTGTTATTCTTTTAGGCTCTAAAAAGTGAGGTATTTACTTGGTACCGAAGGGAGTCTCTCGACCCGAGCTGTTGCTTAGTGCATGACGTCACCGGAAGTCACCAAAATAGGTTTCAACTTTCCTACAACCCATAAAACAATACCCTGCTAGCCCCTTATAAGTAGAAAGAAAGAAAAAAAATAACCTTTTACAAGTAAAATCCACAAGAAACAATGTAAAGCAGCAAGAAAAGCTACTGTACTGGAATTGATCTGATTCTGTCCCTCCTGGCCTCTGGGATCAACTGGGCATTCTGGCAGTATAGTAGACCAAGTTTTGATGTATGGTTTTGGTCATCTGATCCAATGGGACTTCAATGTGAAGCCTTGAGCCAGCATCAGGCCCAGGTATTTAAAGTATTTTCTACCTCTATTGATGTGCCTGATGAGGAGACCGGGGTAGGAACTTCATCTTGTCCAAGGGTCCTTGGTCCAAATAACATGGCTTTTGTTTTTTTGGCATTTAGAATCAGCCCATTTTCTGAAAGCCAGGGTTTCAAAATCCGATTGAAGCTGGGGCCCCAGGTCTGCAGTGCTATTCAAGGATCTATATATAACTGCATCATCTGCATACTGGACCACAGAGCGTCCTCTGAAGTGATTGTTCAGGTCATTAATGAACAGGGAAAATAGGAGGGGGCCCAGTACAGAGCCTTGTTGTACCCCTTCTTGAGGGGAAGTGGTTCAGATGTAGCACCTCTCCACTTGACCTGTTGGGAGTGATTGGTCAGATAGCTACTGAACCAGGTTAATGAGTGCTGACCAAGGCTGAGCTTACCCAGTTTATCAGAGGGTATGATATACTAAGTCAAAGGCCTTGGTCAGGTCTATAAAAACAGCCCGGTAAGGGTGCCTTTGTCTCAAGGTCACAGAACATCAGCAGAGAATCTTATGAGGGCTGTATCAGTCCCATGGTCTCACATCAATCCATGCTGGTGTGCACCAGCAACTGGTTAGCCTCCATGTAGTCTCAGAGTTGGCAATAGACTAGCCGTTCTTGAATTTTGGCTAGAACGCATAGTAGGGAGGTGAGCCTATAATTACCTATAGGCTCCCTGGGGCCTCCCTTATGGATGGTACCACATTGGCCTGTTTCTATTTGTTAGACACTGCTCCTTTAAGCAGGGATATGTTAATGAGCCATGTGACAGGTAATGTTATGGCTGGTGCTGCAGCTTTGTGCAGTCTAGGGTCAAGGCCATCCGGACCAGCTGAGCCTTTCGCTTTGATGGACTTTAGGAGGGGAAGTACTCCCTTTGCTCACACTAGCCTTAAGTGAAAGTGTGGGCGAGGAGGGTTTGGTGTCTCAGGGCACAGTTGCTCTGAGGTTTGGAGGGAGAGACTGGTCTTGTAGTCTTGTAGGTTAGTGAAGAGCCTGTTAAAGGCATAGATATCTCCAGGCCATCAGTAAGTGTTTGGAAGTTGTGTTCTGTTGGGGTGATTTACCACTGCCTTTTATCAAGGCATTGATGTGCGACCAGAAGGACCTTGGGTCAGCCAGATTGGTCTGTTGGAGGCTCTTGACGTACTGTACTCCCATTCAGTAGCCTTCGCTGCTTGTTTGCACTGGTTCCTTAGGGTTCTATAGGTCACCAGGTCCTCTGGGAGGGTTGAGAGCTTATGTTTTTTCCAGGTCTTATCCTGGCTTATCATCATAGTTTTGAACTCTGGGGTGATCCACTTGTAGCAGCAACCTTTAGTTCTAAGTCTCCTTAGCGGAGTGAACAGGTTGGCTGCAGAGATTAAGGAGTTCTGGAAGTACTCCAGTGCTTCATCTAGGCTAGGGAGTAGCTTGATGGAGCTCCAGTTCAGCTTGCCTAGGTACCTCTGGAAGGTGTCTGCAGAGAATTCAGAAAAATCTCTGGCTGTGAGGAGCCTGGGAGAAATCTTGGGTGTCCTGTTCTTCCATATACAGAAGATTTGTGAGTGGTCACTCAAGACATCCACCAGAGTGCCAGCCACTTGAATATTTAAGGGATTAGATGCCAGTAACCAATCTAGGGTTGAGTGGTTCCCTGTTTTGGCATTGTGCCTTGTTGTTTCAGTGATGGCCTGTACCAGGTTGGCATCCATGAGTGAGGCCCTGAAAGCCTGCTCAGTGTCAGAAGCCCAGTTCAGGTTAAAGTCCCCCATTATTAACAGTTTGGAGGTGACATTTTCTGCTAGAGCCTTGGTAAGCACCTCCGGGGCTTGGAGGGCAACCTTGGGAGGGTTGTATAGGCAACCTATTGTTAGGTGTTTGGCTAGGCCAAGGATAACCCTAATGAGTGTGACTCACTTCCAGTGCCATCAGCAGAGGGAAGGAAGGCAAGTGCCGCATCTAGTGAGTCTCTCACATATATAAGTATCCATCCCCTCTTTTGTCCTCCCTGTCCTTCCGGAAGGTGTTGTAGCCAGTGACGTCTGTCTCATGGGTTAGGATGTGTGGCTTTAACCAAGTTTCTAATACTGACAGTATGTCTGGTTTGAAAAGATCCACCCAGCTTTGGATCTCTTGTATTTTGCAGTGCAGGCTGCAGATGTTCATGTGTGCTAATTTTAAGCCCTTGCGGAGGTCCAATTAGAGTCATGAGGAGAACCAATGTTAAAGTTGGCCACAGGGGGTCTGGAGTTGGGCTCAATGTCACCTGCAAGGAGCAGCAGTACTGAGATTAAGCTTAGTACTTTTGGCATTATGAGGAGTGCACTCCTTATTCCATGGCCCCTTGAGCCATGGAACGTTAGATAACAGACCCCCTTTTTAGTTAATCCATGCAGCACTAGCAGTGGCTCCACTGCTGGTGTGGTGGGATTGTAAAGCAGGTAAGGCAGGTAAAGGTAAAGCAGGTAAGGCAGGTAAAGGTAAAGCAGGTAAGGCAGGTGGTATTCTTGCTGACCCCGGTCCAGGTTACATGCACCATTAGTACCCATAAGTCTGTCTGCTCACATGATTGTACTGATGTACATAACTATCAAGATAACACCCCTGTTTGGCATGCATTTAGGCTTAACGTGCCTGTTCACATGAGGATGTTCAGAGGGGCTCAGGAGGTTCTCAGGCTCTGGGTTTGGCATTTTTTGTGCAGTGTTTGCCCCAGGCATTGACATAACATCTATTAATATCCTAAGCATTGCATCACGTACTTTGTTCATTTCCTCAGTCTTTCAATTTTAACTGCACCCTGCTGCATTTCAGCTATACTGCAGCTACTACCTTTGGTGTCCTCACTTAAGGGTCAACGCATCCAGGTTCAATGGTGCTGTTATAAGTTTTATACAGAATTCTACAGTTCACTGATTTGCAATTAATTCCAGCCTTAAGTTTCCTCAAGCTAGCAGTTGCTAATGCTGTTGCCATTGTTATAAGAACACTGATACAACTATGCTCAGTAATTACTCAATAACGCTTAGGATATTTCAGTGAATGGGGAGCACTGCCACCTAATTGGTTAAGTCAGAGATCAGTGTGGCTAGGCTGACTAAACGGGAGGAGGAATGGGGAGTGTAGTGGGCCAAAACCCTCCAGCTATTAAGTCCGTGGTGTTGGAGAGGACATCATACTGTGTTCAGCACAGGCACACCTCAAACCCCAGTTCAGCTCTGGTATTTCATTCTTTTGGCGGTCTGGTTTAGGTGCAGGAGAGGGACCAGCAGCAAGAGGTCTTCCCCTCTCCCCCCGATGTTGCAGCAACAGTATCCTGCGGCATCTGAGTGGCGAGCAGATTTCAGCAAGGCTTTCATAGCATGGCCGGCTGAGATTGCTCGTTCAGGTCCTAGGTCCAATTTAAATTTTGGTACCAACAGGGTACATGGCACTGACTGGTGCAGATGAGTTCAGGTCTCTGGTGCAGCAAAAAAATCCTCCAGCTATTCAGTCCGTGGTGTTGGGGAGGACCACTATACTGCGTTCAGGACAGGCGCACCTCAAACCCTGGTTCAGCTCCGGTATTTCTTTCTTCAACGGTTCGGTTTTAGTGCAGGGGGAGGGAACCAGCAGGAAGAGGTCTTCCCTTCTACCTCGATGTTGCAGCTACAGTCTCCGATGGCGAGAGAGAAACAGAGGTAGCACACTGTAACAGAGTGCCAGCAGAAATATGCCTTAACAGCCACGAAACAGGATTTCAAAAGGTTGCATTGTTCATGACTACTGTTTTGTTTTTGTTTCTAGACAGTTTAGTGCAGTGTAGCTAGAAAATATGAGCTCCTCAAGCTACATAACATTTCATATATAGCAGCTTCATGAGCTGTGTGCAGCAAGGGGATTTGTCTATGAGGGCATGACAAAGAGCAGCACTCAAGGAAGCCCTAGAAGTGCATGACTGGCTACAGGAGGGGCAGACAGTCTCAAATGGCATGGTCCAATACCTGATCAGCAGGCGGTCGCTGAGGACAGTGACCCAGGTAGCAAGACAGAGGTCACAGCAACTGAGCAAGGCGGGCACCTCGTGGCACAAGCTGGATAAGCTGCGCAGCCTGATCAACCTCAGCTTAAGATCCTGAATGCAGAGCTTGTGCTGCAGGCTGCTGAACTGCAGAGGGCAAGGCTGGAGGCTGAAAGGGAGAAAATAAGGCTGGAGGTAGAGCAAAGAGAAAAGATTCACCAGCACGAGATCCTGATGCAAGGGGAAAGGGAAAAGATTCGCCAGCACAAAATCATGATGTGAAAGGAAAGAGAGAAGGAATGAGCAGAGTGTGAAAAAGAACGACAGTATGAGATCGAGCTGGTGAAACTGCACCAGCAAACACCACTGCAAACTATGTAATGGTGAAGGGAATTCAACCCATGGAGCCACAATTAATCCTAAAATGTTCCCACAGTACCAAGAGGGAGATGATCTAATGTGATAAATTTAATGTAATGTGAGGAATTTTTTCACGAAGAGGGTTGTAGATGCATGGAACAGCCTTCCTAAGGAGGCCATGGAGTCAAAAACAGTGGGGAATTCAAGAATGCATGGGACAGACAAAAGTCACTTCTAGTGGGGGGGTAGGAGGAAGTAGGCTGTTAGTTAACTAGGATCTGCAGCTTATCCAATAGGTAGGGAAATGGGCAGACTAGGTGAGCCAAGCGGTCCTTATCTGCAATCAAATTCTATGTTTCTATCTAGATTTGTTTTTAAAATCACTTGAAATGGTTTGTGGACAATTTAAATTAAGCAAGGCTTCTTGGATGATCCACCTGACACTATTGCTTACTGGCCATACGTTGCATGCATTTGCTCGAATGGATGATAATGACTGCATGGACTATAATACAGTTAAAAGAATGTTATTAAAACATTTTGAACTAACTCCTGAGGCTTATAGATGGAAATTTAGGGAATTAAGAAAAAGCCCAGGAGACAGCTATGTAGAACTGCATGTCCAAATGTGTGCGTATTTAGACAAATTGAGTGATGGGACAAAGGCAAGGACTGTAGAGCAAATTAAAGAATTAATCATAAGGGAACAGTTTCTTAAAATTGTACCTGATGACCTGCACATTTGGCTACTGGACCGGGCATGCAACTCCACAAAGGAGGCAGCAGAAAGTGTTGATTTGTACGTGGCCGGCAGACCACATCCACAGCATAAGAACTATGGGGGTGGGACAGCATGTGGCTTTAATGGAACCCAGGGAGGACAGCCTAAAGAAAACCAGCCTGCACCAAAGCCCTAAACAGAACCCACAGGTTCTAAGGGAAAAAATGAGCTGAGGGCAAAGGAATGCTGGATTAGCCAGAAAGTGGGACATCTATCCTATGACTACACTAAAAACAGGAGTAAAGGGCAAAAGCCGGGGGGAGGGGGTGACCAAGACAGTACACAGCAGTTGGTAAACTGTGCACACACTGTAGTACCACCAAACTCCACCAAGCATATGCACCCTATTCTAGTCAATGGGATGGTAACACAGGGATTGAGGGACACTGGTGCCTCCATCTCCTTGGTAAGACAGGATCTGATCCAGGTGGAGCAGATACTGCCTGGGCAGTTCTTCAAGATTTGGGGAGTCACGGGTCCAGTGGTCCAAGTGCCAATGGCTTGGGCCTTCCTGAGCTGGGAGGCAGCCATGGGGTACAGGAGATGGGAGTTGTACCTGATCTTCCTGTGGACATGATCATGGGGAATGATTTTGACCACAGAGAAAACCTAGTATGTGTTACTACCCATAGCCAGGCACAAGGGCAAGCTTCTGAGAGTGAGGAGGGGGCAACACAGCCTGTGCAGACCCATCCCTCAGCAGCTGAGAAAGCAGCTAGTGTGGGTGAAGGGTTAGCTAGGAGTAGCAACTCTGAGCCCCAGCTGCAAGCAAAGGAGGTCAACACCAGGGGCAGCTTTCCTCCTGGAGGGGAACTGGGGAGGGTCTGATGGGAGGATCTGGTTCTACCCTTCAAAAACTGAGAGACAGCATAGTGCTGAGGCCTCTCAAGGGAGTAAAAAGTCAATTTATTGGGAAACTGGGCTGTTGTACAGGGAGTGTACACTACAAAGGGGGCTAGAGGGAGAGGTACTCCAGCAGCTAGTAGTTCTCCGGGACTACCAAAAGTAGCTTCTGGCCCTGGCCCATGACATTCCTTTTTCAGGCCACCTGGGTATTAACTGCACAAAAAAATGGCTTGCCAGCAATTTCTTTTGGCCAAGCATGTACACAGATGTTGCAAATTACTGTTGGACTTGTCCACAGTGCCAGCAGTTTGGGAAGGTTGGGGACAAAGCTAAGGCAGCTTTAGTGCCCCTGCCTATTATCAGTGAACCCTTTAAGAGGGTAGCCATGGGCATAGTGGGGTCCATGAGTACCCAAAGTCGCATGGGAAAATGATGTATACTGGTTGTGGTGGATTATGCAACCAGGTTCCTCAAGGCAGTGGCCATGTCCTCCATTGAGGCAGAAAAGGTGGTTAATGAGCTCCTGGGAATCTTTAGCCAAGTGGGATTTCCCCGGGAGATTTTATTAGACCAGGGGGAAAATTTCAAGTCATCCTTAATAAACAGTTTGTGGGAGGAGCGCAGGGTAAAACAGCTCCATGCTTCGCCCTATCACCCAGAGACAAATGACCTGGTTGAGCGGTTCAATGGGACCCTTGAAACTATCCTCAGGGCACTTGCTGACCACCATAAAAGGGAGTTGGGGAAATACTTACCCCACCTCCTGTTTGCATACAGGGAAGTCCCACAGCAGTCTACAGAGTTCTCATTCTTCAAGCTCCTGTTTGGTCACACAGTGAGGGGATCCCTAGATTTAGTCAGGGATGAATGGGAAGCTAACCATGCCACCCAAGGACAGTCTGTTGTGGGGTACATCCTAAATTTCAGGGCCAGGCTTAAGGAGCTCATGGGGCTTGCCCAGGAGCACTTAGCCACTGCACAACAGCAACAGAAGGCCTGGTACTACCATGGAGCCAGACCCTGGGAGTATGAAGTTGGACAGTGAGTGACGATACTTGTCTCTGTCCAACACAATAAACTGCAGGCAGTATGGGAGGGCCCATTCTTCATAATCAGGAAACTGAGTGATGTTAACTATATAGCAGGGCTGCCTGACAGAAGGTGCAACAGGGTAACCCATGACATGAGCTTGATTGGACACCTACAATAATGAGGACCCAATCCCTGCCCATGTCACGGCCATGTGTATGAGGGTGACCGGATTGGGGGCAGGCGAATCTAGTGACAGGATATGGCTATATGTACATGCCAGGGGGAGAGCATGCACAGCAAGGAGCAGGAGGGCTTGTTAGGGTGGTGCTGTGGTGGGTTGCTGAGCTGACCCCATGGCTTGGTTGGTGGGATGGCGGCATTGATGTACAGGGTACTGGGTTGGTCTGGGCACTAGTGCATTTTTTGTTGCACGGACCCAAACTTTTAAATGTTTTTCACCCCCAACATACCCCCTAGAGTTGATAATCCTTAAGTAGGGGGTTCTGGGAGGTGACATAAAACATGAAAAAATGAAATCCTCGGTGCCATTTTGTTGCAAGGCTAGTGTCTTAGAGTTGAAATAAATTTTCAGCACTCTGTCTTTGTGATAATGGTGATCATTTTTAGGCTTTCACCATTATCACATAGAACCAGCAGGCAGAACGTATATCATGTGAACATGATGAAGCTTTACTATAATAGGGAAGAAATTATCCTTACTGTGTGCAGAGCACCAGAGTAGGGGAACAAGGCTGATTCAGTGGTGGATCTCCTTGGGGAAGCCCGGGAGGGATCCTCAGTGAATTACCTCACCCTCTCAGGGCAGCTGACACTGGCACAGGTCAGGAAATGAGGGGGTTGCTGCGAGAATTTGGGGACATGTTCACGTGGAATCTGGGGTACACCACAATGGCTGAACACCATGTGGACACTGGGACAGAAGTTCCGCTGAGGTAGTCCCCCTACAGGGTATCTCAGGGGGTTAAGAAGACCATGCTGGAGGAATTCAGGGAGATGCTGGCCCTTGGAGTGATCCAGGAGTCCTGTAGCTCCTGGGCTTTGCCTATGGTTCTGATCCCCAAGAAGGATGGTGCCACATGTTCTGTGTTGAATATCGGAGGCTCAATAGCTGTACAGAGTCTGATGCCTATCCCATATCCAGAACAGATGAGAACTTGGAATGGCTGGGGGCAGCCCAGTTCGTTACCACAATAGACTTGAAAAAGGGCTACTGACAGGTGCCGTTAACCCCTGCAGCCAAGGAGAAATCTGCTTTCATTACCCCATATGGCGTATTTGAATTTAGAATAATGCCATTTGGGATGAAAAACATGCCCACAACTTTCCAGAGGCTTGTGGATCACATCCTGGCTGGGGAAGGTGAATATACACTGGCTTACATGGACGATATCGCCATTTATAGCCAAACATGGGAGGATCCCGTCAGGCACATGAGGGAGATGTTCTGCAGACTGAATGCCATAGAGCTAACAGTTAAGGTGGAAAAATGCCAAGTAGGCATGGCTGAAGTGTCCTACCTTGGGCACCAGGTGGGCAGTGAACGCATCTGCCCAGAGCCAGTGAAGGTTGATGCCATCCAGGCCTGGCCCACCCCTGCCACAAAGAAACAGGTAATGGCATTTCTGGAAACAGCTGTGTACCACAGGAGGTTTGTCCCTCAGAAGCTGCAGACTCAGGAGGGAGTTCACTGTGCTCACTAATCAAAACCCCTTGACATGGCTCTGTAGGACTAGTGGGCAAAATGCAAAGCTATTGCTCTGGCGTTTGGTACTACAGTCATATAATATGACCATTCAGCACCTAAGTGGGCCGCAGAATGTCATTGCAGATGAACAGTCAAGGCAGGGCTAAAAGCATGGAATATTCCTCTAGGCATTCCCAAGGCCCTACATGAATGGCAGTGGCTCTTGGGGGTTGTCCAAAAGAGACACACCTTCATTTCTTGAGGGGGAGAGATGTGACAGAAAAGGGGACCAAAGCCATGTATTCCTTTGATTCATTTGTTCTTTTCTAAATATGCATCTGCTTCAGGTCCAGGATGGTTGCCAGATTACACGATCAAGTAGAATATGATAACTTATGTTAGCCTGGATAGAGGTTCTGATGTTCTCATGGGAAAGTTAACAGAAAAGTCAGGGAGAAGGCAATATAGCAATAAACCCTGTGGGGAGTCCTTTCTGGAGACGTTCCCATGTTGAGCAAAGGACCCAGGTGGATGTCATAATTAGGGATGAGCAAACCAGGTCATCCAAAATACGAACTGACCCGAACATGCTAAAGTGTTTGTAAACAAATGGCTTCCGAACACTTTTGACTGTTTGGATCAGTATTGACGACTGTTGTATCATGAGAAATGCAGCGCAAGAAGTGCCACAGCAGGAGGAACCCACAGCATTGACAAGAGACAAGACTCTGATTCCTCATAGGATGGCTGAGCTGTCTGTCTCTCTAAGGTGGCACCTGATTGGGTTGCTGCTGTAGCAACCCATGTGGTCCACCTTAGAGCTACGCAGAGGAATTGGGACAGAGAGGAGCAGCAGGTTTTGTAGGCTGTTCCATGCTGCATTGGATTCTATGTGCTTGACTTGTGCTGCTTGCTTTTTTTATTTTGCCCCTTAGGCAACAGAGGAGGAAGTCGACTCTAAAAAATGAAAGAATAATTTTTCATATCTATATATATATATATATATATATATATTCATTACAAAACTACGTTACTGCATCAGTTAGGGTTTTATTAAAGTTGAAAGCTGGACAATTTGACGTTAGGGTTACCAACCCCACATTCCCCCCACCTCATTCACACACCAACAAGTGTAGGGGTCTGCCTTGGAGTCCTTGGCCCTAACTCTCACCCCATTCCATGTATAAACAAGATGAGATGGTTCAGTATAGGAGAATGGGGGGAGAGTTAGGGCCCAACAGCTCCAAGGCACACCCCGATGCCTGTTGGTGTGTGGAGAATGGTGGGGTGGTAGGGTTGGTAACCCTAACGTCGAATTTCCCTGCTTTGTACACTTTAATAAAAACCCTAACTGATGCATTAACATCATTTTTTGCAAAGAATTTCCCTTCTTTTTGAGAAAGTGTAATGTAACTGGTATGTGGTTATGGGAGCATGGGCCCTCCAGGCCCTGCACTCCCACTTACATATAAGTATGGACATACCGCAGCACTATAGTCATGAAAAGTAACCCTTGTATCACTAATCTGGCAATATCTCAGTAACCGTAGCAACTATGGAAAAAATCTACTGCAGTTGTAATCAAGACTTCTAAACCTCCATGGATGCATAGTCCACTTGACTAAGCTGTGGAGCGAAACATCTGTATCTCAAATCATTTTCAAGATACAGGCACCGAAAGGCACCGCAGGGTGCCACAGTTCAAAGGACGAACATAACTCCGGCATTTTGGGAATTTTTTTTCACCCAGTTTTCAACATGGCATTGTGGGGACCCCACCTCATGAACAATGTCACTGTTATTGCATTAATCAGTCCTATAATTTGAGTTTGCACAGTGAATGCACCATTCTGTGCCACAGGTGCAAAATCATGTTTTGAGCAGGATGTGAAAAATGACAGCTATATACTGTTCATGATGAGTTGTGGAAAAGGGTAATGTTGAAAATCAGGATGGAAAATACGAAAAATTGAAGCAGTTGCGAGCGTGCATAGAAACTTATTTATTTATTGAAATGTTTCACCAGGAAGGCACACTGAACAAAAGGTTGCTCGTCTCCCAGTGTGACCTGGGGGCGGAATACAACTGGATGAAGAACTAGATTTACAGTTTAACATTTTTCATATCCGAGAAATTAAACATTCAATTACATTTGTAACAAGACATAGTTATAAAATATCAATAATAATACAGTCACATTTGTGACATAACATATAGTTAAATATATCATACCTGTGGAATATGTATTTAATTACAAGTAGCATATCTGAGGAACATAGTACAGAAATTTAGTGTAGCCTTGGAGCCAACTCCTCGCAGGAATGGATCATAGTTAATAGGCAGATTATTTAGCAATTAGTGAATGAACGCGGTCCAGTAGGGGGACATCAAGGAGGGTAGAGGGGTAGACCTGGGAAACAAGCTGGGGAAAGGAGAGGATAAAGATGGGGGAACATTACCGGAGAAAAGTGAGAAAAAAAATCAGTTGTAAGGGGCAAGTTAACACAGTGCTAGTGCAATCTGGGAGCACCTCAGACAGAATAAAAAGTGCAAATTATTAGTGCAAGTGAACTCATTTCTTTGATTAAGTGCAGGGAGGTAGAAAGAGAGGATGGCAGGAGAGAGGTGGAGGTAAGAAATAGGGAAGGGAAGGGTGAGTCATACTTGGAACTGGCCCCTTCAGAGTGCAGAGCTCGCTGCCAGTGGTGGAATGAGGTGAGAACTTAGAATAAGGGACAGGAATAGGCAATGACAAGGTGGGTAGAGATAGTAGAGGGGATGGTAAAGGGAAGGAGGAGGAGGGGTGGGAGAAACTTGCCTAAGACTAGGCCTCTTCAAGATGCTGAGAACCCTGCCAGAGAGCAGTGTCAAGCAAGGACGAGTTAGGTAGAGAGGATTGAGGGGAAGGGGAGGGAAGGAAGAGTCATTTCCCAGTGCTGCACTCCTCCAGGATGCTGAAAACCCTGACGGGGGCAGAACTAGGTAAGGACAAGTTGGGAAGAGAGAAAAGAAAGGAGGGAAGAGGAGGGAAAAAAAGAAGCTTGCCTTAGACTAGGCCACTCCAGGATGCTGAGAACCCTGCCAGAGCACAGAATCAGGTGAGGACTAGTTGGGTAGAAAGGAGAGAGGGGGAGGGGGAGTGAAGGAAAAGTAACTGTCCAGTGCTGGGCCCCTCCAGGATGCTGAGACCCTGCCAGGGGATACAATTAGGTGAGAAAAATTGGGCAGAGGGAATGGGGGATACAAGAGGAAAGGAAAAAAGGAGAGAGGGAGGGAAGAAAGCTTATCCAAAAATAGACATCGTCAGGGTGCTAAGAATCCCAACACAGGGCAGATTTATGCAAGAATAAGTTGGATGGAAACGAGAGAGGGGGAAGGGGAGGGGAAGGAGGAGACTTGCCTAGTGCTAGAACCCTCCAGGATGCTGAGAACCCTGCCAGAGGTCAAAACTAAGCAGGGATAAGTTGGTAATGGAAAAACAATGTTAGGGGTAGGAGTGAGGGGGTAAGCGGTGAAGGGAGAGGAGAGTCTGCTGAGAAGCAGGTTCATGGGGAGAAAGGTTTAATAGGGGATGTGAGTCATGGAGAGGAGCAGAGGCACAGGAGGACAGTTAAGGAGGGTTAAAGCAGGAGCAGTTAGATGAGAGAAAGTTATGTAACGCAGAGGCAAGGGAGTAAGAGGAGGAGGAGTGCCGTATTTGGGGGGTCCAGATTTGTGGGAAATGATGCGTAACGCCTGACTGACCGATGAGAGTGGTTTGACGGGGGACCAACAAAGTGCGAGTGTCAGAGGATCTGAGGGAGTGGGAGGGGGAGGAGGAAAGAGACGGAGCATTAGAGGTAGAAGAGAAGTTCTCCTAACCAAAATTAAGAAGTGAGTTCGGCTCAATGAGTGAGGCACCTGTTGCCAAGTGGGGGAAGGGACAGGCACAGGAAACTGCACAACACACACTCGTAATGTGGCCATTTTGAGTAATTTTTTAACCACATTTTCAACATGAGCTTTAAGGGAAATCCCCTCATGAATATTGGCACTGTCATTTTGTTAATCAGGGAGAGCGAGGGTGAGCCACACAAGTCTAGGGGGCTATTTTTAAAGGGTTTTAGTTGATGAACAAAGCCTAGAGGAATTTATAGTCGCCAACTAGTAGGGACCCTACTAGCTGCTTACTGCTTTTAAATTTCCCTAAGACTGTTTAAATTGGCATTCTGGGGTGGGCCCCAGTGTGCCACCCGGTGTTTGTTGGGGCTGAGCTGACAGGGATTGGGCACCCCATTGGCACATAAAATGTGTCTGTGTTTGGGGGTGCATGAGCCGAGGGGGACTGGGCACCCCCGGCACACTACTAATAGGGGAGGACATTATGCAGACATGGATTGGCCCCCATCGGCAAATGAACTGGGAAGGGGGCATGCCAACAGGGGGATTGGGCACCCCCAACATTGGCTTTCATGGGGACTGTGAGAGGTGGATAGTGATAGCCACCGCCATGTTAATTGAAATGTTACACCACACAATCACTGCAATCATGGGTCATTCCCTCATTGCAGCAGCCAAATCATTTCAAGTTGGTGGCATGCTTGCAGAACTAGTGTCAGCAGGAGCATGCCATCGCATTGGGTGCACAAGGCCAAGCCCACAAATGCAGTGGCAGCATTTACTGCCACAGTGCCGCACCTTCACAACCTGCTTCTCTCCTAAGCTGCCACATAATGTGTCTTACGCATGCTCACAAGCAAACATAAAAATTACTAAAATAAAAGAAAACAAGTCAGGGGAAGTTGGAGGTGGGGAGTAGGGGGCTGGGAGTTGAGGACTCAGGAGGGGATTGAGCTGAGGACTGGGTGTAGGAGTCTGGGATTGGGGTGGGGGAGTGGGGGAGTAGATATTGTTGGGAGAGGAAACTTGAGGAGGGGATGAGGAACTTGGAGGAGACTGGGGGGATCTTGTTGTGAGAAAGAACTTGAAGACAGAGTGCTGCAGACAAAAAAGAAGAGAACAAGAGATTGAAGAGAGACTTCACTATTAAGTGCCAGAGCCAGAAAGCACTTTTTTTTTTTTTTTGGTAGCAGTCTAGCAGAGGGGGTGAAGACTGTTGAACTGTGCCAGTGTGCCACCCAATATCACACCACTCCCAGTTACCCTTCTTGCTGTTTGCCCAATTGACCCCGGCAACAAGTCGGCTCTCTCTCAGTTCTCCTGCCTGTGCTCATTCAGTTAAGTGGGAATTTCATTTATTTTTTTTTTGTAGTATAAAATGTGTGTGTGTGTGTGTGTGTAATAAAAAATCTGCCAGGCCAGCCAGTCATCAAGCGTCACTGCACCACATGCCACTTCTTGCATACTGTGTGACCCCCCCCCAAGAAATCAGTCATCTGTCATCTTCTTCGCTGTGCTCGCTCAGTGGGGTATAAGCTTTGGCTCAGTGGGCAGGGCATTGTGTCATATCACTTGGAATAAATAAAACAAAAATAAAATCATTGAAGGGAAAATTTACTGTGTCAGAGAGGGTTAGGCCAGGCAGTATCCCTGAGTCTGTGTGGGTAGAAGCAGTGCCTGCAGCATCACCCTGATCCTAGATGATGTGTGAAATAAATTGTGTGTGTGTGTGCATGAAATAAAATCTGCCAGCCAGTCATCAGTGCACCAGTCCCACTTCTTGCATACTGCATTACCCCCCAAGAAGTCAGTCATCTGTCATGTTCCTCCCTGTACTCACTTAGTGGGGTAGCAGCTTTGGCTCAGTGGGCAGGGCATTCCGTCACATCACATGGAATAAATAAAATAAAAAAAATACTTGAAGGGAAAAAGTACTGTGTCTGAGAGGGTTAGGCCAGGCAGGGTCCCTGAATCTGTGTGGGTAGCAGCAGTGCCTGCAGCATCACCCTTAGCACAGGTGATGTGTGAAATAAATTGTGTTTGTGTGTGTGTGCTCATGTGTGTAATAAAATCTGCCAGCCAGTCATAAGTGCACCAGTATCACTTCTTGCATGCTGCGTGACCCCCCCAAGAAGTCAGTCATCTGTCATCTTCCTCCTTGTGCTCGCTCAGTGGGGTATCAGCTTTGGCTCATTGGACAGAGCATTCTGTCACATCACATGGAATAAAGAAAAAACAATATTTGAAGAGGAAAAGTACTGTGTCAGAGAGGGTTAGGCCAGGTAGGGTCCCCCAGAATCTCTGTGGGTATACTAGCAGTAGTGCCTGCAGCATTGCCCTTAGAGTAGGTGGTGTGTGAAATAAATTCTGTGTGTGAAACAAAATCTGCCAAGACTGTTAGCCAGTCATCAGTGCACCAGTGCCACCTCTTGCATACTATCTATCCGATGACCACCCCCCCCAAGAAACCAGTCATCTTCCTCCTTGTTTTCGCTCAGTGGGGTATAAGCTTTGGCTCAGTGGGCAGGGCATTCTGTCACATCACATGGAATAAATATGTAACCCCTGGGTGGCACCACCCCCAGTGTTACACCCCTGCAGCACTACCCTGGACATAGGCTGAGGGGGTTGGGTTCGCTAGCTCATAACATTTTTTAAAACCTTTGTGCAGTGCCTCCACTCAGGGTGTTTTAAGTGGGTTAGATGGTGCTGGGTGTAGCCCCCTGAGCTGCTACACCACCCATGGTGACCAGTTACCTTCCCCAGACATGCCTCAAGACACAGCTCCCCACATTTCAACATTTTGAATTAAAGGCTCTCTCTAATAATATGCTCACACAGGATTTCAAACAACAAATAAGATATTTCAGGGGGATTATAGGAGCTAGGAAAGGGAAACAGGAGGAGTAGAGGATAGGTTACCGTATTTACACATGTACAGAGATCATTTGGATTTTGCTGGTGAACCCTCTAGCTGGGTGGCTACAGATTAAAGGCAGACATAAATCACATTTTACCATTCAACTTAAGACATCCAGCTCCCTGGCTATCTAGCTGCTGATAAATTAGATGTTAAACATAATTATTAATACCCACACTGGTACCAGTCCCAGATACAGCAGAAACCCTGCAATTTCATACCATACTGGTTAAACAGATACCACAGTCCAAGATGTTGCAGGCCTGATGGCGTTACAGCTGGTCGAGGTAGCCGGCTATTAATTTGAAGTTGGGGGCAACTTAGAAACAGATTATTGTAAAGCAGTAAATTAATATTTACATCCACAGCAGGGATTACCCTGTACTTTAGCAGACAAAGCAAGGATTGCCCTGCACTTGCAGACTTCTGAACATTCCAGAACAAACTATATGGATCTTACATCCAGAACATTCAACACAATATTTGAAAGTCCCATCCAATGCACTGAGAGTGATGCTTCTGTCAAGCATCCTAAACGCAGGTTAAACACGGTCACATCCAGTACTTTGTATACCAAAAGGCATCTCATCAAGCATCCCATCCTTTAGTTTCAGGCAGTCACATCCAGTACATTCTGTATACCAAGAACATTATCCACAAGCGGAGTCCTATCCAGCACGTCTTAGACATTTAACACTTATACCAAGCGCTCTCAGATGAAATTCTGTGCAGACACAGGTACATTCCCTTTAAGGTATCTTAGACAATAATATGCTCTAGGGCCTCCTGTCTCATGAAGTGGAAACGCGTCTTGGCAGTCAGCTCCACGATGGCAGGACTCTAACCCTTAGCTACACAACTTGCAACACATTTACATTATTCACTATACCAGGCTTCTTGCTGTACCTGGAATGTAGCCATTTGAGCCACAGACAAGCTGCATCATTTACTTGAACTAGGCAGTCTCTTATGGGATTGGTAGCCCAGATTGATAACTTCAGTACTTCAAACGTAACAACACATATATCTTAATGGGACTTGGGTCCCCCAAGATTACTTGCTTAGCTTCTCCCTAGCACTGGTGGGTACGAGGGTACTCACTCAGGTCCTCCACGGGTCTCATCTGCATTCAAAGGCATCCTGAGGACTTCTTCAGCTCTCTCACCGCTGAGGTACTCAGTCAGCACTCTCACTGCTGCATAATGTCATCTGGTTTGGTCAGCGCTTTCACTGCTGCTGGACATCTGATCTTCGGTCCACATCTTTCCCCGATGTGGGAGGGAAGGCTAGCCTCTGGAGGACAATACTGGCAACCTCCAGGCTAGCTGTTGCAGAAAGCACAATTACTGTGACTAGTTAACTGTTAACTGAAGAAAATAACAAATGCCCCCTGATGACTGAAAGGGCTTGAATTAAATGGCCCAGGCCTGATGGCATGGCTGGAGCCTGAGCCCCTCACCCATGGGGGCTCCCAGCAGGCTGGAATATGCTCTCTGCTCTCTCTCTCTCAGCTCTGCATCTCTCAAAATCTCCAGACAAACTGGCAACATTATCTCTTTATAGAGCTCCTAGCTCGACTCCTGATTGGTAGCAGGGATGGGGTGACATGTCTCCAAGTTGCTGAGAGATCCATCAATCAGAACACTCGAGGCACAATTGGGTTGTGGAATTTGTGCCTAAAATAATGTCCCTGTAAGCCCCCATAAGCACTTGGGTGCTTACCCATAAGATGCAGTGAATGTCCCACAAGTCCTGGCTTTCTATTGCTGCAATTCCAATTGGCTGTACTGCTGGCAATGGCTGCTTAACCCACTGTCCCTTATAGCAGATTAGATACAGTCCTGAATAATGTCCTGGTGCAGCCAGAAAGAAGTAATTATTTGCCCCACAGTTCTATAGCTTAAAGGCTGCACTTGCAGTCACTGCACAGATAAAGAATGTGGCTCCTTTACTTTTTCTGTTGCTACTGCACTTATGCAAGCTCCCCTTGAAGCAGCTGACAGACTGAAACACGGAGTCCCAGATACTGGAATTGACAGGGAAACAGTACTCATTTTAACTTTAAACACTTTTCCCCACATGCACAGTATATTCCTAACAAGCAGCAACAGTTCCATTATATAAAACATTTTAATTCTTTACTTTTCGGCTGGAGCTGAACATAGTTACCTTGGAGGCAGCCAGATACACTGTTATGCACTATTCAGATAACCGGGGCCCTGCACAGGCATACTCAAATGAGCCCCAGTCAGAACTCCTTTAATTCCCATCTGAGTGGTCCCCTAGCAGGCTGTCCGTGGTCACCTGGTCCCAAATAGGTGGAAGGGATCCTGGGACCCACAGCACAGTCTTTGAGGTGGCTGCAAAACAAGCGGCTCCACATCAAAGGCGTGTAGTGCATCAGCGCAACTTCCGCTGCCCTGGAGGCAGCACTTTTGCAGCAGGAGCTTGCGGTCAGCGTTTTAAGCCCCGAGGAGCTATATTTTCATTTAGGCTTTAAGCTGGGGCACTCACGAGGGCAAAGCAGCACCTGGGAAGCCAGAAAAATTAGGGGCCAAGTTGGCAGGCATCCAACAGACAGCGGGAGAAGGATAGAACCAATGGGCTAAGGTAAGCCCAAGCAAGCATTTTTTGGAACCCCCATTTGCAAGGGGGTTACAAATAAATTAAAAAATTCCTTGAAGGGAAAAAGTACAGTGTCAGAGAGAGTCAGGCAAGTCAGGGTCTCCCAGAATCTCTGTGGGTATACCAGCAGCAGTGCCTGCAGCATCACCTTTAGCGTAGGTGGTGTGTGAAATAAAATCTACCAAGACTGCCATCCAATCATCAGTGCCATTTCTTGTACACTGTCTCTGTGCCCCCCCCCAAACATAGAAACATAAAAAACATAGACTTTGACGACAGATAAGGACTGCTTGGCCCACCCAGTCTGCCCATTTCCTTACCTATTGGATAAGCTGCAGATCCTAGTTAACCAACAGCCTACTTCTTCCTACCCTGACTAGAATTGCTCTATGTCTGTCCTATGCATTCTTGAATCCCCTCACTGTATCTGACCCCACCACCTCATCAGGAAGGTCATTCCATGTGTCCACAACCTTCTCCATGAAAAGATACTTCCTCACAGTGTCCCTGAGCCATGTCCCCTTTATCTTCAGATTGTGTCCCCTTGTTCTTGCACATCTCTTTTTCTGAAAGATGCTACCCTCTTGGACTTTGTTGATTCCCTTGAGGTATTTGGAAGTTTCTATCATCTCCCTCCTTTCCCTCCTTTCCTCAAAGGTATACATATTAAGCTCCTTTAGTGTCTCTTCGTAAGGCTTTTGGTTCAGAACCTGCACCATTTTAGTTGCCCTCCTTTGGACTGCCCCCATCCTATCTATGTCCTTTCGGAGATGGGGTCTCCAGAACTGCACACAGTACTCAAGATGGGATCTCACCAACTGGCTGTACAGAGGGATAACAACTTCCTGTTTTCTATTGGTGATGTCTTTCCCTATACATCCCAGTATCCCCCCCCAGTCATCCTTGCTGCCTTCTCACATTGCTTGCTTACCTTTAGATCATCTGATATGACTGTTGTCCAGCCAATTTTTTACCCAGGCTACCACCCTGGGACCCACTCCCAGGCTGGCTAACTTGTTTATTAATCTTCTGTGTGGGACTGTGTCAAATGCCTTGCTAAAGTCTAGGTAGGTCATGTCCACAGCCCCTCCCTAGTTTACTACTTTGGTCACCCAGTCAAAGAAATCTATTAGATTCATCTGACATGACCTTCCTGCTGTGAATCCATGCTGCCTTGGGTCCTGTGCCCTACTGGCCACTAGATACTCAACAATTCTTTCTTTCAGAAGTGATTCCGTCATTTTCCCACCACTGAGGTCAAGCTAGCAGGTCTGTAGTTTCCTGCCTCTGCTTTGCTCCCACTTTTGTGAAGGGGAATCACATCTGCCCTCCTCCAGTCCTTAGGTACCAAATCATCCTCCCATGATTTGTTAAAAAGGTAGTCAGTGTTGTCACTAGTTCTTCCCTTAGTTCTTTTAGAATTCTGAAGTGAATCCCATCAGGCCCCATTGCTTTGTCCACCTTAAGTTTCAGGAGTTCTTTCAGAACCCTTTCTTCTGTGAAAGGACTGGGATCAACCCCCCCATCCAGAGTGCTTCAGTCAATTGGATTTGGTACCTTCCCCTCCTCCTGTTTTGTGAATACTGAGCAGAAGTATTCATTCAGTATCCCTGCTTTTTCACTGTCCTCTCTGCCCACCCACCCACCTCCCTTAGCCTCACTACCCTCCCTTGGTCTTTCTTCACCCATAGCCGGATTAAGGCATAGGCAACATAGGCACAGGCTCAGGGCCCTGGCTGCCAGGGGGACCCCCCAGCAATCCCAAAATATAGTTACTATATATTCCTTTCTTTCAGTCTGAGCTGCATTTGTTTTGTAAAGGACTTAGCCACTGAGTTATCTGAGCAAGACAGGGGCTGAACTATGACATGCCTCTCACATCCTTGATTAGGTGTTAAGTGAGCTAATAGTTTCAGGGGCCCCAGCCAGTCTGACCTTTAAGGTGTGAACAGGCCCGTTTCCTTTACTTTGTCTCCCACCTCCACTTAGAATCAAGTCTCACTCTTAAATATAGAGGGTTACCAGTGCAGTTCAGTGTGTATGCTTTATATTTTACCTCACTCCTAAAATTAAGAACTCCACAGTGTGCATTAATGGTACAATTAAAAATCTTACTTTTTTTTTATTCCCTCATCTCACTCATACTGGAGTTCTGAGCTTGTTATAGCTCAGTTTTCAGGGTGAACAAATGCATGTATTTCCAGATTCCCATCAGTAAATCTTGCCATTTATTATGTTGGCATGCTTGCGCAGCCAACATCTTGCGGTAGTGCAGATTTGGAGGTGCGGTCACAGTTGGGCGAATGCAGGGCATGCACCAGTAGGTGCTGCCCTCATTCCCCAATCAGCCTGCATGTCGGCACCACACCATGCATACATAATATGGCAAGCACATCTAAAGAAAGGTCCGCTGCAATCCGAGCAAACCTCATCAGACGAATGGGACCTCCTGACATGCTTGACCACATTGTGAGCATGGCGGCCACGTAACTGCCGACTTCGGGGGTGCCCAATCCCCCTGCCGGCTTCCTGTGGCCCCAATGCATGTGCTGATGTGGGAGCCCACTCCCCATTGGCATAAAGCACTCCCCATCATTTTGTTATATGCCGAGGGGGGGTGCCCAACGCCCTGCTCTTGGCCCCACCCCTTTCCAGCCGACGGGTGCCCAACTCGTCAGCATAAATGAACCCCTTGTGTGTGCCGACAAGGGTGCCCAATCCCCCGTCGGCTGCAGCACTCCCAAACAGTTAGGTGGCATGCTGGGAGCCCACCCCAGCATGCCAACAATTCTGTAAAAAACCTGTCCCGCAATGATTTTTTTTACCCTGTGAACAAAAAATGGTCTCTCGTAGTCTCCTTACCCACCACCCGCATCTACCCACTGTGCACCCTGCCTCCCCACAGCCCCCCTCACCCCATACTTACCTCCGGAGCTTGGCGCGATGATCTTCAGTGGACCAGGAACACGTCTGCACTCCTCAAAGCCGACCGTGACCTGAGGAAATGCCGGTAAGCTGTATAATGGAATAAATAGGGTTTTTTCAACTTTGATACACATCTCGGACATTTTTTTGACTTTCTGCACCAAATTTTTAACATGGTGTTTTTGGGACCCTCCTCATGAATTCTATCACTGTTATGACATTAATCGGTCCCGAAAGGTGATTTCGCAGTCACTGCACAGGATCACCTTTTGGGACAGATTAACACAAGGACAGTAAAAGCCTGTGGGCTGGATATTCAAAAGGGTTGCACCATCCGCAATAGGGTTGCGCCTGTGCAAGTCCAAAATTGCGCCATTCTGCCATATTCAGCAGGAGGCAGTTGCGCCCCCCCAAGTCAAGCTGAGCAACAGCGCAATGCTAATGAAGGCATGCTGAACCGGAGGGGGAGGAACCATGCATAAACTGCACAGCCCGATATTCAACGGGTTAGCAGATTGTGCAGGCGCAACCCCAACCTGCACCTGCACAACTTTGAGCCAAAAAAGAGTAAGTCGAGGGCCACCCACAGGTGAGCTGCCGCATTGCAGGTGCAACACAGCAGATGCCACCTGTGGGTGGCCCTCAACGCCCCTCGCTGTGCTCCCCTACAGCCCAATCATGGGCATATAGTAACCTCCTCCCCGACTGGCCCGATCTTGGGCATAAGTAAAACTCTCCTCACTGACTGGCCCGATCGTGGGCATATGTTTAAAACAACCTCACCCCCACTAGCCCAATCACGGCATAAGTTTAGAAACCCCCACCACCCACTAGCCCGATCGTGGGCAGCAAAGAGGTCAAACAGCCCCCAAGGACCACCTACCATGGTGATCTAGTGTCCCTACTCCTACCCCACCCACTCCATGGAGCCCCACCACCCTGCTCCCCCATCAGCCAGCGGGACAGTAGCATCCTCCCACCTGTTACCTCACCCACCGACTGACTAACCAGGTTGATGCCTATTGGTTCAGAGCAAGAGTCAATGGCGGCAGCTCATACATACAAGGTGAAACCAGATATGTGAATGAATTCATTCTATCTCATATATCTGACTGTTTTGTGCTTAGAGTATACACCTATTGGCTCTTGTTTGAACCACGGGCGTGGAAGCCCTCACTGGCAGTCAGTCGGCAGGTGGTGGGGCGGCAGGTGGGTGGGATGCTGCCGCCCGCCAGCTGACAGGGGGAGCGGGGGTGGGGCTCCATGGGTGGTGGGGTGGGGACCACTAGATCACCAGGGTAGGTGGTCCTGGGGGTGTTTGACCTCTTTGCTGCCCGAAGCATTGAGCTTAGTGGGGTGTTTTTCTGAAACTTGTGTTTTGCAAGCTGGCTAGTGGGGGTGAGGGTTGTTTTAAACATATGCCCGCGACGGGCCAGTCGGGAGAGAGGGGGAGTTTTACACTTGTGCTTGCGATCAGGCCAGTCAGGGGGAGGGGGGAGTTTTACACTTATGTCTGCGATCGGGCTGCAGGGGGCATCGGTCCCCGACGGCTGCTGCCTGGTAGGGCGCCAGGTACAAGTCCTCAGGGATCGGCACACCTGCATGCTAATGGCATGCAAATGGGGCCATAAATAGATGCAAATGGCCCCCCTGTGCCTTGCATGAATTATAGCCCCATTTGCATGTCACCTTTTGAATATCAGAAATTTGCACATGGCGCAATGGTACTTGCGCCACCGCATCTTGAATGCTCCACTCTGACCGCAAGTTCTTCTGCGCCATGCACAGTGGCTGTGGCCGGGGGGGGTGATATTCAAAGGAGTTGCTCAATAGTGCAACTCCATTGAATAACACCCCAGCCACACCCCTGCAGAACTATTTTGTGCAGCACAAGGGCTTGCACCACAGAACAGTGCAGTTTGAATATCCAGCCCTATGTTGCAAATTTGGTGGAAAAAATCCCAAAAATGGCTGTTTTACGAGCATGCATTGCACAGTTGCTATGCACGCTCGTAATTTCACAAATTCACAATATTTTCATGCCAGATTTTCAACACTGTCATTTTTCTACACCTCCTTGTGAACAGTATAGCTGTCATTTTTCACATCCTGGCCGAAATGTGTTTCCGCACTTCCGGTGCACAATAGCGTGGTCACTGTGGGAAATCAGTGTTTGAGGCAGATTACACAAATGACAGTGACACTGTTCATGAGCAGAGGTCCTGAAATGCCTATGTTGAAAATTTGGTGACGATACTCCTTAAAATGACTGTGTTACGAGTGTGCATTGTGCAACTTGCACGCATGCACGCTCGTAACGTGCATTTGTAATATTTTCACTCTGGATTTTCACCACTGGCATTTTTCCACACCTCTTGATGAACAGTACAGCTGTCATTTTACATATCCTGCCCGAAATGTGTTTTTGTACATCTGGCGCAAAATAGCGCGGTCTATGTGGGAAATCACTGTTCGGGACAAATTTTGAAAATGACAGTTACACAGTCCATGAGCAGAGCTCCTAAAATGCGTATTCTAAAAATTTGGTGACATACTCCATAACATGACTGTGTTATGAGCTTGCGTTGCACAGTTTACATGCTTGCTTGTAAGTTCGCGAATTTATAATATTTTTACTCCAGATTTTCAACATTGCCATTGTTCTGCACCTCCTTATGAACAGCATGCTGTCATTTTACATATCCTGGCTGAAATGTGTTTTTGCACATCCAGTGCAGAATTGCACGGTCGCTGTGCGAAATCAGTTTTCGGGACAGTTTGAGGAAATGACAATGACACTGTTGATGAGCAGGGGTCCTAAAATGCCTATGTTGAAAATTTGGTGCCGAAAGTCCATAAAATGACTGTGCTGCAAGCGTACATTGTGCAGTTTCCACGCAGCCTTGTAACTTCGTAAATTTGCAATATTTTCCTGCCACATTTTCACCACTGGCATTTGTGCACACCTCCTTTTCAACAGTACAGATGCCATTTTTCACAGCCTGCCCAAAATGTGTTTCCGCAACTGTGGTGCACAATGGCGTGCTCACTGTGAGAAATCACCTTTTGGGACACACTAACAAAATTACAGTGCTACTGTTCATGAGGGGAGGTCCCAAAATACCTATGTTGAAAATGTGCTTAAAAAACTCCTACAAATAATTGGGTTGCGGACGTCTGTTGCGCAGTTTATATGCATGTTCATTGCTTCACCAATATTTCATATTGCCACTCCAGATTTTCAGCGTTGCCATTTTTTATGCCTCCTCATGAACAATACAGTTGTCATTCTCCACATCCTGCTCAAAACTGTGTTTTCGTCCCTCTGATGCTAAATGGCACAGCCGCTGTGCAAAACCACGTTTCAGCTAACAAAGTGATTGTACCGCTTTTCATGAGGTGGCCTGAGAAGCAGCCCATGTTGAAAATGTGGAGTGAAACTACCACTACAAGCCTACAGTGTTAGGGTTTCCAACTGTAGCACCCCACCCGGTATGGACTGACAGGCGTCACGGCTGTGACTTGGGATCATTGGATGTAATGCTCACGCCATTCCACACCCCACGCCCACCCTGCAGCCACTGACAGGCATCGTGGTGTGTCTTGCACTGTTCAGCCACAAACTTCACCCCATGCTCCTATACTGCACCCACGTCAGTGTATTTTCTCATGAAATGGGGTAAGTATAAGGCCCAAAGACCCCAAAGCACACCACAATGCTTGACAGTGTCTACAGGGTAGGGTGAGGTACAATGCCATGAGCATTATAGCTGAAGACCCAGAGGCACACCCCAATGCCTGTTGCTCTCTTTACATGGTGGGGGTGGGGTTGGCATCACTTCAATACTTCACTGCCATTCCTATTATGCGTCTCTAGCTCTGCCACTGCCAATACCAGAGCAACAACATTCATCATTGACAAATGCTTGTTTACCCTGGTTTACTTAGCAATAACAGAAATGTTTGATCCTTGGAATGATTTCATCAAACAATCAATCACTTTGCAATGTAATCTCTAAATTTCATGACTCCTCTAGTAAACCTCCAGCAAAACTCCAACAATACTCAGGACGTAGCCTCATTATGTTTGCTTGCATGCATATGCAAGAAACATAGTGCCATCATCTGAGTTTTCGGAGGTGTGTCACCCCCTCTTCCAATTCAGTCAGTGTGTTGGCAGGCGCGGCCCCTGTAAGCCAATGCATGCTGGAACTGTCTATGACAAACTCCAAAATGCAGTGGCATACAGTTGAAAGGAGGAGCTACACTTCAGTGAGCAGTGATAAGATATCACCTGCTCATGCGCAGCTCCCCCTACACACACACACACACACACACACACAGAAAGGCACGCATACTGCGTGCTCCCCCCCATGCACACACTCTATAGCTGACGAGGGTGCCCAATCCCCCATCGGCTGTGCTGCGCTCCCCCCAAAGCCTTCCAAATGCCACGCTGGGTGCCCACCCCAATGTGGCAACTCACTGGTATAGCTGACGGGGGTGCCCAATCCCCCGTCGACTTCACTGTCTCCCCAACCCGAGTACAGGGTGCCATGCTGGGAGCCCACCCCAGCGTGGCAACAAATGCCATTGCTGACAGGAGGTACCCAATCTCCCATTGGCACCATGCCCCTCAAGCCTTCCTTCTGCCATACTGGGAGCACACCCCAGCGTGGCAAACGTCCCGCGTCATCTTTTTTTTTTTAAATACCTGAAAATTAAAAACGGTCCCACGGCGCTTCTCCCTACCCCCTCCCACAACCCTGCATCCACCCACTGCAAACCCCACCTCCCCACACCCCCCCTCATCCCATACTTACCTCCGGAGTCCGCGACGCATCTTCGTGACTGGGAACACGTCTGCACTCTTCAAAGCCGACCGCGAACTGAGGAAATGCCGTAAGCTGTATAATGGAATAGATAGGGTTTTTCAACTTTGTTGCATATCTCAGGCATTTTTGAATTTTGCACCAACATGAGTTTTGGGACCCCTTCTCATGAATGCTGTCACTGTCACGGCGTTACTTGGCCAAGGGTGATTTCCAGGTCACTGCGGAAATCACCTTCGGACTGATTAATGAAACAACACTGCCAGTGTTCATATGGTGGGCTCTCAAGAAGCCTATTTTGAAAATTTGGTGGAAAAATTCAAAAACAACTGTTTTACGAGAGTGCGTTGCGCAGTTCCTATGCACGCTCATAAGTTCGCAAATGTTCAATATTTTCACTCCAGATTTTCAACATTGCCATTTTACCACACCTTCTTATGAGAAGTACAGCTGTCATTTTTCACATCTCACCCAAAATGTGTTTCCGCCCATGTAGTGCACAATGGCGCAGTCGGTGTGCGAAACCAATGTACGGGACAAATTAAAAAAACACAATGGCACTGTTCATGAGCAGAGGTCTTAAAATGGCTATGTTGAAAATTTGGTGAAAAAATTCCAAAATTACTTTTACGAGCGTATGTTGTGCAGTCTCTCACGCACGAAGTTTGATTCCCCAATTATTTTCACTCCAGATTTTCAACATTGCCATTTTATTACACTTCCTTATAAACAGTACAGCTGCCATTTTTCATATGCTGCCCAAAATGTGTGTTATATACGTAGCACACAATGATGCTATTGGTGCAAGCAATGTTTGGGACAGATTAAGAAAATCACAGTTACACTGTTCATGAGCAGAGGTTTTAAAATTGCTATGTTGAAAATTTGGTGACAAAAGTCCATAAAATGACTGTGTTACGAGTGAGCATTGCGCAGTTTCCACGCACCCTCGTAAGTTCATGACTTTGTAATATTTTCAGTCCAGATTTTCACCAGTGGCATTTTTCCACACTTCCTTATGCACAGTACAGCTGTCATTTTTCACACCATGGCAGAAATGTGTTTTCACGCTTTCAGCGCAGAGATGCGTGGTCACTGTGGGAAATCATTGTTCAGGACAGATAAAGAAAATCACAGTGACACTGTTCATGATCGGAGGCACCAAAATGCCTGAGTTGACAATCTACTGTAAAAATCCCCAACCTAATTATATTACAGGTGTCGTTGCACAGTTTCTGCTCTGTTCGTGACTTCACCATTTTTTAAATATTTTTACTGCAAATTTGCAACATTGCCATTTTTACACCTCCCCATGAACAGTACAACTGTCATTTTTACATCCTGTTCGAATGTTTTTGCACCTGTGGTGCTAAATGCCGTAGTCGCTCAGTATAAGCAGCTTTCAGCTAACAAACTGATATTCCCTGTTCATGAGGTGGGTCACAAAAACCATGTTGAACATTTGGAGTGAAAATACCAATGAATGCCTGAGGTATTCGGGTTTCCAACCATAACGCCCAACCCTGTAGAGAATGACAGGCATCAGGGGTGTGACTTGGGATTCTTGCCTGTAATGCTCATACCATTCCACACCCTGCAGCCAGTGAGAGGCATTGAGGTATGCCTTGGACTCTTCGGCCCCAAAGTTCACCCCATTCTCCTATATCGCACCCATCTCACCATATTTCCTAATGGAATGGGGTGCACATAAGGGCCAAAGACCCCAAGGAACACCGTGACACTTGTCAGTGTCTGCAGGGTGGGGTGTGGTGAAATGGCGTGGCCGTTATGCCTGACAACCTAAAGGCACACCCCAATGCCTGTCACTCTCTGCAGGGTGGTGGTAGGGTTGGCTTCAGTTCAATACTTCATTGCCATTCCTATTACACAGCTCTGTAACTTCAACACTACCACTGCCAATGGCAGCAAGCAAAAATTCGGCTTGACAAATGCTTGTTTATAGAGGTGTCCCAACCCTATCTGACAAAACTCCCACATCCTGGCTCATACAATCTGAGAGGACAAAATGATAATAACACCCAGACTGCGATCACACAGGTATATGTTTGGGGGGCTCTGGAAGGAGTGCAAATCATCACATTTCATGCCAAAAAATTTATTTTCACCTGGCCAATTAATAGTTGTTTTCTCTAAATGATCAAAACTCATATCATTATTATTTTTCCATAATGATAATAATTCATTTTAAAGTATTTAGTTAGGATATTTTGTTTTATGCCACTTTTTAGGGGCAGTAAGAACATTTTTTTTCCAAGTTTCAATAACTAATATGCAATAACCAAGGGGTGCAGTCACGGCAAAGGGGCACAGAAGGGGTATGATTGCAGTGAGGGTTGGGCTCCAGATTTCTTTTGCACCTAGTGCCCCGGGTTGCCTTAATCTGGCCCTGCTTTCGCTCTCTAACATACCTATAAAAGGTTTTATCCCCCTTCTTAACCGAGTTGGCTATCTTTTCCTTGGTTTGGGCCTTTTCTATTCTGACTGATTTCCCCACTTCCTTCTGCTTTAACTGGCACAGTTCTCTGTCCTGCTCCTTCTGTGTTTCCTTATACTTCCAGAATGCTGACTTTTTCTCCCTAACCTTCCCACCACCTCTTTTGAGAACCAGTGTTTTTTTCTTTTGTTTTGATTTTTTTTTGCTTCACACAAAGGCTTGTTGCCTCTGTGATGGCTGTTTTGATGTTTCCCCATTGTTCCTCCACCCCTCATTCTTGACTGTTTGCTAATGCTTTTCTAAGGCACTCTCACAATTTGACAAAGTCAGCCCTCCTGAAGTCCAGTACCCTCACTTTTGTATGGCTTGACTCTGTGACTGTGTTGATCGTTAACCACACTGTTTGGTGGTCACTTGTTCCCAGATGGCTACCCACTTCTAGATCTGGGATCGTCTCTCCATCCCCATTTGAGAGTAACAGATCTAAGACTGCTTCCTCCCGAGTGGGTTCCAACACTAGCTTTCTAAGGCATGCCCCCCGTAGCGCATCAAGAATGGCCCTGCTCTTGGATGTGCCTGCAGCAAAGGTGCTCCAGTTAACATCTGGCATATTATTCAGGTCCCCCATCAGCAATATCTCCCCTTTTTCCTGCCATCCTAAGTATGCCTTCTATCATTTCCTCGTCCATTTCCTCCCCCTGAGACAGGGGTCTGTATACAACCCCCGTGCAGATTGTGGTAGCATTTCCAGTCTCCAGGGTGACTCACAGTGCCTCCTCTCCTCCCTGTTTACCCTTTAGTTTTGTTGCTTTGATCCCTTTCCTTACGTAGAGAGCTACTCCTCCTCCTCCTCCTCGTCTACCCTTCATGTCCCTCCTCTGTATTGTGTACCCTGGTATGTTGACAATCCAGTCATGGTTCTCTGTGTACCATGTTTCTGTGACTGTCACAATATCCAGGAGTGCCTCTTCCATCTAGGCCACCAGTTCAGGGAGCTTGTTACCTAGACTATGGGCACTGGTATTCATTACCCTCAATTTTGTGATGGCCTACCCCTTTTTGCCCCATCCCTGTTCTTATTGCCTTTTTCTGCATTTACCCCACCCCTCTCTCTAACAACTTCTCTATCTTGGTGTTTACCTCACTAACTACTCCGATTATTTTGGGGAAGGGCTAGGATTTTCCTTCTCCTTTCCAGTGCCTCCCCCCTTGGCTAGTTTAAATGCTTGCCAATTAAACATTTAAACTTATTACCTAGGATCCTGGTTCCCCTCCTGGATAGATGCAGACCATCGCCTCAGTATAGGCCTACATCCCTCCAGGCGGACCCCCCAGTCCCCAATAAAGCCAAAACCCAGAGCTCTGCACCAGGTTTTCCACCTTTGGTTGAATCCCATGGTATGGAGCACCCTAGTCTCACCCATGCCATAGACAGGCAGCACCTCCAAGAAGGTTACCGTGCATACTACTTGTCTAAGGCCCTTCCCCAACTCCACAGATACCTACTGCACTGCTCTGATCCAGTTCCCAACCAGGTTATTTGTCCCTAGGTGGATAATGACATCCATCTCCCTCCCCATGCAGCTGCTCCTGCGATCCTGAGTATTCGCTCCCTGCCCTTCCAAGCCATGGCGCCAGGCAGGCACCTTTCCTCCCTCCCCCCTTCTCCAGTTCTACCCTCCTAACAATGGAATCCCCCACCAGGACTTGTTTCCTTCCCCTGTAGGGTCCCATGCCATTCTTCTGTGGGTCTCCTTTGTGGAAGTTCCCAGCATCCTTCTTGGTCTCTTCTGCGGGTGCCTCCATAGAGGCACCAAAATCTGCCAGAATGGCATACAAATTGTGGAGAGGTGCAACTGGAAGGATGTGCCTCTGTTCCACCACCCTCACCCTCCATGAGCCCACTGTAGTCCAATCACTCCTCTTTCTTGACAACCTCTGAGGCGGCGGCCTTGGTGGTCCCTCAGTGGGAAAGGAGGTCCCCCAGATCCTGGCCAACTCAGCCTGGAGATGAAAAAACTCCTCCCTCAGCCCAGAGAGGTGCCTGCAGATGGGACAACACTGCATCCTCCAGAACATTTCCTGGAAGACTGCCATGCCACAGCCACTGCACTGCACTGCACCACTGCCAATATGTCTTATTTGTGACCCCTCAACTGTTGTTTTGTATGCTTACTCTTTCCTCTGTTTATTTTTGTTATTCAATTTTTTTCTCCCTACTTTCCTACTGCCTCCATGCCCTTAAAGCTCCTGCTTTTCCTGTTCTGGGACAGGAAGTTCCTGTATTCCTCAGTGGTCTCCTTCTTACGTACTCAGAGTTAGACCTCCAGCAGCTGGGGGAGGATGGAGAGCTACTCTTTTCCTTCTGGGACTCTTTTCCTTCTGGTTGTGGTCTGTGGGATCCCTTTATTTATTTATTCCCCCAACAGACTGACAGCCTTCCCCTTTTCCTTTCGCTCACATATCTTTATTTAAACATGTTCTTTTTTTCCAGCCTGCCGCTAGTGCTACTGTATTCCTCAGTGCTAGACAGGCTCCTGGTTTATCTTTATTCATACCACCTCATGAATATTAATGAGGTGGCACCCTGTAGCTCAAGCACAATTGGTGCTCACAAAAATTCTTTTTTTCTTTCTCATGGTTGCCTCTCCCTCTGAACCAGGGTCCCCAGCCCCTCTCTTTTCCTTCCCCTCTCTTTTCCTTCCCTGGGACCAGGACCCCCCAGAGAGGCAACCCCAAAGGCCACAGAAACATCCACATGAAAATGCACCTCTGCACATGCATAGAGCTTGCTGGCACTGCAGTGCCATCTCTAAAGCCGGCAGCTCCAGAAATTTGCTCCTCTGGCCCTGCTCTCTGTAGAAACCAGTGCGGAGTCTGCCAGAAGGGGACAGGAAACACAGGGGGCAAGCCAGGAAACCAGGACCTGGACAAAACGAATGGGGTGAAAGCAAACCCCAGGTAAATGAGTCTTTTTTCAGCTCACAGGTAAGCCCCAACAAGGTTACCTGTAACCCTGTTTTTTTTTCTTTTTAATTTATTTATTAATTTATGTGTTTATTTATTTAAAAGTTTTACCAAGAAGGCATCCTGGACAGGCTACTGTTCAATTCCAGATGCATCCGGGGGGGGTGGACACTTCAGTTTCATTACAAATTAGGACACCCAGTTATCATATCATGTAACTCATAAGCCTTGGTCCAGTACGATGCTTCCATTAGTGTTCATGTTCCGCAGGATGCCCTACCTGTTGTGTTCCATACCAAGAGCTGTTACTGAACATAGTTGGTGACATACATTACAAACACATTGTCCCCTTCTACAAAAAGTCAGACTCGGGATACTGGTTAAACAAAATAGAGATCTGGGACTTGCCTGCCTTTGGACCAAATCATCGTCATCCTCCAGTAGGCACGTCCACAGTCACATTATTCACTCCTCATCTCATTTCACTACTCATGCTGTTTAGTACCACTGAACAGCGGTTCCATTGCTTTTTTCTATAGATATGTTGATTAAACGCTGTTTAAGATGATTTTTTCACATACAGTTGCCATAAAATAATAAAGGTTATAAAAGGTTCGAATAAGGATCTGAACCTTTTTTTGCTTATCAGAACCTTTTACAACCTCAGAATCTTTTGAGGTTCTTCCATCCCTAGATTTAATGGGTGCTAATCACTAAGTGGGTGGGGGAATGTGGGAAAATCACATACCTGTACCCCTGTGCCCTGCAGACAGGTGCGCATGTGGTGGAATTCATCAATGCTGGCCACTTGTCCGTGACTCCCCCTCCAGCATGCAGGACTCTGCAGGGTGGCCAGAAGAGTCATCATACTAGAGTGAGCATCAATAGGATGCCCCTGGGGCTTACCTGATGGATCACTTGGGTGGTGTGCAGGTCCGGGCTGTGCATGCCACTTGCATGCACCTGGATTCACATGACACCATCTGGTCCCGTTGCTGCCACCCGCAGAATGTCTAGGCACTCACCCATCCAGCCATCCCTGGCCACTCCCTGCAGCCCAGTGGCCAGGGACATCACAATGCACTCTATCCCGGTCCCCTGGCGACTCCATGGCTGTGCCCGTGGGGGCATGCAGTGGGTTATGGAAGGGTCAGCCCTGGCATACCCTGCACCACCCACTGCACTCATGTGGCCAGCACTAGTGGGTTAGTGAATACTGCATAGTGCTGGCATGCCCCGGAACACCCCCTTCATGGAGCTGTCCGTGGATGAGGGGGATCAGGTATGGTGGGTCTGCATACCCCTCCTTCCTGAATGCTGCACTGGGGGCACAGTGGGTGCGGAGTAGCTATGCACCCCAGATACATGCACATAGCCACTCCACCCCAATAGTGCATAGCTCGTATTGGGCGCTATGCACGAAGGGCCCCACAATACACGCTGAGCAGTAGTAAACCCTGCGCACCCCTACACTGTGCACAGGGCAAGACACACGTGGCATGCATGACTGTATGCACATGATATGCAAACAGAGGGGGGTGAGAGCCAGTGCCCCATGGAGGGACACAAGGACAAGAAGGGGCATGGCCAGGAGACAAGGTACCACCCCATGACCCCACCATATAAGGTGCCACAGACCACACTGCGCAGCAGCATGGCTGTGAATGCAGCACAACAGCAGTGTGTATGGGACATGGCAGGGTGATGGGAGGACATTTAAGCCTCAGCGGAGGCTGATGGAGAAGGTGGCAGCAGAGGCAGGGGAGGACAAAGCTCAGACAGAAGAACACATTGCAAAATCAGTGGTTAAAGGGGACAAAACCTTTTACAGGTACATAAGTGAAAAAAGAAGGACAAAGGGAGGGATAGTGAGACTGAAGGGGGAGGATGGGAGCCGCGTGGAGGATGACAACAGTAACGCTGACATATTGAATAGGTATTTCTGCTCAGTCTTTACTAAGGAAGAGGGGGTAATGGGTCTGAAGGGAGTACAAGGGTGAGAATGGTGCAGAATGGACACAAGTCCCTTTACACGAGAAAGGGTCCTGAAGGAACTGGAAGTAATAAGAGCTGATAAAGCAATGGGGCCAGATGGGTGCACCCCAGGGTCCTTAAAGAACTAAGAGAGGTGGTGGCTGAACCTCTGGCTATCCTGTTCAGCCAATCACTGGAAACAGGGAGGTACCCAAAGACTGGAGGACAGCAGATGTAGTCCCTCATACAAAAGTGGGAACAAAGAGGAAGTAGGAACCACAGACCAGTCAGCCTCACCTCGTAGTGGGAAAGATCATGGAAGCACTACTGAAGGAGAGATTGGTGGGAACATCTGGTTGTCAATGGACTACAGGACCCAAGGCAGCATGGTTTCACCAGGGGGGAGGCCTGTCAGACCAACCTCATTGAATTTTTGACTGGGTGACTAGGGAGGTGGATCAGGGGAGGGCAGTGGACATGGCCTATCTGGACTTCAGCAAGGCCTTTGACACTGTGCCACATAGAAGACTATTACACAAACTGGGGAATATGGGGTGGGCAGGACAGTAGTGTGGTGGGTAGGTAACTGGCTGGGTGGCAGGACACAGAGGGTGGTGGTAAATGGCTGTCACTCCACAGAGGGAAGAGTGACCAGTGGGGTACCACAGGATCAGTGCTGGGACCGTCCTATTCAACATCTTCATCAGTGACATTGCACAGGATATAGAAGGCAGAATTTCACTGTTCGCTGATGACACAAAGCTCTGTAACAGAGTAGACACACCAGAGGGTGTAGACAGAATGAGAAGGGACCTGCAGAAACTTGAAGAATGGTCAAGGGTTTGGCAGTTGAAATTCAATGCAAAGAAGTGCAAGATAATGCATATGGGGCACAAAACCCTGGCACAATATATCAGTTGGGGGTGAGGATATAGCATGCACCAAGCAGGAAAGGGATCTTGGGGTTGTCATCTCTGATGACCTCAAGGTAGGGAAACAGTGTGACAAGGCATCAGGTAAAGCAAATAGGATGCTGGGATGTATAGGCAGGGCATCATCAGCAGAAAAGGGAGGTCATAATTCCGCTATACAAGACACTAGTGAGGCCTCACCTGGAGTACAGTGTAAGAGTTCTGAGACCATACCTACTTAAGGACATAGACAGGGTAGAGAAGGTTCAGAGGAGGGCAACAAAGATGGTGCATGGTTGCATCACAAGTCCTATGAAGACAGGTTGAAGGAACTGAACATGTACTCCCTGGAGGAGAGGAGGGAGAGAGGGATATGATAGAGACTTACAAGTATCTTACAGGGAGGAACAGGGTGCAGGAAAACACTATTTTAAGTGAAAAGATGTTTCAGGACTAGAGGGCATGGGATGAAGTTGGAGGGAGGACGATTCAGAGGAAACATGAGAAAGAATTTCTTCACAGAACGGGTGGTGGATAATGGAACACCCTGCCAGAGGAAGTGGTGGGGGAAACAATCACGGATTTAAGAATGCATGGGATAGACATAAAGGAATTCTAGAGGTCAGGGGTAAGGGGAAATAGACTTCTAGGAAAACAAACTGAACTTACAAGCTCAAATGGGCAGACTAGGTGGGCCATAGGCCCTTATCTGCCGACACTGTCTATGTATCTATGTATGTATCTATGCTATGGGGGTGGAATGAGGACACGCTCCACAAACTTCAGCAGTGTGCAGATTGTGGTGATGGTAACAGACATCAGGCAGAACAACAACAGACTGTATGGGGCCTTGTCACTCACCACTGCCCCAGAGGCAAAGACCAGCATCAATGCCATGGGGCAGAGGCACGGACACTGACCGTGATAAAACAAATGGCGTGATCTCCGTACGGCCATCAAAAAGAAGCTAGCAGCTGGTGCATGGGAGTGGCAAGGCATGGGCAGTGACTTCCCTGCACGGGCCACACAGCTGACACCCATGGAGAGACTGGTGGCAGAGACCCTCTCAGGGGTGGCGGTCCATGGTGTGGGCAGAGGGGTGGACACACTGGCAGGTAGGTGCAGAGTGTGTTATGGTGACAGGGTGGAGGGCAGCAAGGTACACAATGGCAGTACTACAGTGTCGCCTCTCCCCCCCCAGATTGGCTGTGCGCCACAGGACATAGCAACCAACAGGATGCAGGCAACACATGCCACTGGCGAGAGGTGGCACCGCACAGCGCCACACAATGGGAGGCACCATCGGGTAAGTATCATTGACCAGTGTTGTGCGACTCCCAGTCAGGAATGTGGGTAAGAATGGTTCACTGATGCACTCTGATGATGTTTCTGTGCAGGGACAGAGATGGACACCAAAATCCAGCAGGACAGCGGCAGCACTGCTGAGCTGACCAACACCCACCCACACTGAAGAGGCAGACAGCAGCACTAGGAGTGAGAGCCAGCAGGATGTGGTGCCCACGGATGGGAGTGGCAGAGGGCTGCCCCGGACCCACAGTGTACCGCCACCCCAGGCAGGGGGACTGGTTCTGCCCCTGGCACCACACCACACCACACACAGCACCATCAGCACCCAACAGAGCCATGGACCCTGCCAACAGTGGCGATAGGGCCCATCCACAGGCACTTGCAGATGCGGCCGTACACCTCATGACCCATACCAGAGGGAACAGTACCACATGCTCCAGCAGTTGGAGAGGGACCACCTCACCAAACAGTGGAACACTACATCTGCCATTGCCGCACTGACCAAGGTCACACGTGCCATCTGTGATGGCATCACATGATCTTCCATGGTGCAGGAGCAGATCCTGCACCAGCTATGGTCCATGCCAGCAGCACCTCCAGCAGATCCACCCCCAGGGCAACAGCCTCACATGCATACTGTATCCACCTAGCCCACTGACACAGACTCTGGACCAGAGCAGGGCATGTGCAGGGATGTCCCACCCCTGCTGAGCACAAGCGCCGTTGCACATGCCACACCGCCATGTACAGGATGTGACACTGAGGAGGCAGTGATGCCCATGCTACCATGGAGGACAGCCAGCACACACTGGATGCTGGCACACCACTGAGCAGCACTGACACCCAGGCAAGGGGCACAGGGGTCAAGGGGCATCATGGGCGCATATGGCACCCAGGCACCTGGCCACATGGGCATCAGCACAGATACAGTCCCAACCCGACATGTTGGGCCCATGACAACACCAGCACAGCACACACATGAACACTGACACATGGCACATGTCCCACTCCTGCATGCTCCCACACCCCCACAACCCTCCCACGAATGACCACTCAGCAGGTGTCATCATGATCATGGCCACAGTCCCACCAATGTCAACGGTCACCACATGCTGTATGTGTCACCCTGTCAGAGGCCGCATCGTGTTCATGTGGTGCCTGACGGGCATGTGCAGACTGGCCTATGCCATGATGCACCATCACCGTGTGAAGGTCCCAGCCACGAGTGCACTCCATGCCGCATGGCCACTGGTCATGCCCAGCACCCTGTGGTGCGCAGCACCGCCACCATTGCCAGCATCATCATTGTCATCAGCCATGGGGTCCAGGGGTGGCCCCATTGGCAGCAGCACAGCCTCATGCTTGGCCAGGTTGTGCAACATGCAGCAGACAGTGAACACCCTGCACACCCTAGCGGGTGTCAGCATGACAGTGCCCCCTGAGTGGTCAAGGCACCGGAAGCACATCTTCAGCAATCTAATGGTCCTCTCCACAATGCTGCATGTCCTCTGATGTGTAGTGCTGTAGGTCTCCTCCACCTGAGTCACCAGAGCCAGGATAGGTGTCATGAGGTAGACCAGCAGGGGTATCCGCTGTTACCTGCAGAGAGGAACATGACAGTGTGAGTGAGGAGGATCAAGACAACATGCCAGATGGTGTGAGGGCCATGCGTTGTGGACTCACGCAGTAGCCATCCATCAGTGAGCCCATCATGCAGCAGGGCACCAAGGCCAGAGGCATCCAATATGTACAAGTCATGCGTTGACCCCTGGAACCTGGCACACACGGACGTGAACAAGCCGGCAGCATCACACACCACCTGACAGTTCAGACTGTGGGACCCCTACCTGTTACGGTATACCTTCTCATTCACTGTGGGGGTCAGGATCATGATGTGCATGCCATCATAGCCCCACACATGCTGAGCATCCCATGCATGGCATAGAATGCCTGCTTCATGTGATGCAGCTCCTGTGCAGTCTTGGGCAGATAGACATGGTCCCCCATGTGTGCCAGCAGTGCATCAGTGACCTGTGCCATTGCACAGGAGGCCGAGGACTGGCTCATGCCAAGTGCATCCCCAGTCACATGTTTGAAGAACCTGATTGCCTAGTAGGACAGGGCACACATGACCTTTGTCTCCACCGTCACTGCCCTGAAGCACCGGGTCCTGTGTGCGTGGCTGTGAGGACCATGTCACACAGCCGTGTGATGATTGGCCATGGGAATCAGAACCATTCCAGGCAGTGCATGTCCCACCATCCTGTAGTGTCGACCCTGTCACAGAACACCCTGGGACGTGGCAGCCTGTTTTGTCATCCCGTCGTTCGACTCCAACAGTAACAGATGCAGTCCCACACTTGAGCACATCCTGTAGCACTGTGATGCCTTCCCCTCACATGGTGCAGCCTGCAGTCTGCTCCCCCTTATAGTCCCATGCCGACATGGGCGTGGCACTCGCAGCCATCGGCATGTCCTCGTACCACCCTATGTGTCGTGCCACATGCCCAGTATCACTCATGGCTCTGAGTTGTGTCCAGGACAGAGTCAGACATGGCATACACAGTGGTGGACAGGATGTCTGTGTTCCCACGCCACCTCTTCAGGGTGTCTGAGGAAATGTACATGCCCAACTGGGGAATAGGGGACCTGTGGCAGGCCTGTGGTTTTGGACAGGTGCGTTATGGCATGTCCCGTGTGTGCTGCTCTGCGCCACTGCCTGTGTGGTCCTTGTGTTACACTACCTCCCCTCATGTCTGCCATGCAGGACCCACGTGGCTGGCCAGAGAAGATGGAGCTAAGCCTGCAGGTCCAGCCAAACGGTGCCCTCTGCTTTGTCTGAGTCCCTGTACAGTGGCTCCAGCAGTACCGGTGCCAGTACCCCAACTACCTGATGCTGAAGAGGGAGGGCAGCCTGCTGTATTATAAGGATGCAGCTGACAGGTGGTCGGAGATCTACATCCTGTCACTGGTAGGTACTAGTGGCGTGCGGCAGCGTGCCAGTGCATGTGTCACTCTGCCAGCAATGACATGTTCCCTTTGTCTTGCAGTGCTAAAGGGGTCTGGAGAGGAGCATCATGCTGTGGAACATCGCTCACCCACTGCAGGAGCCGGAGGTGGATGACAGCACATCAAGCAGCGATGAGGACCTGCGGGACGGGCAGCCTGTGCAGGTGTGAGGGATCCTGCTGTCTCCATGGATGGGCTGTGTGTAACACCCCAATGTTTTGATAGGCACTGTCTGGGGTGGGGTGCTGTGTGGCCTTGCTGCCAGGGAGCCATGTGTGTGTGGCCAGCACCTGCTGCTGTCTGGGTGGGGGGGTGTTGTTCTCTGCTGGACATTGGAGTGCGCTGTCCATGTTGTACTGCTGGGGTGCTGTTTTGTGCTCTGTCTTGTGCTGCCAGCTGTGGTAGTCAATTAACAGTTAACATGCCACCTGTGTGCTCATTGCCTCCGGGAGAAGGCTGTCAAGCTGGTGCTGCCATTTGCCATCTCTGGCCGGTGCACCGGGGTGGTGGGCCTGCTTGTCTGGGGAACCGCTGTAGGGTGCCTGTGCATGCGCACGCCATGTATGTGTGCTCACGTGCAGCTCACAGGTATCAGCTATGTTGCCTGTACCTGTACTGGTCTGTGCCATGTGCACCACGTGTTGTGCCCTGTGGCCACATGCAGCATGAGCATGGGTCATGTGGGTGTCAGTTGCCTGTGTGGGTGGGCCATGTCATATGGCATGCCTTGTGTATGGTGACATGCCCTATGGCATGCCCTGTGTACAGCAACATGCCCTTTGGCAGGTGGCCTGCCATATGGCATGTCTTCCTGCCATTTCATGCCCATGGTGGTTGCTCTGCCAGGCATAGCCACACTACGGTGGTGGCGGGGCTGGTGTGGTGGCACAGCCCAGGGGTGCTGTCCACCTTCTGTCCACATGCCCTGGTTTGGTGGGGCCAAGGGGGGGGTCATCCAGGCATCTGCGGCTTTGTGATGGTCTGTGCACTCCTGTGCACATGTCCTTATGGCAGCCTCTGCCCTTGTGTATGTGTGCTCCCCTGGGCCTGCATGCTTGCATGTCATACCTGTGTTGGTGCATGCGGGCAGGTCCTGCTGCACATGCGTTTATGCGGGCATGCCTGTTGCACCTGGGTTCTGCCCCTATTGTCCCGCATATACCTTACATTGTATTCCTGGTCTGTGATACTGTCATACTGCTATTGTGCACTAACATGTAGATTTGGGCACTCATTGTATAAGCATGAGTGCCAGGAATGTGCTTTGCTGCTAATATATGCTAATGTTTGTATCCTTTATAGGATTATATCATGCATGATTATTATACCTCACTATAATGCATTATGTTTACATATAGCCCATATATAATCTACCTAATTACTGATATGATGACTCTTATGGACCATCAGTGATTATTGAACACACTTATATTCTCTTATAATGATATGTAGTGTGTGTCTTGCACTCAGGCAAATATGCCATGTGTAATAGTGGCCTGTCTGCACTTCTCTTTGTCTAAAAGTCATGGTGACAGGAGCATAGTCTTTGTCTCACATTATACTCATACCACCTTGTTTATAATATAGAACCAATACATTATGTTTCTCATATCTATTGCTATGATGTTATCTTGGTATATAACCTTGTCTAACCCAGCTCCTCATGGAGATCCTGGGAATTCTGGCAATTATGTACATTCTTCAGGAGAGTGGTGAGAAACTCATCTCCCTTGTGATTTTCTCTGTCACATGTTTGGTGCACATATTGTAATAAATTATCATTATTACTCCTGTCTGTGTGGGTGTTTCTTTGGCTGACATTGTAGACATACAATAATCTAATTGTTTACTCCAGAGCTAGTTTCTGTATAACAAAATGGTGACCATTTGGCAGGTGTCTGGGTGTTAGTTAAAGTTACATTTTAATTTCCTCTGTAAATTAAAACACTGGGTGAGAAATCCCCAGTGACAAGCAACTGAGAGTGTCTTCTGTTTAAATCTCTTCAGTCTGTTGTATGTTCCCAGGTGCAGACAAAACAAACCTCTTGCCAGATATTCAGCTCTGAGTAGTGAGCTTGTTTTATTTTTATTTGTTTTTTTCCCTCTTCTTTCTCTGTGGGAACATACAGCTGTAAAGGGATCTGACTGCTTTCATTTGAATTTTCAAATCCTAGTGGGTCTATACTCATCTAGGAGTCCACATACACCAAAGGTTGTCTGTGTGCGCTTAAGAATTTTAGTTACAAATGAAGTCCTTGATCCACAGTCAGCTAAGAGTTTCTCATTTTATATGACATGTCTAAAAAAATCAGTACTGGAGTTGAGGCTGTATGCTTTAGAATACCAAGCTGTCTACAGTGGTTGGCAAGATTTTGCTGATGTAGCAAATCCAGTGATACTCATTTCAGGGATATCATTGAATACTATAGTAAATTGAAACATGGTACCAAAAGAGTTAACCCTGAAGGATTACTATTTGCAACATTGTTTACATGCTTTGATGCAGTTTTAAATGAACTGTTTTAAAATCTGAGAACGCTGCTTGCATGCAGGAAATTAGTCTGAAAAAGGCTGGCTATATAAAAAGGGCAGAAGGACTGCAGTGTCATGTCCAGTCCCTCCTTCAGCAAAAAGAGTCTTTGTTAAATGATGTTAATAACTTTAGCAGCCAGGAACTGCATGCCTTAGGAGATAACTGTGAAAAGGCAGAACTTATTAGAAAAAAGGTTTTTCAAACAAATGGTGTTTTGGCTAATACCAATAATACCTTACATGTTGAAAATGAGGAACTTAGAGATGAGATGTCTGTAGTAAATGCTGAAAGAGTTAACGAGACCAGACATTGACTGAGCAGTGTATTCATTATGTGATGATAACGGCAGACGAGAAGTGAATGCTTTGACTATAAACTGTGATACAGCTTCTCTTGATAACAGGCAAGTTTTACAAAATGAGAATGTCTTGCGATCTGAAAATAAAGTACTTCACAGAGTGCTAACTCATGTATCTGAGAATCTAGAATGTAGGAGTAAAAAGTCAGAAATGGTGAACTTTCGCCATCAGCCAGAGGTATTGGCAGGGCATACCACCCATAGACCTTGCCTCTTCTGATGTTGAAGAGTTTGATTTTGAACACTCACAGAGTGCTGTGAAGTGGACTAGAAGAAAGGCTAGCCACTTGTTTTTCTATGATTCACAAAATGGAGAATTGTTAGAGTCTCAAAATGGCGGACACACATGCCATCACATTGCATCCCCATGCCATCACCAAGATGGCTGCTTATGGTCATGTGATGATGGTCATACTACAGTAACCCAAGCTGCCCATGAGGTACTCCAAAATGGCTGACCACCTCATCATGGCAGTCAGATCATGCAATCACAGGGACCTGTGATTACTGCCTTAACCATACAAAACATACCGGAGGTGTTTGACATGATTCATAATGTTATCAGTAAGACTAGTGTTTCTGAGTGACAGAAGAATCTCATTGCAAATTATGTTGACGTACTTTTGAATGAGGCTGGTACGCAGCCTAATGTTATGAAGTCAGCGTCTGACGCTGCAGCAGCAGCTGTAGTTAGCAATGTTTACTATTCTAGAATGTCCTTGGTTAAGGAACACATTGCTGTTAATTATGTGAAACGTAATGATTCTTCCCTATGTAATCTAACATCTGTGCTTCCTAAGAGGATTGAATGTGCTGTTTTCCCTAATGCTAACAGCATTGGGCACATGCAGCCCACTAATAACTTAAGCTGTCAGCTTAAAAACAATGTTGCTACCATCCAGCAACCTTCCAGTCAGGAAACCCACTTTGCATTTTATGGGGGGGGGGGCAACCCTGATTCTGAAAGCCCCGTGGCTGTGATACTTTCAGCATCACAGGCCACATTGGGTGGACGGGACACAGGTTTTATTTCTGAACCTGTGCTGCCAGCTGTTCCAGTACTACTTTCTCCACCCCTGATGGCTACTGAACCACAATCCATAGCTGGAGAACTACGTGCAACTTACACACCACTTTTCTTCACTGTGCAGGCACCCACGATAGTGCCAGCACTGCCCGCTCATGATGCAGAACCCCCTCCACCAGTGACACCTGATTCATCCCATACTGTGGCTGCAGTAGCAGACACAAGCCAAGAAACAGTCTGGGTTATTCCCAGAACAGACAATAGAAGGCACTTCGGCAAGAAGGTGCAAGAGATTGTAATGTTGATATTGTTGTCTTTTCTTTTGGGATCACTAATCATGGACCCAGCATTGGTTAATCCTAACCAAGCTTTAGGGTATTATTTTGAAACTGCTACATCAGATATAATAAGCTCAGCAGTTTTAGCCCCAAAATACAAGGGACACATCAGACCCATTGCTTATGCATCCCAGATGTTGTCCCCAGTGGAGCAGAAAAACAACCTTAGTGAAAGGAATATTTTGGCTACATACTGGGCAGTAAGATACTTTATGTACATCATTGGATATGCACCCATCGTGCTGCATTCCAATCATTTGCCAACTAACTTTCTGTTGTCAGACAGAGTAAAAGATGACTCTGAATTCAATGACAGACTTACACACTGGTTTCTCATTTTACAGGATCATGACATCACTCTCCTTCCTATCAAAACTCCATCCTTGTTGGCCCATGGCCAACAATTTTCAGGAGAGACCCATGATTGTTCACTCCAACCCCCCACCTACCTGTCCCAGGGCTGTTTCTGACAGGACCTCAGAATGTGTTAAAGGACACCACTGTGTGTCATGTTTTGACTGACGACTCAGCCACACATACCAGCAAGGGTCAGATAGCAGGTTTGGAATTCTTATTACATCCTAGTGATGACAGAGTGTGCATCATCATTTATGTACGAGTCACAGGCATTGTTAAAACATGCCTGGTGAATAAAATGTAAAGCAGGGAGGTGCGGAGTCTCCTTATAATTACCACAAATGTTTGTGGATGGCTTACAGAGCTGGCAAGTCCTTGAGAAAATAAACAGCCTGTGTTAATAATAACACAAATATTTTTTTCCTTGCGTAACATGACACCAGCACTCCATGAGAGGGTTAAGTGCTGCAGTCTGACAAAACGGCCTTGTACTCTGTAATTACAGAAAGACTGCGGACACTATCTCTTTATTACAGATTTTAATTGGGTCTGTTCCTCTCTGACTACATTTCTACCCTTTTGGAAGAAAACAAACTTCCAGTACTCTAATAGTACCCCTGTGAAATACAGAGATTTATTTGTGTACATCACAACACTAACCAAACAGTTTAATGGTACAAACTGTATATTCATATGGTTCAAGCACATTGTAAACATGAATATTATGCTACAAAAGAAAGATCCTCATTTGAGGGCAGTGTATAGGTTCCTTAATAAAGGAACTGAGGAATAACTTCCTGAAATAAGCCCTTGTATGAAAGTAAAAAATGACCTTCATCTATCCAGTGATGGCCTAATCATTTGGTATCACTGCTGTAAAACTTCTGAAAAGTTATAGGCAGTTCCTGAACACCTGAGGGTAGATTTTATCTACCAAATACATGATACTTCAACTGGTGACACCAGGGAGTCGATAAAACCCTAGGCAGACTGATATCCTCTGTTTGGTGGCCACACATGAGAAATGATGTAGAACATTACATCAATAACTGTTTGATCTGTGCACAGAATAATCACATATCAGCTAGGAAAAATGCCAAATTATTACCCCAGAGGCACTCAGGCCCCTGGAACAACATCCCGATTGACTACATTGTCCCTATGCCAACTATTCAGAACAACAATAAGTTTGCACTAGTGATCACCAACCTATTTTCCAAATGGGTTGAAGCTATACCAACAAAGAACAACGCAGCCAAAGTGGCTACACATGTCTTGGTAAACAAGTTATTTACCAGGTGGGGTTTACCCCTAAAGGTAGATTCTGATTACAGGGAAACAGTTTTATAGAAGAAGTAATGCAAGAAATCCAAATTTGTTCAGCCCCAGAATGGGATTCATTATTTCCATTGCTCTTCATGGCAATAAGAGGGACACCCTCTGCAGGTACACAGTGTACCCCATTTTAAAATCATGACCAGATGGTCCATGAGACTCCTAGAATGCTTACTTCTGGACCTGTGTACTACCACTGCTGATGGAGCATCAGTAGATAAATATGTTAAATATCTCAAACAAGACATCCAAAAGATACAGTTGTTTGCTGCACAATGTATGGGCAAGACTCAACAGCAGGCTCTATCCCATTGTAAACTAACTCAGTCCAGCAGTCTACCAAGTTAGACTGCCTCACTATAAGAGAATCATTGATAAATGGCTACATGGCAATCAAATGAAAATGTTTAAAGGAGATTAAATTACTTTTCCATACCACAATGGGCAGAGTAGTACTAAACTATGTTTTTCCTTTCTCTTTCCGTTTAGGTTCCAGACAGAGAGAGAGAGAGAGAGGGACTTGCTTTTAAGCTTATTTTTCTTTTTAGAAGTATGGTCTTCTTACAAACCCAAACTGCACATTTTATTGCAGATAAGAACCAGTGATCTAAACCTAAACAGCTTGTTGAGGCAGAGTACTTCACAAGCCCACATGATCTAATTGCATTTTGTGGAATTCACATTAAAGTCCTAAAAGACACGTTCATTGTCTAGGAGGGTAGTGAGGCCCCACTGAATGTTATGATCATTGCTTTGGGTCAATCCTAGCAGCTTGACTGGATCTGGACCCCTGTTTACATTTTATTGATAATCAGGAATTTTGCATCCAAAATTATATGGCAATAAAAGCCATTAGATCTTAAGGTTTTACCCTGTGATGCCTCATAATTTGTGACACTTAATAATGAGTGCCCAAAACAGAACCCTGGCCCACCCAGTGGTCTAATAACCACTTCCCAAACCAGGTACCCTAGTTAATAATGTGCAGTTCATGCACATCCCCGTGATTTTAAATCTTATCCTTTAAAACTTAGAATGATTTGTTATATGTTTCACAACAAACATTTTCCTTTTTTTTAAATAATGATGTTATTAGTTACCAAGGCAGCATACCAGGTGCTCAGTAATGACCCTTATACAGGGAATGATAGCACCACACACACGTACACACACACACACACACACACACACAGGATTTTCACATCCTGACACCTAGTGGTACATCTTATAAACTGTAAACCTATCCAAACGCACAAGGCATTTATTTTATTTTTTTTAAAACAGTTTCAGCTTCAGGCCTATTTGGCTCTGACATTTCTATTTGAAAATAGGGCTGATATAGCCTTTATTCAAGCACATATGTTAAAGGTTCATAATAGTATGAAATACAATATCATACCTCCCCTGTTGCATGGTATTCATTGTCTTGCTCATGAAGAGCAATTTACATTTGCAATATTAAGGATATTGTGAAGGGGTTTGACCTGACAAAGGTTAATATTAATGAATTAATTTCTGCCTACATTAAGGAAGCAGATGAGCATCACATAGCTAGGAAAGTCCTTTGCACTGCCTACGGCTATTATGTTCTTATAACCCTCTGGTTATCTCTTCCAGGATCTGGAGTTAGGATATATCCCTGATCTCATGAATAACAGACGTATGGGTCACTGGTATTGCCCCAAATGCACTTCTATTGCATGTGTTAACAAATATTTATTTTATCAGAAGACTGTGTAGTTGGTCACCACACAATGTTCCAAATCAGCAGAATATACCACCTTGAAGAATGGCATTTTTCAGTTGGTAAGTTGAACAGGGCATGAAATGTCAATGTCCTCAAGTCATAAACTATGAACAGTTCCAGAGATAAATCCAGGGTTTTTTCAAGTGTTAGGTGATGATTCATAGCTCAAATTAGATTCATTTAGATTTTCCAAAGGTAGATTCAAATGTTTATATGGCTACAGTATTTACAGAGGCCTCAGCAGGGGGTGCATTAGATTGTGCACCGAGTTTCACAATGGAATAGCAACACTGTTGTGGAAGATGATCACATGTCTGCACAAAGTGTAAACGTTTATGACAGTACTCCATTTGTATGAGGTGCCAGCCAGGCTTTGGAAAACAAGCAGTGAAGAAAATGGATTTCTTGATTGTAGAACAAATGAAGAAGAGTCTTCTTGCTAAAGTTAGGGGATTGCCCCACTCCAGACTTGGCATCATAGTATTCATAACAATGAGCTTGATAAGTAGAATCTGAATTGGCTGGACTGAATACAGTTTATTTGAGAGCTCACAAGAGGAAGCCTAATTTCAGCTATTAGGCCAGTATTCACAAGTTGGTTGACAAGTTGGAAGATCTCACATCTGCATGAAAGGTAATAATCCTTTCAGGCACGACAATCAAAATTTGGAGTCAGTCATGATTCCAAGACCTCATGATAAACAAACTTCAAACTTTCATGATAAAAGTTCCCATCAAGATGACCAATAGAATGGACAGTTGCCAGACGATCAGAGATAGATGTTGCCGGATGAAAAAGCGGCAATGACACTGTGAGAGCCACAAACATGGCTTCCTGGATTGTGCAGGAATAGGTTTCAAAACATGTGCAGTACTGGTGTGTGTGGTGACATATCCAAGGTTCCTTGCAATTGGCAAGGAAATAGTGCTAGATTGATATGGACTAAAGTTATGCAAAGTGAACTTTTCTAACTTATACTTTTACTCCCTAAACAGGCTATAGATACTGTGATCACATCTGTTCCCATCCCAGAACCAGATACCATTAAGTCTAGTTTTAACTATCTTGATGCTCTATCTCGATTTTTTGCTTTTTTTGAATATCAATACAGGCAACTTAAGTTTGTCTCTCCAATCTCTTCACAATCGGATGGATACACACCTGATACATATCAGTAATTACTGATTGTTTTGATATTGGAAAACCCTGTTGTGAAGTTTCATTCCAAACATTTATAGTAATGCAAGGTTAACTAACATTTTCCTATATAATTACATTTTGTTGTTCAAGGAAAACCCTAAAACACCACCGTGACCAGTTAAACTTAATCTATCAGGCTCATGCCTTGGGCCTGTATACGAATGGTGAATAACCATCATCTTTTGTTGTGTTGCCACTTTTGCAATTAGGGCAACAAGGAGGGGGGCTGTTGCACCTGGGTATGCCCCCCTACATCCAACATACACCTTACCTTGTATTCCTGGTCTGCAATACTGTGATACTGCTATTGTGCACTAACATGTAGATTTAGGCACCCACTGTATATGCATGAGTGCCAGGAACATGCTTTGCTGCTAATATATGCTAATGTTTACATCCTTTATAGGATTAGATCATGCATGATTATTATACCTCACTATAATTTTATGTTTGTCTTTTACATATATTCTATATATAATCTACCTAATCACTGATAAGATGATGCTTATGGATCATCAGTGATTATTGTACACACTTATATTCTCATATAATCATATGTAGTGTGTGTCTTGCACTCAGACAAATATGCCACGTGTAATAGTGGCCTGTCAGCATTTCCTTTGTCTAAACTTTATGCTGACAGAAGCATAGTCTTTGTCTTATATTATACTTATTAGTAATTCTGTCTCCTAAGTCATTATCCAGTATAGAATGTCTTATACCACCTTGTTTATAATATATAACCAATACGTTATGTTTCTCATATCTGTTGCTATGATGTTAATCTTGGTATATAATCTTGTCTGACCCAGCTTCTTACGGAGATCCTGGGAATTCTGGTGATTATGTACATTCTTCTGGAAAGTGGTGAGAAACCCATCTCCTTTGTGATTTCCTCTGTTACATGCTTGGTGTAAGTATTGTAATAAATTATCATTAATACTCCTGCTTGTGTGGGTGTTTCTTTGGTTGACATTGTAGACATACAAGAATCTAATTACTTACTCCAGAGCTAGTTTCTGGATAACATGCCCGATAGTGCTGACTCCATTAGTTTGCCCCGTTCTTGGGTGCGCATGTGTGTGCTGCGCTGTTTGTGCATGCCGCTGTGCGTACCTGCAGAGCTAGGTAGTCGCATTTTGCACTGGAGGTTTCCGTGATGGTCACTGGGTTCATGCATAGTGCCCAATGTTAGCAAAGAGGTGCTGAAGGATGGGCAGACACACACACACACACACACACACACACACACACACACAACACACACACACACACACACCTCAAAGAGGGCTGGGACAACATGGAATTGTCACTCAACGTGAGTGAGACCCTTCCCCATATGGAGGAAGAAATATATTGAGGGGCTGTAAGCAGGCTCTCTATCTTAGGCTTGGAACATCTGACAATGCCAGAGCCCCACAGCTAGAAGTCTGGCAAGAAAATACAGCTTAGAGAACAGTGTTTTCTTCAGATAGCAGCAGGTAAAGACATAAGTTAAAGTGAGAACAGCTCAGATTTCTTTTATTTTCAACCTGTCTTGTATAACTTCCATTTATTTCAATTTCTAGAACCTGAGGAAGAGAGTTTTATCTTTCAAAAGCTAGTCTCAGAAATACTTTTGTTAGTCCAATAAAAGGTATCACTTGCAACATATTTGTTGGTTTTTTTCTCTGAATTATTGACTGGATTAACACGGCTACAATTCTTTTTTTCAGTTTCTAGTAAACTGTGATCGTTTTGTCTGACTGTACATAAATCCTGTTGTAAATAATTGTATTTTAATAAAACTTCTATTTTTACAGAATCAGTGACTGCTTGCTTTATTTAAAAGGGTAATTCCACTATTTCTGCTGGATTCTGTTTGCTGTTCATCTCTGAATGGGCAATCTACCCACAGTTATTGTGTTGACCTTCCTGACCTTGAGCAAGGAGGAGGTAAAAAACTGGTTTCCTGGTTCCTTTTGGTAAAACCCTGGTGGTGGCGGTAAACTTGAAATCCCTGGTGAGTGGGATTTTTGTCACAGATTTCATCGTTTGGAGGAATTCTTGTCCAAACTGTGAGAGTTTGTTGTCAACCCAGGTGTTGAAGTCACCCAGAATAAGCCATCTGGGCAACTCCAACTTCCTCTTGGCGACAAAGTCCACGACTTTCTGTAGAAATTTCCTCTCATGCCCTGGGGGTCCATAAACAAGAAGGATTCTAAAATCTACACCCACCCCCCCCATATGGCCACGCATTCAAATGATGAAGTAATTCTTACCTGGTTCACAGAGAAGTTCGAGTCAGTTTTAAAACAAATGGCTACACTCCCACCCCTGCAGTCCCCTCTTGGGCAGTGCACTATGAAGAAACCGGGTGGGACAGCCACCTCCAAGATTGGGCTGGTGTCATTGCCCAGCCAAGTCTTTGTAATGCAAGCGAGATTGACTGAGGAAATCAAGTCTTCAATAATTGTAGTCCTGTTCCTAATCAACTTCACATTGCAAAGCAACCCCTGAATGGGACTTGAGGTGGTTGCTAGCCCAGCAGCTACCTGTGCACATGGTCCAGCACAAACCCTGCTTATGATGACCAGGTGAGAGTGACCTTTCCCCAGCCCACATTTTGCCCCAGCACATCTCCTGGTCATAACCACCCTGATGTGGCACTCAGCCACCTGTTATTCCACTTCCTTCCAATGCCAGTCTCCTGGCAGAAGTGAAGTGCTGCAGATGGCAAAGGGAGGTTGAAGAAGGGGTGGATATCTAACTGTTGGGATGCCATGTAGTTGAGCCTGTAGGGCCCACCACCTAAGGGAGGTCAATGAAGGGGCAGAGATCTAACAACTGGGATGCCATGTAGTGAGCCAAAGGGACCTGCCACCTATTGGAGGTCAATGAAGGGGTTGAGATCTAACAGCTGGGATGCTGTGTAGCTGAGCCTACAGGGCTGCTACCTAAGGGAGGTTTATGAAGGGGTGGAGATCTAAAAGCTGGGATGCTGTGTAGCTGAGCCTATGGGACCTGCCACCTAAGGAATTTCAATGAAGGGGCAGAGATTTAACTGCTGGGATGCCACATAGCTGAGCCTATGGGACCTGCCACCTAAGGTAGGCTAATGAAGGGGCAGAGATCTAACAGCTAGGATGCAGTATAGCTGAGTCTATGGGGGCCTGCCACCTAAGGGAGCTCAATGAAGGGATGTAAATCTAACAGCTGGGATGTCGTGTAGCTGAGCCTATGGGGCTGCCACCTAAGCACATCTCTGAAAACCTACCAGAAAACACTTTGTCAAGTAAAAATGATAAAATAAGACAAAATATTAAAAACCCACTCAACCTCTACATAAACTAAATTAACCCTCAAACTATAAAACAAGGACAAACTAATCCCCATAACCCACACACTCACCCCAGATAAAACTTATCACACATTCAATCACTCACACCGCTCTGTAACCCAACCCCCCAATAAATACTAAAAACAATTAAGCAAGCAGTAGAGGAGTAAGTCCTCATTTATGTCACCCAATGAGCGTTTTTACAGCAGCTAGAGAAGTTAACTTTAAGGTCTAGTCTTTAGCATGGTCCACGTGGCCCAAATAGTAATTATACAATGGGCTCCCAAAATGCAGAATTGTGCTTGGTGACCGGCACCTTTCAGCCATGGTAAATCCTGGTATTGCCAATGGAAAGGGTGCCAGTAAGCCACATCTACAATCTGTACATAGCCCAGGCACCGAGTGCCAATGGGCTACTATCCCTGCCTGTTGACTAACACACAGGTTAAGGGGCCTGGGTTCTGTTACGATAGTGATTGGGGCTCTGTCCCAGAATAGAAATAAAATAGTGCAGTGACTCCACCCAAAGTAACATAACAATGCACCAGGTGTTTGAATAGTGCTTCCCCTGGGATGCTGTACCTCCCCACCTTCCCTTCCAGTTGCCCTACACACTGAATATCACAATGTTTACCAGTACAGTAAAATACATACACTTAATTGCTGTAAGTAATACTATGCTCACAACACAGGATTTGCAAAGAACAACACACTGCTTTACTGTTAATAGAGAGCTAGGGAAGGGGTACCTGGACACAGGATTGCTGTAGGGAATAAAAAGTTTGTTTGGGTTAACAGTGCCTACCCCCACTGGTACCAGTGTAAACCCCCTTTGTCCTGTCTGTCCTGACTGGGTACCCAAATAACACAAGCTAATTGCCGCAGGTTGGTCAGTGTTGGGGCCCTTACAGTAGTTTTACCAAAAATGCTAGCTGCTTTAAATTACTCTCCCTTTAGCAGGGCAAGCTCTGGGTTACTCATGGTTCTGCAGAAAATGATATTCTGGTACCCCTTGAGAAAGGAATCTAGAGAAATTCTGAAACGTATTAGGGCGTTTGCACATTGCTCTTTCTTCAATTAAATGAGGCACCTTTTATTTATTTGAGCAGTCTCTTCAATGGGAGGGGAACGTTTGTTTTTCTGTTTGTTATGTTTATTTAACCCTGCACCACCGTCTCCTTGTGCAGCCTTTTTGTTTTTCTGGCACAGCGGATTCGAGCAAACCAGGAACAACTGGTCTGAGGGGCAGCAAGCAACTCGGCAGCGTCTACCAATCTGGAAGATGAAGCAATTGCTGGCAGCTGGTCATCCTTGGACTTAACACAGAAACACAGAAACATAGATGTTGACAGCAGATAAGGACCCCAAGGCCCATTTAGTCTGCCAGACTTGCTTGAAGAGTCTTGCGGCTTGTCAACTTCTGACTTGCTTGTAGAATTTAGCAGCTTGTAACCTTCAGCCCACCAAGCAGGCCAGTTTACAGAGCACCAACACAAGGCCTACTAAACCACAAGGAACTCAGACCCAGGAGTGACCCCATAGATGGGTCTAGAGTGTCCTAGCACTCAGGCGCATGCTCGTGGCCCCCTGCAGCCCGGTCAGCCTCACTCGATAGGGTTTTGCAGATTCCCTACCTGGTTCCAAATTGCAGCTGTGAGGACTGCAGTTTTTGCCTTTTGTCTGAGCAGCAATAATCTGCTCCAATGCACAGCAACATGTTCTCCAACTCCCACCTTGCCAGTGGCTTTTGGCAAGTAAACGTACCCTCTCTAGAGTGGACCTCCACCTTTCCACAGCTGGATTTCAGCAAAACCAACAGGTTCCTGAGCTCTGGATACCTTTAAACCTTTTCCTTCAAATGTCCTTAGATTCAGACCGAGTGCCACCTTTAGATCTGACATACACAGTTCCAGGTAACCCTTCCTACAGGCTCAGGGTTTACCACACTGATGCAGGATCACTGCAAACACTGGATCTCCAAACAGCCTGGAGTTTTCACCAAATGCCTTGAACATTCAGTTGCAACACCACAGTTCCTTCAGGTAGGACAAATCCCTTGTTCCGATTCTCAGATAATTGACCATTTACTTACTTACTGTACTTACTACTTGTCACCAGAAACAGGCCACACGGTCTACCAAGTCTGCTCAAGTGTGCAGCTAGCACCCCACTTGCAGCTGACTCTCCCCCGCACACAGATGAGTTCCTACTGACCTTGAACCAGTTTAAGCTGTTGGTAGTATTTCTAGTGAATGGCGGGAATTTAGCCAGGACACAGGGGAAATTCCCCTACTCTGTAAGCAGGGGGTGCTGTCCTTCTGTCTACAGAGATGGAGGACTCCAGTCTGCAGTGACCATTGGAAGGGGAAGAGAGCAAGGTTTCTGGAGCTCCCATGTAAGCACTCAAGGTGGCTGGCAGGCACCAACCTGGGGGCCAGCAAATTGCTGCATTAATGGTAGACGCTCTGAAGGGAACTGGAGCAGAAACATCAGTTACTGGATTGAATTTGGATGCAACAGTACCAGAATATGATGGGGCACCTGGAACCCAAGAGAATTGTCAACAATTGGAAGAGAAAAAATTATTGTTACAGACACAATTACAGGAAGTAGAAGCGGAATACTTACGGGACCAAGAGAGGTTGGAGGAAGAAAGGAAGAGGAAGTGCAGTCTGGGGAATCAGTCCCACCAGACTTCAAAAGTTTTTGCCTTTGGTTCTGGAATGGGTGTGAAACAGGTGTGGGATCAGATGCAATTGCCAGTGGAACAGGTTCCGGGAGGTCCAGAATGGTCACTGGAGAGGGCCTTGATAGACGCAGGCTGGTAAAAACAGCTGAATGGCCATTGGCAGGTAAATTTTCAATCCAGAACTACATCAGAAACTATAAGCACAGAGGATTCATCAGAAACAGCCACAATAATTCCAGCATTTGATGCACCTCCACCTGAGATGGAAAACCACACCACAAATGGAGAGCCTCCACAGCAAAGGGCAGGTAGCTTTTCCCTTTCACCTAGACTTTCACGACCTGAAATCTTTTTTGACACAGACCCAAGAGACACAGAACCACCACAGCAACCAAACTTGGGGCCTAGGGACCAGGAAGGGGACAACCCACAGCATGGGCCTAATGAAAAACAGCACCCAACTTATGCAGATTTGTTCAGAAAGCCACTAGAAATAGCCAAATGTAGGAATGCTATTTGGCTCAGATATTTAGGGGTAATGGAACAGGTTTCTGATAGGTATTTTGTGGGCTGTATCTTATTAAAACAATCTTTGTGCTTCATGCCTGCAAAAGTTTATGCCCTGATACATGCACCGGTGGAGCATACCTTAGACGTAAGTTTTAGAACTCTGGAAATTTTTGAGAGATTCTGGGTAAAAACATTACTGTCAAAAGAAATCCATTGTGGACCCCATTTCAAGTCATCCCCCACAATAAGCAACCTTTTAGAGTAATAACTGTTTCATTTTGTAATGAAGGGGTGAACATCTCAAACATTTTATACTGGCATGACAAACACTGTGAAGTTCAGGGCACTCCAGATCCTATCTTAGATTCAGAGGGATTCTGGAATGGGGGCTGGAAGATAAAAATCAAATTTTTCCAAACAGCTGATGGACTGGAACATTTACTTAATTGCGTTTACATTGGACGGGATAAGGGTTTTATCTTTTACTTTGGACAAACAAAATAATGTTTTAAATGTGGGTCAGTCAGACATCTTAGCTCTGCCTGCACAACAGTGCAATATACCTTGTGTGGGGAGTCAGGACACTCCAGCTTTACGTGTGACAACACACCCAAATGTAACTTGTGCAAGGAAGGGGGTCACAATTTCAGGGATTGTCCTTGGACCACCCACAACACAGAAGAGGCTGACTATAGCATTCAGGATTTTTATATACATAGAGCTGCAAGGATGGTGAATGATACTTCCAGATATAGATTTCCTTCGGACCCGCAGCCCTGGGGGAGGCATACAATGCCACCCACATCTCATGGATGCAGAGAGCAAACAGAAACTCCTGCCACCTCTACAGAGTCTGAGATTTCTGCCCCCTGCAGTACACAGCCTTCTGCCCCTTTGAATCAAGACATTGAGTCTACTGACCAAAACCAGATGGATGGGGGGGATGTTATCTCAATGCCACCTCCATCAACCCCACTAGTGATACCAGCAATGTCTATACTGGTCCAGGGGATTCCTAGGGAGCAAACTAAGCCCCCACAATAGCACGTTTCTGAAGTTTTGTCAGGGGTGCCAGTGACTGAAAATCGTTACTCAGCATTGGACTTTGAGCAGGGAATGGAGGAACAAGACTCAGATGTAGCCTCCACTGCTTCCTCTCAAATGGATATTGCCACAGAAACAGACTTGGCATCTACTCCAAAGAGCAAAGTCAAGAAAAAACGTTGAGTTGGTCCCGGGAAGGGAGTCAGGAAAAGTACCAGGAAGACTTCTACAATCACTTAAACTACTTCTTCGGTGCGAGTTAGTTACAAATTGAAAATTGACAGTTTAAATACTAACAGCGGACTGTGCTTTGTACTCTAAATTGGGTTGGATGACTCCTGCAGCCAGAATAGAATATTTGTGGGGCTGTATAACTTTCAAAAGTGTTTTTCTTAGATCTCAATTCCCACTCTACAATTTGGTTAATTTGCAAAATGTTCCCTCTAGCTTACGCTCTTCTGATGGTATTACATTGGTTACTGCATTGCCCAAACTGAAAATTGTATCCTGTGCCTTTTCAATTGCTGGTCCATCATATTGGAATGTACCTCCCTTATATATACGGCAGGCAGGCATCATCCATATTCAGTTTTAATAAAAAATTTAAAGAATTTTATGATTGAAATATTCACAAAAATGTTTTTTGTAATTTACTGTCATTGTGTAAAATACTGTATTGTCAATGCTGTAATTGTCTAATAGTGCTGTGACTTTTGTGTTCCAGGTCGGACCTGAAAAAGGACCAATGGTCCAGTGTCTCTTACCCGGTTAACAAATGAATAAATAAAAAATGTAATAAACATACAGTCAGAATTAAAAATGTTGGCCACATTTGAGCTCTTTTCATTTAATAACTATGATATTGTATTTTTTCAGGACACACAACTGTATTCTCTGCATGATTTTCAAAGAGCAAGGGAAGCCTGGGTATGGGGCCCTAGCTATTGGTCAGGGGGTGATGTTCTTTGCAGTGGTTTAGGAATTTGCTTCCTGGATTCTAGGATACAGATTACGCACATGGCTGATATACTTCCAGGTAGGGCATATCTTCTTGAGGTCACCATGCAGAACACAGATTTTAGACTCTTAAATATTTATGCCCCACAGACCAAATCAGACAGGATATCACTATCAAAACTAATTCAGCCCTACTTATTGACCAGCAAAAATATGCTGTTTGGAGGTAACTTTAATATTAATCGCTTCACACAGGATAGACATTTTCAATATTGTGACACCACGTTCTTAATTCATTGTTGACTTAGTCAGGCCTTAGAGATATTTTTTTCTGGACCTCTCTCTATGGCACCACACACCATTTATCAAGGAAAAAAATCTCCCATGATTTATTATTGGCTTTTATTCATCCTAATTACATTTTGGGGATCCAAAAGTTCCTACAGTGGCAACTTCAAACCATCTTCTGCTAAGTGTCATTTTATCAAACTTTTCCCATACTTCTAGGGGGATGGGGTACTGGAAACTTAACTTGTCCCTGTCAGATATTTCTGAAGTGGAACAAGGTCTCCAGGACTTCTTTGCAGCTAGAGAATCAGTGTGGTTTCTGTATGATAAGAAACAGGAGTGGTGGGTAGATATGAAAACTGATTTGCAGTCATATTTCCTAACCATAGGGCATCTTTTAGGGAGATATAAAAACAGGCCTATATAGAACTCACATACAAATTGCAGATCTTTCAGGATAACATACTTCAGGGTCTTGAGGTAGATTTTAGGGAACCTCAGGAATTAAAGAAAGACCTTACAAAGTTGCAATATGATAGGATGGCATCTCTGATGCAAGAACGTTTTGGAACACAGGGCACACAGGCCCATACAAATCCTTTCGAGTTTTGTAATGCTTCCAGAATATGTAAAGAGATTCAAACTCTTCAATCGGAATCAGGTGAAAGGTTATACCAAAAAATCAGATATCTTAAGGGAAGTAGAAAAACATCTAACAGATCTCTTTATGGTAGCTCCACAGTTTCAGGACATACAGGTTACTAATGGTTGGACACCTGTGATCTGAAACTGGTACCAGAGCACTTCCTCCCTTCCCTCATGGCACCCATTACATCAAGAGAAGTGCTTGATGTCATTAACCATTTACTTGTAGGAAAGGCCCCAGGACATGATGGACTCCCAAGTGAGTTGTATAAGAGATTGGCCCAGGTTTCTCCTGGAGGAAATCACTAGTCTACTCAGACATAGTTTGCAGGATAAGGAATTGCCAGGTAGTTTATTTATTTATTTAGCTTTTGTTGACCTGGTAAGTACACTAGACAAGTTATATGCCTATTATCAGGTATGACTCGCAAGAGTACAATGAGATAGATACAGTGAGATACAGGTTCATTCAGAGGACAACATGACACAAGTTAGGAAATATACAGAGTCAAAATAGAACCTTGTGAACATAACCAGTAGACAGTAAGCACAGTTAAGATATGTACAGGAATATATATACACATGACCAAGGCTAAGAACAGTACAATTTTACAAGGTATACACAGCTCCAAGCCACAAACACAGCCACAGTCTGAGTATCTCCTGAAACAGAGAAAAAATACATTATGTGCACCTCAGAGTCCAATTAGACAGGCTGCATCAGCAGGAGCTGCAAGAGGGGTGTCAGGAAGGACATGTGAGTCCGGTGCAGGGGACCGAAACTAGTTATGGAGGTCTAGGACACCCACATGCAGAGAAGAGCTTCAAGTGATGCCACAGGGAGCTCTGAAGGCACGAGTGGGAGGGGTAGGAGTGGACTTGAGCGGGAAAGGAGTTCCATAGCCATGGGGCACATGAAGCAAAATCCCTGTCCCTCATTTGTGTGCAGGTGATATGGACTTTAAGAATGCCAGGGCCCAGAGACCGAAGTTGGCAGAAGAGACAGCCAGTTTGAGAAGCTCGGCCAGCCCTTGGAGAGTGTCAGTACTGAGCACCTTGCCCATGAAGCAGCCCAGGACAAAGTTCATGTGGTTGGGTAGGAAAAGCCACCCGAGTTTGTCATATAGGTCACTGTGGTGAGTGAGGAGAGGGCAGCAAGTGCAAAGAGGCAAATGTTATTGTAGGTTGTGTTCCATCTAGTGAGGTGAGCTTTGGAGGTGCGTGCAAACAGTAAAAGTCCATAGCAAAGAGAGGGAAGCAACACTCCTCTGGCCAGTGCAAGGCAAGCCACAGACATAAGATTTTTCTTCACTGTGTAGGCCAGACCCAGTTTGTCGTTGACAGCTCTGCATACATTTTGGATATGGCACCTAAGGTCAAGTTTGGGGATTTAGTGTCACCCCAAGGTATTTGATGGAGTCAATGGTTAGAAGAGGAGTACCACTGATACCAGTAACACACAGAGGGCCAGGAAAGGCCTTAATCTTGGCCAGGGACCCAAAAAGCATGGTCTGATTTTTTTTTTTAGGTTGAGGACCAACTTGTGAGCCATTACCCAGGACTGAATATTTCTGAAATCCTCACTCAGTTGATGGTTGATGATCCCAATGTCCCGGGAATGGCTGAGGATGACCAGATCATCCGCGTATAGGATAGTACTACAGTTGGTAGCAGTAGCTGGTAGATTGTTGACAAATATAGAGAAGAGAAGGGGCCTGAGGACTTATCCCTGGGGGACACCGGAGGTCACAGGAGTGGTGCCCAAGAGGACCTTGCTGAATTTGGTAAGTTGCTGCCTGCGCTGGAGGTAATTACTGAACCAACTCAGGACAGGTGGGGACAGACCAAGGGACCGAATTTGAGAGCAGAGTAAGACATGGTCAACTAGGTCGAAGGCCTTGGATAGGTCAATGAATATGGCACCTGTCAGTTTGACCTGGTTCATGGCAGCCCGGATTCCAGAGGAGACAGTGACAAGGGCCAAGGATGTACTGTGCCCTTTTCAAAAGCCATGCTGTGCAGAGGACAGTAGATCATGGGCCTGGATATCATCCATGAGTTGCCCAGCCACAACTTTCTCTAGAAGTTTATTGATAGCCGATAAGATGGCTATCAGTCAGTAATTGTCAAGGATCTTAGGGTTGCCCTGTTTGAGAAAGTTATGTATAAGGGGCTGGTGACTGTATTATATAAACAAGGGGATAAAGAATCTCTTCACAATTGGAGACCTATAACCCTTCTTAACTGTGATTACAAGCTGGTAACCAAAATTATTTGTAATAGAATAGCTGTTTGTTTGGAATACACTATACATCCCATGCAATTTTGTTTGGTCCCTGGGAGAACGATCACAGATGGCTTAATTCTGTTAAGGGAAATTTTTTCAAGGGACACTTCAGGGGAACTTATGGGAATTTGCCTTAGTTTAGACCAGACAAAAGTTTTTGATAGGGTGGCACATAGTTACATATGGGCATGCCTCCTTAAGATGGGTTTTCCAACTTTATTCATAGGATGGATTCGAACTTGTTACAAACATGCAGTGGCAGTACCTTATGTGAATGGTTGGATTGGGTCTGAAATAATGGTGACTAGAGGGGTATGACAGGGGTGCTCCCTTAGTCCCCTTTTATACATTCTGGGCTGGATATTCAAACTGCGCCATTCTGGGCGCAAGCCCTTGCACTACAAGAAATAGTTGAGCAGAGTGTGGTTAGGAGATATTCAAAGGAGTTGCACTATTGAGCAACTCCTTTGAATATCACCCCCAGCCACAAGCAATGTGCATGGCGTGAGTGGAACCTTGCGCCCACTGTGTCAGAGTGGAGCATTCAACTTGCGGCTTATACCATTGCGCCATGCGCAAAATCACAATATTCAAAAGGTGACATGCAAATGGCCATAATCTGCATGGCACAGGGGGGCTATTTGCATCTGATTATGGCCCCATTTGCATGCCATTAGCATGTAGGTGCACCGATCCCTGAGGACTTGCGCTTGGCGCCCTGCCAGGCAGCAGCGCCAGGGACCATGACGCCTGCAGCCCGCCCGCTGGGCAGCAATGTGGCTCCCTGCCTCCGACATCTCCTGGTGGTCCAGTGGACCTAATCAACCGATCAGGCATGTGTTTAAAACTCCCCTCCCATTCACATCCCTGGTGGTCCAGTGACCGAAATGCCCGATCGCAGGCACAAGCAAAGTGAAACCCTCCCTTTGCCCAATCGTGAGCAGAAAGTAAATTGAACCCCCAAACATATCCCTTTGTGCCCCGATCGCTGGCAGAAAGCAAATTGAACCTCAGAACATGTCCCAGTCCATCGCGGCAGAAAGTAAATTGAACTCTTAACATATCCCTTTTGCCATCGCGGGCCGATTGACCATCTTTGTGCCATCCTGGCAGGGCAAATTGAACCCCGGATAAACCAGTCGACGCTGGTAGCAATTGAACCGGACGTTCGCGCATCGCGGGCTTTCTTACGGATTATCTTCCGGTGGTCCAGTGATTATATCGCCGATCGCTGGCAGAATGTAATTGAATCCCAACATTTGTGCGGCGTCTGTCACTCAGCCACCACCCGCAGCGCGGGCGGCAGTATCTCACTCAGCCGCCCGCCGCCCGCCACGACTGCCCGGCTGCACCATTGCAGCAAGAGCCAGGGCGCAGCCCATACCGCATGACAGTCCAGTCACAAATCTGACTGTCATACGGGAGGCTGCACGCCCATTGGCTCTTGCCTGCACCACTGGGCGGTGAGCCTCACCGGCAGTCAGTCGGGCGGGCGGCGGGCGCAGGTGGGTGGATGCTGCCTCCCGCCGCCGGGGGGAGCGGGTGGTGGGGCTTCGTGGTGGGTGGTGGGGGACACCAGCCACCAGGGAGATGTTTGGGGGTTCACTTACATTCTGCCCACGATCGGGCATGTCCACTGGACCACACAGGGAGATGTTCTGTGGGGGGTCACTTTACTTACTGCCCATGATCGGGCACAAGGGACATGTCTGGGGTTCAATTTACTTTCTGCCCGCGATCGGGCACAAGGGAGGGGTTTCACTTACTTTCTGCCCGCGATCGGGCACAAGGGAGGGGTTTCACTTACTTTCTGCCCGCGATCGGGCACAAGGGAGGGGTTTCAATTTACTTTCTGCCCACGATCGGGCATTACGGTCCACTGGACCACCAGGGATGTGAACAGGAGGGGAGGAGCCACATTGATGCCCGCAATCGGGCTGGGGGGCACAGGGACTGAGTTGGGGGCCAGCCACAGGTGGCAGCTGCTGTGTTGCGCCCTGCAATACAGCAGCTCACCTCTGGGTGGCCCTCGACTTAAGCCTTTTTTTTTGGCTCAAGGTCCTGCAGGCTCAGGTTGGGGTTGCGCTGCTAACTCTGCACAGCCCGGCTGAATATCGGCTGTGCAGTTTGCGCATGGTTCCTCCCTCCTGTTGAGCATGCATTCATTTGCATTGCGCTGTTGCTCAGCCTGTTTGCAGTGGCGCAACTGCCTCCTGCTGAATATCGCAGAATGGCGCAATTTAGGACTTGAGCATGTGCAACTCTGCTGCATGGTGTAACCTTTGAATATCTGGCCTCTATCTTTAGAACCACTTTGACAAGGATAAATCTTACTGAAGAAGTTCAAGGGTTGTCAGTTTGTCGGAATAAAGGCTTATAATATCACTTTTACAATAATGCACATGGATTCACCTCAGGCCTTACTCAAAATTATTTTCATAAATTACCAAAATAATACAAATTCACATATGATATTATCCTATGCCTCCAGATTAAAAAAATGATGGCGAAAAACACTGTTGACACACTTTGGATTATATAAGAGATAAATATATATTTTATTCACATATGTACAAGTCCTAAATATTCATAATATTCTCTTACCTCTTCTTTCATCCTGTCATAGGGTCTGTGTGGTGGCTGCCTGTGTTTGTCTGTGTCTGTAGCTTAGTTTTTGTGGATTTACATGGTTTTCTGGTTGGATTAACTACACCATTCTTGCTCACTACATCCTTGAAAGTCTCCTGGACTGGATTTCTACAAAGCATCATTACCAGGTATCTGCATTTTTCATTTTAAAATCATTTTAAAATCAACTTGTTGGAAGGTGTCCCAAGCAAAACATAAGTGAAGCAAGGAAGTCTGACAAATTCAGTGACACTGGGCCTTGCTTGAATCCACATTTTCATCTGACCTGACCCATGATCTGTAGTTGGGCTTTTCAAGACCTCTTTGAATGACAAAGACGCATACAGACAAAAGGATTTCACATCCTGCATATGTACAGGCAGAGTTCATCCTTTCAGGAATTCTAACACATTCTATGACTGTGGACCTCAGCTGTTGATTATTTCTTTTAGCTTTTGACTTAACCACCAGGTATCAAACATTTTGAATTGAAAGCAACTCTTAATGTACTTGTCTCTAAGGGCTATCTATCCAACAACTATTTTGAAGAATGCCCGCTAGGCATCTCTTTCTGCTAAACTACTTATTCACCTGGCCCGGCGGCTCCTTATGCTAGCTGGAGATATTGAACCCAACCCTGGCCCTAAAGTTTGCACCTTACCCCACAACGGCTGGTACAAAAAGGACTGGTGATAGCCCATATGAATATTCAAGCCTCACGAATCACCCTGAGCTCAAACCTGACTAAACTGATTGCCCCTGACATATTATGCCTCTCAGAAACTTGGCTGAAGCCTTCTGTACCTGATGCTTCATGTCTTATACCTGGGTATAATATTCTACGGAGAGACCATGCTGGGTCTAAGAGAGGGGGTTGAGATTATTTATAAAATCATCTGTCCCTCAACATCCTACCCTGCCCTGATTCCCTCATACCTTGTGAAATGCTGCATGCTACCCTGGCACTGGGTTCAAACTGCTGCACATCAGTGTGTGTATACAACCCACCAACCAGTGGGCTGAGTGGTCTTCAGAACCTACTACAGTATGTCTCTAGAATACAAAATCAAATGAGGCACTCCTGCTTGGGGACCTGAACCTTAACTGGCTGGGTCCACAGCACAATATTCTGCATCTCTGATCCAGAAGTACAATCTCCATCAAATTATTACAGACTGTACCAGAGCTACGACTCCTCACTCAGGGTCACTACTTGACTGGATCCTCACTAATAGACCGGACCATGTCTCAAGTGCTTCAGTGTTGGCTGATTCAATTACTGATCATTCCCCTACACTCTGTCACTGGTGCCCTGTCCACCACCTCCTCCTCAACCACACTGATCACTTTTACGAACTATGCTGCCCTGGATAAACAAGCCTTCCTATTGATATTCTCCTGTATTGACTGGACTGACATTTTCACCACTACCAATGTTGATACTGCCCTCAACTCATTTCTAACCAAGTTTGGTAATGTTCAAAAGAAGCACCTCCTAAAAGCCAAAAGGAGAGTTAGAGGCCAGCACTCTAGATGGCTGAAAAGACCTTCTGCACAAGTTAAAAGTCAGAGACAAGCAGTGGAGGAGATACAAACAGACTGGACTTCAGCCTGATCTCATTCTGTATAAGCAATACAGAAATGACTGCAAAGGTGCATCAGGCAGGCCAAAAGTAAATACTGCCAAACCTGCTGGTTAATTCCTCCCATGACCCTCGTAAGTTTTGGGGTCACATTAAGTCCTTCTTAGGATCTGCTAAAGATGTCACCCCTCTGATATGGTTCTACATGGTGTACACTGCAATGACCCTACCACAATTGCTAATGCATTTAATCAACAGTTTTCGACTTATCTGCCTACACAGCTTCCTTCAATCACAATCTCCTGCCTCACAGCCTAACTTCTCAGCACCTGGCGAACCATCTAACCTACCTAACCCTTCTACTTCAGGGCAGTGTCTAGGCATCAAGTTCTCAAGCTGCTCAGAGCCCTCTCTGACAACACCAGCACTGGCTCTGATGGCTTGGAACCAAGGCTACTAAAATGGCTTCTCACTACATCTCTGGCCCCTAGCAAGAATATTCACCTCTCTCTCCAATGGCGCTTGTCCTGAAGTCTGGAAGCAGCCAGAATCACTCAGTATTTAAGAAAGGTAGCAAAATGACACATCTAACTACCGCCTATTGCTATTTTGTCTGTCCTGAACAAAATCCTGGAAAAATAGTATCAACACAAATCACAGAATACATTGAGAACTTCAATCTGCTCAGTCCAGCCCAACATGGCTTTAGAAAGCATCACAGCACCATGACTGCACTTGTAAAATTCTCTCTGACATTGTCACAAACATGGATAGAGGAAGTTAATGGGCAGTCTTCATTGACTTAACCAAAGCTTTCGAACTGGTTGATCATACATTACTACCTCACCCTCAGTACCTTGGGCTTCTCCTTCCAGCAACTACCTGGTTTAAAAGCTACCTCACCAACAGAACCCAGGCTGTGAAGTTTAATTCAGCGATTTCAGACAGTGCTGTCATCAACATTGGTGTCCCTCAGGGGGTCCATACTTGGCCCTCTTCTATTTTCATTATTCGTAAATAATCTCCCAGAGATGGTAACCACTGGTCACTCACTGCTGTATGCGGATGACCTGGTCGTTTATGCTCACTCTGACAACGTTCTGGAACTGAATGCTGCCCTCACTGCTGATTTTCATTCGGTACAACACTGGCTGAACTCTCAGCGCCTTGTTTTAAACACAAACAAAACCAAAGTCATGCTATTTGGCTCCACTCACAAGCTCAGATCATGTCCTTTGACTATCTCTGTTCCTGACATTGATGGGAACCCACTAGAACCTGTCACTTCTTTCCGTTACCTGGGCATCCACCTCGACCAAACCTTGGACCTAAAAACACACATCCAGGATACTTGCAAGTCAGTCAATTGCAAGTTAGGGGCTGCTTACATAACCAACTACCTCCTTACCCCTGCTGCTAAACTGGCAGTAGCTAGAGGTATACTGTTGCCAACCCTCATATGGTTGTCCCATTCTGTCTTTGGCCAATAAATCTGCACTGCATCTGTGGGACACTACTTTCAATAATGTATGCAGGTATGCAACCAGCACCTCGACTGCAGCATCACTGCCAACTATATCAAGACCTGCTGGCTCTCTCCTCCTCTACCAGACAATACTACCTGTACAATCTATCAGATACCATCATAAGGACATCCAAACCTGCTATCCTATCAGAACTCCTTAGACCAGCTATTCCCATATGGAACCTTAGATCTGCAGATCAGACCTTATTATCCATCCCCTCTGTCGGACAAAAAGGGCATGGGCTCCTTCCATTATGCTGCTCCTCACCTGTGGAACCTGCTGCCTCAGGATCTAAGGGATGTCCCTACTCATGCAACTTTTAAGGGCAAACTCAGGACTTTTCTTACTGCTTTGGACAAATGTGTTTGCTTTGATCCTACCTGATCCCTTGCTCTTAACCTGTTTTCCCACTTCCTTATTGCTAGCACTTGTGCCTTTCCCAATGGTTGTTTTATGTGGTGTTTTACTATAATTGCTGCTTGAATCTGTTTGACTGTATGCCAAATATTAGCTTTGCCATTTACAAGTTGTTGTTTACTTCCTGCCACCACTTGGCTTCCCTTGATCCTGTTCTCTTCTCCCTCACCTCTCAGCCTTCCTTCACTCAACTCCCTGCTCCTCTCTTCCCGACCACATCTCCTGCACTCTCCTTTTCCCCTCCCCTCTGCCTCCCCTTCCTTTCTGCTTGTTGCCTCGCCTTTACCTCCTCCTGAGTCACCCCTGCCCGTTCGCTCGTCCCACCCTCCCAGCTGAGCATTGTTCCCTATTACCTCCACTTGCCGTGAAACTTACCTCCTCACCAACCTCTTCTTCCCTGCCCTGCCGTCTCTGGGTTCCACTGGCTCGGCTTGGCGTTGTTACCTTTTCGCTACTGCCGTAACTCTTTTGCTTCTCTCCTCCTCTTGCGGCATCATCACCCTTGCCCTGCGTCTATCGGTTCCACCAGCCCAGCCGCATTCTGCTACCTTTTGCCGCTGTTGCCGTCTTTTGCCGTAACCCCTGTCACCCTTTCTCCAGCTTGCGTCTTTTCGGCTCCACCGACCTAGGCCGCAGGTTGGAACCTTGTATCGCTGCTGCCATATTTGCCGGCTTTCTTTTAACCCTCACTCCCCTCCCCCCTCTCCCAGCCATCCCTCCTCTACTCCCTCCTACCTCCCTATTCCTGCCACCGCCTCTCTGTCCTTATATTCTTAGCCATTTCTTTAGCCCCCGTTTTGGCCCCTTGCCCCTCTATCCTTCCCTCACCTCCTCACCTTCTCCCTTTTGTCATTTTCCATCTTGTTTCTGGCTTACCCCTACACCTATCCTCTCCCTTTCCTAGGTCCTTCAATGCACTTTATGTATCGCTCAATGGAAAATGTCCTTGAAATGTATTTTGCCTTGTATTTTCCTTTGTCATGCATTGTATCCCGCTTATGTATCTTCCTGTATTTCTGTGCATCATGTATTTTTGTTATCCTTACTGTATCGTTATGTTCTGTAATTTTACTCTCCGGTCGTGCCTGAAAACAGTCACTTGCTGGCTAGTGCACTTACCGGTTAACAAAAACTAAATAAATAAAATAAATAAAATAATTAGCATAAATATCAAGCATAATAAAAATAATGTAAACATAAACTGTAATGTAAACAAAACAACAGGTTTAGAAAATCAAGTAAATCGAATAAACCAAATAAACACATTTCAACAAATAAACAATTTAAATGAATAATAGTCTCTCGGTTATATCTGTGTATAATAATTGTTTTAAACTTTATAATATGCAAGAAGGCACTTATTTATGTTTAAATTCAGTTTAACTATATACCCAAGGTTTTGGAGCTAAAATACACTAAGTTACCACCTAGATAGCCAAATAAGTACTAAAGTGGAATAATTGAAGGAATACTTATGTTTTAGTTACCTGTAGGTGCGGTCTTCTGCTTTAACTTTCAAAATCTTGGTGAGAACTTCTGATTTTGGATGACAAAAGTCCTTAGTGGTTGGTTTTCCTTTAGTCTTCTGTCTTTCCTTGAACCTGGAACTGTAGAGTCTTCTGACATCAATGAAGCAATGCAGGTTGGATCCTTCTTGCTGACATCACAAATCAGATGTTACTTCAGGATTTAGTGGGAAGAATCAGACAGCAAGATTTTAGCAGTTCAGCACAGTCTGTAGAAAGATTTCTCCCTATGGACAACAATGTTGTTTTGGTAGTTGGACCCTGTGACTCTTTCCTGTTTCAGTTAATTTCTGTTGTTGAACATGCAGCTCTGGACTCACTGCTATGTAACAGCACTGCAGGCTTGCTGGCTGGTAAAGTCCAAAGTCAGTCTCTTGTTCAGGCTTTTAACAGAAATTCCAAAACATTACTTTAGTCAAGATTCTCAGTATATAAACCATAGGCCCTGCTTCATCCAATATTGGGAAGACAGTCCTTCCTGTAACAGTCATTTTAGCAGCTGGACTTTGTTGCAGGTTTGTAGGCTTTCAAGCTTGCTTAGCACCCCCTAGTGGATGTAATGTCCAACTCAAATGATGTCGAAAGTAGGTGTAGCTTCAGACTTGTGGCCTAGTACAAGTCCCAAGCTCATCCAAAATTGTCAGGGCAGCCAGCACAGGTCCTCACACACCAAAGGATCAGGCAGTTCTGGGCCGGCTTTGCCAGCATCCCATTTATGTCCCTCTTGCTGAACAACATTGCCATGAAATTTTGATTGGTCTGAGTACTCTTTGAGGGTGTTACTGTTAGCCCCTCCTAAGCCATTTTTTTATCAATATGAACTCATTTTCTAATACTGTTTTTGATATAAAACAATTTGTTTTTCTTGCATCTATGTGCACCTTGTTACAAATGTAAAACCTACATTTCAGATGCAGCTAAAAGAGAGGATTCATTTGAGACCAAACATGATGGTGTCAATTCTCATATAAAATCTATAATTTATAAAACATTATAAAACATTTTCCTTTATAGATATCTAAAAGTATTTACAGATTTCAAAGTACATTTTTCTTGTTCAAAATGACGTTAGTTTGGCATACTGCTATCATCAGAAACTTTATAATCTTAGCAAACTTCTTTAAGACAGTGATTTCTTTTGTTTGTGGTTAATGATTCATGCCTTCATGTTGCTTTGGGGTTCATCAAGCAGGCTTACAAACCACATGACTAGATGTTGCTTGTTACATACACACTCAAGACTCATTCCACTGAAAAGGTGGGAAGGTCAGCTTACTTTAGGCACCACATTTGTCAATATATTTTAAACAATTTTGGGGCTACAGAGTTTTGTAAATAGCTTAAACTACAGTTTGCTGATAGGTTTAAAATGTAATCACCGGACAGATTCATGCATTTGCAATAACCTGTATAATTCTGAAATGTATCAGAGTTTTTGTACATTTCCTATAAATAAAAGTCTTAGGGCTATATATTCAAAGCTTTGCACTTGGCGCAAATCTGTTGCACTGCAATAGCGCTGGATTTGCACTGGGCTGCAATATTCAAAAGTCAGTATAGCGCCTGCACTGTGTGATAGTGCCGACACTAAATGGTAATGTATGCAGGGGAGGTGAGGTAGGGGAGTGGTCAGAATACCGTGCACTGGCATATTCAAAAAGCAGCACTCAGACTACAGGTGTGTGTGCCACCTGTAGTGCTGCGAAATACCACCTCTCAAAAAAGCATGCGTAATGCAGTAGTGTCACCCAAAGTAAGTTGAAGTGTAGCTACATACACCCAAAGTACCTCAATGGCAATCCCTGGTAGTCCAGTGGACCCCCAATCATGATATCCAGCTCCTGTGATGTACACATATACCGGCAATCCCTGTTAGCTAGTGGACCCCCCTCCATCATGATCCCCAACTCCCATGATGTACACATACACCAGCAATCCCTGTTAGCTAGTGGACTCCCCCATCATGATCCCCAACTCCTGTGAGGTACACATACATCAACAATCTCTGGTAATCTAGTGGATCCCCCATCACGAGCCCTAACCCCAAACAATCTCAGTTTCCTGGTGGATTAGTGGCCCTCTACCTGGCAGTAACTACCCCCCACTCCCCCATCAACCCCCGAATGGAGCCAGTGACTGCCTCAGCCCTCCTCTCACCTCCACAGCTGGCCACCAACTGAGCTATGAATGCATGGTACTGTAATGAATGAGCATGTCCTCGCACTCCTTCACTACAGAACCATGCATTCATAGTTCAGTTGGCAGCCAGCCGTGATGGTGAAAGGAGGGCTAAGCCAGTCACTGGCTCCATTTGGGGGTTGATTTGGGGGGGAGTGGGGGTCATCACTGCCAGGTGGGGGACCACTAGACCACCAGGGATTGCCAGTGTACAGTATAAGCCCAATAATCTGAAAGCCTCAGGGGGCACTTGTGTCTGTCAGATAATTGAGGGTTTGGATAAACAGGAGCCCATTGAAATTATTGTACTGCACTTGAACTGGGAGCACCGCACATAGAACGATATGGGACACTAAGCACTGTGTTGACTTAGAAATGTATTTAGTACTGAAATGAAGCAGTTCAGCAAGGCAAGTGACATTCTACAGCTAGAATGTAGTAAAGGCAGTCTGAGCAATATGAACATGTACAGCCACTGTGACAGCAATGCACACAGCTGATTGCCACTGAGACAGTAATGCACACAGCTGATTGCCACTGCAACAGTAATGCACACAGCTGATTGCCACTGCGACAGTAATGCACACAGCTGATTGCCACTGCGACAGTAATGCACACAGCTGATTGCACTGCAACAGTAATACACAGCTGATTGCCACTGTGACAGTAATGCACACAGCTGATTGCCACTGCGACAGTAATGCACACAGCTGATTGCCACTGCGACAATGTCAACACAGCTGATTGCCAGAGAGTAGAAGGGATTTGTATTGATGGTAATGCATACAGCTGGCAGTAAAGGTTTGAAAAGCTAGCAGCACATATTGAGAAGTATGATAGGAATTTCTACTGCTTCATAGGGGTTAACAGGGTGTTTAATAAGCAGCATTAACATACAAACTGAAGGTGGGCAGTTACTAAAGTGTAAACAATTTTGTCTCTGAGCTGTGATGTAGCTGGTCCTGTTTTCACTAGCCCTGTTCTCACTGCAGCTAGCACTGTACTCTCTCTCTTTGAGCAGTGATGTAAGCTGGTCCCATTTCCCACTAGCCCAGTTCTCACTGCAGATAGCACTGTACTCTCTCTCTCTGAGCTGTGATCTAAGCTGGCCCTGTTTTCACTAGCCCAGTTCTCACTGCAGATAGCACTGTGCTCTGTGGGATGGGATGTAAGCTGGCTCTGTTTTTACTAGCACTGTTCTCCTGCAGATAGCACTGTACTCTCTCACTGGACTGTGATGTAAGCTGGTCCTGTCAACAGCCCTGTTCTCACCCGTAGATAGCACTGTGCTCTCTCTGTGGATGTGATATAAGCTGGTCCTGTTTTCACCAGGCCCTGTTCTCACTGCAGATAGCAGTGTACTCTCTCTCTCTCTGAGCTGTGATGTAGCTGGCCCTGTTTTCACTAGCCTGTTCTCACTGCAGATCGCACTGTACTCTCTCTGAGCTGTGATAAGCTGGTCCTGTTTAACTAGCCCTGTTCACACTGCAGATAGCACTGTACTCTCTCTCTCTCTCTGAGCTGTGAACAAGCTGGTGCGATTCACTAGCCTGTTCTCACTGCAGATAGCATTGTGCTCTGTGGGATGGGTAATAGCTCTGTTTTTAATAGCCCTGTTCTCACTGCAGATAACACTGTACTCTCTCTCTGAGCTGTGTTGTAAGCTAGATATGTTTTCACCAGCCCTGTTCTCACTGCAGATAGCATTGTGCTCTCTCTGAGCTGTGATGTAAGCTGGCCCTGTTCTCACTGCAGATAGCACTGTGCTCTATCTCTGAGCTGTGATGTAAGCTGGTCCTGTTTTCAATAGCCCTGTTCTCACTGCAGATAGCACTGTGCTCTCTCTGAGCTGTGATGTAAGCTGGCCCTGTTTTCACTAGCCCTGTTCTCACTGTAGAAAGCACTGTGCTCTCTCTGTGGGATGTAATGTGAGCTGGTCCTGTTTTCACTAGCCCTGTTCTCACTGCAGATAGCACTGTGCTCTCTCTGAACTATGTATAGCTGGCCCCTGTTTCACTAGCCCTGTTCTCACTGCAGATAGCCTGTACTCTACTCTCTCTCTCTCTGAGCTGTGATGTAGCTGGTCCTGTTTCCACTAGCCCTGTCTCTCACTGCAGATAGCACAGTGCTCTCTCCGAGCTGTGATGTAGCTGGTCCTGTTTTCACTAGCCCTGTTCTCACTGCAGATAGCACTGTGCTCTCTCTCAGCTGCATGCAACCTGGTCCTGTTTTCACCCAGCCCTGTCTCTCCTGCAGCTAGCACTGTACTCTCACTCTCTCCTGAGCTGTGATGCCAGCTAGTCCCATTTTCGCTAGCCCTGTTCTCACTGCAGATAGCACTGAACTCTCTCTCTCTGAGCTGTGATGTAAGCTGGCCCTGTTTTCACTAGCCCAGTTCTCACTGTAGATAGCACTGTGCTCTGTGGGATGGGATGTAAGCTGGTTCTGTTTTTACTAGCCCTGTTCTCACTGCAGATAGTACTGTACTCTCTCTCTGAGCTGTGATGTAAGCTGGTCCTGTTTTCAACAGCCCTGTTCTCACTGCAGATAGCACTACTGTGTCTCTCTGGACTGTGATGTCAGCTGGTCCTGTTTTCACTAGCTCTGTTCTCCAGTAGATAGCACTGTGCCTCTCCTGTGGATGTGATGTAAGCTGGTCCTATTTTCACTAGCCCTGTTCTCACTGCAGATAGCACTGCTCTCACTCTCTCTTTGAGGTGGGATAAGCTGGCCCTGTTTCACTAGCCCTGTTTCTCCTGCAGATAGCACTGTGCCTCTCTGAGCTGTGATGTATAGCTGGTCCTGTTTTCACTAGCCCTGTTCTCACTGCAGATAGCACTGAACCTCTCTCTGAGATGTGATGTAAGCTGGCCCTGTTTTTACTAGCCCTGTTCTCACTGCAGATAGCATTGTGCTCTGTGGGATGGGATGTAAGCTGGCTCTCTTTTTACCAGCCTATTTCTCTGCAGCTGCAGATAGCACTCTCTCTCCTGAGCTGTGATGTAAGCTGGTCCTGTTTTCACTAGCCCTGTTCTCCTGCAGAAAGCACTGTGATCTCTCGTGGGATGGGATGAAGCTGGTCCTGTTTTCACTAGCCCTGTTCTTCTCTGCAGATAGCACTGTATTCTCTCTCTGAGCTGTGATGTAGCTGGCCCTGTTTTTCACTAGCCCTGTTCTCACTGCAGATAGCACTGTACTCTCTCTCTCTGAGCTGTGATGTAAGCTGGTCCCATTTTCACTAGCCCTGTTCTCACTGCAGATAGCACTGTGCCTCTGAGCTGTGATGTAAGTCTGGCCTGTTTCACTAGCCCTGTTCTCACTAGGATAGCACTGTGCCTCTCTGTGGGATGTGATGTAATCTGGTCCGTTTTCACTTGCCCTGTTCTCACTGCAGATAGCACTGTACTCTCTCTCTCTGAGCTGTGATGTAAGCTAGCCCTGTTTTCACTAGCCCTGTTCTCACTGCAGATAGCACTGTACTCTCTCTCTCTCTGAGCTGTTATATAGCTGGTCCTGTTTTCACTAGCCCTGTTCTCACCTGCAGATAGCACTGTATCTCTCTCTCGCTGAGCTGTGTGATGTAAGCTGGCCCTGTTTCACTAGCCCTGTTCTCACTGCAGATAGCACTGCTTACTCTCTGAGCATGTGATGTAAGCTGGCCTGTTTCACTAGTCCTGTTCTCACTGCAGAATGCACTGCTCTCTCTCTCTGAGACGTGATATAAGCTGGTCCTGTTCTCACTAGCCCTGTTCTCACTGCTGATAGCATTGTGCTCTGTGGATGGGATGTAAGCTGGCTCTGTTTTTACTAGCTCTGTTCTCAGTGCAGATTGCACTGTACTCTCTCTCTCTCTGAGCTGTGATGTAAGCTGGTCCCGCTTTCACTAGCCCTGTTCTCACTGCAGATAGCACTGTGCTCTCTCTGAGCTGTGATGTAAGCTGGCCCTGTTTTCACTAGTCCTGTTCTCACTGCAGATAGCACTGAACTCTCTCTCTGAGATGTGATGTAAGCTGGCCCTGTTTTTACTAGCCCTGTTCTCACTGCAGATAGCACTGTGCTCTGTGGGATGGGATGTAAGCTGGCTCTGTTTTTACTAGCCCTGTTCTCACTGCAGATAGCACTGTACTCTCTCTGAGCTGTGATGTAAGCTGGTCCTGTTTTTACTAGCCCTGTTCTCACTGCAGATAGCACTGTACTCTCTCTCTGAGCTGTGATGTAAGCTGGCCCTGTTTTCACTAGCCCTGTTCTCACTGCAGATAGCACTGTACTCTCTCTGAGCTGTGATGTATGCTGGCCCTGTTTTCACTTGCCCAGTTCTCACTGCAGATCACACTGTGCTCTCTTTGAGCTGTGATGTAAGCTGGCCCTGTTTTTACTAGCCCTGTTCTCACTGCAGATAGCATTTTGCTCTGTGGGATGGAATGTAAGCTGGCTCTGTTTTTACTAGCCCTGTTCTCACTGCAGATAGCACTGTGCTCTCTCTGTGGGATGTGATGTAAGCTGGTCCTGTTTTCACTAGTCCTGTTCTTTCTGCAGATAGCACTGTACTCTCTCTCTCTCTCTCTCTCTGAGCTGTGATGTAAGCTGGTCCCGTTTTCACTAGCCCTGTTCTCACTGCAGATAGCACTGTGCTCTTTCTGAGCTGTGATGGATGCTGGCCCTGTTATCACTAGCCCTGTTCTCACTGCAGATAGCACTGTGCTCTCTCTGAGCTATGATGTAAGCTGGTCCTGTTTTCACTAGCCCTGTTCTCACTGCTGATAGCACTGTACTCTCTCTCTCTCTGAACTGTGATGTAAGTTGGCCCTGTTTTCACTAGCACTGCTATCACTACAGACAGCACTGTACTCTCTCTGAGCTGTGATGTAAGCTGGCCCTGTTTTCACTAGACCTGTTCTCACTGCAGATAGCACTGTACTCTCTCTCTCTCTCTGAGCTGTGATGTAAGCTGGTAATGTTTTCACTAGCCCTGTTCTCACTGCAGATAGCACTGTGCTCTCTCTGAGCTGTGATGTAAGCTGGCCCTGTTCTCACTGCAGATAGCACTGTACTCTATCTCTGAGCTGTGTTGTAAGCTGGTCCTGTTTTCAATAGCCCTGTTCTCACTGCAGATAGCACTGTGCTCTCTCTGAGCTGTGATGTAAGCTGGCCCTGTTTTCACTAGCCCTGTTCTCACTGCAGATAGCACTGTGCTCTCTCTGAACTGTGATGTCAGCTGGTCCTGTTTTCACTAGCCCTGTTCTCACTGCAGATAGCACTGTACTCTCTCTCTCTGAGCTGTGATGTAAGCTGGTCCTGTTTTCACTAGCCCTGTTCTCACTGCAGATAGCACTGTGCTTTCTCTGAGCAGTGATGTAAGCTGGTCCTGTTTTCACTAGCCCTGTTCTCACTGCAGCTAGCACTGTACTCTCACTCTCTCTCTGAGCTGTGATGTAAGTTGGTCCCATTTTCACTAGCCCTGTTCTCACTGCAGATAGCTCTGTACTCTCTCTCTCTGAGCTGTGATGTAAGCTGGCCCTGCTTTCACTAGCCCAGTTCTCACTGCAGATAGCACTGTGCTCTGTGGGATGGGATGTAAGCTGGCTCTGTTTTTACTAGCCCTGTTCTCACTGCAGATAGCACTGTACTCTCTCTCTGACCTGTGATGTAAGCTGGTCCTGTTTTCAACAGCCCTGTTCTCACTGCAGATAGCACTGTGCTCTCTCTGAACTGTGATGTCAGCTGGTCCTGTTTTCACTAGCCCTGTTCTCACTGTAGATAGCACTGTGCTCTCTCTGTGGGATGTGATGTAAGCTGGTCCTGTTTTCACTAGCCCTGTTCTCACTGCAGATAGCACTGTACTCTCTCTCTCGAGCTGTGATGTAAGCTGGCCCTGTTTTCACTAGCCCTGTTCTCACTGCAGATAGCACTGTACTCTCTCTGAGCTGTGATGTAAGCTGGTCCTGTTTTCACTAGCCCTGTTCTCACTGCAGAGAGCACTGTGCTCTCTCTGAGATGTGATGTAAGCTGGTCCTGTTTTCACTAGCCCTGTTCTCTCTGCAGATAGCACTGTACTCTCTGAGCTGTAATGTAAGCTTGCCCTGTTTTCACTAACCCTGTTCTCTCTGCAGATAGCACTGTACTCTCTCTCTCTCTGAGCTGTGATGTAAGCTTGGTCCTGTTTTCACTAGCCCTGTTCTCACTGCAGATAGCACTGTGCTCTCTCTGAGCTGTGATGTAAGCTGGTCCTGTTTTCACTAGCCCTGTTCTCACTGCAGATAGCACTGTACTCTCTCTGAGCTGTGATGTAAGCTGGTCCTGTATTCACTAGCCCTGTTCTCACTGCAGATAGCACTGTGCTCTCTCTGAGCTGTGATGTAAGCTGGCCCTGTTTTCACTAGCCCTGTTCTCACTGCAGATAGCACTGTGCTCTCTCTAAACTGTGATGTCAGCTGGTCCTGTTTTCACTAGCACTGTTCTCACTGTAGATAGCACTGTGCTCTCTCTGTGGGATGTGATGTAGCTGGTCCTGTTTTCACTAGCCCTGTTCTCACTGCAGATAGCATTGTACTCTCTCTCTCTCTCTCTCTCAGAGTTGTGATGTAAGCTGGTCCTGTTTTCACTAGCCCTGTTCTCATTGCAGATAGCACTGTGCTCTCTCTGAGCTGTGATGTAAGCTGGCCCTGTTTTCACTAGCCCTGTTCTCACTGCAGATAGCACTGTACTCTCTCTCTCTGAGCTGTGATGTAAGCTGGCCCTGTTTTCACTAGCCCTGTTCTCCGCAGATAGCACTGTCCTCTCTCTCTCTGAGCTGTGATGTAAGCTGGTCCTGTTTTCACTAGCCCTGTTCTCACTGCAGATAGCACTGTACTCTCTCTCGCTGAGCTGTGATGTAAGCTGTCCCTGTTTTCACTAGCCCTGTTCTCACTGCAGATAGCACTGTACTCTCTCTGAGCTGTGATGTAAGCAGGCCCTGTTTTCACTAGCCTGTTCTCACTGCAGATAGCACTGTACTCTCCCTCTCTCTGAGCTGTGATGTAAGCTGGTCCTGTTTTCACTAGCCCTGTTCTCACTGCAGATAGCACTGTGCTCTCTCTGAACTGTGATGTAAGCTGGCCCTGTTTTCACTAGCCCTGTTCTCACTGCAGATAGCACTGTACTCTCTCTCTCTGAGCTGTGATGTAAGCTGGTCCTGTTTCACTAGCCCTGTTCTCACTGCAGATAGCACTGTGCTCTCTCTGAACTGTGATGTAAGCTGGCCCTGTTTTCACTAGCCCTGTTCTCACTGCAGATAGCACTGTGCTCTCTCTGAGCTGTGATGTAAGCTGGTCCTGTTTTCACTAGCCCTGTTCTCACTGCAGATAGCACTGCTCTCTCTCTCTCTCTGAACTGTGATGTAAGTTGGCCCTGTTTTCACTAGCACTGCTCTCACTGCAGATAGCACTGTACTCTCTCTGAGCTGTGATGTAAGCAGGCCCTGTTTTCACTAGCCCTGTTCTCACTGCAGATAGCACTGTACTCTATCTCTCTCTAAGCTTTGTTGTAAGCTGGTAATGTTTTCACTAGCCCTGTTCTCACTGCAGATAGCACTGTGCTCTCTCTGAGCTGTGATGTAAGCTGGCCCTGTTCTCATCTGCAGATAGCACTGTACTCTATCTCTGAGCTGTGATGTAAGCTGGTCCTGTTTTCAATAGCCCTGTTCTCACTGCAGATAGCACTGTGCTCTCTCTGAGCTGTGATGTAAGCTGGCCCTGTTTTCACTAGCCCTGTTCTCACTGTAGAAAGCACTGTGCTCAATCTGTGGTATGTAATGTGAGCTGGTCCTGTTTTCACTAGCCCTGTTCTCACTGCAGATAGCACTGTGCTCTCTCTGAACTGTGATGTAAGCTAGCCCTGTTTTCGCTAGCCCTGTTCTCACTGCAGATAGCACTGTACTCTCTCTCTCTCTGAGCTGTGATGTAAGCTGGTCCTGTTTTCATTAGCCCTGTTCTCACTGCAGATAGCACTGTGCTCTCTCTGAGCTGTGATGTAAGCTGGTCCTGTTTTCACTAGCCCTGTTCTCACTGCAGCTAGCACTGTACTCTCTCTCTCTCTGAGCTGTGATGTAAGCTGGTCCCATTTTCACTAGCCCTGTTCTCACTGCAGATAGCACTGTACTCTCTCTCTCTGAGCTGTGATGTAAGCTGGCCCTGTTTTCACTAGCCCAGTTCTCACTGCAGATAGCACTGTGCTCTGTGGGATGGGATGTAAGCTGGCTCTGTTTTTACTAGCCCTGTTCTCACTGCAGATAGCACTGTACTCTCTCTCTGAGCTGTGATGTAAGCTGGTCCTGTTTTCAACAGCCCTGTTCTCACTGTAGATAGCACTGTGCTCTCTCTCTGGGCTGTGATGTAAGCTGGTCCTGTTTTCACTAGCCCTGTTCTCACTGCAGATAGCAGTACTCTCTCTCTCTCTCTGAGCTGTGATGTAAGCTGGCCCTGTTTTCACTAGCCCTGTTCTCACTGCAGATAGCACTGTGCTCTCTCTGAGCTGTGATGTAAGCTGGTCCTGTTTTAACTAGCCCTGTTCACACTGCAGATAGCACTGTACTCTCTCTCTCTCTCTGAGCTGTGATGTAAGCTGGTCGCGTTTTCACTAGCCCTGTTCTCACTGCAGATAGCATTGTGCTCTCTCTGAGCTGTGATGTAAGCTGGCCCTGTTTTCACTAGTCCTGTTCTCACTGCAGATAGCACTGAACTCTCTCTCTGAGATGTGATGTATGCTGGCCCTGTTTTACTAGCCCTGTTCTCACTGCAGATAGCATTGTGCTCTGTGGGATGTGATGTAAGCTGGCTCTGTTTTTAATAGCCCTGTTCTCACTGCAGATAGCACTGTACTCTCTCTCTCTCTGAGCTGTGTTGTAAGCTGGATATGTTTTCACTAGCCCTGTTCTCACTGCAGATAGCACTGTGCTCTCTCTGAGCTGTGATGTAAGCTGGCCCTGTTCTCACTGCAGATAGCACTGTACTCTATCTCTGAGCTGTGATGTAAGCTGGTCCTGTTTTCAATAGCCCTGTTCTCACTGCAGATAGCACTGTGCTCTCTCTGAGCTGTGATGTAAGCTGGCCCTGTTTTCACTAGCCCTGTTCTCACTGCAGAAAGCACTGTGCTCTCTCTGTGGGATGTGATGTGAAGCTGGTCCTGTTTTCACTAGCCCTGTTCTCACTGCAGATAGCACTGTGCTCTCTCTGAACTGTGATGTAAGCTGGCCCTGTTTTCACTAGCCCTGTTCTCACTGCAGATAGCACTGTACTCTCTCTCTCTCTGAGCTGTGATGTAAGCTGGTCCTGTTTCCACTAGCCCTGTTCTCACTGCAGATAGCACAGTGCTCTCTCTGAGCTGTGATGTAGCTGGTCCTGTTTTCACTAGCCCTGTTCTCACTGCAGATAGCACTGTGCTCTCTCTGAGCTGTGATGTAAGCTGGTCCTGTTTTCACTAGCCCTGTTCTCACTGCAGCTAGCACTGTACTCTCACTCTCTCTCTGAGCTGTGATGTAAGCTGGTCCCATTTTCACTAGCCCTGTTCTCACTGCAGATAGCACTGTACTCTCTCTCTCTGAGCTGTGATGTAAGCTGGCCCTGTTTTCACTAGCCCAGTTCTCACTGCAGATAGCACTGTGCTCTGTGGGATGGGATGTAAGCTGGTTCTGTTTTTACTAGCCCTGTTCTCACTGCAGATAGCACTGTGCTCTCTCTGAGCTGTGATGTAAGCTGGTCCCTGTTTCACTAGCCCTGTTCTCACTGCTAGATAACACTCTCTCTCTCTCTCTGAGCTGTGATGTAAGCTGGTCCTGTTTTCACTAGCCCTGTTCTCTCGGCAGATAGCACTGTATTCTCTCTGAGCTGTGATGTAAGCTGGCCCTGTTTTCACTAGCCCTGTTCTCACTGCAGATAGCACTGTACTCTCTCTCTCTCTGAGCTGTGATGTAAGCTGGTCCCATTTCACTAGCCCTGTTCTCACTGCAGATAGCACTGTGCTCTCTCTGAGCTGTGATGTAAGCTGGCCCTGTTTTCACTAGCCCTGTTCTCACTGTAGATAGCACTGTGCTCTCTCTGTGGGATGTGATGTAATCTGGTCCCGTTTTCACTAGCCCTGTTCTCACTGCAGATAGCACTGTACTCTCTCTCTCTCTGAGCTGTGATGTAAGCTGGCCCTGTTTTCACTAGCCCTGTTCTCACTGCAGATAACACTCTCTCTCTCTCTGAGCTGTTATGTAAGCTGGTCCCTGTTTTCACTAGCCCTGTTCTCACTGCAGATAGCACTGTACTCTCTCTCTGCTGAGCTGTGATGTAAGCTGGCCATGTTTTCACTAGCCCTGTTCTCACTGCAGATAGCACGTACTCTCTCTCTCTGAGCTGTGATGTTAGCAGGCCATGTTTTCACTAGCCTTGTTCTCACTGCAGATAGCACTGTACTCTCCCTCTCTCTGAGCTGTGATGTAAGCTGGTCCTGTTTTCACTAGCCCTGTTCTCACTGCAGATAGCACTGTGCTCTCTCTGAACTGTGATGTAAGCTGGCCCTGTTTTCACTAGCCCTGTTCTCACTGCAGATAGCACTGTACTCTCTCTCTCTCTGAGCTATGATGTAAGCTCGTCCTGTTTTCACTAGCCCTGTTCTCACTGCAGATAGCACTGTGCTCTCTCTGAGCTGTGATGTACGCTAGTCCTGTTTTCACTAGCCCTGTTCTCACTGCAGCTAGCACTGTACTCTCTCTCTCTGAGCTGTGATGTAAGCTGGTCCCGTTTTCACTAGCCCTGTTCTCACTGCAGATAGCACTGTGCTCTCTCTGAGAGGTGATGTAAGCTGGCCCTGTTTTCACTAGCCCAGTTCTCACTGCAGATTGCACTGTGCTCTGTGGGATGGGATGTAAGCTGGCTCTGTTTTTACTAGCCCTGTTCTCACTGCAGATAGCACTGTACTCTCTCTCTCTCTCTCTCTGAGCTGTGATGTAAGCTGGTCCCGTTTTCACTAGCCTTGTTCTCACTGCAGATAGCACTGTGCTCTCTCTAAGCTGTGATGTAAGCTGGCCCTGTTTTCACTAGTCCTGTTCTCACTGCAGATAGCACTGAGCTCTCTCTCTCTGAGATGTGAATTAAGCTGGCCCTGTTTTTACTAGCCCTGTTCTCACTGCAGATAGCATTGTGCTCTGTGGGATGTGATGTAAGCTGGTCCTGTTTTCACTAGCCCTGTTCTCACTGCAGATAGCACTGTGCTCTCTCTGAACTGCGATGTTAGCTGGCCCTTTTTTCACTAGCCCTGTTCTCACTGCAGATAGCACTGTCTCTCTCTCTCTGAGCTGTGATGTAAGCTGGTCCTGTTTTCACTAGCCCTGTTCTCACTGCAGATAGCACTGTGCTCTCTCTGAGCTGTGATGTAAGCTGGCCCTGTTTTCACCAGCCCTGTTCCCACTGCAGATAGCACTGTACTCTCTCTCTCTCTGAGCTGTGATGTAAGCTGGCCCTGTTTTCACTAGCCCTGTTCTCACTGCAGATAGCACTGTGCTCTCTCTGAGCTGTGATGTAAGCTGGCCCTGTTTTCACTAGCCATGTTCTCACTGCAGATAGCACTGCACTCTCTCTCTCTCTGAGCTGTGATGTAGGCTGGTCCTGTTTTCACTAGCCCTGTTCTCACTGCAGATAGCACTGTGCTCTCTCTGAGCTGTGATGTAAGCTGTCCCTGCTTTCACTAGCCCTGTTCTCACTGCAGATAGCACTGTACTCTCTCTCTGACTGTGATGCAAGCTGGTCCTGTTTTCACTAGCCCTGTTCTCACTGCAGATAGCACTGTGCTCTCTCTGAGCTGTGATGTAACCTGGTCCTTTTTTCACTAGCCCTGTTCTCACTGCAGCTAGCACTGTACTCTCTCTCTCTCTGTTCTGTGATGCAAGCTGGTCCCATTTTCACTAGCCCTGTTCTCACTGCAGATAGCACTGTACTCTCTCTCTCTGAGCTGTGATGTAAGCTGGCCCTGCTTTCACTAGCCCAGTTCTCACTGCAGATAGCACTGTGCTTTCCCTTGGCTGTGATGTAAGCTGGCCCTGTTTTCACTAGTCCTGTTCTCACTGCAGATTGCTCTGTACTCTCTCTCTCTCTCTGAGATGTGATGTAAGCTGGCCCTGTTTTCACTAGCCCTGTTCTCACTGCAGATAGCACTGTGCTCTCTCTGAGCTGTGATGTAAGCTGGCCCTGTTTTCACTAGCCCTGTTCTCACTGCAGATAGCACTGTACTCTCTCTGAGCTGTGATGTAAGCTGGTCCTGTTTTCACTAGCTCTGTTCTCACTGCAGATAGCACTGTGCTCTCTCTGAACTGTGATGTAAGCTGGTCCTGTTTTCACTAGCCCTGTTCTCACTGTAGATAGCACTGTGCTCTCTCTGTGGGATGTGATGTAAGCTGGTCCTGTTTTCACTAGCCCTGTTCTCACTGCAGATAGCACTGTACTCTCTCTCTCTCTCTGAGCTGTGATGTAAGCTGGCCCTGTTTTCACTAGCCCTGTTCTCACTGCAGATAGCACTGTGCTCTCTGAGCTGTGATGTAAGCTGGTCCTGTTTTCACTAGCCCTGTTCTCACTGTAGATAGCACTGTGCTCTCTCTGAGGGATGTGATGTAAGCTGGTCCTGTTTTCACTAGCCCTGTTCTCACTGCAGATAGCACTGTACTCTCTCTCTCTCTCTCTGAGCGTGATGTAAGCTGGTCCTGTTTTTACTAGCCCTGTTCTCACTGCTGATAGCATTGTGCTCTGTGGGATGGGATGTAAGCTGGCTCTGTTTTTACTAGCCCTGTTCTCACTGCTGATAGCACTGTACTCTCTCTCTGAGCTTTGATGTAAGCTGGTCCTGTATTCACTAGCCCTGTTCTCACTGCAGATAGCACTGTGCACTCTCTGAACTGTGATGTAAGCTGGTCCTGTTTTCACTAGCCCTGTTCTCACTGCAGGTAGCACTGTGCTCTCTCTGTGGGATGTGATGTAAGCTGGTCCTGTTTTCACTAGCCCTGTTCTCACTGCAGATAGCACTGTACTTTATCTCTGAGCTGTGATGTAAGCTGGTCCTGTTTTCACTAGCCCTGTTCTCACTGCAGATAGCACTGTGCTCTCTCTGAGCCGTGATGTAAGCTGGTACTGTTTTCACTAGCCCTGTTCTCACTGCAGATAGCACTGTACTCTCTCTCTCTCTGAGCTGTGATGTAAAATGGTCCTGTTTTCACTAGCCCTGTTCTCACTGCAGATAGCACTGTACTCTCTCTCTCTGAGCTGTGATGTAAGCTGGTCCTGTTTTCACTAGCCCTGTTCTCACTGCAGATAGCACTGTACTCTCTCTCTGAGATGTGATGTAAGCTGGCCCTGTTTTCTTTCTTTTTTTTTTTTTCTGCCCCTGCTCTGCTCCAGATTTCCCACCCAGTCACGGATCCCTCCTGCTGCAGCATCCCCCCTTGAGCCGCGCTCCCAGTACCCCAGCTTACCCCCAAGGTGGGGACATGGAACCCTCGGGCCTTAGGGTGCCACGAGCAGCGTAATAGGCTGGGAGCCGTGCTCATTGGGAGCCATTGCAGCCGAGGCGGGCATCATAAGCGTCGGAGGTGAGCGGAGTTTTCCCCTTTAGGGGGCGGGAGGCGTGCAATGACGTAGCGTCTGCCCGCCCCATCTGACATCAGATCCCGAGTGCAGGGTTCTCCCGTTCTCCACCAGAGTCCACTGTGCACCGGCGATTCACCACCCTCCCGGATAAGGGAGAGCAGTGGTAGGCGCTCAATCCTTATCCCTCCGGCTGACCCTCCGGTGACCGGAGTCGATCCGAACCGGGTCGGCGAGTGTAATATAATCAACCGCTGCGGCGCGACGCCACTTGCCCTGTTTTCACTAGCCCCTTCTCACTGCTGATAGCACTGTGCTCTCTGTGGGATGTGATGTAAGCTGGTCCTGTTTTCACTAGTCCTGTTCTCACTGCAGATAGCACTGTGCTCTCTCTGAGCTGTGATGTAATCTGGCCCTGTTTTCACTAGCCTTGTTCTCACTGCAGATAGCACTGTGCTCTCTCTGAGCTGTGATGTAAGCTGGTCCTGTTTTCACTAGCCCTGTTCTCACTGCAGATAGCACTGTACTCTCTCTCTCTGAGCTGTGATGTAAGCTGGCCCTGTTTTCACTAGCCCAGTTCTCATTGCAGATTGCACTGTGCTCTCTCTGAGCTGTGATGTAAGCTAGCTCTGTTTTCACTAGCCCTGTTCTCACTGCAGATGGAACTGTTCTCTCTCTCTCTCTGAGATGTGATGAAAGCTGGCCCTGTTTTTACTAGCCCTGTTCTCACTGCAGATAGCATTGTGCTCTGTGGGATGTGATGTAAGCTGGTCCTGTTTTTACTAGCCCTGTTCTCACTGCAGATAGCACTGTACTCTCTCTCTGAGCTGTGATGTATGCTGTCCCTGTTTTCACTTGCCCAGTTCTCACTGCAGATCGCACTGTGCTCTCTTTGAGCTGTGATGTAAGCTGGCCCTGTTTTTACTAGCCCTGTTCTCACTGCAGATAGCATTGTGCTCTGTGGGATGGAATGTAAGCTGGCTCTGTTTTTACTAGCCCTGTTCTCACTGCAGATAGCACTGTGCTCTCTCTGTGGGATGTGATGTAAGCTGGTCCTGTTTTCACTAGTCCTGTTCTCACTGCAGATAGCACTGTACTCTCTCTCTGAGCTGTGATGTAAGCTGGTCCCATCTTCACTAGCCCTGTTCTCACTGCAGATAGCACTGTGCTCTCTCTGAGCTGTGATGTATGCTGGCCCTGTTTTCACTAGCCCTGTTCTCACTGCAGATAGCACTGTGCTCTCTCTGAGCTGTGATGTAAGCTTGTTCTGTTTTCACTAGCCCTGTTCTCACTGCTAATAGCACTGTGCTCTCTCTGAGCTGTGATGTAAGCTGGTCCTGTTTTCACTAGCTCTGTTCTCACTGCAGATAGCACTGTACTCTCTCTCTCTCTGAGCTGTGATGTAAGCTGGCCCTGTTTTCACTAGCCCTGTTCTCACTGCAGATAGCACTGTACTCTCTCTGAGCTGTGATGTAAGCTGGCCCTGTTTTCTTTTTTTTTTTTTTGTGCCCCCTCCTCCGCGCCAGAATTTCCGCCCGGTCACGGATCCCCCCTGCTGCGTCATTCCCCCTCTTGAGCGCTCCCAGTACCCCCGGCTTACCCCCCAAGGTGGGGACATGGAACCCTCGGGCCTTAGGGTGCCACGAACGACGTAATAGGCTGGGAGCCGTGCTCATTGGGGGAGCCCATTGCAGCCCGAGGGACGGGCATCATAGAGGCGTCGGAGGTGAGCGGAGTTTTTCCCCTTTAAGGGGGGGCCGGAGCGTGCAATGACGCCAGCGTCTGCCCCGCCCCCATCTGACATCAGATCCCGAGTGCTTGGGGTTCTCCCGTTCTCCACCAGGAGTCCACTGTGCACCGACGATTCACCACACCCTCCCCCCGGATAAGGAGAGCAGTCGTGAGACGCTCAATCCTTATCCCTCCGGCCGGCCCTCCGGTGACCCGAGTCCGATCCCGAACCGGGTCGGCGGTGTATAGGAAATCAACCGCTGCGCCCGGGCGGGCCACTTGCCCTGTTTCACTAGCCCGTTCTCATTGCTGATAGCACTGTGTCTCTCTCTGTGGGATGTGATGTAAGCTGGTCCTGTTTTCACTAGTCCTGTTCTCACTGCAGATAGCACTCTCTCTCTCTCTCTCTCTGAGCTGTGATGTAAGCTGGTCCCGTTTTCACTAGCCCTGTTCTCACTGCAGATAGCACTGTGCTCTCTCTGAGCTGTGATGTAAGCTGGCCCTGTTTTCACTAGCCCTGTTCTCACTGCAGATAGCACTGTGCTCTCTCTGAGCTGTGATGTAAGCTGGCTCCTGTTTTCACTAGCCCTGTTCTCACTGCAGATAGCACTGTCTCTCTCTCTGAGCTGTGATGTAAGCTGGCCCTGTTTTCACTAGCCCTGTTCTCACTGCAGATAGCACTGTGCTCTCTCGGAGCTGTGATGTAAGCTGGTCCTGTTTTCACTAGCCCTGTTCTCACTGCAGATAGCACTGTGCTCTCTCTGAGCTGTGATGTAAGCTGGTCCTGTTTTCACTAGCCCTGTTCTCACTGCAGATAGCACTGTTCTCTCTCTCTCTGAGATGTGATGTAAGCTGGCCCTGTTTTCACTAGCCCTGTTCTCACTGCAGATAGCACTGTGCTCTCTCTGAGCTGTGATGTAAGCTGGCCCTGTTTTCACTAGCCCCGTTCTCACTGCAGATAGCACTGTACTCTCTCTCTCTCTGAGCTGTGATGTAAGCTGGCCCTGTTTTCACTAGCCCTGTTCTCACTGCGGATAGCACTGTACACTCTCTCTCTCTCAGATGTGATATAAGCTGGCTCTGTTTTCACTAGCCCTGTTCTCACTGCAGATAGCACTGTGCTCTCTCTGAGCTGTGATGTAAGCTGGCCCTGTTTTCACTAGCCCTGTTCTCACTGCAGAAAACACTGTGCTCTCTCTGTGGGATGTGATGTAAGCTGGTCCTGTTTTCACTAGTCCTGTTCTCACTGCAGATAGCACTGTACTCTCTCTCTCTCTGAGCTGTGATGTAAGCTGGTCCCGTTTTCACTAGCCCTGTTCTCACTGCAGATAGCACTGTGCTCTCTCTGAGCTGTGATGTAAGCTGGCCCTGTTTTCACTAGCCCTGTTCTCACTGCAGATAGCACTGTGCTCTCTCTGAGCTGTGATGTAAGCTGGTCCTGTTTTCACTAGCCCTGTTCTCACTGCAGATAGCACTGTACTCTCTCTCTCTGAGCTGTGATGTAAGCTGGCCCTGTTTTCACTTGTCCTGATCTTGCAGCAGAGTACTGTTGCACTTTGGTCTGTCTAGAGCAAGTGATGTATAGCTAGCCCTGGTCACCCCAGCCCTGTTCTTGCTGCGTACAGCACTTTGGTTCCACTTTTGCAGAACGTGATGTAATCCTGCCCTAGTTTCACTAGCCCCTGCTCTCACTTCAGGTGGCACTTTGCTCCATGTTTGAAGGCTGTGATGGGTAGTCCTGTCCTGGTTTTAGTAACCCTAGCCTCACTGTGAGCAGCACTTTGCACTGTATATGTCCGGTCACTGCAGCTCTCCTTGTGTCAGACTACAGGAAATCGCACTGTCTTAAGAAAAGAAAAATAATGAAACAGTGCCACTTTGTGGCCAGTCAGGATATTATAGCTATATGTATTCCATAGCTTATTCAGCACTTCTTAGGTATTTTGTATGAACATATGAAAATGCCAGCAGAAGCAGGCCTTAGGGTCTTTCAAGTCTGCTCAGCTGTGCAGCTAGCCACTCCAACTTGCACACTTACCTCCCACCCCCCCTTCGTCACAACTCCCCACCCTGTACCAACCCCTCTAAAGCCACCCACCATTCTACAGGATACCACCTCCTCAGTCAGAGCATTCCACCAGCCCACCACCCATTCAGAAAATGTCTCCTGATTTCCCTCTTGAATCTCTTCCCCGCCTCCAATCTCAGCTGATGCCTTCTCGTATCCCTCCCTCTTCTAAGCAGGAAAATCCATTCTGTATTAGCCTTATTTATTCCCTTAAGGCATTTAAAGGTTTCAATCATACCCACCCATCCCTCCTCTCCTCCAGGGAGTACATGTTCAGCTCACCCAATCTATCCCCATACAACTTCTCCTCCAATCCCTGGATCATCTTGTTTGCCCTACATTGCACCCCCTCCAACAATTTAATGTGCTTCTTTAGGAATGGGTACCAGTACTGCACGCAGTACTCCAGGTGCGGCTTGACCAGAGATCTGTACAAGGGAAGGATCACCTCCCTATTTCTGGAGGAGATTCCCTTCATTATACACCCCAACATCCTGTTGGCTTTTGCTGCTGCCTTCTTGCACTGAGCTGAGTTGTTCATGCTGCCCGTTATAAGCCCCCGCAGATCCTTTTCCTTCTTGTTGCTTTCCAGCTGTACCCATCCCAGTTGATAGCTCCTCCCCTGGTTCCTAGCTCCAAAATGCAGTACTTGCACTTCTTGGCGTTGAACCCCGGCTGCCATGTTTCTGACCACTCCTGTAGTTTGGTCAGGTCTGCTTGCAGCCCCTTCCCCCTTCAATGTCATCTACCACAGCTCCCATCTTCGTATCATCAGTGAACAGACTGATCCTACTCTGCATCCCATGTGTGATATCAGCTATGAATATCCCAAATAGCACTGATCCCAGTATCGATCCCTGTAGCACCCCGCTCATCACTTCTCTCGGTGATGAGAGTCCCCACCACCACCACCACCATCCTCTACTGCTTTGCATTCAGTCAGTTGACGATCCATCTGGCCATCTTCATTCCCACCCCTATGTATTCCAGCCCCCCAGCCTCCCATGCAGCACAGAATCAAAGGCCTTGCTGAAGTCCAAATACAGGACTTCCACCGCATGACCCCTGTCCAGCTCCCTGGTCACTCAGTCATAATACTCAATTAGATTTGTCTGGCAGGATCTTCCTGAGACAAACTCATGTTGTTGGCCATCCTGGAGACCATTGTCCTCCAAAAAGGTCACCAGCCTCTCTTTTCGGATTGTTTCCATGAGCTTCCCCGCAATCAATGTGAGGCTCACTGGCCTGCAGTTGAATGGTTCATCCCTAGGGCCACTTTCGTGAATGGGCACCACATGGGCCATCCTCCAGTCTTGGGGTACGCATCCTGCATCCAGAGAGGTATGAACAGGTCAGCTAGTGGTCCTGCCAGGATCTCTGGAAGCTCCCTGAGTACCCTAGGGTGAATGCCATCTGATCCCAGTGCCTTGTCCACCCTCAGTGACCTTAATCCTTCCAGAACTCTGTCCTCTGTAATTCTTACATCAATCACCCCCTTCCCCCATTTCCCACTCCACCCCTTCCTTGGGGTAACTGCTGCCCTTGCTCCTTCATGAACACAGAGCAAAGTATTCATTTAGTGCCTCTGCCTGATCCACCCTTCTCCACCCACCCTCCGTCTTTCCTAATCCTCACAATCTGGTCCTCTCTTCCTTCTTTCTCTAATGTGTCTGAATTAATTTTCTCCTTCATAATACCCTGTGCCAGTCTCAGTTCTCTTGAAGCCTTGGCCACCCTGACTAGCCTGGCAACCTCCCTGGACTTCTTCGTATACCCATCCTTGTCAACCCCTCCTCACGATGTTTTGAGTTTCCAAAATACCTTTCTCTTGGTTCTCACCCCCTCAGTATCCTCTCGAGTCAACCAGCTGGGCTTCTTTGCCCTTCCCTTCTTACTCCGTGTCTTTGTACAAGGCCCAGTGGCCTCTGTCAGACCTTTTTAATAATATCCCATTTTTGTCTAGCAGCCATGTCTGGTAGAATTTCTGCCAGATACCTACCCCAAATTTCCTCCATCTTTTTAAAGTCTGCCCCTTTAAAGTCAATCACTCTGGTCCCCATACCCCCTTTTTCCCTACCTATATTGATCATGAACCACACCGAGTGGTGATCACTACCAGCCAGAGGGTCCTCCACCCCCAGTTCTCTTAAGCCTCTCTATTTGAAAGTACCAGGTACAGCATCCTCTCCAACCTAATCAGCACATGTACCAACTGCACCAGGAGGCTGTCCTGAAGTGCATCTAGTATTACCTGCTACCTTGCACTCATGGTGGTTGGAGTGCTCCACTCCACCCCAGGTAGGCTGAAGTCCCTCCCCACCACCACCACTGTGTTCTCATCCGTCTTTCGGATGAGGCGTTAAACAGGTCCCATCTGCCTGGATTGGTGGTAGTTCAGGTGGATGTTAAAGACCCCATGGCACTTATCGAAAAGAGTAGGGGAATTTCCCTGGTGTCCTGGCCAAATTTCCTTCATTCACTAAAAATACCACCAACAGCTTAATCTGGTTCAAGGTCAGTTGGCATTCATCTGTATCCCCCTCCCCCCGGGTCGTGCCTGAAAATAGGCAGGATTTGTCTAGTGCACTTACCCGGTCAACAAAAGCTAAATAAATAAATAAATAAATAAACTTCCTACAGTCCTTTCTGATTTGCTCATCTAGCTCTCTATCCAGGTCATCCCCTTGTGCTAGTGGTCTGTATACTACCCCCATCCTCAGCGTCCTAACTTTTGAGTCCTGAAGCTGCATCCTTAGGACCTCGAATCTGCCTTCCTCCCCTTCCTCCTCTATACACCTTATCCCTCCCCATACATAGAATGCCCCCTCCTTTTCCATTAGTTCTATCCTTCCTGAATATTCTATGCCCTGGAATCATCATGCCCCAGTCATGGTACTGGGTGGCCCACATTTTCGTGATGGCTGCAATGTCCACTTCCCCCACTGCCAGGAGAGCTTGGAACTCAGCTGACTTATTATCTAGGCTCCTCACATTCAGCATGCCCACCCCTCCACCCCATTTCCTTCCTTACCTTTCCTTGGTCTTCCCCCCTCCTCCCTCTCCATGTGTCTCTACCCCAACTCCTACCCTGCTAACATGGGGGACAAGCTTGTCTGGCTCCCCTCTCTGGGATCCCTGCCTACCAGCTGTCCACTCACCACCCACAAACCTAGTTTAAACCTACCTTTGCTGCAATGTACTCCTCTATCCCCTGCTTTAATACTCCCATCCCCTCCCCACTCAAATGTAGCCCTGTCCCCTGTGTATAGATCGTTATTGTCCCAGTCTCTGCCCCAGCCACCCACTAACCCATATCCCTTGGATTGACACCATTCCCCCAGCCATGTGTTGAACTCTCTAATCTCTCTTCCCTCACTGTACTTGCAGGCAATGAAAGCACCTCTGAGAATGCCACCAATTCCTCCAACTCCTCACACAACCTTTCCAGCTCCTTGAACTTCTCCTCACAAATTCCACTGTCTCCCCTGCCAGGTCATTCCATCACATGTGTACCACAAAGATCTGGTTTCCTCTACCCCTTCCTTGTGCACTCCGGAGTTGATTGCCCCACCCTGCCTGCTGTTATCTGCAAGATCTACTTGTTCCCTACCGTCCCTCCCGCTCACTCAGATCCACCAACGAGGGATTGCTAGAGGTTCCCAGGGTTCGTTTAAAAACATCTGGGGCACGAGCTTTTTCTTATGCTGCCCCTACCCTGTGGAATTCTCTACCTCGTCGGATACGAAGCTGCCTGACCGTTGAAAGCTTTAAATCAGACAAAGGACCTCTGTGCGTAAACACTGAGGCAAGGTTACCCAAAGGGGCATTTGGCTGGGAAGCCAAGTTTCAAGAAAATACAAAGTCACACATGCCCCACAATGCAAAGCATCATGGGCTGCATATGCAAATCACCACAGAATGTTATGCTGGTCCAACTTTAAGCAGAATTGCATGGTGCCGGAAGGCCTCTCACACAGTTTAAATCAGAGTTCAAAACATACTTATTTCAAAAGGCTTATGGGGAGTAGTTATTGCACTGATTTGAAATTGGAATTATATTTTATTGTTGTTTGTTATGTTATATGTATGTTTTATACGTATTTAATTATTGTACAGCGCTTTGATTTCGAAAAGCGCTTAAAAATAAACTTTTACTTACTTACTTACTGTTATCCCAGGTATGGTCTCTACCCATATACAACTATGCCTTTCCCCCTTACTGTCCCATCTTATCCTTTTAATATGGAATCCCCAGCACTAGCATCTCCCCTCATTTTCCTCATCCTTGCCCCCACCCTATTACCACAGTACCTATTTCTAGAGGCTGCCACATTTGTAGCTCTGCCCTTCCCCTCTCGGTTCCTACCCCACCTGACCTGTTCCCCCTCTCTTTCACCAAGGTACCTATCTCTAGAGGCTTCCACCTTTGCAGCTCTGCACTTCCCCCCACTGTTCCCTCCCCCACCCTGATCTGTTTCCCCTCTCTTTCACCAAGGTACCCTATCTCTAGAGGCCACCACTTTTGCAGCTCTGCCCTTCCCCCTATGGGTCCCTCCCCACCCCCCTGACCTGGCCCCCTCTCCCTCACAGTTCCTTCCATCCTCCACATCCTTCCCAACCTCCCTGGAACCCCCTGCCCTTCCTGTTCTCCCCAGCAGCACTGCTCCTCTCCCTTCCCCTGCTTCCTTTGAGTGTCCTCCAGCATTGCTCCCCTTACCCATGTCTCCCTCCTCTGACTGACTACTGTTCCTTGTGCATTCCCCTCCCTGTCCCTCTTGCCCTTCCTGAAGCCCCCCCTCCTCCTACACCAATGTTGCCAGCACCTTACCTGATAGGGCCTCGGCCTCCCCCCTTTTCAATTGTTCTGCACTTTCCTTCATGCTTGCCTCTGTGTCGTCTCCTGTGTTCTCTTCTGCTCCCTTTTCCTGATCTTCCTCCCCATTTAGCGCCTCTAGTGGGGCAGATCAATTCCTCTGTTTTAAGCCTACTGCCTGTGCCCCTCTGGTCGATGGTCCTCCCCTTGGTCCCTCTTCCCTTGTCCTCTGTGCAGGTTTTGTACCTTCATATTGTATCACCTACGATTCCCCAAGATTCTCTTGTGCCCATTGCTGCTCCTTTATCTGGGATTCCTGTATCTCTTTAGTGCCCCCCTACAATCATGCTCCCAACTTCCTCCAGTCCCCATCCCACATTCCCCTTCCTATGGCTGAGTTTGCTCTTTGTCCCACTGCAGCTTCCCTTTTGACTATGTGTTGTACCCCCACAGTCCCCCCTCTAGCTGCTGTAGCACCCCCTGGGCAGGACCCCTCATGTCCTCCCATCTACTCCTCTCCCTTTACGAGCATAGTGCCCATCTCAGTCATCCCACCTTCTCCTTTAGCTGTGTAATCTGCCTACATACCATACATCCCCCCATTTTCCAGGCTATATTCAGTACCATGGCTGACCCACAACCAGTATACCCTATCACCCTCCCAAAGATGCTCCCAACCCTTGAGGCATTTGGACCCTACCCTGGATCTGCACTCACCCTGCTCCATTTGCCCCCCAATGTGGTCCCCCCCCACATTCTCCTCTTGCCTATGTTAAGCTTTTTTATAAGCCCAAGGGTGAGATTTTCCCTGTTTAAAAGCTATGTGTTTCCACGCCATGTGGCTTTCATACTTTTGGCCAGGGAATGAAATGGGCTGCACCTGGCAGTCCTGTCCACCAATCGTATGCTAGCTCCTCCCCTATAAATGTGCAGTATTCCAGGGTGGGAGGGATGAGAGAGGGTGGGATTTGGGACCTATCCTGACTTTCGTGAGAGTCAGTCAGTTCTGACCCTTCCTCCACCAAGACCTCTCAATCCCCACACAAAGGTACAAGGCCAAACTGCAGCTTTCTGTCTGAGTTCCACACCTGAGTGAATCTCACACTAACAGCTCCAAAATTCAAACAGCACAGATTAACTATCACAGCCCAGAATTCCCCAGAAACAGTTGTAACTGATTTAAATCCCCACCACCTTATCCCTCACAGCACACAAACAATTTCAACATCAAAATTAAACAGAAAAAAAATGAATATTTAAAAGGTATGTATTGGAAGTTCAGGTTCAGCTTTTGCTGCGTCCTCCTTCTATCATGTTCTGCTTATAATAAGACAGACAGAAATATTTAGAAATTAGTTTTCTCAAAATGCCACTCACACGAGTGTGACTGATGTCTAAAACCCCTCCTCAACTCCTCTTCCAGGGCTAAGTAACAAAACCCTGAGAAGACCTAGCCGCAGTACAGTAACTGCCATGTTAACAGAACTAATTATTGGGTAACTGCCATGTAAATATACTGTCACTAAAGTGTAACAAATGGTTAAATCAAATGTTTAGGTGGGGAAATCTTGTCTCTAGATTTGTAGGTGGGGAACTGTCATCTTTAGGTGGTGGAAATCAATAGTTGTCAAAACCTGCAAAGCACTCATTGCACTCCCACCTATAAAAGGTGCTACTCGTCCACAATACTGAACAAGCATGTGTCAATGCCAAATGTTCACCGCTGGTATTGCTGCTATAGCAGGTCTTGCTTGTACAAATATTCACTACATATTTACCCAGGACAGAGCAGATGAGATGCAAGGTCTCATTTTCAGTGGGGCCCTGCTTTTACACATTGTTAGATTGTAATTACCCAGGACAGGGCAGCTGAGAGTAATATTCTGCTTTTAAGTGGACTCCCCACATTTTGACCCCAGATGTCCAACAGTCTTTATATGACCTGATATTATGATCAAGACTGGTGGAATTTTAAAAATCCCATCTGAAAGGTGATGTCGTTGTGCAACTATGGAAACAAGTTTTTGGAGGGGATTTGAAAAATGACACCCACCATGTTCAGGAGGTGGGGTAACACAAGGGATATGTTGAATATCAGGGGCCAAAATCTGCAAAGAAATACAATTATGAGTTAATGTTGGAACTATTTGTTTCCTCATAACTTGATTTTTCACATTTTTACCCAACATAATCTTTTTGTGACCGCTTCTGAGCATGACAGGTGTCATTTATGAAACAATGGCTGAAACGTCATTTTGCACCACAAGTGTTATAACACATTTGGCTAGGATTTGAGAAATGACAGCTGTCACATTCATGAGGTGGGGTAAAAAAATGGCCACGTTGAAAAGTTGGGGTCAAACTATTGAAAATCACGACAGTTACAAGAGTGTGCTAAAGAATTGCAACGTGGACTCATAACTTTGTTTTTTGCTCATATTTTTACCCCAAATTTTCAACATAGCTTTTTTATAACCCCACATAGCCTTCTTATGAGCCCACCTCATGAAGTGGGGTGGAGAACATTTTCAAATCCTACCCCAAAGGTGGCTATATGCCACAAGTGTGAAAATACATTTTGGCCAGGATTTGAAAAATGTCCGCTGTCACATTAATAAAGTCGTGTGAAAAAATGGCTATGTGGAACACCTGGGCCAGGATTCACACAAAAAATGCAACGTGATGCACAAACGTTTGCCTGTAACTTGTTGTTCTGGTAGGCAATCAGGCTGTTCACAGTCGGATAGCATGGTGCACTATCTGACCGTGAACGGGAGCAGGCAGGGGCAGCACTAACCCAGGGTAAGCACCAGGAAGCCCAGTAGCACTGCCCCCACAGCCAGCCAGGAGAATGGGCTGGCAACAATAGCACACATGCGCTAAGCCCCTAGTCACTAAGGGAGCCATGCAGTTGGGCCCATTGGGCATGCAAGGTGCTATTGGCCATTAGCATTCATATTATGGGCCCATTTGCATGGCCCCCAGGTGGCTTAGCGCAGTCCCCCTCACCCATCAGCCCATGCATCACATGCAGCCACATTCCCTGGTAGTTTAATGGTGCCCTTTCCTGCCCCAATCGCTGACCCAACATGTTAAATTCATTTGCCATAATGTAGTGGTCTCTCCCTGCCCCCAAAAGAGGTAATGTAATATCACTTTATAGATCACAGGTGAGACGCCATCTGGAATACTGCACCGTGTTTACTAATTTTATTTTGTTTTACCCGATTACCTCAGTCCGCAGTTTGAAGTGTGAAGGCATGTCTGCAGTCCAGAAAGGATTACGGCATTGGAACCCTGGTGGGTAAGTAAGGGCTGGGAGGTGGGTGCTGAGTGGGAGAGTCAGGTTGGGGGGACCAACGGTGCAAAAGATATCAGTGGACAGTTTTCTTTTTTACAGGGTTAAAAACAAGCATTTGTCAATGCCGAATGTTGTCTTGCTGACAGTGGCATTGGTAGAGTTGAACAGATGCACAATAGGAATGGCAGTGAAGTATGAAAGTGACGTCAACCCCCGTCACCCTACAGAGACTGACAGGCACTGAGTGCCTTTGGGCATCGGCCATAATGTTCATAGCATTTCAGCTCACCCTACCCCTGCAGTGCGACAAATATCGTGTTGTACTTTGGGGTCCCTCGGGCCTTACTCTCACCCTTTCAGCCGTAACACTCATGGCATTTTACCTCACCCTATCCTGCAGACACTGGCAAGTGCTGAGGTGTGCCTTGGGTGTTCAGCTTTGCAGTCACTCCATTTCATGAGGACATTCGCTGAAATGAGTGCAGCATAGAAGAATGGGGTGAACTGTGGGGCCGAAGAGTCCAAGGCACACCTCGATGCCTGTCAGTGGCTTGAGGGTGGGGGAGATGGTATGGCATAAGCATGACAGCCGGCAATGCAAAGGCACACCCCTGACACCTGTCAGTCTGTACAGGGTGGGGCGTTATGGTTAGAAACCCTAATGCCCTGGTTGTTTGTTAGTATTTGCGCTACAAATTTGCAACACAGCATTTTTGTGACCCCCACCTCATGAAAGTGTTTGGCACCTCTGCTCACGAATAGTGGCGCTGTGATTTTGTTAATCTGTCCCGAATGTTGATTTCTCACAGCAACCGCGCCATTCTGCACCAGATGTGGAAAACACCATTCAGGCAGGATGTGAAAATTGACAGCTGTACCATTCATAGGTAGGTGTGAAGAGATGACAGTGCTGAAAATCTTGGTGAAAATATTAAAATGCTCGAATTCTGATTGCATCGTATAAACTCGTAATGCACACTTATGCTTACCGTCATTTAGTGGAATTATTTCACCAAATTTTCAACATAGTCATTTTGGTACCTCTGCTCATGAACAGTGTCACTATGATTTTCTTCATCTGTCCTGATTGTTGATTTCCCACAGCGATCGCGTCTTGAGACCAGTTGTGCGAAAACACATTTCGGGCAGGATGTGAAAAATGACAACTGTACTGTTCATAAGAAGGTGTGCAAAACTGACAATGTTGATAATGTTGAGTGAAAATATTACAAAATCTCAAAGTTACGAGTGCATGTGGAAACTGCACAACGCATGCTTGTAACATACTCATTTTGTGGATGTTTGTCACCAAATTTTCAACATAGTGATTTTAGGACCTCTGCTTATGAACAGTGTTACTGTCATTTTCTTAATCTGTCCTGCACACTGATTTCCCACAGTGACCACGCTATTCTGTGCCGGAAGTGTGAAAACACATTTTGGTGAGGATGTGTAAAATGACAGCTGTACTGTTCATAAGGAGGTGTAAAAAAATGTCAATGTTGAAAATCTGGAGTGAAAATATTACAAATTCGTGAAGTTACGGCGATGCGTGGAAACTGGGCAATGCACACTTGTAAAACAGTCATTTTTTTTGATTTTTTCACCAAATTTGCAATATAGGCTTTTTGAGAGCCCACCTCATGAACAGTGGCACTATCATTTCGTTAATCGATCACGAAAGGTGATTCCGTGCAGTGACCACAAAATCACCTTTCAGGATTGAATAACACCATGAAAGTGACTGAATTCATGAGGTGGGGTCCCAATAACCCCATGTTGAAAATTTGGTTCCAAAATTCCCAAAAATGCCCGAGATATGCACCAAAGTTAAAAAAACTTATTTATGCCATTATACAGCTTACCGGCATTTCTTCAGTTTGCGGTCAGCTTTGAAGAGTGAAGACGTGTTCCTGGTCCACCAAAGATTGTCGCACTGGGCTCCGGAGGTAAGTTTGGGGTAAGGCGGGGTGTGGGGAGGTGGAGTACGCAGTGGGTGGGTGCAGGTTGGGGGAGGGGGCACAGACACTGAGGTGCTGTTTTCTCCTTTACAGGGTTTTCAAAAAAAAAATCAGACATCGCAGGATGGTTATTCCTTTTAGCAGGTACTTTTGGCATGCTAGGTGGGCAGCCAGCATGCCACCTGCGTGTTTTGGGGTGGGGGGACTGGAGCGGATGGGATTGGGCACCCCTGTTGGCACATACTGGTGGGGGGTCTCATGAGCCGAGGGGGACTGGGCACTCCCTCGGCACAGAAGAAATGGGGGAGACATGCCAACGGGGATTGGGCACCCCATAGGCAAATTAAGTTAGGAAGGGGCATGCCAACAGGGGGATTGAGCACCCTGTCAGCTTTCTGACGGACTGTGCAAGGTGGCGGCTGCCCCTTGCCTTCCCGGTCACCATGTTGCTCACGGAGGACACCAGCAGTAACTGGCTGCTGCAATCAGGGACCACTCCATGGTGCTCCCTGACTGCAGCGGCTAATTTCTTTCAAGGTGGTGGCACGTTTTTGTAACTGCTGTCATAGACAGTGTGCTATGCCATTGGTGCCACAGAGCCCTGCCTGAAAAAGCAGTGGCACCGCTGGCTGCAGCAGGACCACACCTCCAAAACCCACTTCTTCACTGAAGCAACCACAATATGTTGTCTGCGCTGTGCGCGCAAGACAACATAAAAATTACAAGGGATGGATTTCCCCAGTATCAATGTTATGTTTGTGGGGAGGGGTGTTGAATGTTGAGAGGGAGGGTCGAGTGGGGGGAACAATTACAGGAGCAAAAATACGTAAAAATAAGATAATATACATTTTTTTTACCTTTTTAAAAACATCCATCCACCCCTGAAACATAGTCCCAGCACATCCCAGCACTGACATGTCATTTTAGGTTCTGCTATCTACAACAAAATACATTTATTTTCAACTAGCCTTTAAACCCTCTATTTTCCCAATTCCACCTCCATTTATCTGTTTCTTCATCTGTTTTTCCTTTTTATTTATTTATTGTAATCTCAGATAAACACCCTTGAGAACAAGTTCATTACATAGGTTTCACGTCAGAATTACATTAATAGTGATTTAAAAAAGACATTTAGGTATTCAGTAGAACTGTAAGTGCAGCTAATAACAAATAGGAGTCTAAGTATAAATTTAAATCTAAACAAAAAACAAAGATAGTGGGCTAAGTCAACAGGCAATTATAAGCACAAAGAGCATCTGAGAGGGTTAAGGCAGTTTATGGGAAAGAGAACAGTTTAGACTGGGGTGCCTGAAAGGTAGACAGAGGTACTGCCACAGACTGTGTTGTTGGGATGGAGGTGTTGTACAGGATTATAACAGCCCAGGGTGGCCACACCGCTCAAGAAAGAAGAAGCATCAGCCCAGTAAGGCCATGTCAAATCTTTCTTTTAGGGGTTGAGCTGAAGGCAGATGGAGAGGATTGTAGGAGGAAAAGAGAGGGGTAGAGGGAGTTTGATGGAGGAAGGATTAAGACACAGGATGGGAGAGAAACGCAGGTGCAGGATACTAGGGGCCATGTGGTCACGAGGAGTGCTGTCTGATATATAGGTAAAACAGCAATTGAGGGCTAAGGAAACAGTCACATCTGGCATTAGCATTGAGATGTTTTTGGAGCTCTCATTTGAAGGGCCTAATGCTGTTATAGAGGAGATGGCAGGAAGAAGATTATTAATCCATTTGGGAGCACGGTGGGCAAAAGCTCTTTGACCAAGGGAGGTGCGACACCTAGGAATTATAACTATACTATCTGAGCTTCTGGTGGAACGGCTGTTTTCATGGGGAGTAAGGAGCTTCTGGATGTCCGTCAGCATGAGGTCCAGACACACTTTCTTGGCCAGGAAGCACGTTTGGAACCTGAGCCTACCTGTGAACTGGAGCCAGTTAGCCTGGTCATATTGGTCACACTTACGTGTGAGCCGAACAGAGCCAGTTAAGAGTCAACAGGCTTTATTTAGAGGAACTTTTATACGGTGGAGGTCTATTCCTTCCCTTTTCCCCATTTTGTTTATTTTCTGTCTTTCCTACATTCAAGAGATGGAATGTTTATTATGGATGGAATACAATAATTTGAGTCTCTGCTCAGTTCTACGGGCAGAATTTTCACCTCCACAGTCTCGCAATGGAAGGCCTCAAATGGAACCAGGGCTTTTGTTTTATCTGTAGCAGGTTAAACAGCAGAGATTTCCCTAGTAAACAGGTGAGGGTAGAAAGTGGATTTTTTCATAGTCAGCAAAAATGCCAGAAATTAAAACTGTAAGTATTGTCATACTTCATTTTTATGTTGTCTTGTGCATGCGTAAGCAACGTTTTGTGGCAGTAGAAGATGGTAGTAGGAGAACTGCAGAGATGTGTCAGTTTTGGCGAATGCAGGGCATGCTTTAGAAGGTGCGTCCCTCATTCCCCAATTAGCGAGCATGCTAGCCGTGACACAAGTTTAACGCAGTGCCACCAACCTGAAACAAATTTGCCACTTCAGTCAGAGACAAGCTCGTCATGCGGTGGCACAGATGACACGCCTCTGCTACGGGCCTTTCTTGGTGAAACATTTCATCAACATGGCGGAGGTGGCAGGAGCGCAAACCTTGTAACCTCTCTGCCTCACCACCCCACCGGTCCCTGCCTGAACAGTGGGAGGAGGCGCTTTCCTCACCTGCCTCCTCCACATCCTGCTGTGTTCAGGCTGTAAAGTTTATCCCAGCCATGTGAAGCAGGCCACAGCCAAACCTCTGTACGGGCTGGGAGTATTAAGTGCCCGGAGGCACTTGTACTGTAAGTGCAATCCCAATCCCGCTGGCGGATGCCCACCTGGTGACATCGGGGTGTTTAATGACCCCCAAAACATCCTTTAATGTGGCATACTGGGAGCCCACCCCAGTGTGCCACACTCTGCTGTTGTATTTTCCACACCACCCCCGCATCAGATGCAGCCCTCCACATATCTTCCAACCGGAGGGCTAATCCCAGGTCGGCACTTATCCCCCATTGAGTGGCCAGCACTGAGGCCAACCCCAATGTGCCGACATCAGAGTTTCCTTGTGAAAAAAAAACAGACCCATGATGTCTTTTTTTTTTAATTAACCTGAAAAACAAGAAAATGGTCCCTCGTTGTTGCCGGCGGCCCCATCCACCAACCCGCACCATCCCTCTGAGCACCCCTCCTCACCCATACATACCTGCAGAAGTTGGGATCAGTGATCTTCAGTGGACTGGAAACACGTCTGCACTCTTCAAATGCCGACCGCAAACTGAAGAAATGACGATAAGTCCTATAATGGCAATCAATGGGGGGTTTCAATTAGGTGGATATTTTAACCATTTTTGGGAGTTTTGGTCCCAAATTTTCAACATGGGGTTCTTGAGATCCCACCTCATGAATACAATCACTGTCATTTCATTATTTGCTCCTGAAAGGTAATTTCACAGTCACTGCATGGAATCAACTTTTGGGACGGAGTAACGAAACGACACTATCACTGTTCATGAGGAGGGCTCCCAAAAACCCTATGCTACAAATTTAGTGAAAAATTCCAAAATGACTGTGTTATGAGTGTGCATTGCACGGTTTCCATCACACTCATAACATTGACAAGTTTTAATATTTTTGACTCCAGATTTTCAACATTGCCATTTTTTAACATCACCTTATGAACAGTACAGTTGTCATTTTCACATCCTGCCCAAAATGTGTTCGCACATGTGGCACCCAATAGCGTGGTCGCTGTGGGAAATCAATGTTTGGGACAGGTAACAAAATCACAGTGACACTGTTCATGAGTGGAGGTTTAAAATGCCTATCTTGAAAATTCTAAGTTAAAAATCCCCAAAATAATTACAAGTATTTGGTTCATGCTATGCAGTTTCTATGCATGCTTGTGACTTCAATTTTTCATATTTTCACACCAGATTTTTTAACATTGCCATTTTTTAAACTCCCTCATGAACAGTACGGTTGTCATTTTTCACATTCTGCCTGAAATGTGTTTTCACACCGGTGCACCAAATGGCACAATCGCTGTGTAAAATCACCTTTTGGCTATAAACTGATAGTACCACTGTTCATAAGGTGGGGTCACAGAAATCCCATGTTAAAAATTTGGAGTGCAAATACCAACAAATGCCTGGCATGTTAGGGTTTCCAACTGTAATGCCCCACACTGTAGAGAATGACAGGCATGGGGGGTGACTTAGGATTGTCGGCTGTAACCATAACTTACATATGCTGTTCCAGTTAATAGATTTAAATAGCTTTAAAGTTTTTGAAGTGACGTATCAAAGGTCATATCATTCAAATGTTTATGTTCATGTTGCTTAAAGGAAAAACTACACCCAAAACCTGAAAAATATATGTTGTGCAGAGTATTTTAATTTGTATTTGAAGTTCTTGTTTCCTTCCTCTGATTGGTATTAGGAGTTTTCCCAAATTAGTCTGCTAGCTTTATGCTAGTTTTACGACCCTGGGGATCTCCATACCTGATAGCGTAATTGTATTTCTGGTGCCCACAGTGCATTTTGTCTCATGTGACTGTGATGTAAGAGAGACCCAACATTCAGCACATGCATGCCAAACTAAATATCTTGGAAGCTTTACAAGCTGCACAAAAATTACCAGCAGCAAAGTTTTTCAGGACAGTAAAACCTTTAGGATGAGGGTGGTCGCCAAGCTGAATTCTGCAGATTTTAAAATATAGCCATCTCTATTGTTGTGAACTGATTGTAATGCAATGCTTTCTGTTGGATTTATGGGCTCTGCTACATCACCATTACATGAAACAAGGTGCACTGTAGGACAAAGAAATGCAATAAAACTATTTGATATGGTGATCTCCAGGGGCTCATAAAACTACCTAAAGCTAGCAGGCTAATTTAGGAAAAACTCTAATACCAGTCAGAGGAAGGAAATGCTAGAACTTCACATACAAATTAAAACACTCTGCACAACATATATTTTTCAAGTTTTGGGTGTAGTTTTCCTTAAATGTACTTTCTTTTGAAATCAAATAAAATGTATGATAAAAAATTTAGGCTCAAAATCTGAAAAATAACAAAGTTATACCACTTATTGCAATTCGGCACACATGCTAGTAAATGCAGAAATCTTAAATATGTTTTTATTATTTGTCGGCTGTAATGCTCACTCATTTCCACCCCCACACCCCACCCTGCAGCCAGAGACAGGCATCGAGGTGTGCCATGGGCTCTTTGGCCCCAAAGTTCACCCCATTCTCCTATACAGCACCCATTTTGGTGTATTTCTTTATGGAATTGGGTGAGCGTAAGGCCCGAAGACCCCGAGGCACACCGTGACACTTGGTGTCTGCAGGGTAGGGTAAGGTGAAATGGCGTGAGCGTTATGGCTAACAACCCAAAGGCACACCTCAGTGTCTGTCAGTCTCTGCAGGGTGGCATGGGGTTGGCTTCAGTTCAATACTTCACTGTCATTCCTATTATGCATCTCTCGAACTCCTTCACTATTAATGCTAGTGCTAGCAAGATGACATTCGGCATTGACAAATGCTTGTTGTGTTTCCTTCTTGGGACAGTGCCACATTTGAGAGGTGTGTCAGGGATGAGTCCAATGCAGAGCTCTGTACAGTGGGCTTGACCCTGACACACCAGTTACCGCTGAAGCCGAGTGTAACAGCTGTCGGAATTTCACAGCAGGGAGCTGGCCACACTTGAGAGAAATGAACCTCACCAGTAAGAAAGTGTGCTTCATTCCTCTCATTTGCATAGCTGGCATTGCAACTCTGCAGACCCTTCCGCTCCCTCCCACTGCTGCAGTCCATCCTGTACTCTCTATTCCCCCATGGGCTTGGCATCTTTTATTTAACTCTCCCGCTCCCTTCCCTTGCTGCTGTCCTCCCCTCTCCCATCCAAGCCCCAGGCATATGATCAAACCCACCCACTCCCTCCCACTATGTGCTGTCCACCCACACCCTTCATTCCCATGCTAACATCAGGGTGCCCAATCCCCTTGTTGGCATCATGTACTCCCCAAACTCGTGTGGCACACAGGGAGCCCACCCCAGTGTGCCCAAATGTATTTTATTTTTTTTTAACCTGTAAATAAAGAAAACAGTCCCTCGTCATCTCCCCGGTCCCCCTCCCCAGCCCCACCCTCCCACTGAGCACCCGCCTCCCCTGCCCCATACTTATCCTAGGAGGTCGGCGCTGTCATATTCCTTACAATGGCTGTCAATGTGAAAAATCTGGTACCCAAACTGGAGAATGCATGATTCTATTGGTGGGACCACATCTCACCATCCTCTAGCTCTCCTAGATCATGGTCTAAAATATGGAAACATTTGTATAAAACCATCGAATGGAACAGATATTGATACATGCAATTTCATATCAATTACGACCTCTACTATGCCCCAGAAAAACTTCACAAACTGAGTCCTCTTCCCACAGATCTGTGCCCCAAATGTGCCAAAGTTGCTAGATGTTTAATTCATATGTTATGGGCTTATAGGAAAATCACTCCCTTCTGGTCTGTGATCCAGGCTTGGCTTGATCCTCTTGTTAAATCTTGCTGCAGTGTTTACCCTGAGATTTGTATAACAGAAGATTCACAGGGCACATATTGTACTGATTTCTGCCTGTGCTAAAAAAGTCATACTTAGACATTGGGTAGACCAACTTATGCCTAGTCATGTGAAATGGTACAAAGAAATTGCGTTTGCTCTGCAAGCAGAATGAATAATAGCAGGTATGCGTCATCAGCTGAGTAAATACAAATCAACCTGGGAGCCCCTGTTTACCTTATTATCAATCTCATGATCTCACAACCCCTTCTTCCTTAACATTTAAATACTAAGGGATTCCCTGAGAGGGAGTTCCCTTACTATATAACTCTCCACTGCTACAGTGTACTCTTGAATTTCAATCCTTCGATTACTAGCTATCTTTGCAACATCCAGTGGCAAGGTGAGATGGGGAGGGGTAGCTTAGGGAGGGGTGGGTAGTTATGAGTGTTAACTTGTTCATATAACAGAAACAATTCTATCTTTTTCTCCTGTACTAATCATACAACTGGTTAGAGACCTTTCTGTATAATCACTGCACTTGGTGTCACAAACGCACTCAGCAGGTCAAGCCCTCTGCTCCCACAGTGCCAACCTCTGAGCGCAGTAATGTGAACAGGTAACAGACAGGGTAACCCTCCTGTCTGCTTGTGAGTCTGAATCACCTTTAGTCTCAAGTTCTGGGGGGATTCAAACTATGAACCTTATGCTAGCATACCCAAAATGTACAGATTCAGATAATCTTCTCTTCAGGGGATGCAAGATATCTTTTGCCTAAGGGCACCTAACTAAGTATCCAAAATGAACCCTTAAAACTCTATAAAAGACCTTAGGTATATTCTTACCTTTTCACAATTTGGTAACACCATCAAGCTCTCGAACAGTTTTGTCAGTCTTAACCCTCTATACATCACTTGCAAAAGAAAGAATGGATAGACCCAGGCAGTATCTTTCAGATAAAAGGTTTACTTAAAAATGGATAAAAATATGTTAAATGTAAACACAGAACAATATATCAAAGAACATACAATCACATAAAGAAACACAAGGAAAACTACAGAATAACTCCTACCAACATATAGTTAGATACTTTTCTATCTAATGTATTGCCTCTAAGTGCTTATCAGAGAGTTGTTTCTTAAGATCCCAAGAAGATATGTCACTAAGATCAGACACAAGTCCTAGGTTAAACTGTGTCTCTCTCTCTCTCACACCCTTCCATGATGTCATCCAGCTCCTCCTTTAGAATATAAAATTATGCAAACAATGATCTTCCTGTCAGAGATATTTTAAATACTGTGACTTCAGCAAAAACTAATTTCCCAAATTATGACAGCCTTTAAGCAAACCTTTGCTTTGCTCTTGTGTAGTTTCAGTTCCAGCAGGTCCAGATTTCACAACTTTTCACACCATTGGTATAAAATGTTTTCCTCTAAGACGCATAAAAGTTTAGGAGCCCTATATCCTGGCAGCTGGGTCAGTTCTAATTAAGATAGAAAAACAGGAGACCCTTAATTAAGTCTCTCTAGTCTTTTAATTACCTGCTGGTTTCAGGTCACTTGACACTTCACTGACCTGGGGGAAGGGGCACCCATAGCACAGGTTGTCTCATGTGAGACACTCACATACCACATTCTATATTACAAACATCATAGAACAATCATAACAAGCAGGCCAAGCATCACAATCCTCCCCACTTAGACTGAATTTGGGGGCTCTATCCCCTGCATGGGATGAGCTTCCCAAGTCAGTTCACTCCTCATATACATGCAACAGGCCATCAGAGTTCTGATTGGTCACTCCAGCTCTATGTAAGCTCGTCATGTCATACCCTTGCAAGACAAGGCTCCATATCAATAATCTACCATTAGTTTTTTCCCCATTTGTGTCAGCCAAACCAGGGGGTTGTGGTCCATTTGTACCTCAAAATGCTGCCCATAAAAGTATGGCTCTAACTTCTTTAGGGCCCCACACTATGGCAAGACACTCTTTTTCCACAGTAGAGTAAGCCTGCTCCCTGGGAAGTAACTTTTTACTCAGGTACACTACAGGGTGATCTTTCCCCAGATTGGATGTCTGACTCAGTACTGCCCCAATACCCACATCTGAGGTGTCAGTCTGAACTATAAAGGGTCTGCTATAGTCAGGACTTGTCAACACAGGAGCACTGCACAGTGCCTCCTTCAGTGTGGTAGATACTTTTTCACAGGCTGGTTCCCAGGTAATTTTCTTAGGCATCTTTTTTTTTACCAGGTAAGGCAGGGGAGCAGCCAGAGCACTGTAATTGGATACAAATTTCCTATAGTACCCTGTTGTCCCTAGAAAACTCCTGACCTGCTTCTGCATTTCTGGGCTGGGTCATGCCTTGATCACCTCTATTTTTACTTGGTTAGGATGGAGCTGCCCTCAGCCTACAATGTGCCCAAGTTATGCCACTTCAGCCATGGCCACCTGGCATGTCTCAGCTTTGACTTCAGTGAGCCCGGCCCTCTGTATCCTGCTGAGCACTTCCTAAGGTGGGACAGGTGTTCCTCCTATCTGGCACTAAAGATGACAATGTCATCCAGGTATGTCACAGCGTATTCCTCAGCACCATTTAACACCTGGTTCACAAACCTTTGGAAAGTGGCCGGGGCATTCTTCATTCCAAAAGGCATTACTTTAAATTCAAATAAGCCTATCAGAGTGATGAAGGCCGAACTCTCCCTAGCTCTGTCAGTTAACTCTACCTGCCAATAACCCTTTGTCAGGTCAATAGTCGTAAGGTATGTTGCCCCTCCCAACTTGTCCAGGAGTTCGTCCATCCGGGGCATTGGGTTGGCATCTGACTTCATGACTGCATTCAGTCCATGATAGTTCACACAGAAATGAGTAGAGCCATCTGGCTTGGGCTCAAGGACTATGGGTGAGGCCCAAGGGCTGTGGGATCTATGGATTACCCCTAAATCCAGCATTTCCTCCACCTCCCTCCTAATGTCCTTTTGGACAGCCTCTGACACTCGATATGCTGTCCGCCAAATGGGCGTCTGTGTCCCTGTCTCCACATTGTGCGTCACTAAGGGGGTTAGTCCAGGCTTGGTGCTAAACAGTGGGCCAAAGTCTGCTAGAACCTCCCTTACTTCCCGGATCTTGTCTGGGGCCAGCTGGGGAGACAATTTAACTGCCTCCACAGAGGACTCCCACTTGCTTTCTTCCAGCAAGTCCAGAAAGGGGTCTCCTTCGTCCATCCTTTCCCCAGGACTACATACTGCAAACAACATGTCAGCCCTATTAGCATATGGTTTCATCATGTTGACATGGTACAATCTTTCTTTATGTCTTCTGTCAGGTAACTCTATGATGTAGTTCACGTCATTTACCTTTCTAACTTTTGTACAGTCCTGCCCACTCAGCCTGCAGCTTGTCTTTCTGGACTGGAATAAGGACCATGACTTCCTGACCCACCGTATGCAGCAAGCTCTGGCTCTGTGGTCATACCACACTTTTTGTTTCTGTGGGAAGCTGCAGGTTGCTCTGGGCTGTCCCCATAAGCTCCTTCAGCCTTTCCCTAAACCTAAGGATGTAGTCCACTATGGGAGTGCCCTGGGTGGCATGCTTGCCTTCCCAGTCCTTATGGATCAAGTCTAGGGGCCCACATACCCAAAGTCCATGTAAGAGCTCGAAGGGGGAAAATCCTGTTGACTCTTGGGGCACCTCCCTGTATGCAAATAACAGGTGGAGAAGGTATTTCTCCCAGTCCCTCCCATGCTGTCCAGCAAACACTTAGAGCATTGACTTCAGGGTACCATTAAATCTTTCTACAAGCCCATTGGTTTGCGGGTAATAAGGTGTCATATGCATCTGCACCACCCCACACTTCTCCCACAAACATTTCATCAGGTCCAACATGAAGGAAGCCCCTCAAACGGTGATAACCTCCTGCAGAAACCCAACACAGAAGAAAATTCCAAGTAAAGCATCTGCCACTTTGTCCATCCTCAGTGAGGATAGGGCAACTGCCTCTGGATACCGGGTGGCATAATCCACCACAGTCAGGATGAACCTCTTCCCAGAGGAGCTGGAGGTATTTAAAGGCCCCACAATATCCATTCCAACCCTCTGGAATGGCTCCTCCACTATGGGCAATGGAATTAGGGTGGCTTGGGTTTTCTTACCTGCCTTCCCTATTTCTTAGCACCGGTGACAAGACCTGCAATACTCCTTCACCTGCTGGGTGAAGTTGGGACAATAGAAATTCTGGACCAACTGCTACATAGTGCGCGCAATTCCCAGATGACCAGACAAGGGCATATCATGTGCAATCTTGAGCAACTGCTCACGGTACCCCTGGGGAACGACAAGCTGTCTGCCTATCACCCCTCCCTCTGTCTTTGCATCCTGACTATACATTAGTCCATTTTCCCAATAAACCTTATGTTTACCATCACCTCCCTGTGCTCTGTCAGAGTCTGTCAAAGCTTTCAGCTTCTCTAGACTAGGGTCACTTTCTGAGCAGCTGCAAACTCCTTACATATCCCCAAGTCATGGGACAGGTCCCCTTCAGTCTCTAAACTAGGGTCCGTCTCTAGCACTAGCATCAGGGCACTCAGGATCACTGTCATCCCTAACCCTCTGACAATGGGTCATCTCTCCTTCTTCGGAGTAATCCTCCATAACTCTGTGGTTAACTGCTACTGGGGAAATTTCTACCCCCCTTTTCATTAGTCTCATATCAGGAGACACAGGCTGGGGTACCAGCCTACCAGTGGTTTCCACAATGGCTTCTGTGAGGTCCAGGGAACTACAATTTCCCCTTGCCACTTGGCTATGGGTAACTGCACACACCATCCCCTGTTTGAAATTGTTGCCAAGGATGACGTCAACTGCTAAAGTTCTGACAATAGCCACCTGTTACACAGTTCCCCCTGTTTCACCCCAGTCTAGGAGAACACTGGTGAGTGGCAATGTTTTCTCCTCACCAGTGAAATCTTGCACAGTTACAAATTCATTGGGTATAAGCTGACCAGGCTCTACCAGATCCCCTTTACCAATGTCAGGGATACTCCCTGTCCCTTAACCTTGTATCTGTACACTGTTCACCATGTGGGTGCATGTGTTCCCTCATGTTCACAGGCATGCTTCCAGGGGCACATAAATAACCCACTTCTTTACTAGCCCCATTCTGCTTATTGCTTGTCCTTTTGGGGCACTGTCTGGCAATATGCACAGTTTCTTTACAGATCCAACATTCATTTCTTTTCTCAGATAAATCTTTTCTCTGAAACCTGGGGCTAACTGGTTTTGGTGGAGGCAGTGAGAGTTTTAGCTGCCCTGAAGGCGTGTGTTTCCCTTTCTGTGCTGCTGTGCCTGCCCCATTCACTCTCACAGCAGGTCTGTTCTTGGCATAGTGGTTCGAGAGTTCAGCAGCCTCCTGCACTGTTTTGGGATGTCGGTCCTCCAGCTAGGTTTTCAGCTCTGCTGGACATACCCAAAAAAACTATTCTTACAAAATAGCATTTTCAGTTTTATCTACAGAGTTTGCATCATTTCCCTCCCACCAACATTTTAAACACTGACATTGTTTCATGGCTAGCTCGTCTAGCTCATGTCAGGGCTTCTCCTGAGCTTACAAAATTTAGCTCTGTATACTTCAGCAGTTAAATCAAACTTTTTAAAAGTGCAGCTTTAAGTTTGCTGTAATCATTACTGTCCTCTTTGTCCATTTGACTCAATGCATCCCGAGCTTTCCCAGTAAGTAGCAGGAATAGCTGGAAGCTCCAGGGTCCTCTAGGAAGTTTTGCCTGAATACAAACTTTTTCAAAGGCATTTAAAAAGGCATCCCTATCTCCCTCCCCCCTTTAAGTTCTGCTATCAATTTGGAATTCAATTTGTAACCCAGTCCTGTAGTTTCAGTTAAACCCAAGCCACTTACCTGCTCTGGTGCTGGTGGTTGGAGTCGTACCTTCTCCAGTTCATGTTGCCTCTGGTGTTCATGCTCTTCATAGTCAGCCTCCTGCTGTTCCCAGTCAGCCTCTTACTGTTCTCGGCTCCCTCTTCTCCTCCACAGTTCATTTCACTCTCTCCTCTTCTCGCTGTTCTCACTCCGCCTCTCGCCGTTCTCATTCAGCCTCCCTCTGGAATGCTAGCTCCATTCTGCTTAACTCAATCTGCAGCCTGATTGCTTCTGGCTCCAGAATGCTGGTGACATTCCCCTACTGCTGTGGCCCTTTGCTGGCACTGGCCCTGCTGTCATCCTCAATGGATCTTGACACTGCACCGGCTGCTGGCCCCTCCATGCTCAAAGTTTGATCCCTTACAGTTACAGTCAGTGACTCGATGCTCTGGGCATCTGCTGCCATCAAGGCATCCATGAGGTTCTGCTTGTTGGCTCTCCCCTCATACAGGACTCCTCTGTCCTGGCACAGTTGCCTCAAGTAGTCTACAGTGTACCCGCTGTAGTTGGAAGCCATCTTCTTCCCTAACTATGGCTACTCTAACTTGCACTTTAGAAAAAAAATAAAATGGGTAGGAACTTGACTGTTAGCAAAATGATATATTTCTGTTTCCTATTTAAAAAATAAATCACTGCCTTATTTTGCAAGTAAGCTGTACAGTATTAAGCTGACACACTGAATGGTTTAAGCTTGTGTTACCAAATGTATCCACACTGCTGCCAACCAATCTGTTACAAATGCACTCAGTAGGCCAGGCCCTCTGCTCCCACAGTGCCAACCTCCGAGCGCAGTAATGTGAACAGGTAAGAGACAGGGTAACCCTCCTGTCTGCTTGTGGGTCCAAATCAACTTTACTCTCAGGTTCTGGGGGGATTCAAACTGTGAACCTTATGCTAGCGTACCCAAAATGTACAGACTCAGATAATCTTCTCTTTGGGGGATGCAAGATATATTTTGCCTAAGGGCACCTAACCAGGTATCCAAACTGAACCCTTAAAACTCTATAAAAGACCTTAGGTATATTCTTACCTTTTCACAGTTTGGTAACACCATCAAGCTCTTGAACAGTTTTGTCAGTCTTAACCCTCTATACATCACATGCAAAAGAAAGAACTTGGAAGACTCAGGCAGTATCTTTCAAATAAAATGTTTACTTAAAAATGGATAAAAATATGTTAAATGTAAACACAGAACAATATATTAAATAGCAAACAATCGCATGAAGAAACACAAGAAAAACTACAGACAAACTCCTACCAACATACAGTTAGATACTTTTCTATCTAATGTATTACCTCTAAGTTCTTATCAGAGAGTTCTTCTTTAAGAGCCAAAAGATATGTTACTAAGATCAGACACATGTCCTAGGTTTAACTGTCTCTGTCACACTCCTTCCATGATGTCATCTAGCTCCTCCTTTTAGAATATAAAATTATACAAACAATGACCTTCCTGTCAGGAGATATTTTAAATACTATGACTTCAAACAATGACCTTCCTGTCAGGAGATACAGTATTTTAAATACTGTGACTTCAGCAAAAACTAATTTCCCAAAGTTTGACAGTTTTTAATTAAGTCTTTCCTTTGATCTTGTGTGGTTTCCTGTTCCCACGGCAGGTCCAAGATTTTGCAACTTTTTACACTGTTGGTATAAAATGTTTTTCCTCTAAGACGTCATAAATGTTTACGACCCCTATATCCTGGCAGCTGGGTCACTTCTAATTAAGATAGAAAACCAGGCGACCCTTAATTAAGTCTTTCTAGCCTTTTCAATTACCTCCTGGTTTCAGGTCACTTGACACTTCACTGACCTGGGGAGGGCACCCACACCACAGTATTTCTCATGTGAGACACTCACATACCACATTCAATATTGCAAATATCATAGAACAATCATAACCAGCTGGCCAAGCATCACACTTGGTACTGCTTAATATGCCTCAACCTTAATAATAAAGTATACTTAATTTAAAAAAAATTCTTTCCTAAATATGACAGCTCATCAAAATATTGTTCAGGCAGACTTCTCCTCCCACCAGAAGTTTAACTACCACAATACATACCTGCCACATAAACTATGCAAGGAAACATTTGGCATTGACAAATGCTTGTTTAAATGTATGTATAGTAAGTGCATAAAAGGATAGTTATGAGGGCAAATAACATTTATTTATTATTTTTAAATTTAAAAGAGCAACCAGCACCTTGAGAAGAACTTTGAAATGCATAATATTTGGACACAAAGCAGCTTACATTTCACATTAGCTCTGTATTTCTTATCACCATTATTAATTACTGATGTCAAATGCATTAAAACAGGATAGCTGTTCACTGAGCATTCATCAGCTCCTATTGTTTCTACCCAACCTGAGGCCATATATTCCAAGCTTAACGCCGGGTGCAAACTGACTAGTGGTAGCCATTTGTTATGAGCATACAATGAGCAGCTATGTGTGAGCCTATCTGCCCCGCTGGCAAAATAACAGGCTTTGTTGAGTACCATCCTTACTCTGGAGAGGGTTGTGTCACAAACTGCCCCATATACTGGGAGACCACAGTCGATGAGCGGTAGGATTGTACTGGAGACTACCAAGCATCTAGCCTCCTGGGTGAAGTTAAGGCATTGCCTGTAGAGAGTTCCTAACTTTCTATTGACCAGATTTATGGTTATGTCGACATGTATACATAATGAAAGGGTGTCATCCTGGGTGACACCCAGGTACTTGAAGAAATCAACCTGATCCAAGGTAGTTCCATCTGCATTATAGGTAGTGAGGGGAGGAGCCTTTTTCTTCAGATGTGGCCCAGCAAACAACATGGTATTTGTCTTCTTTTAGTTCAGGACCAGTTTATAGACTCTGAACCAATCCTACAGAGACTGGAAGATGCTTTGTAGATCTCTGGAGAGTTTCTCATGATGTTGACTGCTGTTGAAGATCACCACAACATCAACATATAAAAATACTTTCAAGAGAGGATAGGCTTCACGGAGTCTGTTTATAAACAGGCTAAAGAGGAGAGGGCCAAGTATTAACCCTTGAGGGACACCAACTGAGACATCATTAGGGCTCAAGAGAACTCCATCAATCTTTACCATTTGAGTATGTCCTGTGAGGTAGCAATGGAACCAGGCTGAGGTTTTGGAAGAGGCCCAGGAAGGAGAGCCTGTCAAGCAGTAGTGAGTGGTTCATGAGGTCAAAAGCTTTGGTCAGATCTATGTAGGTGGCTCCAACCAGATGACCTTTGTTGAGGGCCTCATGCAGGTGCTTGGTGTATTCTATTAGTGCAGTGCCAGTGCTGTGTAGCTTCCTGAAGCCATGCTGCTGATTACACATTAATTCATACTTATTTAGGTAGAGGACGAGTTGATCTTAGACTATTCTTTCAAAGCCTTGGAGAGAGGAGAGGATTGAGATAGGCTGATAGTTGGCTACACTGGTGCAGTCTCCACTTTTGTGTACAGGGGTTATTATTGCTGCTTTCCAGAGATCTGGGAACTGGGAGTATTGCAGCGAGAGGTTGAACATCTTAGTCATTGAAAATGCAAGTTCTTCATTTGCCAGGGCCAGCAACTTATAGTCACTGAATAACTCCCCACCCTCATTTTCCCCAGTACCCTTTTATATATTTGAGAGTTTCCTTTATGGTGACATGTTTGAAGTAGAATTTGGGAAGGTCAGTGTTTGGACCGGGTGGGTTGACCAGGGCATTCCCCATCATGCCCAGCAGGTGCAGTGTCAGGCAGGAGGATCGAGCTCAGGTCCGAGAGGTTGTGTTGAAAGCATTTAAATTTCAGCTGGGTCAGTGATTACACTCCCATTAGTTTTGAGAGTTGTCAGAGAAGATTTGTCATTATTTTCAAGGAGGTCTTTTAGGTTATTCCAGAATTTCTCTTCCGTTATTCCAGTAGTTTGTTTGCTGGTCTTTGTAAAATGCCACTTTAGCCTGTCTTATCTCTCGGCGCACTTATTACTGAGCTTTTCCATATTTCTGCAGGTCACCTGGTGAACCTTTGTCCTTGCACAACACTAAACGTTATCCCTGCCACGCATGAGGGAAAGGAGTACCGGGTGATCCATCCGGCTGAGGTACCTCGTGTTGCATGATATGCCTAGATCCATTTATGTGGGTTTGTACTGTATATGCTGTAATGTACTTTCAGAATTAAGACACTGTCTCTTTAAACGGCTTTTAAGAATGAGCCTACAAAAATAGCCTTAATTGTTCTAATGGCTATTTTTGAGTCTGGTACATTTCAGATAAGGGAGACAGTTTTGTTGAGCCAGGAAAACATTACTCAGAGAAAACTGGGTATCTAGCTTTCCATGACAGGAAGCGGTCAGGGGGATGACCCAGGGTTCAGAGGTTAAGACAAATGCATGGACCAGATGTTGCTGGGATTGACATGGAACCACAGTGACACCTGCAGGAAAAGACAAACTATTGTACCCTGATATCTGTATTGTCTTGGAGCCATTTAACCCCACCCCAGAGGGGAAAAAAGGTGGATGTATCCAAAAAAATGATCATCATGTACAGTATATTATCAGACACATTTTGAATACAGGGCAGTTGATAAACAGTTTAGCTGGGGGTCAGATCGCCTGGTCCAGTTGGCATATACTTGAAGACCAGAAGTATATGTGTAGGCCTGGAAAAATCTCTAAAACCAGACCTGAATGTGTGTGGAAAGTTTGACTTCTCACATGCTGAACAGAAAATTCTGATTCTAAGTCAGAATTTTGGAAACCAAGACTTTCCACCAAGGAAAGCGCCTGAAGACTTTTTTTAAAGGACATTCAGAGGAACTGACTGGGAATAAATACTTGCTACAGAACTGTTGCTTAAGGATTCATCTCTACAAGGACATTTAAAATCTTGTCTGGCCTCTAACATCAAAACAAGGTATAGATTAGAATAACAGTATCTAGTGTTTTCTGTAAACCATCCAGTTTTACTTTTGTCATTGTCTGCATTTCGAAGTTCTTCCAAATTGTAGACTTTTCTGTATTGCTCTTATTTTAAGCATATGACTTTCTTATCAACTCTGCCTGGGGTCTGATTGTGTGATCTAACATTTTAACAGAAGGGTTTTGAAAAGACTGTGTGCTTTGAAATATAGTATCACTCGACTGCTCATATAAAACAACTTAGGCAAGATGTAGCCAGTAGCATGGTGGATTCAAATACTGAAAGTAGTAAAAGTCAAGGGAACACAAAACTACAGAATCCACCCTCCCACTGGGAAAAGGAAGGTTAAGTAAGTCTTCTGAAACCCTTATTCATGCTCACGAGTTCCTGAATAGGGGGATCCTCTCTGCAAACAGATCCTACTGGACTGCCCCAGGTTTTTAGGGCTAAAGGCTCATGACACCTCATATTGTGCATTTCTTTAAGGGGAAAATTTGTTGCAGGCATCTGTGAATTGGGTTACAAGGTACTTGAGGGCCTTGTTAATATCTGGGTTGGTCTCCAGATAACTCCAGTCAACTCTGCCAAGTGAACCTTGAAGGCGTGATTGTGCCTTTCATAATACCCTGTTTATAGTGGTTTCTGAAGGGGCTTAGGTGCTGGGCTGTCTATACACATTGGACTGGTGAGTGGTCACTGATAGCATCTGGTTGGATGGAGACCTGGATTAATCTCTCTGGATGTGACTAGGATCCAGTCTGTTAGGTTTTGTCCCCATATTATAGTTGATCTGGGTGCAGTCCATCACTAGTTGCATTAGGAAAAGGCTGGCTACCAAGTCCTTGTGACAAGACTTGATTTAGCTGCCCAGTAATATTGAAGTCCCCAGTGACTACCGCTTCTTGTTTAAGCATGTTTGTTTGAAGTACCTGGCAAATGTTGCAATGCTGGCTGTTTGCCTGGTGGCAAATGAACTGATAATATATGGAGAGATTTTGTCCACACTTAGCTGTACTTTAACAGCCAGGCATTCACAGTCTCCTGTGAAGTTACCCACTGTCAATTTGTGGCCATGTATGTTTGATCATAGGTAGATTATGCAACCCCCATCCTTTCCTTGGTGATCTTCCCAAATATGTTGTAGCCATGTAGTGCAATTGTAAAGTCAGGTATTTTGGAAATGAACCATGTTTCAGTGAGGGCATTATGTAAAGCTGGATAGGCGCCACCCATGTTTCTACCTGGGGAATTCAGGGAGGAAGCTTCCAATATTGAGACATTGTGGACATCCTCTATCTGGATTTCAGCAGGGCCTTTGACTCTGCTCCACAAAAGACTGATCAGGAAGTTGGTGGATCTCGGGGTTGGGGATAAGACGTTCAGATGGGTGGAAAACTGGCTGAGGAACAGAACCCAGAGGGGTTGTGGGGGAGAGTTATCTGGCACATAAGAGAGCACCAGTGGGGTCCCGCAGGGCTTGGTGCTGGGGACGGTGTTGTTCAATGTCTTCATCAATGACATTGTGGATGGCATTAAGGGCAAAATGTGCCTATTCACAGATGACACCAAGCTCTGTAGGAGAGTTGACACAGCTGAAGGGATACAGAATCTACAGGATGATCTGGAAAAGTTGGGGAGGTGGTCCAGGATCTGGCAGCTTGGCTTCAATGCCAAGAAATGTAAAGTTATGCACATTGGAGCCAAGAATCCAAGGACAGAGTACTATCTGGTAGAGTTCGAGTAGCTGCATCACAGGAGGAGAAGGACCTTGGAGTGATGACCATTAGTGACCTGAAGCACTCCACGGTGCAAGAACACAGTAGCAAAGCCAAACAAGATGCTGGGGTGCATAGCTAAGGGGATCAGTGATAGGAGAGAGGAGATTATACTGCCCATGCACAGGTCACTGGTGAGGCCATATCTAGAGTATGGAGTTCAGTACTGGTGCCCACACCTCAAAAAGGACATTAACCTTCTGGAGAAAAGTCCAGAGAAGGGCTACAAAGATGACAACAGGTCAGCAGGGTAAGGCATATGAGGAAAGGTTGAGGGCACTGAACACATACTCCCTGGAGGAAAGAAGAGAGAGAGGGGACATGATTGGGACCCTCAGGTACTTTATAGGTATACATAAGGTGGATAAGGAGGGTCTTTTTAAGCTGAGTGGCAACCATAACATGAGGGGGCATAGTCTTATTCTGGAGGGTAGGTTTATGAGGGAGGTCAGGAAGCACTTCTTCACACAGTGGATGGTAGACACTTGGAATGTGCTGCCAGAAGACAGTGGGCAGCTTCAAGAGATGCTAGGGTAGGCACAAGGGGAAGGTAAGGATCATGGGTAGGAAGGGAGAATGAGATGAGTGGGGGGGCACATACAGTAACTCAAGCTGTTGACCCTGCAATATAAGCAGACTAGATAGACCAGATGGCCTTCTTCTGCTGGCTTGTTCATATGAGACAATCCTAAGCTTTCCTTTACGTTCACTCCCAGACCCGTTGTTACCTGGTGGACCCGGGTTTTGGTGCATGTTTCCAGACATAAGGAGGAGGCTGAATATCAGTCTCTTTTGGTCCCTCTTACCAAGGGTAATCTACATGGTATTTTTAACATGAGACTGGCAGCTTAATTCTGTCACATACCCTATGGATCATATTATGGAGATGGTGAGCCACTTAGATTGGTTAGAAGTAACTTGATATTCTTTAGGACTAGCCAGAGTAAGAGAATCTGAGCTGGTGGTGGTTTAGCAATAGGCACCTTCATTCTGTAAGAGCTTTAGTGAGACTGAGAAATTACCAGCATCTGTGTGTTGTTGATTATCCTCCCAGGATGAGTGAGGCAACACCTGACAGAGGAATATTACTAGTAGAAACATGATTTTGTTATGGCATGGGACTGACCCTTTGACATGCAGCAAGGTGACTAGGCTGGTGCTAGACATGGTGGTAACAAGTTGGACTTAGGGGTCCTGCCCCTAGCTACTGCGGGCTAAGTAGTTAGAAAGGATACTAAATCGCAATAGTGCCTGCTGCTGCTGCTAGAGCATCAGCTGGCCACAGCTGGTACTAGTAGTTTTATTTATTTATTTATTTTGAAAGTTTCACCAGGAGAGACATACTGAGCCGTAAACAACTCATTTCCAGAAGTGTCCTGGGGGGAGAGGGGAGAGGGAGAAATACATATCCATACAGCGTAAAAATATTTACAGAGAATGTACACTCATATTAAGGCACACTTTTATACAATATATAATAAATGAAACATTGAGTAATATACATTGAATGTACAAGAGCATATACACAGGAATTATTTACAGAAAATGCAGCAACCGTAGTAGCATTTGCCTACAAGAATAGGGATGGACCAGGTAGTGCAAGTGGCTAATGGTAGTAAGCAAAGGGCATAGAGGTGGAGAAAGGAGAAGGTAGAGCATAGGAAGGAGACAAGGGAGGTCCAGAATTAGGTTGGGTAGGTAGAGGAGGTACAGGAATGAGGGGAGGGATGAGGGGGAGAGGAAGATATGTAATATGAGAGTCAGAGGGGTGGGGAGAGAAGGGTGGAAAGCCAGGAAGAGGAAGGTATGGGACAATAATGGGGGAATTTGGGGCAGTTGCAGGAGGGGGAGTAATCACATATAAGACTGGAGAAGGAGCAAATGGAGATAGCAGAACAAATTGGGTCAGAGAAGGAGTTCCAGAGTTTGGGAAGGCAAAAAGGGGAAGCAGCTTGCCCAGCCAAGGTCTGCCTGCACGGGAAAGTCAGAGAGTGGAGGTTAGAGCTATGGGGAGAATAGGAAAAGTCTGAAGGGGAGGAGAGAAGAGACATAAGGTGGGATGGGAGGGAGCCCAGCCAGTACTTAGCAATAAGGGAGGAGCAATGAACAAGAAATACAAAGTCACACATGCCCCCATAATATAAAGCATCATGGGCTGCATATGCAAATCACCACAGAATATTATGCTGGTTCAACTTTAAGCAGAAATGCATGGTGCCGAAAGGCTTCTCACACAGTTTGCAAAGGATGCCAACAGAAGACACAGACACATGTTTCATCCTACCAGGACTCAGTGTGCCTCGTCTGTTTGACACTCCAGTGGAATGAACCAGCTACCCTAAGATGGTCTATCTGGGTTATGTTGTGGTGAACCCAATTAAAACAAAATACAAACTAAAAGACAACGAACCTCAGTGCGCAAGCACTGAGGCAATGGTTACGTCAAAGGGCAATGGCCGGGAAGCCAAGTTTCAAAGAAATACAAAATCACACATGCCCCCATAATGTAAAGCATCATGGGCTGCATATGCAAATCACCACAAAATATTATGCTGGTTCAACTTTAAGCAGAAATGCATGGTGCCAAAATGCCTCTCACACAGTTTGCAAAGGATGCCAACAGAAGACACAGACACATGTGTTATCCTACCAGGACTCAGTGTGTCTCATCTGTTTGACACTCCAGTGGAATGAACCAGCTACCTTAAGATGGTCTATCTGGGTTATGTTGTGGTGAACCCAATTAAAACAAAAAACAAGCTAAAAGACAAAGAACCTCAGTGCGCAAGCACTGCGGCAATGGTTATGCCAAAGGGCTTTGGCTAGGAAGCCAAGTTTCAAAGAAATACAAAATCACACATGCTTCCATAATGCAAAGCATCATGGGCTGCATATGCAAATCACCACAGAATATTATGCTTGTTCAATTTTAAGCAGAAATGCATGATGCCGAAAGGACTCTCACACAGTTTGCAAAGGATGCCAACAGAAGACACAGACACATGTTTCATCCTACCAGGACTCATCAGTGTGCCTCATCTGTTTGACACTCCAGTGGAATGAACCAGCTACCCTAAGATGGTCTATCTGGGTTATGTTGTGGTGAACCCAATTAAAACAAAAAACAAGTTAAAGATTAAAGAACCACAGCGCAAGCACTGAGGCAATGGTTACTCCAAAGGGCATTGGCTGGGAAGCCAAGTTTCAAAGAAATACAAAATCACACATGCCCCCATAATGTAAAGCATCATGGGCTGCATATGCAGATCACCACAAAATATTATGCTGGTTCAACTTTAAGCAGAAATGCAGGGTTTTAAATAATTGATTAGCAGTTTTTTCTTGGGGCAATACCAACTGTACAGAAAGTATTTATATAGGTTTTCTAGAAGTGTTATGTTTATTAAACACAGTGAGGCAAGTGCATGCATTTTCTCAATGTTTTAGAACTTTTATGAGCAAAACGCTAATCAATTTTAGAGTAAATAAAACCCTGAAATGTATGGTGCCGAAAGGCCTCTCAATGCAGTTTGCAAAGAACAAGCTGTCTGGCTTCAAGGGGAGGAAGGAGAGAGGTATAGAGGTGGCAGTGATGGGTCGGGTGGGGGCAATCCAGGACAAACTTACAGAAGGAGGGAAGAGTGTATCCAGTCTGGCCAGGGTAGACTTGTGAACACTAGCAAGGATAGTGTCATCATAGTCAAAGGGGAAAAATCTTTTTCTGCACAATGGCTCTACGGGCCAGTAGAGGGATGCATCCTCGGTTCCTACACAGCGCACCAAGTTTAGGGTAACACTTTTTGTTTAAGTAATCCACATGAGCAGAGAAGTCTAGATGACTGTCGAGCCACACTCCTAGGTACTTGAAAGTTATGACATTTTCAAGGCTAGTCCCACCCAGATTGTGGAAGGAGGGCAGGGCTGGCAGATTAGAGAGTTTTTGTCTAGTACCAAAAGTCAGAGGGACAGTTTTTTTGCATTTATGGGAAGCTGATTTGAGCAGAACCAGTGCTGGATATTGGTGAAAGCCAGCTGGAGTCCTCTTGTCAGATCTGGTACTCAGGAGGTTGAGGCCAATATGACAGTGTCTATCAGCATATGTGTATGGATGCAGATACACATGCAGAGGGAGGGAATTTAGAAAGATGGAGAAGAGGATGGGTCCAAGCACTGAGCCTTGGGGGACAGCAGTGTAGATGGGGGGGCAGGGAGTTGCCAGTTTTGACAGCTTGAGTTCTGCCCATGAGGTAGGAATGTAACTAATCTGTGGCTCGAGTAGAGAGCCCAGCAGCAGAGAGCTGGGCTGGGGGGTACAGTGTTGAAGGCTTTGGCCAGATGGATGAAGATAAGTGCATCCCACTGCCGGCCCACAGTGCCATTGTGCAGAGAATGATTCTAACCTAAGTAATGCCCCAGTGCTCCTCCTGGAGGTGAACTCCACCAAGAGATACTTGATTCAGAGTCAAAGCTAACAGCAAAAGTTAAGTATTTACCCTTGGTTCCAAAAAGCTGCAAGCAACAGAAAGGTTCTATCAGATGCAATATGAATATTGACTTAAGACATCTAGTTGAAACTGCTGCAGTACAAGTTAAAACATCAACACTCCCCTAGCTAAGGCACCTGTAATTGACTACTACTTCACAGCTAAATATTAAGCAATAACCATTACTTCAACAGTTAGGCAGGCCCAAGTTAACCATCAACACTTGGCTCCTAGCTGAGGCACTTGTATTATGGGGCACTTGGTCAGTTAGATAGCAAGCAATGACCATAGACCCCCTCAGTTAGGAGCAATCTCCCTTGTGCCCAGAATGCAGAGGAATGTAATGCAGAGGAATGTAATGCAGAGACCCCAACCCATACATAAGGCTCACTATGCTGCAGACTCTATTTTCAAAATTGGTAAACCCGACTGTGTGCCTAATACAGTCTCCCAATACTCACAATCATCATCTGGAAATGGCACAGTAAAAAATGACGTAACAAGGTTCAGGGCACACAGAATAACCAACCTTTCGATACAAAACGAAATTCACGTTATCTAAGAACATCCCATAAAGCTCATAGACCCCACCTACCAATAATTACTATGCTTGGATCAGAAGTTCCAATTGTCCAGGCTTGGATGTCAGTCACTAACCCTAGCCCAGATTTTTTGCAGTACTCAGTATGCTCAGTGCAACAAATGAAAAAGCAAAGCAAGCGAAGTGTCCTTGTGCCACTTCTTGTTACCTTGGTTGTGGTTTTACAACACTAGTCAGCAGAGATAGGGCAGCGTGTCTGAGCCAGTTGCTTCCTCTGACTGACACAAGAGAAAGAAAACGTCAAATCTAGAGCAACTGGTGAGCTGCTGAGGTCCAGAGTCACAGAATGTGTTAAATTCCTGATGGTGATGAACTGTAGCCTGGGCATATGCAGGATGTGAAAACCTTTTGTCTGCATGTTTCCCTTTGTTCTTCAACATGGTTGTTGAAAAGCCCTCAGAGACAAGTACAATTCCTTTACGAGCAGATCAGATGAAAATGTGGATTCGGTGCAGGACCCAGCATCACAAAGTTTGCCAGACTTGGTTGCTAGACTTAGTTTTGCTTGGGAAGGCTTCCAAAAAGGTGATTTAAAATGAAAATGCTGATAACTGGTGGTGACGGTTTACAGAAATTCAGTCCAGGAGACTTCCACAGATGCTGTGTTAAAGAATGGCATAGTTACCGTAGTGCCACAGAGTTGGGGGCACCATAAAGAGACCTGGGACCCTTTCCCTGAGTCAAAAAGACAACATTTTTTTTTCTTATGGCTAATTTAACCCTCCCTTGCCTGCAGTCCCAGACCTTCTACCCTGTCCCTTTGTTTGATTTTGTGCCATTTGGCACTGAGAAGGGCGGTCGTGGGCAGGAGACCCTCCCTGCAGGGCTTGTCATGCCCAACCCCCTGCAGAAGCCAGGACCTCCCCTGCCCTACAAAATGGCCAGGGTGTGGCATAAGACTGGAGTTGGTGGCACAGTGCAGAGGACGGAGGATGCAGGGAGCACAGACAAAGAAATTACCTGGAGTATATCCGTGGCTCCTCCGGCATCTCTCCCCTCCTTTTTGAGACCAAGGCATGTGGTGGCAGCAGCAGCAGCAGTAGGGTCTGTCAGATGGGAGCATGGCTCCCCGACATGAACTGCTTCCTTCCTCCAGAGTCCCAAGTGGTGTGGGGGGAAGTCTTTGCCTGCCAGGCCACGTGGTGCCATAAGAAAATCAATCTGGGCATAGACCACACCCCTGATCTATGAGTTCCACCACTCAGCAGCCACAGCAAAAAAGAGAAGCCAAGTGGGAGCACAGCTCCCTGGTCATCATTTGGAACCTCCCTAGCAGTGCAGCAGACCCAGGCCACGGTGGCGAATAGACCACGGGCCTAGTTTTGTTGTTGCACTCACGCCACAGGTGCTGGGTAGGGAGTGATGAAGGGGAATGGGAAGGAAGGACAGTTGAAGGGCCAGAGCCCAAATTAAAGAGGGAAGGAAGAACCAGCAGTCAGTGGGCAGAGTGCCCAGCGAAGGGGGGAAGAAACAGTGCAGGAGTGGGCAGAGCACCCAAGTGGGTACAAAGAGGGGCACCGCAAGACATAAGCCCCAGGTGAGATAAAGTTGGTGCTAGAAAAAGGAGCAGGGAAACAGTGGGCTAAGAGCCCTGAATTGTTTCTGTGGAGCCATTCTGCTGCAGGGGTTGGGTACCAGAGTCAGTAGCCCCCACCAATTGTTCATTAAGAGGAAGGGGCACAGGACTAAAAGCCCCTTGGTTTAAATTCATGCCCTCAGTGTGAAAAAATAGGTTGGACATAGCCCTACACAAATAAGGGAGGTGGGATCTGGAGACGATGGCCCGTTAGAGCAGCCCTGGGAGGAAGGGGCTAGCTGCGGTCCATGCCCTAATGCATGTTAACAAGACAGCAGGGCTGAGCAAGGCCCTTCACATAGCAGGCCCTCTTTAGTGTCCATGAGGATGGTGGGACCAAGCCTTAAAGCTTCATAAACCCAGGCACAAAGGTGGTTAAAATATTAGTATGGGGTCGGCTCCACAGGAATAGCAAAGCACAAAGAAGCTTTAGAGGTACAGTGCCCTTTGGAAAGGAAACGGGGTTGGTGTTCTGATAGCTCTAGGTTGCCAAAGGGTTCTGTAAAGGTTTCCTGAGCACTGCCCCAAACTGAACTGTGCTGTTGCCTGCCTAGCACCCCCTAGAGACTGTACTCTTTTCAAAAACGGAACTGTCTGCTTCAAAATCTGAACTGTTTGCTTGCTTCTGAACTGTGTTATCATATTGAGTCCTTGCAAACCTGACACCCAGCGTAGCCTTTGTTGTCTGGACCCGTTTCTTCAGAGCCTGATGCTGACCCAGGGACGCCCGCAGCCCATCCTCCATATGCAACAGAACTGCCTCCAGTGATGTCAATCTGCCTTGCAGTTCCTACCACAGCCGTTCCCGCATCAGTACTGCAACAGTAAGTGTAGACAGCCACTAGTAAGGTATCCAGTAGTGAGTCAGTTTAGGAGCCGCCTGACTCATGAGGGACCAGAGTTAACATTATGCATGCCCTTTCCTTATTTTGCTGGCCATCCATAAGTGTCTGCATACCCATGTCACTTCATAGAGGCTGCCTGAAGATCGTACCACCAGCAGTCTTCTTGTCGGGAGGTGGTTAGGGTGCCGGGGACATGCCAGTGGTCATTGCTGTGGATTGTCCAGAAAATCATCTGCCAACTAGAAGTCTTCAGCTTCTTGCCTGGAGCCACAGAGGACTGCCAAATTCTTCACTGACCAGCTAGCAGTGTTCCTCTTTGTGTTCTGTTCATCTGGGGGATGCCCCGTCTTGGCCTATTTGTTAAAGAACTTTGTGGTCAATGCCCACCTGCTGATCAGCTGACCCATCACAAATCCCAGGCTTGGGTCATCTGCTGTTTGTTGTCTCGCCAAGTGCACACAGGACTTGAATAAAATGATGTTAACCCCTGTTCAGGGTTTGACCAATTGTTGGTCCCAATTGTATTGCTTTGTTCATTATCCTGTAGCATTGTAGAAAACAGTTATCTTGTTTTAGTGTCCCTTGTAAATAAGCCTCTTTGCATCCTGGTCACTGAGTAAGCTTCATGCCTCCCTTCCAAATTCGTCTGGCCTATCCTGAAATAATTAGGGAGTCTCGAACCCCCCATTTTACTGGGAACCTTCTGGCGCCTTACATTACTCCAAAGAGAAAAACATGAAAATCTATAAAAACTAACCTACTGACACAGGCAAACACAAACAGTCACCAACTCAGACCCAGGAGGTGGGGCTTTCTGTGCTGTGTTTCCAAGGGAACCACTTTTTCACCTGCAAGGTGAGGCATGAGTTAGTGGGGTGCATTCCTGTTCCCAGACTACAGGAGCCGCACCTGATCCTGACCACTCTCAGTCTCGCCAGCTCCTTAAGGGGTCCTTGCCACCCAGTGGTCATACCCCACAGGAGGCTGAGGAACAACCATTTCCCTCAGGGTGAGCCAGCACTTCCCTTCCGGGCAGTAAGCGTGGTACTCTGATTCATACACGGTAATAAACGGTAAAGACTGATTCTTGAAAAATATGAAAATGATGTACTCACCATAACTGTTGATCTTCCAGAATATCTTTACCATTTATTCCCACAACCCACCCAGCATTCCCCTGCTCAGCTAGAGCCAGGGCCTCTGGGCAGCTCACCCTCTCTTTCTTTCTTAATCTAGAGCCCTCTCTTCGCCCCTGAATGAGTTTTACAACAACAGTAAAAAAAGGGGGAACGATGCACCCCTCAGCCCAGTCCTCCTAAAAAAAAAGTATGTAATATACTTTTTTATCTTATCAAAAAAGGAAACCCCTTTTGTTGTTTTTCCTTGCCCCTCCTATGCTTTTTTCTCGTTGTCTAAGATTAGACCGTTGTTTTGGATTCACCTTCCATCCCCTTCCCTGTGGGTTCCTGGGGTGACCTCTTTGTTCTTTTTAACAAAAATGTTTTGTTTCCCTGTTTGTTACCCTTTCAGGTTGTTCATGCTCATCTTCACATCTCTGGGACTGTTTATTCTGTCTCTCCCTTCTTGCCGCTCCTTGTGCACTACCTTTCTTCCCTCATAGCTCAGCCATCCCTACCCTTTCTTTTCTTCAATTTCTGCTTTCCCTCTAACCTCTCTACTCTGTCCTCTGGCTTACACTGGTTCTCCACCTGTCACATCACTCCTCCCTTGTAATCATCCTCCCCACACAGCCACCTCGCCCCTGTCAGTCCTGCACCTAAGCATCTCCTCTCCTAGCCTCAGCAACAGTCACTGTGGTTCTCAGCTTAATCTCATGACCAAAGGCCCCTGTTCTCTCCTGTGCCTCCCTTCATCTTAATCTGCTACTTTGCTATCCATTCCGACATGTGTTTATGTTCTCTCTCTATCGTCTATAATTGACCTGCAACCAGGGTGCCGACAGGGTGTGCTCAGATGCTTGAGTGCCCACAAGTTAAAATGGGCACCCTCAATTTTCAGCCCACCTCTGGCCACCCCAACCAGCCCAGTCTAGAACAATGTCCACTCACCATTCATGATTCTTTTATCCTTTGGGATGAGTCACAGTCCTGGCCAGACTCCATCTCCTCTCCTCCATTCCATTGTAGGCATTAGCAGTGGCTCCTCCCAGCGGCCAACAATGAAAAAAAATGCTCCATCTCTCTCACATCCCACACGACGTGTGCACACTCACTCTGCACAGATGCATGCCTGCGTACTGTCTTGGAACTCAACTACATACACGACTCCGTGTGTGCATTGGCAGGCTCCGCTTACTGGCCGGCATCTTCAAGCATCAGTAACAGTCATGGTGTGTTGGCGGTCAGCAACAGCATGTGTCCTCTGAACTCTGATCTCCTCCAATCCTGTGGCATGATCTAGCTGCCAGACTAGTCCTTCCTACAGTTCAGCAGTGAGCAAGTTGAGTTAGTGTGTGGGGTGCAGTCAGACTCAGAGTAACTAAGAGACGCATGTGGGACTCAGCAAATGTTCTTTCCTGCTTAAGTCAGGAAAAAAAGTTGTAAAATCACTCAGAAAAAGAAAAGAATATTGAAGTTGCCTGGGTAATGTTTTTAACAACTGTTCATTAACCCAGTTACTCGATTGTGTGTATATGGCAGCTTATAGCTGGCTTGTGGAACTGGGCTAGCTTGGAGAGAGGGGCTGCTGCTGACTGTCCAATCACAAGTTGTCAGCATAACCTAAACAAACATAAAAAAAGAAAGGAAAATTCCAGAGTACAGCACGATTGGGGGATAAAAACAAAATTTGGCAGCAGACAGTGTGTGTGGTCTGTCTGTGGCTGCCTAAGGCTGTGTGACCAGGACTGGATTTATTGTTATTCAAATTATGCTTGTGCACAGGGGCAAGGGCCCTTTTTTCCTGACAGCCCTTTTTGGGTAGCTGTTTTAACTTTATGAAAGTTATGCACAGCATTGCTTTTCATTTTTCCAGTGTTGCACTTAAGTTGTCTCCAGGGCAGGGGGACAGAACCGCAGATCAACTGGCGAACATTACGTATGTTGATAACCTCTCCTCACCCACCACCTGCCTCAGTGCTCCCCTGGCTCCAGCTGTCTTTGTGCACTGCTGACATTCATTTTGGTGGAGTGATTTTGTATTGTATGTGTGCATCCCTTCCTCAGATTTTGGTGCCATGACGTCATTGTGGAGAAAGAAGGAGAGCAGAACTTATCCAGGGACAGGGTGGTTGAGGTTGAGTTGACCTGGAGGAGGCCAGTGAGGTGACAGGTCAAAGAAAGATGACCAGACACAGTCAGGTCAGTGTGAGTACAGCCCAAACCAAGGCCCCTGCCACAGCCAAAGTTGTTGTCCGTACTGTGTGGAGGGTTAAATTCAGTCTGCGGGTGAGGGCATGAGGTGCAGGCATGGTTGATATTCAGTGAGGTGGCATTATCCTGGGTTAGGATAGTGTGGGCAGTCAGCCAGCCAGTACGTGGTGGGTGAGGGTGGCGAGTTTTGCTAAATTCTGTCAGCTACTTAGGACTTGGGATCACTGAGTAGGAGGCCAAGAATGGGTATTTGTGGGTAGTGTGGAGTGCACACAGTAGACCTGCTGTGCTAAGACCCTGGCTGTGAGAGTTATCAGGGTCTCATGGAGAACTTCGTCTATGTGAACTAAGTATTAGACAGCAAGGAGAGCAAAGTATGGACTTATTTTTAAAAGAAAAGCAGAAGAGAAGGCTTGGAAGGCACAGCAGCTCCCTTTATTTCAACATTTAATTGTGGGTTTGGGGCAGGCTAATGTATGATCCTGTAGCAACAGCAAGCATAGCAAAAAGGTGTCCCATGATGTGTAGAAATTGTGACTAGTGCAATAAATAACCTCACAACCTGTTATTATTAAAATGTGTGGGATGTAAACCCTCAAAATATGGGACAATGTAGACACTAGCCCTCTATTGTGGGGCTCTGTAATAAACCAAGGAGATAAAAGTCAGAACACTATGGAACGCATGTTTCATGTGTACAAAGTTTGTTTGTTTCTGCATCTTAGAGTATTATGAATTTTCCTAAAGTCTGAGTCGACAGTACTTCTGTGGGGCAGCACATTTCTGTGGGGACAGGGTGGTGTTGGAGGAGCCCATGATTGCTGCTGTGCACAAGGCTCATGATAAGGAAAATGTGTCCTCTGTGACCACATGTATGTGAGGGTCAGGGTGAGCTGAGCCTTAACCAAGCCTGTTGGAGATTCCTCCTGTCCAGAGAAGTTTCTGTCTGTCCATATTAAAAGCTACAAAATGAAACACACTCAGATAGTGGATTTATGAGGGGTCTGTGGCAAAATTAAGGTGAGTAGGATCTGGGGTTAAAAGAAACATTTGGCAGCAGTGCTCTGTCTGTGGCTGCCTGTAACCGTGTGTGTGTGTGTGTTGAGCCGAGCCTTTGCCAAGCCTGTCACTGTCAGACTGTCCAACAAATGACAGAGGAGAAGAAGGCGGGGGAAGGAGGAGGAGAGGTAGAGGAAGGGAGAAGAGAGAGGGCACAAGTAGTAAAGTAGGAATTAAAAGACTCTGCAACAGCAGAGGGGTCGGAAATAAGGAGTTAAAGAGACCCTAAGGCCACACTTGCATCTTCTGTAGTGGAGTAGTTGTGATGGTGACATATTTATTCTAAGATGTATCAAAATACCCCCAAAATGCACCCCAAAGCATGAAAAATCCTGTAGCTTCTGGGAACCTATGCGGCCCCCAGACCCCCAGTCTTTTATAATTAACCGGAGCACCCACACATTTTTTTCAAAACTTGGCACCCCTGCCTGCAACCAAATTTTAGAATGGATTTATTTTTTATGCTTGTTTTTATGTTTTTTTCTGCATTTATATTCTCCATTCTGTACTTCTGAAACCCTTTGTTTGTGTTGTTACCCCATCCCCGGGTCGCATCTGGAAATGAGCATCGGCTCAGTGTGCTTTTTTCCTGGTCACCAAATCTTAAATGAATACATAAATTAAATAAATTTAAAAAAGAACAAAGGCTTAAAAAAGAGAAAGAAGTGCACAAGAAGGGAATCCAATGTAGATGAAAACCATGTGGTTCTCTCTGTGTTAAAAAAAGAAAACTTTTAAAATATATGAAGCAAAAAAAGAAAAAAGGCCAGAGAGAAGAGAGAGAAGAAGGAGAATTCCTTCCCCAGCACTTTTATTACATTTCCTATTGCTTGCACAAGAAACATTCAGTTATAAATACAATAAACTCTCGATTATCCGACCTCCGTTCATCTGAACTCCCTATCTAATGGACGGTTGGATTGTCCCCAACACACTGTGGATTTTTGCAGACCTGTACCTTTCAGAATTCTGCAATGATGCAGCACAACTGGAAACATAACTTTAGAAGAAAAGTCGGTCATTAAATCTGCAAACACCTGTATCCATACTTCTCAACTGTCCCATACTAGAAAGATGTTTCTAACTTTGCTCCCATAGAACCTCTCTGCCCGTAATTGTCAAGTGGCCCACATTTGGAGGGGATGCCTGGTGTCTCATTGTATCTCAGTTCCAAATCCTACTAATCTATTCCACCTGGAGAAGAGTGTGCCTTATGTCATATCAGGATCTCTATGATCCTCTACCAGGAACAACATCCGAACCCTTAGGAGCTGAAAGCATGACTCTGTCACCTCCCCCTCTTTAACTGTAGGTGCTGAAAGGTGAGAGCTGCAGAGCAAAACAGAGCTACCTGCATTCCCCAAACACATCACTGTATCTGAAGAAAAACTAATAACCAGCATTTAGCATGCAGTATCCAATATACTGTAGTCTGAATCAGCTAACGCCACCCTGAAATCTCTATGAAGGCTTTTATTTGAATTTAAAGGCATCGTTTCACCCACCCACCTTTCCGAGCTTGAAGCGCAGCCGCTACTTCAGCATCAACATGCTCATTGTCCACTACAGAGGCATTGCTCCCCGGCCCTACAAGTGACTTCTCATTTATCCGACCTCTCAATTATCTGACCATTTCGGATGTCTCCGAAGGCGGTCAGATAAACGAGAGTGTACTGTAATGGCATTTCAGAGGTGTGTCACTGACTAGCCCAATGCAGTGCAAGCTACATTGGGCTCGTCCCTGACAGACTAATAATTGCACAAGCTGAGTATTTTAATATTTTTTTAACAGGAAAGGCACACTAAGCTGAAGCTTGTTTACAGGTGCGAACTGAGAGCACAAAAAAGGTAAGTGACTTTCTCAGAATCACACAGTATGCAAGTGGGGGCTATAGGATTCAAACCTAGGTCTCCAGGTTTGCAGCTCATTGCCTTAAGCCACTGTGCTATACTGCCTTCCTAAATGATGGCATGACGGCGGTCACAGTTTCATGAGTAGTAAGTTTGTGTACTTGAAAGGACTGAAGCACTCCAATGAGAAAGCGCCTCAGTTCTTTCATTTGCATAAAGTCGTTCGACAAGCAGCTGCACGGCTTTATGACCTTGTGGATAGTTGCCATCTTCCTAGCCCTGATTGCTGTATGTAACTGTTTTTAATGTCAGTCCCATGACTATCTTGGTCCCTTGATATGCCTGCATGCCATGGCACAGTATTCCGATGCCCCTTCTGTCTGCCTTATGCCCGGCTGCCTGTGCATTATTTGTAATTTTTTTTTTGTGCCACTCCTTGCACTGGCCGATCTCTCCTTCAGGTCTCCAAGGACTGTACTCATCCTAGGCAACCCCCCATCCACCATCACCCCACATCGCAGCCTATCCTCAGTGTAACCTGATGTATCCCTTACATCGGACGGGTCCCCTCCCTGTGGAGGGAATGAGCCTTACTGGCCTGCTTCATTGGCCCTGGGTGCTGCTAGGGCAGCAATCGGTGGTCCGAGAGCTCCTGGTGGTGAGAGTCCATGTGGCCATCATCCGACAGGCCAATGCAAAGTTTTCCCTCCTGTTTTTCTCTCATGGAGGGGTATGACGTACCACTGACATCATGGCATATGCCGAAGTCTGTCACGCTCCCCTAGGTAACAGGGCTCAGTGCATTGTTGTCCTCCTGGCTTCTGCCAGGAATCAGCAAGTGCTGGGCTGCAACCCCTCCCTCTACCCGGGAGAAGGTAAGCAGTTGTTGGATGCTCAAGCCTTCTCCCCACAGCTGGCCCTCTGATGCCCAAGTCCATTCCCGAACCCAGGTCGCTGGCGTCGCAGCGGTGAACCTTTCTGCTGTGCCAGCAGGCCAGCAAAGCATGATTTATTTTTTTATTAATGAGAATGTCTGCGAATGTTAACCACTGACACAGAGTTGTTAAGCACTGCAACATGTCATTGCTAAATACCTGAGAATATCAGTATCAGAGGGAGAATGCAATTCTGGATCTTGTCCTAAGCGCCATTCTTTCTACCATCGACTATGGATTGGTGGTCTACGTGCAGCAACAGACACTGCACTAAAAAGGATTCACATTGTCCTCAACAAGGCATATAGGCTCATAATGGCTGCAGATCGAAATACCCACACCTGCTCCCTATACGATCAGACCAATTGGCTGCCACTAAAGAACAGGATTATATTCCAAATATGTCTCCTTGGAAAAAAGTTCTAATGGGTAACCCCTTGCATTTCTAGCATCCTAATATCAAGTGCTACCAGCTATACCACCAGAGGCAGGATGAGGGGGCCCTATCAACACCTTTCCATTGAACTGTGCAGGGACAGCATGCTTTCAGCCATAGGGCCCCTCAATGGCTCAATGAATCCCAGTGCACATTTTAAACTCCCGATGCATCTCACAATTACCCATATCCCACCCACTGATGTTGCCATGTTAAGGCAATGGACTCTACTTTGCCTTGCCTCTCCCGCTCTATAGAAGCTACCCATCCCCACATCCTTGTGATGCTCCTCCTCCCCTCCCTGATGGCACCTAAACTAGTGCATAAGCAACTAAAACTAGCATCTGTGCATATCCTCCTGCTCCTTCTCCTCCTCTCAGGAGACATCCACCCCAACCCTAGCCCCACCCAACCTCCTCCCAAGCTACTGCTTCTAAGGATCTTAAAATTGCCTCCTTAATATATGCAGCCTCCTTAACAAATTTGACTCTTTTCAGGTCTGGGTTGCTGAATCACATTGATATCATCTCAGTAGTAGAAACTTGGCTCAATGACCGTGACCCAGACTCCGTGGTCTCACTCCACGGGTTTACTCTATATCTCACTGACCATACTCTAAAAAGGTGGCGGATATGCGCTATACATCCAGGACTCGCTACAATGTCTTGTCCTCCACCCCATCCCTTGATCATGGGGCCCAGGCCCTCACTCTGAAAATCACTATTGACCTAACAATTGCACCTAACAGAGCCTCCCATTCCTCTCTTCTATATACATTCCTCCCTGGAATCAGAAGAGTGCTTTCCACTCTGTACTCACTTACCTACAGTCTCTCCCTGGCAAGGCAGAAAATAATTGCCCTTGGGGACTTTAATATAAATTGGCTAGATGACACATTGGCACCCTTTAGGGATGCGGCAGCCTCTCAAACCTGTTCCACCTTGTGACCACCGCCACTAGACTGAACCAGAGGTCTGGCACTATCACTCTCCTTCATCTGGAGCTCACCAATGCACCCCAAAGCTACCCAGGTCAGGGTTTTACCGGATGCCCTGAGTGATCACTCCCTTTGTCACCGGTCATATATTGTAGAAAGCCCCCAAAAACTATCCTCCAGTGCTGTCTCAAACCTGGCAAACTTCAGGACCTTAAACAATACCCTTTCAACCAGTGACTGGTCCCCATTACAACCTCTTTGGATGTTGACATCACTGTTGACCACTCATTGACACCTTCAATTCTGCCTGTGACCGGTATGCACCCCTAAGCAAACAGGTCATCAAAGGGGTTGACACATCTTTGATGTCACAAACCCTATTAGACCAAATGCGTTATCATGACAGTCTAAGGCATACTGCCCTGGAAACTGGTAAACCCTCTGATAGACAGTGCTACCAAGAGGCGCGTAATAAATGTACTTGGAATATTCGGAAGGCCAAAGCTGAGTACTACTGAGCCTCGTTCACTGCCACATGGGGCTCGGAGTGCAAGTTCTGGGACTCTCTCAAAGAGCTCAGTGGTAAAGCCTCCTCTGCAACTCCCTCCCAACTCTGGGCAAATGGATCTATCACCACAGACCCTGCCCTGATTGCAAATACATTTAATGCCTCTTTCTCCGACCTTAGTAGTGTTCTCCCCACAATTTCTCTCCCACCCTCCCACCCTCCCAGCACCCCCACCTCTCCCAACCCCCGTTCCGCTTTAAAGCAATATCGCAGTGTGAAGCTGCCCCCCCTTCTCCTCAAGGCCCTCAGCAAATCACGATTCAGTGTGACACAGTAGATCTTAAGCTGCTTAGGCTCACCTTTAATGAAGTTCTTCTCCCACTCACCATGCTCCTGAACCGCTCCCTATCGCTGGGCCAGTTCTCCTCTAAATGGAAATCAGCTCTCATTACACCCATCCTTAAGAGCAGTGACTGCACCCAGCCTGGGAACTACTGCCCCATCTCAATCCTGACCCTCCTAAAGCTCTGGAGAAAATTGTGGCCACCCAGCTTTCAGACTACCTCTCCAAATACAGCCTTCTGTGTCCTGAGCAGCATGGCTTCCGGCACAACCACAGGACTACCACAGCTCTCCTGCCTCTCCTGTTCACTAATGCCTCCACATCTCTGGACACAGGCCACATTGCTGGTGCCATTTTTATAGACGTTTCCAAGGCATTTGATACGGTGCACCACACACTACTACTGGATTCCCTCACACAGTGGCCTGTCCTCTGAGACCACTGGCTGGTTTGCTAGCTATCTGTCAGAGAGAACTCAGACAGTCAGACTTACCAAATCCAGACCTCTCCCCTCCAAGTCAGGTCCAGAGCCCTCAGGGCTCTATTATTGACCCCATACTTTTCTCTCTGTTCCTCAACTCCCTAACCAAGGATTGCTCTGGAAAACTACTCCTGTATGCAGGTGATGCCGTCCTCTCAGCTCCCACACTTATCCCACTGCTCTCTGTAATGCACTCCAAAATCTTTACGGAAGCAGAATCCTGATTCATTCTGCATGGGCTAGTTCTAAACTACAAAAAACAAAGTCTGTGGTTTTCCCACTCCCAAAGCAGGAACAGTGGGCTACTCCTGTGCATACTGAACTCCCTCAATGACCTCCTTGAGCAGGTTACCTCTTTCAAGTACCTGGAGTACCCTAGACTCAGGGCTCACCTACCATGACCACATCCGAAACTGAGCACCGCCGTTATGTGTGAAGTTTTACTGCACTGGTACAAGCACTGCCTCCCACCTGAAGCCCTCCACCTAGCTGTCTCAGTTTCAGTACTGTCACTCATAGATTATGGTATCATAATCTATGGAGCAGCTGACAACACACACCTAAACAAAATCAGGCTGGCTCTTAATAAGGCCTGTAGACTAGCCTCTGCTTGTGCCAGACACACACACACACACACCTGCACCCTGTATGCCTTCACAAACTGGCTTAACTTCAATGGGAGGCTCAAATATCAGACATGCCTATTTGCTGAAAAAATAACTGCAGGTCTACTCCCACCTGCCCTTACCCCCTACTCCTGGCACCCTTGTTCTCCCGCCACACCCAGCAATCTACAACAATCCACTTCCGGGTACCCCTCTGCAAGACATCCTTGGGTCAAAGAACATTTAGGCACCAGACTCCTAGCTGGTTTAACTCTCTCCCTAACTCCCTCCTCTCAGAACCCAGACTTGGCTGGTTCAAGTCCCAACTCCGTGACCTAATCTCTCAAGGCTCAGCCTGCGACTATCCTTGACTTTTTGCTCTACCCATGTCCCCCCTCATATTTGGACCTCACCTTGGTCCTGCCACCCCAGGGCATGCTTATACCTGGACAATGGACACCCCCAGTCCAGCCTAGACTACTAAATAATGACCAGGGCATGCCTGGTGCCATTGTCCTGCAGTGTATGTACCCTGTTAACTGAGTACTGTCTTTACTCTGTAACTGTTTTGCAACTTTCTGTAACCACTTTTGCTAATGTACAAGCTTCTTTGTAACTATTGTGTCTTGTTTGTTGCCACTGTATCTGATGTCTCTGTATATAATGACATGGATCCTTTGTAAAGGAGTCTTTGACTCAAAGGTATGTTATCCAATATCTTCAATAAATAAATAAATAAACAAATAATTCAGAAATGGCCTAAGGCAACACCTTCTTACTAGGACAGTTTGTGACTGCCACTAGGACTCTAACACCCATAATGCCCACTCACCCACACTCTCCTTCCCCTTCCTTTTACCCCCACTCTTCCCCCTTGCCTAATCCTTCTGTTTTCCTCTCCCCTGAGCCTTTCCCCACTAGATCAACCTTATAACCAACCTACTGCCATTACCTCCCAAACCCCTAGACAAAGCCACTTCTTTGCAGCCCTCTCTCCCCAGTCTCCCTCCCCCACCTTGACTCCTCCTCCTCGACTCTCACACTAGGTGTCACACCTCTTATCTCCTTCAGCTACCTATAAACACTGTCCTTTACCCTAGTTGGCTGCTCTTGACGCTGTACTATCACCATTGGTACTATGAATGACACTGTAACCTTATTGTATACTAGCTACCTACTATTCGAGTATTGTATATAAACTGTTTGTTATTGTTGTCATTGTCACTGTTTGATGTGGAACCTTTGTAAAAGAACTCTGAGCTCAAAGGTATGAACCGAATCCCTAAATAAAGAAATAAATAAAGCAATGGGGACAGGATAAAGGAAGTTACAGTGGGGGAGAAGCTAGGGACTTGCAACCATTGAGCTGTGGGGTTCACCATAAGGACGCTGCAGGAGGCTAGCCACACAAGTACTAGAATCCTGGATTTCAGGAGGACAGACTTTGGTAATGTAAACCCCCCTGTTACCTGGGGTTACTAGAATCCCAGTAAGACCTAGTGGTAGGCAGGGAAGGCAGCTTGTGAAACTCCAGATAAATGGATTTCACAGTCTCACTTTGTTCTCAGTCTCAGCTGAGACTGAGGGATGACATCACCATAGAACTATCGCAGCTGCATGAGCCACATTGGAATCTGCAGTTGGTAGTTAGGTTAGAATGTTGGGAGTTTTTGAACAGTGAGATGAAGCAGTTGTGTGTGAGCAGTCTTGAAGAGAGGAGCACAGCAGCCTGTGAACAGGCTCTTGGAGCCTAAAGTTCTGATATAGAGCTACTTTTAGGGAGAAGTGTGTGTTTCCGCCAAAAGAGGAACATAGTAAGCTGTTCGTGAAGTGGTGGAGACAGCTGTTTCTGGTCTCTGTGCCCCATCCCTGAGGGGATGGGGGTAAAAGGTTTGCCTGTTATTCCAGGGGCAACCTCCTGGTTCCGGCTAGGGAAGAAGCTGCCTTATGTTTCTAAGTTGTGCTGCGGCACCAGAAGTTGTCAAAAATCGCCTGTGGGGTACCTGCAACCAAAGGGTGAGTTTTGCTCTTACATGGGCCTTATGTTTCACCTGAACTGTTGTAAAGTGGGGATTGGACTGCTTAATCAGTGGGAGGCCTGGAGGAGTAGGCTAAGCCAAAGTAAAAGTATGTTCAAGTCCAGCACAAGGGGAAAGCCAAGACATGTAGAGGAAATGTGCTATGCATTTACCCTTTAATCTACACTGCCAAGCTTTTCAGAAAGAGATGTTTAAGTATGTTCAAGTCTAGTACAAATGGAAAGTCAAGACATATAGAGGAAATGTGCTATGCGTTTACTCTTTAATCTACATTGCCAAGCTTTTCAGAAAGAGATGTTTAATGTCCAGAGAAATGGCCGGGTATGGATTGTGGAAGCTAGAGGTGGATAACCCCCACCATCTTTAGTAACCAGGTTCACCTCTACAGATTTGCTCTGTGGCCCTTTTACTTTGCCTCAGACACTTGGCCAGTGCTGAGGGAAGTACCCAGACATGGGATTGAAAGGAAATTCCCCTTAAGGAGTCGAAGGCTCTAAGGTGGTTTAGGGAGCCACCAGCAAAATGTGTCCATGTCATATGGACGGGCTTCAAGTGGCCAGCAGGGGAGCCGGGCCAGGGAAAACCCAGATAGTGTACAAGTCGGGCTGTGTACCCAAAGCAGTGTGCAAGTCCGGGCTGTGTGCCTGGTGGGTCCAGAGCCTGAGGGCTGAAGTGTTGAGGAAATGTTCTGTTTCTCTTATCTGCATTATCAGGAATGTAGCCCCGAGGGGGTCCGTCTATGCTGTTTGTTCAGTTTGGATGTGAATAAAAGCCACACTTAGAATCCCATTCCTGGTATTGGGCATTACAGTTATTGCTTCCTGTGTTCGGATTTACTTGGGTGCCCTGTGCATGTAGCCAGACCTAAGCCCTTGTGCCGGTAACCTAGTCCTCCCGAACCCAGTTCCCCACCTGGTACTGCTGTCAGCTTCAACAGCATACCACCTGTCATTGCAAAGGCAGTGGTGAGGGGTTACAAAATGTTAGAGCACCTTTGGATTTTTAATTTAGGGAGGAAGGTGTTTTCGGGCAGAGGCTAGCATTTTGGTTATCTGGCAGTGGGTAGCCCAAAAAGCTGAAGCAAGTTTAACTAGTGTGTCGCTGTGTGCTGTGGTTCATATGCTGCTGTTAAAATGCCAACTGTTTACCAAGGAGCAGTAAAGCTGAAAGAGTATGCCCTTGTCCTGCATCAAATATTTACAGCGTTTTTGCCAGCTTTTAAAAAACTGTGTGTGATAAAGAAAAGTGTAGAAGACTAGGGATAGCAACAGAAAAATTGTACCCTGGACGTTGGAAATGCTTTCTAAAGAACTGTTGTGATAAAGAAAATGTGGAAAACTAGGGGTAGCAACAGGAAAATTGTACCCTGGACGTTGGAAGTGCTTTTTAGTAAACTGAGAGACTTGCTATGTTAATGGCTATGCTAAATGGTTGAAATGGGCTCCCACCGTGGATTCAGTTTGAAAAAAAAAAAAGTGGTTTCTGCAGTTTAAATTTGCCTGCTCGATGATGACTGTGAGGAGAAGAGCTCTTGCGAGGGAAAGAGGCTCATTTGCATGGCGTTGTGTGATTGGTGAGGCTGCAATCAGTCCCACCCCCAAGCCAGCTCTACAGTGACTGCCCAGCATTCGAGAGGGAGAGTGAGTGGAGTGCGTGTACTGGCTTAATGGAGGAGCGTCGTGGTGATTAAAAAGCGCTGTAAAAGTTTCAAAAAACGGACTTTTCCATCTAAAATCGGGCTCAACCCACATCTCGATCGACTGAATTGTGAGTGTGGTGATCGGAGAGATAATCGGCAGGATTGCCAACCCGCTTCCTTTCTGAGGCCTCCAAGACTGGCTGCAGGCCTTTTTTCCATCGCAGCAAACAGCTACTGAAAACAGTGAGCACCAACAATAATAATTGCTCAAAACAGTGATTTTGCCAAAAGCCAGCTGAATATGTGTGCAGCAGTGTAGTCACTTTGCAAATAAAGACTGTGTCAAGTTTTACCAGCTAAAGCAAGCCTGTTAAGCCATTGACTGTGAGCATAGTTATGGGTTCAGCATCAGTTTAAAGTTTCAAAGCCAGTAGAGAGACTGTGAGTTGTAGCAAGATATGCAGCACTAGTTACAGGCAATCCTATGCTTGAAATCCTGAGGCTTTAAGGACTGTGAGTTAAAGCAATGTTTTCAGCAAGTGAAAAGTCCATGGCAAATCATATAAATGTGTTCGAAAAAAAGAACAGTGCAAGTTTATGCAGTTTTGAGCAAAGTTATCAGTAGTATGTGTCATCGGATGCGCAGTGGCTTGACCCAATTTCTGAATGTTGATGCGCTTAAGTGCTGCTACCCGCCATTACAGGGTGGGGTAGTAATGTAAACACAGCAGCAGAGGAGCCATTTTGAAAGTAAAAGAAAGTATTCAGTGAAGTGGGACTTTCAGTAACAGTGAGCATTTGTTTGTTTTTCCCTGCAGTCATGGCCTCAGGACTAGCCCGCTACCCGGATCATGCCCGGGCTATGGTAGCAGCAGAAGTAAATAAGTTAAGGGACATTGAAAGGTGTAGTTCACAATAAACACTGCAATAGAGTCAAGCCATACAAAGGCAAAAGTACTGGACTTCAGGAGAGCTGACTTTGCCAAAATGGGTGAGTGCCTAAGGAATGCACTAGCAAATGGGCAGGAAGGAGGGGTGGACGAACAATGGGGAATAATAAAAACTGCCATCACAGAGGTAGCAAGTCTTTGTGTGAAGCAAATAAACAAAACAAAATGATGTAAGAAACCACTATTGTTCTCAAAGGAGGTGACAGTGAAGGTTCAAGAGAAAAAGAAAGCATTCAGAAAGTACAAGGAATCACAGAAGGAGCAGGACAGAGAATTGTATCAGTTAAAGCAAAAGGAAGCTGGGAAGGCAGCCAGAACAGCAAAGGCCCGAACTGAGGAAAAGATAGCCAACTCAGTTAAGAAGGGGGATAAAACCTTTTTTAGGTGTAACCCCCCTATAAATGGGGGTTCCTAAAAGCCTCCTAAGAGCTGCCTAAGTGCTCCCCCTGGTGGTTGGCGTGCGGCGTTTAAGCCGTTTTAAATGGCAATGCTGTGAGTGCTTTTAGAGCCTCTATGTACTGTCCCTTTAAGAGCTGCCTGCTTGCAGGCCAGATTAGCTAGAAAGGGAGGAACCGTGTGTATTTATGCTCGAGTCCCGCCCGGGCTGCTGGATAAGCGCTCTGCAACTGCCGTCGCTAAGTGTGCAGAGAGAGCCTAGTTGAGAGCTGTAGCCATTTGTGGGAAAAATTGCAGAGGGACAATGAAAATGTAGTTTATCTAACCTGCCTTAGTTGCAGCACGAACTCTGTCTGTTTGCTTCACCATTTTGGTCCAGGACTGCGGTGGGCCAATCAGTACCTCAGGACTCTGTGAGCCCGTCCTGACCAATAGAGACACTGCTTGTAATTTGGGAAAGGCATTATGGGCTATGCGCTTTTGCACCACTGAGAGCTAGAGCAAATGACTGGCAGGTGTTGCCAACCAATGGCCAATGATCAAGAGGCAGTATAGCGCAGTGGTCTAAGGCTCTGAGCTGCAAATTTGGTGACATCCAGCAGACCAGACCTGGGTTTGAATCCCACAGCTTCCACTTGCATACTGTGTGACCCTAAGCAAGTCACTTAACCTCCTTGTGCTCCCAGGTCGCTCCTGTAAAAAAGCTTTCAGCTTAGTGTGCTATACCTGGTTAAACAACTAAATAAAAAAAAAAAAAAAAAAACAATGGAATCGGGTATGCCCAAACTGAAAGGAGTGCCCCAGGTTCTAAGGGGGAAGATGTGTTGTGACCAAGAAGGAGAGAGGAGCTCTGAGCTTCTACGCCATTGACTGCTCGTGCGGGAAGTGCGTGAAAGGCCTTAGGCGGCCGTTTTGAATTGCCAGCGCTATTCTGACTAAATCCGTTGGTGGGCGGTCAGAGGAGGCTGTGTGCAGCACAGCTACCCACCAGGCACAACCTGTTGGAGGACTGGAGAATCTGCTGAATCGCACTCGGTCCCTAGGAAAGTTGAAGCTGCCGTTGCAGCACCTTAGTCTGCTGTGAGTTCATGTGGGTCTTGGAAGCAGCTGCCTGGTGTGGTACGCCTCTGTTAATTGCCATATAATTGTGTGAGGAGGTTGTCGAAGCTCAGGCTCAGCCCTGCAAATGGTAAAGGAGTGGTTATCTACTGAAGGTGTGAGTGCTGGGTCAGGGTGACGCCCTGGTAATCTCTCAGACACGTGAGGTGGTAAGGCAAACCCAATCAGTTCAGTATACAGCTGCCTGCACTCAGCAAGCCTTCTGCTCATTTTGATCTGTTTGGGACAGTAAAGTGCATCTGTGTCAGGGCCCCAACCAGCTGCCACGAGGGACTAGCCATTAGGGCTTGGGTACCCAGGGACAGTAATTATTAGGTTAAGGCCTGTGCACAGAGCCCTAGGTAGATAAGTATAGTGATAAGCCAATCAACTTGATTTCCCCCGTCCTTGTTATCCCCCCCTTAAATAAATCAGATTGTTTGTTTTGCAATTGTACCCTGGCTGGATTGTGTTTTATTAAGGATATACTGTACAGTGAAAGTGTGATAACGGTGCCTTACTTTACAGGAGGTCCCCGGAGTGAGCTGAGAGATACGAGTCGGGGGGTAAGTGTACAGGGGAAAAGTATTGTCTTTACTCCGGGTGAGCCACTAGTGGAACAAAAGGGGGGTTGCAGCAACCCAGAGGGCTGTGACCGAGTCAATCTTGACTGTGTTAACCCTGACCTCTGGGTGGAGGCACCCGTCAACGGATCTGGGCCCCTCACCCTGCCACAGTTGGGGCAGACAGGGGTAGTAGCCCTTAGGGTAGCGCCCCCTAGGGGTTACATAGGTACATCAGGGAGCAAAGGAAGACTAAGGGAGGGATAGTGAGGCTTAATAAAGGGAAGGGCGGGTGAGCAGAGGATGACTGTGAAAAGGCAGAGATACTAAACAAATATTTTTGCTCAGTATTTACAAATGAAGAGGGGGAGGTACCTAAAACAAACAATAGAAACACTCTGGATACAGAAGTTGATACCAGCCCATTTACAGAAGAAAGGGTTCTGAAAGAACTCTTAAAACTGAAGGTGGACAAAGCAATGGGGCCCGATGGGATTCATCCCAGAATTCTAAAAGAACTAAGGGTAGAACTAGTGACACCACTGACTACCCTTTTTAACAAATCATGGGAGGATTGGGTGGTGCCCGAGGACTGGAGGAGGGCAGACGTGATTTCCCTTCACAAAAGTGGGAGCAAGGCAGAAGCAGAAAACTACAGACCTGTTAGTTTAACCTCAGTGATAGGGAAAATTATGGAATCACTTCTGAAGGAAAGAATTGTCGAGTACCTAGAGGCCAGAGGGGCACAGGACCCAAGGCAGCATGGATTCACAGCAGGAAGGTCATGTCAGATGAACCTAATCGATTTCTTTGACTGGGTGACCAAAGTAGTAGATCAGGGAGGGGCTGTGAACATGGCCTACCTAGACTTTAGCAAGGCATTTGACACAGTCCCACACAAAAGATTAATATACAAGTTAGCCAGCCTGGGAGTGGGTCCCAAGATGACAGCCTGGGTAAAGAACTGGCTGGAGAATAGGACACAGAGAGTAATAGTAAATGGAGTCCACTCAGAAGAAAGGAGGGTTACTAGTGGGTGCCGTGAGGTTTCAGTATTCGATCGTCCTCTTCAATGTCTTTGTGCGACATTGCAGAGGACTGGAAGGAAAAGTATGTCTCTTTGCAGATGACACAAAGATCTGCAACAGAGTTGATGCACAAGGTGGGGTGGAAAGGATGAGAAGGACTTGGCAAGGTTAGAGGAATGGTCAAATGTATGGCAGCTTAGATTTAATGCTAAGAAGTGCAAGGTAATGCATCTGGGAAACAAAAATCCAGGGGAAGTGTACACAATGGGGGGTGAGATACTAACAACAACAAACATGGAAAGGGACCTGGGGGTAGTCATATCAGATGACTTAAACGTGGGCAAGCAATGTGAGAGGGCAGTAAGGAAGGCTGGGAGGATACTGGGATGCATAGGCAGAGGCATCACCAGTAGAAAACAGGAAGTTGTTATCCCTCTGTACAGACAGCTGGTGAGACCCCATCTGGAGTACTGTGTGCAGTTCTGGAGACCCAATCTCCGTAAGTGCATAGACAAGATGGAAGCTGTCCAGAGGAGGGCAACTAAAATGGTGCAGGGTCTGCAGTGGAAGACATATGAAGAGAGACTAATGGAGCTTAATATGTATAGCCTCGAGGAAAGGAGGGAGAGGGGGGACATAATAGAAACGTTCAAGTACCTTAAGGAAATCAACAAAGTCCAAGAGGGTAGCATCTTTCAAAAAAAGAGGTGTGCAAGAACAAGGGGGCACAATTTGAAGATGGGGGGGCGGCTCAGAGGTAATGTAAGGAAGTATTTTTTCACAGAGGGGGTTGTGGATGCATGGAATGGCCTTCCGGAGGAGGTTGTGGAGTCAAAAACAGTGGTGGAATTCAAGCATGCATGGGACAGTTGTAAGGCAATTCTAGATGGTGGGGGTAGGAAGAAGTAGGCCGCTGGTTAACTAGGATCAGCAGCTTATCCAATAGGTAGGGAAATGGGTAGACTAGGTGGGCCAAGCAGTCCTTATCTGCTGTCAAATTCTGTGTTTCTATGTTTCTATGCTATTATGTTACTATGGAGGACAACTGCATTCTCACGTGGCAATTCCTGGATATCCAGTGCACGTGTGTCTAATATGCTTAAATGCTGGAAGGGATGTCTTCATGGTACCTCACTGTTCGGGATGCTTAGAGAAATATGGCTTGTATAAAGCACCCAAGATTTATTTGGCTCCCACATGGACAAAAGTTCAGGAATTTGTGGTTGGCAGCACACAGCACCAGGTGGAGCCTGTTGGAGAAGGCCCCCCAAGGGAGTGTGGCACAAAGCTAGAGGGTGCAGATTTGCAAACAGAACCATATGCTGATGTTTCAGATGCTGGATTGCAGAGACAATTCAGACAGAGCATCAGTAGACCCCTGGAGAGAGGGGGGCCTAGCCCATAGGAGAAGATGAGATGAGGGAGGCCTTTGAATGGGAGGTATCGACCTCCTCACGCAGTGAAGAGTGGATAGTCTCAGGAGTGAGGATGACTGCTCACTCCTGGGCACAGATTCTCAGTGAGGAAGAAGTGGGGGAACCTATGTGGCCTTGTGAAAAAGGAACGGGTACACAGCCTCAAGCTCTTGCCTCAGAGGAATGCATGGAAGAGAGTGGTGTTGCCACTGACCTGGCTGTGCAAGAAGAAGAAGTCAGGAATCCGTTTTTTGTCTCATTGAGAATATGTAGCTGGCAGAAACAGGACTGGCCACCCCCAAGCCAGGCCAGTGGTCTCAGGTTGACCAAAGCTAGTAAAGAGGAGAGACTGGTTCATAGGAAGGCAAGTGAAATCTATGGATGTCCTTTCCTCGTTTCTCGGAGAGTCTGGGATGAGATTGAGAACAGCAGAAATCCTGGATTTGGGCGAAGCAATGAAATGTGTGCATCCTGGTGCAAACAAGCATGTCAGAAACAGACTGTTTCATGAGAAATATACCCAGTGGAAAAGAGGCAGGGCACTGTTTATGGACACTGTTCGAATAGTGGATGGAGAGGAGTGAAACCTTTCACAGTGTGAATTATGTGCACCAGAAGGGTAAAATTCAAGCTCCTGACCCACTGTACTACTGGTCCCAATGCAAAGACCTCTGCAAATGTGCCTATGAATACCAGATGGAAATCAGGCAGTGGTAGTGAGTGCTGCCACTCCAGCCATTGCAGTGCCTTTGTTGTTCCACCAGTATGGACATCCAGGACTCAGGTGCCCCACATTTATCAGTTCTACAGTGTACTGACTTTCCAGAATTCATCGACTGGCCCACCAGATGACTTCAGATCCAGATAGAATGCCAGCCCAGCTGTATCCTGATCCATCGCCTGGTAATCGGATGATGTCAGACCAGCTGTTTTCCTTTTTGTTCCTGTTCCAAGGTTCCATCTCCATAGATGACATCAGCCCAGCAGTTTCCAGATGTGCCCTCCTGTAGTTCCTGGAAGATGTCCACCCAGCTGTATCGGAAGAATGCTGCCAGGGAGAGTCATCGGCCGAGGAGCAGGTCATTGCCATTTGTTCGTTCTACAAGGGGCTGGTAAGTCCAAACTTTTCTATTCTTATGACATTGCACTACACACCCTACACTAGCAGACTCCAGATGTGTGAACTGTCCTCAAAGACTCTCCCCTTCGGGACTTTGGCCTGCTAGATCTGTGCTTCACCGGGCTCCAGCCCAGGAGAGACTCTAATGGACTAGCCTTCGGGCACTGTGGTCACTAGATGGGACTTTTAGGGCACTCCACCCCCCAAATGTGTATTGTAAATAACGTCATTGTTTTTCCACTGTTTTCTAGTGTATATACTGTTTTTCTACCTTTTCTAAAAAAAATCTTTTTGGGATTCTCCAGTGTTTTGATGGTAGGGGTTAGGTAGACTGGGTATGCAGATTAGAAGTGTGTGTTGTCTTTCTTTTTCCTGCAGGTGTTCCTGAAGAAGATTGAAGAGAAGACAAGAAGAGGAAGAGGGGCTCATCGGAGTTTCTCACTAGTACTTTAATGTGTAGTATTTAAAGTACTGTTGTTGTTATTGTTGTTGTTACTGTGTAGTAACCCTTTCCTTCCACAGGTGTGGTTGTGGGGGTGTGAGGAAGTAATGTAATATATGGTATTAGTTTCCTGGTGTGTGGTTGCATGCTGCCCAAGGTTGGGGAGGTCCCCGGTTTGTTTTTGTTTGGGGTTTGAGTTAGAGGCAGATAGATTTTCCCTAGAGGGCTGGGGGGGGATAGACAGGCTGTGGTCCTGAACGGCCATAGGGACTGAAGTGCTGATCTATTAGGGCTGCTCTAGACAGTTCTACCAGAGCCACTAGGCATCCATAATAAGTGGATAGAGTAGAGGCTGATATGTCAGCCAAAGGCCCTAGGCCCTTAGTGTTGCCTTCCTGTGCTTGCACATGGTGGGAGGGGCCTGAACACCCCCCCTCCATGGGTGGCACATAGGGTGGAATAGCTAAGCCGATTAAATAATGACTACTGGACGAGTCATTTTCCTGGCCCAGGGCAAGGTAACCCCCGTTACCCGGGGTTACTAGAATCCCAGTTAGACAGTGTGGTAGGCAGGAAGGCATGTGAAACTCCAGTTAAATGGATTTTACACTGTCTCACTCTGTTCTCAGTCTCAGCTGAGACTGAGGGATGACATCACCATAGAACCATCGCAGCTGCATGAGCCACACTGGAATCTGCAGTTGGTAGTTAGGTTAGAATGTTGGGAGTTTTTGAAAGCAGTTGTGTGTGAGCAGTCTTGAAGAGAGGAGCACAGCAGTCTGTGAACAGGCTCTTGGAGCCTAAAGCTCTGATATAGAGCTACTTTTAGGGAGAGGTGTGTGTTTCCGCCAAAAGAGGAACACAGTAAGCTGTTCGTGAAGTGGTGGAGACAGCTGTTTCTGGTCTCTGTGACCCATCCCTGAGGGGATGGGGGTAAATGTTTACCTGTTATTCCAGGGGCAACCTCCTAGTTCTGGCTAGGGAAGAAGCTTCCTTATTTTTCTAAGTTGTGCTGTGGCACCAGAAGTTGTCAAGAATCACCTGTGGAGCACCTGCAACCAAAGGGTGAGTTTTGCTCTTACATGGGGCCTATGTTTCACCTGAACTGTTGTAAAGTGGGGATTGAACTGCTTAATCAGTGGGAGGCCTAGAGGAATAGGCTAAGCCAAAGTAAAAGTATGTTCAAGTCCAGCACAAGGAGAAACCAAGACATGTAGAGGAAATGTGCTATGCGTTTACCCTTTAATCTACATTGCCAAGCTTTTCAGAAAGAGATGTTTAATGTCCAGAGAAATGGCTGGGTATGGATGTGGAAGCTAGAGGTGGAACCCCCATCTTTAGTAACCAGGTTCACCTCTACGGATTTGCTCTGTGGCCCATTTACTTTGCCTCAGGCACTTGGCCAGTGCTGAGGGAAGTACCCAGACGGGATTGAAAGGAAATTTCCCTTAAGGAGTCGAAGGCTCTAAGGTGGTTTAGGAGCCACCAGCAAAATGTGTCCATGTCATATGGATGGGGTTCAAGTGGCCAGCAGGGGAGCCGGGCCAGGAAAACCAAATAGTGTGCAAGTTGGGCTGTACCCAAAGCAGTGCAAGTCCGGGCTGTGTGCCTGGGTCAGAGCCTGAGGGCTGAAGTGTTGAGGAAGAATTCTGTTACTCTTATCTGCATTACCAGGAATGTAGCCCTGTGGGGGTCCATCTATGCTGTTTGTTCAGTTTGGATGTGAATAAAAGACACACTTTAGAATCCCATTCCTGGTATTGGACATTACAGTTATTGCTTCCTGTGTTCAGATTTACTTGGGTGCCCCTGTGCAGAGTAGCCAAACCTAGCCCTTGTGCCGAGTAACCTATTCCTCCCCAAACCCAGTCCCCACCTGGTACTGCTGTCAGCGTCAAACAGCATACCACCTGTCGTTTGCAAAAAGGCAGTGGTGAGGGGTTACAGTAAGATGAAGGACGAATTCAGGAAGGCTATGCAGGGATATGATGACATAAAGGGAGTGGTGAAACAGTGGGATAAGATAAGGGAAGCCCTGCACATAGTAGCAAACCATTGCACCAGGCCTTGCAACAAGAGTAAAAGAAAGAGGAAACCACTGTGGTTCTTGAGGGGAGTAGCAGAGCTAGTAAGAGGGGAAAAAGATGGCATTTCTGAGGTACAAGGCAACACAAAGCAAGGAGGACAGGAAAGAATGCTTGGATAAATGAAACAAAGCAAACAAGGCAGTAAGGGATCGAGGAAAAGCTAGCTAAATTGGTGAAGGAAAGGAGGGAAGACAGTCTTTAAGTATATTAGTGAGAGGAGAAAAACAGAAGGGGGGATTGTGAAACTTAGGGAAGAGGGAGGCAGGGTACTGGAAAAAGACATTGACAAGGTGACCATCGTCAACATATACCTCTGCTCCATATTCATGGAAGAAGGAAATGAGGCGGTCCCTCATTAATGGAGAAGAGCAAACAGGGAGAAGGAGTAGATATTAGACCTTTTCCAGAAGACAGAGTAAAACGAGAACTAGAACAGCCTAGGGTGGATAAAACTATGGTGCCGGATGGGATATGCCCAAGTAGGGTTGTCAGAACTTGTACTAGAAAGATTCGAACCCTGCTCAAACTCTAGTGTTCGAGGTCTAAATTAGAACTCGGAACACCACAGGATTCACAAAAGGGTTTGGATCTTTTTTTTTTTTTGCTCACCTCCATGCCCTCCACTCAAGCGTGCACAGTTGTCCAACCCAATAATGCAGCTGGCATTTGGTACGATGTGTCTTTTGACTGGCAAGGTCAGTGAAGTCACGGGGGAAGGACCACAGATGAGTTTGGGCTGGCCACTGTGTGTTAGTCCCTTTTGTGTGCAAACATCAGTGCCTTACTCAGCCAAACTCTCTCACACCTTCACAATTCAGCTTGTGCATAGAAGGTTGGGATGGGGACAGACCAATCTGCGTGTAGCAGGCAGTGCTTCAATTCTGGTATTTTGCCTATGCAAGTTTTCAGTTGTGAGGTCATGGTCGCTATTGATGAGTTGGCCGAGAATGGAGTGCATTGTCTCCAGTTAAAATCAGCAGCAGTGGCCAGGTGAGCCATTTTTCAGTATGAAGTCCATCTTCTGCCTTGAGTTGTAGACTGGTTGCTGTACTGTCTTAGTACTGAGGGCTGACCAGTGTGGATGAGTGGTGCGGTGCTGATGGTGACTACTGAGGCAGCGCAGGCAGCAACATAGAAACATAGATTTTGATGGCAGATAAGGACTGCTTGGCCCACCTAGTCTGCCCATTTCCCTACCTGACGGATAAGCTGCAGATCCTAGTTAACCAATGGCCTACTTCCTCCTACCCCCCACTAGAATTGCCTTATGTCTGTCCCATGCATTCTTGAATTCCCCCACTGTTTTTGACTCTACGACCTCCTCAGGAAGGCTGTTCCATGCATCTACAACCCTTTCTGTGAAGAAATACTTCCTCACATTACCTCTGAGCCGTCCCCCCTCTATCTACAAATTGTGCCTCCTTGTTCTTGCACATCTCCTTTTCTGAAAGATGCTACCCTCTTGGACTTTGTTGATTCCCTTGAGGTATTTGAAAGTTTCTATCATGTCCCCCCTCTTCCTCCTTTCCTCGAGGCTATACATCTTAAGCTCCTTTAGTCTTTCTCCATATGTCTTCTGGTGCAGACCCTGCACCATTTTGCTGCCCTCCTCTGACAGCCTCTACCCCGCCTATGTCTTTGCAGAGATGGGGTCTCCAGAACTGTACACAGTACTCAGATGTGGTCTTAAAACTGTACAGAGGGCCAACAACTTCCTGTTTTCTACTGGTGATGCCTCTCCTATGCATCCCAGTATCCCCCTAGCCCACCTTACTGCCTTCTCACATTGTTGGCCCATCTTAGGTCATCTGATATGACTACCCCTAGGTCCCTTTCCATTTTGCTGTTGTCAGTATCTCACCCCTCATTATGTACTCTTCCCTGGGTTTTGTTTCCCAGGTGCATTACTTTGCATCTTTGTATTGAATCTAAGCTGACATACATTTGACCATTCCTCCAACCTTGCCAAGTCCTTCTCATCCTTTCCACCCCATCTTATGATCAACCCTGTTGCAGACCTTGTGTCATCTGCAAAGAGACATACTTTCCTTTCAGTCCCTCTGCAATGTCACTTTTAAAGACATTAAAAACGACTGCCCCAGTACTGAACCCTGTGGTACCCCACTAGTAACCCTCTCACTGTGGACTCCATTTACTATTACCCACTGTGTTCTGTTGTCCAGCCAGTGTTTTACCTAGGTTACCACCCTGGGACCCACCCCAGGCTGGCTAATTTGTTTATTAATCTTTGTGCAGGACTGTGTCAAATGCCTTGCAAAGTCTAGTAGGCCATGTCCACAGTCCCTCTCTGGTCTACTACCTTGGTCACCCAGTCAAAGAAATCAACTAGATTTGTCTGACATGACCTTCCTGCTGTGAATCCATGCTGCCTTGGGTCCTGTGCCCCACTGGCCTCTAGGTGCTCAATAATTCTTTCCTTTAAAAGTGATTCCATCATTTTCCCTACCACTGAGGTCAAACTGATAGGTCTGTAGTTTCCTGCCTCTGTCTTGCTCCCACTTTTGTGAAGAGGAATCACATCCACCCTCCTCCAGTCCTCAGGTACCACCCCATCCTCTCATGATTTATTATAAAGGGTAGTCAGCAGTGTTACTAGTTCTTCTCTTAGTTCTTTTAGAATTCTGGGGTGAATCCCATCAGGCCCCATTGCTTTATCCACCTTCAGTTTTAAGAGTTCTTTCAGATCCCTTTTTACGTCTGCAGTGGGTGGAACCTGCAGACGTTTTGCATCAGAAATGGACCTACGTCATGTTTTCCGTCCGCACAACAGTATTTATTCTGCGGAGAGCCCAGCCCAAGTACTACGCTGACTGTATAAGGCATGGTAGTTAAACAGCTCTATTTTTCTTGCCGCTTCATGTCTCCAGAGGTGCCCTTCCCCACAGAGTATGTTTAGCCCACCCCAACTCTGCCCCACACAGAGTTTACCACGGTTGTAGACAAACCCTCCCATAGTCTCACACTGTACGCCTCCACCCCCTCCCCACACCCATCACAGGCTCGGCTATTTTTTCTTGTAACATTCCCCGATACAAATAAACTTTTTACAAGGCCCAATTTGGCACGTAAATAAAATGTAAAGAATGTAATCACTGAAGAACTGATAGTTTAATAAGGCATTTAATATTACATAGAAACATAGAAACATAGACTTTGACGGCAGATAAGGACCGCTAGGCCCATCTAGTCTGCCCATTTCCCTACCTACAGGATAGGCCGCAGATCCTAGTTAACCAACAGCCTATTTCTTCCTACCCCCCACAAGAATTGTCTTATGTCTGTCCCATGCATTCTTGAAATCTCCCACAGTTTTAGACCCCACAACCTCCTCAGGAAGGCTGTTCCATGCATCCACTACCCTCTATGTGAAATAATACTTCCTCCACATTGCCCTGAACGCCCTCCTTCTGTCTTTAAATTGTGTCCCCTTGTTCTTGTAAGTCTCTTTTCTGAAAGATGCTACCTCTTGGACTTTATTGATTCCACAGAGGTCTTAAAGTTTCATCATGTCTCCCTCTCCTTCTTTCCTCAAGGGTATACATATTAAGCTCCTTTAGTCTCTCCTCATCGGCTTCTCTTGCAGACCCTGCACCATTTTAGTTGCCCTCCTCTGGACTGCCTCTATCCTGTCTATGTCCTTGCGGAGATGAGGTCTCCAGAACTGGACACAGTACTCAGATGGGGTCTCACCAATTGTCTGTACAGAGGGATAACAACTTCCTGTTTTCTGCTGCTGATGCCTCTCCCTATACATCCCAGTATACCCCCAGCCCTCCCTACTGCCTTCTCACATTGATTGCTAACCTTAAGGTCATCTGATATGATTACCCCCAGGTCCCTTTCCTTTTTTGTTGTTGTTACTACCTCCCCACCCATTGTGTATTCTTCCCCTAGGTTCTTGTTTCCCAGGTGCATTATTTTGCACTTCTTTGCATTGAATCCTAGCTGCCATACTTCTGACCATTCCTCCAACCTTGCCAAGTCCCTTTTCATCCTTTCCACGCCTCCTTGTGTATCAACCCTGTTGCAGATCTTTGTGTCATCTGCAAAAAGGCATACTTTTCCTTCCAGTCCCTCTGCAATGTCACTGATGAAGACATTAAAAAGGACTGGACCCAATACTGAACCCTGCGGTACCCCACTAGTAACTCCTCTTTCTTCAGAGCGGACTCCATTTACAATTACCTTCTGTGTCCTGTTGTGCAGCCAATGTTTTACCCAGGCTACCACCCTGGGACCCACTCCCAGGCTGGTTAATTTGACTATTAATCTTTTGTGTGGGACTGTGTCAAATGCCTTGCTAAAGTCTAGGTAGGCCATGTCCACAGCCCCTCCCTGGTCTACTACTTTAGTCACCCAGTCAAAGAAATCTATTAGATTTGTCTGACATGACCTTCCCGTCAGAACCCATGCTGCCTTGGGTCCTGTGCTCCACTGGCCTCTAGGTACTCAACTATTCTTTCCTTCAGAAGTGACTCCATCACTTTCCCTACCACAGAGGTCAGACTGACAGGTCTGTAGTTTCCTGCCTCTGTCTTGGTCCCACTTTTGTGAAGGGGAATCACATCCGCCTTCCTCCAGTCCTCGGGTACCACACCATCCTCCCATGATTTATTAAAAAGAGTAGCCAGTGGTTTCACTAGTTTCTCCCTTAATTCTTTTAGAATTCTGGGGTGAATTCCATCAGGACCCATTGCTTTGTCCACCTTCAGTTTTAGGAGTTCTTGCAGAACCTTTCTTCTGTGAAAGGACTGGATCGACCCCTATCAAGAGTGCTTCTCTAATTAGATTAGGTACTTCCTCCTCTTTTGTGAATACTGAGCAGAAATATTCATTCAGTATCCCTGTTTTCACTGTCCCCTCTGCCCACCCACCGCTCATTCTGTTCAGCCTCACTATTCCCTCCCTTTGTCTTGCTACGCCGCTGATGTACCTATAAAAGGTTTTATCCTCTTAACTGAGTTGGCGATCTTTCCTCAGTTTGGGCCTTTGCTATTCTGACTTCCTCCCTGCTTCCTTTTGCCTTATCTGGTACAGCTCTCGTCCTGCTCCTTCTGTGTTTCCTTATACCCGAATGCTATCTTTTCTTCCTGACTTTCACAGCCACCTCTTTTAGAACCATAGTGGCTTTTTCTTTCATTTTGATTCATTTATTTGCCTCACACAAAGGCTTGTTGCCTCTGTGATGGCAGTTTTGATGATTCCCCATTGTTGCTCCACACTCCTTCTAGCCTGTTTGCCAGTGCTTTTCTGAGGCACTCTCCCATCTTGCCAAAGTCAGCCCTCCTAAAGTCCAGTACCCTCACTTTTGTATGGCTTGACTCTGTAGCTGAGTTTAATGTGAACCACACTGTTTGATGGTCACTTGTCCCCAGATGGAAACCCACTTCTAGATCAGAGATCCTCTCACTGCCCCCATTTGAGAGTACGAGGTCTAAGATTGCTCCCTCACGTGTGGGTTCTGAAACTAGCTGTCTGTGGCCTCCACCTAGGGCATCAAGAATGGCCCTGCTCTTGGATGTGGCTGCAGCAAATGTGCTCCAGTTAACATCTGGCATATTCAGGTCTCCCATCAACAGTATCTCCCCTTTCTCTGCCATTCTAAGAATGCCTTCTATCATATCCTTGTCCATTCCCTTCCCCTGACATGGGGGTCTGTACACAACCCCTGTGCGGATTGTGGTGCCCTTTCCAGTCTCCAAGGTGACCCACAGTTTCATATAAATGAAAGCCATGATCATCGCAGGACTCCTTGGAAGACTACAGCATTGTTTCTGATGTACTGTAAGTACTGAACTGCAGTCAGTGTTTCGCCAGTGCAACAGGTGGGCTGGCTGTTTGAAGCTTCTGCAGGTTTTGTGTGTTCGCTCCCAAATCTGCACAGCAGTGATGCTGAGAAACTGTAATTGGGTGTGCAGGAGGGTGGCTTTTATTGTGTTTTCCAGTCTCCAGTCGTGTACTTGAGGATTCCTTGCTCTACTGGCGATGCCAAGTTACTGACCGCTTGCTCGAGCTGAGCAGTATGAAACTTTAATGTGTGGATTCCAGCAATGTGTGCAGAACTCTGACCTTCGTGGTGATGCTCAGCTAGATATCTGCCTTCTGATAATGTGCAGAATGGGACTGCATGACGTGTCTGAGGGTTCCAGTCGCCCATGCAAGACTTCCAAGTCAACAGTAGTTTGTTAACGTACATACAGTACCAGGGTTTGAGCTGTTTAGGGTGGGACTTAGGTATGTGTCTGCAAACTCCAGCAATGTGTGCAAATCTTCCTGTTCAGCAATTGCTATACTGAGTTTACAGTACCAGTGCTCAGTCTGTGAAGGACGGGACTGTGGGATGTGTCACCTCAGTAGGCTCCAGACCAGGACTCCCAGTCACTGATGCTGAGCTACAGTACAGGAACAACATTCAGTTTATGCAAGCAAGGGGGCAGCTCCGTCCTCTAGGGTGGATCATAAATACTTTATGTTGTCCACAGCGTGGGGAGTCCTGCTTTTTCCAGGTTGATAAACCAATCCTGACATAAAAACACACGCACAAGCGCATCCACACCCACTCTACCTCTCTTTCTCTCCTTACAGCTCACACAAGATAAGAGAGGACACTGGATATACAGTATGTCAGGAGAGACCCCCTCATGTGTACATGGTTTGCATGCAAGCTAATTGCCCACAGCAACAGTGTATGGTATTACAGTGCATTGCAGAAAAACTATATGGCGAGTGCAGCAAACCTGTGCTTGTGAAAGTGAAGCCCATCTTCCTGGCTTCTTGAATGCCCCTTAGCTTTTTGAGTAGCAGGGTGATGGAAGAATTTCCTATGCCCCCGCTTCAAGCTCACGGTCGCTACACAAACTGTTCTGTTTTCCTTTCCATTTTATTACAAGTGCTATGTAATGTAAACGGTCAGCGTTGCTCGATCAAAGGTCAAGTTGATAAGCAGTCCCCATAAACCAGACAGTTACCAGAAACTCAAACTTTTATCTTCGATCAACTGTCAGGCGCCAGTCTTCTCCTGTAAGAGGCAGCGTTGGTAAAAACACATTACTTGCCATGTGCTCACTGCCCAGGGGTTGTGGGGATGTTTCGTAAAAATCAAAAACAAAAACCCCCAAAAAACAGTAGTCCAATTACAGCAATAACCTGGACAATTGCTTTAAATTGAATATCCAACAGTAGTAGCCGTGGCTGAGTGTGTGTTTTACTGTCCTCACCATGTCCTTTAAAACTGATAAGTTTTATTCAGCTGTGTGGGCAATACTGTGTATTTTTATGTGAAGGACTTTTTATTTTTATTTCTCTTATTTCAAATAGGAGCTACTGTACTACAGTCAACTGCTCGCGCAACAAAACCAATTCGATAAGTCTATACTCCTCTCCAAAGTCAGGAATCCCAAATAGATCTGGGGAGCTGCACCAGGCATCAGCTCTCTGAATCACAGCTACATGTATAACATATACTTTTGTAATTATATTTTTTATTCAATATTCGAATATTAAACACACATAGAACATATAACAACAATAATCATAAAATGGATTAAAAGAGCATCCAAAACCTAAGGCTGGTTCACACAGTGAGAAAGTTGGATGCTGCTATGTAGATGGTTGCAGCCAAGCGATTTGAAATGCTGTGGAGCAGCATTCAAACGCATAGCTATAGAATGCTGCAGGTGCTGCAAAAGAAATTCTGGGATTTTGAGGAGGGTTCAGGTGGGGGTGCACTCAACAATATTACAGTGGAGGGGTCTTCAGACTGGAGTTCAGTCAAAGGTAGTTTTAGGTACTTTAAGCACAGCTGAACTTGGGCAAGTAGTTCTTTCAAAACCGAGGGCTGTAAGTTGAGAAAACATGGTCCTATAGTAGAGCCGTGACACTGGGCAATGTATTGATGGTACTGGCTGTTCACACAGCCACAAACAGGTGCAAAACTCCTACTCCACTGCAGTGTCCTAAGAAACAGTGGACCCTGGGCACAACAGAAGGCAAGTGGAAACGACAGAACCGTGGGGTTCACATGCACAGGGCACCGATCTGTGCCTGTGCACCACCAGAACAGACTTAGAACTTGCAGTGTGAATGAGCCTATACTTAACCAATGCCATCATTTGTTATTTCATTGGGACCAAACTCATGGAGCTAACCATAGGTGTTACTCTTGCAAGAGTGCCTTGTGGCAGTAGCAGTATATATTAGTTAACTACTGTAATGTATAACAAACTAAATGTTTTTACAGTACAGAAAAAACATACAAACATTCAAACTTTGACAGCTGCAATTACAAGTCATTTGTCACGAGTCAAACACTGTCAACATTAATAAAGTTATTTTGGCTTGTTTTAATCAATATCAAGTCGTTACACGCTAGAAGTACGTTGTAGCTAAAGCATTTTCATTGTCACTTATATGTTGCTCTGAGAACTCATGCAGCAATATAATTTCATGTTTGTTCACTTCACCTGTGCAGTCAGTTTGGTATCTTGTGCTGCAATGTACCTGGATTGTGCAGGGAAACAGGCCGAAAGATCTGGGTGTTTAACAGATTAATAAAAATAAACGTTTTGAGTATTTACCAGGTTAATAAAACTAAAATCAATCAACCAATAAACTCTAATCCTCAGCTTGCAGAGTGTGAGGACTGCAAAGTATTAACCAGGGTTGTCAGCTATGATGCCTATGGAGTCACAGAACCTAAAAGGGCAGAAGAGAACTGAAGTCTTTGGTTTAGAGGCAGGGCATCCACTAGAAAAAAAGTCAACACAGCATATGCAGTAAATGGTCATAGCTAGGAAACTGGTTTTCAGTTTTACTGGAAAATTGGCTAAAATTCAGAATTTGGACTACTGCAGACTGGTAAAACACTGAATTTCATAGAATTTGGCATGTTATACCATATCAGTGAATGTACAAAACTTGTGGTTTTATAGTTGCTTCCTGTATTAGTTTCAATTTGCTTAATTTAATGCTTTCTATATTAAGTCTTCTTTTATTTTGTCCATTTATGCACATGCTAAAAGGATGATACTAGAATCCAGGTAACATCTGGAAATTAGACTAACAATCACTGGTGCAATTCCTAGAAATTCATGCCTTGAAGAGGGCATTTTTGAAAGGCTTAAGCCCCTTGTTCAATGGCTGACGCAACAGCCCCACCCCCACCCCCATTTAAACTCTTCCTTCCTACTTCATTCATAGAAACATAGAAACATAGACTTTGATGACAGATAAGGACCACTTGGCCCACCCAGTCTGCCCATTTCCCTACCTATTGAATAAGCTGCAGATTTTAGTTAACCAACAGCCTACTTCCTGCCACCCCCACTATAATTGCCTCGTGTCTGTCCCATGCATGTTTGAATTCCCCCACTGTTTTAGACCCAACAACCTCCTCAGGAAGGCTGTTCCATGTATCCACCACTCTCTCCATGAAAAAACATTTCCTCACATTACCCCTGAGCCATCCCCCCCTCTATCTTTAAATTGTGCCCCCTTGTTCTTACACATCTCTTTTCTGAAAGATGCTACCTTCCTGGACTTTGTTGATTCCCTTGAGGTACTTGAACGCTTTCTATCATGTCCCTCTGGCCCCTCCTTTTCATCAAGGGCATACATATTAAGCTCTCTGTCTCTCTTCATATGGTTTCTGATGTAGACCCTGCACCATTTTAGTTGCCCTCCTCTGGACTGCTTCCATCCTGTCTATGTCCTCGCGTAGATGAGGTCTCCAAAACTGCACACAGTACTCCAGATGGGGTCTCACCAACTGTCTGTACAGAGGGATAACCACTTCCCTTTTTCTACTTGTGATGCCCCTTCCTATGCATCCCAGTATCCCCCTGGCTCTCCTTACTGACTTTTCACATTCAGAAGCATATTTACATCTGCAGTGGGTAAGCCTGCAAATGTTTTGCATCAGAAAAGGACCTACGCTATGTTTTCCATCCGCACAACAGTATTTCTTCCGTGGAGAGCCCAGCCCAAGTACTACGCTGACTGTATAAGGCATGGTAGTTAAACAGCCCTATTTTTCTTGCCACTTCATGTCTCCAGAAGTGCCCTCCCCCACAGAGTATGCTTAACCCGCCCCAACTCCGCCCCACATGGAATTTACTATGGTTGTAGACAAACCCTCCCACAGTCTCGCACTGTTCGCCTCCACCCCCTTCCCACACCCATCGAAGCTTGGCTATTTTTTCTTGTAACATTCTCGATATAAATAAACATTTTACAAGGCCCAATTTGGCATGTAAATAAAATGTAAAGAAAGTAATCACTGGTGAACTGATAGTTTAATAAGGCTTTAATATTATACATACAACTGAATGGTATTTCATACAGAACCATATAAACAAAAGCCATGATCATAGAACAAAATAGCTGGCAGGCCTACTGACACCCAAATATAACCCAAATGACATTTTCAGTGATGCTACTAAACCTTGCATGACTAAACTTTAAGAGCTAGGGTGCCTAAATCCCAATGTTTTTGTGTAACTTGGATAACTTCTGTTATTTGTTTCCTACCTTATTTGCAAAAAAAAAAATTGATGCCACGTTACGTTCATTCAGCAATCAGGGATTTCAGTTGTTGCAGGCTCTCCCATTGAGAGCTTATCTATAAAAGCATGAGGGCGGATGCACGCTGTCAGTCTATAGGCTCCATGGAGACATGCCCCGCCTACGAGAGGAAAGGGAACCGAAGAATGGACACAAGCAGTGTGAGAGCTAGTATTGTACCAGCCCCACAAAGTAAAGCATAAAAGTACTGGCCACAAGCCAAGCAGTGTCAGGGCTACGAGTCCCCTCATAGTGTGCTAGCCCTCCTTGGTCTGCAGGTTGTGTACAAATAGGCAATATGGGAGAGGAGCAAAGTCAGTATTGTCTCCCTGGCTTAGCCTTGCATCTTTTAATCTCCCACTCTCCAAATGGCAGTGACATTTTCTCTGCCCGCTTCTGATGCTTGTACAGCACTTTGGGGTATCGTTGAGAAGTTGGGGTCTGCACTGAAGGCGGAAGGTTGTCAGTTCAAGCCTAATTGGAATGAAATACTCTAGTCATGTGACTTAACATCAGTATCTGAATTTACAGCCACAGTTTGAAAGCATCGTTAGTGTTAAGCAAGAAATGAAGGGAGGATTGCTTATGTTGCATAGAATATTTGTAATCAATTCTTGACCTAGGCATTTTTGTTTCTTGTTACACTTGCCATCTTTCCTAGTCACTCATTACATAACAGTTCCGTAGAATATTAACACTTATTATTAACCTGTCTTAATATGAAATGTCTTGGAATCTAGGTTTTCTGAATGAAATGTTTTTCATTGTGCCAACCGGAAATCTTTGCCATTACTATTAAGGATTTTCCTAGTAGAGTAATTGTTTGCAATAGTACAATTTAAAGCACTTCAGCATTTTTGGTAATATTCAGTTTAAAATGATATGTCTCCAACTGTCTAAAGCTTTACTTGCCCTCACAGTATTATCCCTCCGTGAATGTAAGACAGAGCGCTGCATTTACTGAAAACACCCTCCGACCCCCCCAAACACACACGCGCACACACACACACACACACAAAGGTCTCAAACAGCTGCATTTTGCAGAAATTAAGGGACCTACTGATTTGTTTGCTCAAATTAGAGAATCCCAAACTTCTTTTGACAGTTTACTATGTACATATTTCCCCCTTTGCCCATGTCTGCAGCACTGCTAAGCGACTGAAGACAGGTGTGCAGTAAGCCATTACTGATGGCTGGGTTTTCACAGCTTACTGTTTCTTAGATGGCTTTTCTGGCACAACTCCCTACTCAGGCAATAAAACACCAGTTCTGTGATCCAAAAAAGGCTCTGTACAAGACTTCTCCTTGTTATTGTGTGCTCCTACTATAATTCTAGTTACCAACGCTGCCGTGTCACAGTCAGTGTGGGCAGGAAATTCATTCCACTGTCAACATTTCCTTTATTTATTGAGGTATTCAGAAAGACCTTTGAGTCAAAGACTCATTTACAAAGGTTCCATGGCAAACATAGAGAGGTACAGGGATAACGCTGATACAGTTTGCAGACACTACATAACATCACAGTGCAGGATACATGCAGGGTACAGAGACTGACTTGAAGACAGGGATCACATGAAATACAGTATTATAGTGCAGCCATGTAAAGAAGCAGTGAGGCTGTTTGTCAAAGTAAGAAGTTGGTGTAGATCGGTCTGGCGACGGCGAAGCTGGCCTTGGTCATCAGGGAGGAACAGGTCAGGGCAGTCACATCGGTTTGCAGTCTGGAGGTGATTCCTTAGACTGGATTTAAAAGGGCCTATTCTTGTTTTGTTGGTGATTAGACTAGACAGTGCATTTGTCCAGGAGAGGGCTTTGTAACTGAACGTTCTTTGGTATTGGGAAGTCCAGCAGCGGGGTACCCATAGTAGTGGTTTGGTTGTGTTTCGGGTGGTTCTGACAAGAGCAATAGGGAAAATAATCTTGTTTAGGGTGGGGGGGTGAGGCCAAGGGTAATCTTTTTGGTCATTAGGCAGGTGTGGTACTTGATTCTGTTGTCTAAATTTAGCCAGTTTGTGGAACTATAGAGGTAGCAGGTGTGGGTGAAGCAGTCACATCCTAGGATGAGATGGCAGGCCTTGTTTAGAACAAGCCGGAGTCTGTCAAGGTCCGAGGTGGGAGCTGCACTATAGATGAGAATGCATTATACAGGAGGGAGAGTACAGAGGAGTAAATGGTATGACTCGAGAGCCTCAGGGGTGAGGCAGTGCTTGTACCTATAGAGTATGCCTAGTCTAGAGTTAAGGGCAGTGGATAGGAAGTGGATATGCTGATAGAAATTGAGAGGAGTCTAGTGTGACACCTAGGTATTTAAAGGTGTCCGCTTGTTCGAGGGGGCTTGATTTATGGTAAGAAATTGGGGCAGAGGTTCTTAAGGGGGTTTTGCGGTGGGGAGAAAATCATGACTTTTGTCTTGTTATAGTTAATGATTAGGCGCTGGGTGGTGAGCCAGTGTTCAGTTTCACAGAGAGCGTGTTGGAGTGTTTGGTGTAATTTGAGAAGGTCTGGATCAGAAGCGAACAGGACGGCATCGTCTGCATAGAGGAGCAGTCTACTGGGGCAGGCCCCAGGGAGGGTGTTAAGTTAAAGGCAAAATAGGAGATGGCCAAGAATGGATCCCTGTGGGACACCGGAGTGGATTGGAAGGCTAGGCGACAGGATGGTGCCTATCTTAACTAGTTGAGTTCTGTCAGATAGATAGCTGGTGAACCAGTTTAAGGCATCTTGACAGAGGTCACTGAGGCAAGAGTGTTCAGTAACAGGGCATGGTTGATGGTATCAAATGCCTTCAGAGGTCCATGAAGATGGCTCCTAAGATGTGGCCATGATCCAAGGCAGAGTGGACATGAGAGGTAAGTTCAAGGAGGGCAGTGGTGGTACTATGACCCTTACGAAGCTGTGTTGCTGGCTGCATAGAAGGTTATATTTAGTAAGGTGGTCAGTGAGTTGATCAGTGACTATGCGCTCTAATGCTTTGGATAGGGACGGTAGGATGGAGACGGGGTGGTAGTTGTTAGTGGAGGTGCAATCCCCACTCTTATGTATGGAGGAGATATAGGGGGCTTTCCAACGTGCAGGAAATTTCATCTGGCACAGGGAGCGGTTGAGAATATGGGTGAGCAGGGTGAGGACTTCCCGGAGGGTGAGGTGGAGAAGTCTGAGGTCTAGGGAATCATTACTGAGGGGAGAGTGGTTAAGGGCTTTGGAAAGGTAGGGTTTGGCTATCTTAGGTGTAAGGATACGTATATAGAAGGGTGGGGCTTGGGGGGTGGGGGGTTCCTGGGCAGGTGGTGGGTCAAGAAGTTGGGGGAGGACATGGTTGAGATCCGTGGAAGGCAGAGTTTAGGCCGAGGCTATAGTGAGGGATCCGAGGAGAGGTTACCGCTAATTAATATTTGGTCTGGGGCAGATTAGTAGGCTTGCCACATAGTTCCTTAATATTATTCCAAAATCTGCGCCTGGGCGCCCCAGGTGGAGGTTAAGGCAGCTTTGTAGTAATCTGCTTTGGTGGAGTGGGGGCCATGTGCACTTGTTACGGGCCTCATGCACTGTAGCCTGTCTCAGGCCATTGGGTCTCATTTGCTCGAAACTGAGGGCATCCCGTGCCGCAGGAGGCCCCATAGGTGGTCAGAGAACCAGGGCGCATGATTGCCGCTTGACATGCTCTTGGTTAGGGGGTGAACTTATCACAGGCAGCGTTGAATGTGGCGTGAATAGCTTAAGCGCATGATCCGGTCGAGGTGTTAATTAGGGGAGTCCGTCCCAGGCTTTGAGGTAGGCCTTGAGCTGGGCTAGTTTAGCGGGTGTCAGTCTGTGTTGAGAGGTAATTTTAGGGGGCTTTGGGGCAGTGCAGGACCAGGTGAAGAGTACAGGGAGTGGTTGCTTAGTGTGTCAGAGAGAACCACGGGTTGGTTATTCTGTGGGGACAGTTAGTAAAGACAAGATCTAGGAGGAGGATGTCCCTTTGAGGGTATATCCAGGTGGGGTCAGTGACTACTTGTGGAGATCAAGTGCTGCAGCCTTGTTAATGAACGGTGTGGCTGTCTTGGCCAGCTAATTTATATTGAAGTCTCCCATAATTAGTTTTTCATACTGCATGGGAAAGGTGGAGAGCTGGGACAGGATGTCTTGGAGTGCTTGCTTCTGGTCCCTGGGAGGATGTAGGTGGTAGTGATTAGGAGCGGGAGGTAAACTTGCCTAGAGTTATTTTAAGGGTGAGGCCTGAGCCCCGATGTTAGATGTGGAGGGGTAGTACTTGGCCTGAGAGCGGGTCTTTTAGGTAGAGAGTGCAACCGCCCCCTCATTTTCCTAGCCTATCAGAATGAAAGAGGAGGTAACCAGGGAGGTTTACCGCTGCGTCAAGGACAGCAGGGGAGAGCAGGTTTCACTCAGGGCTATGATGTCAGGGTGGTGTTGGAGTACCCAACCTTGAAAAGAGTCATTTTTTTGTAGGCTGCAGATGTTGATAGATGCAATGTGGAGCCCATGACCTGTTTGTGGTGGGGCAGGGGAGTGCTCTGTGGGCCCGGATTGGGTGGACGCGTCTGGAGGAGGAGGAAGAGGAGGATGGGTGATCTGAGATGATTGTTACTTGTTTGGGTGCTTAGTAAGGTTACCACCTACTCGGTTTTTAACCAAATGATTCGGGTTTCTAGGTCCAGATTCGTCCTCCTGTTTTCACCATTGCAAATTCGGTTTTTATGGTGGGTCAAGCAGCACCTGTTAGATTCCCCACTAACTGTTTCATTTTCTTCTCATCTGACTGTAAGCAAGTGTCTGACATTTTAGTGTGATTGCTTGCTTGCAGTGCATGCTAATCAGGAAGTGCCTTCAAGTGCAGGGCCCTTAAAGAGCCAAATGTGTGCCTGTCTGCTCAGTTGTCACCTCTAACTTCACACCAGCAAACTGAAAGATTATTTATAGGAAGGGTAAACAATACCACCTTAATTAACACCTTCATTTTTCTGAAACCAGACAGGCACCACATTAGGGTAGCTTCCTGTCCCAGTGTGGACTGTACAATGTGTTTCAGAAACTTTACCTGCTAATCCAGTTTTATTCAGAGGTAGTACTTTTTCAGTCATTTTGAATGCTCACATACTTGTAAAACAGATTCTGTTAAATCTTTCACCATTTTACTTGCAGGTTCATATTACAAACAAATTCTGATGTCATGCAGACCTTTGTTTGTATATGATCAGTCTGAGAGGTGTAAAGTAGGGCTATTAATATCATTAGCAGCAAATCAACCTAATCCTTTCCAGGCTGCATTGTGAGTATGGTCTTGACTGCTGTGATAGAGAATACTTTTATACCTTTAAATGCTCACCATTTTTTCTTTTAGGGTCTGTCCTATATTTTAATGTTAGTTACCCCTTTTGTTGTTAAATTAATAATCTAATATTTTATTTCATTTCTAGCAATACTATGCCTCTCTCTCTTCAGTAGTTATTGTTGTCAATTTTCATACTACTTGGATATTCCAGGAAGACCAATCCAGGCCTTTCGGATGAACAGCACAGAATAATGTGGCTAATGTCATGCTAAACTACAGAAATGAGAAAAGGAAGAGAGAGAGTAGTGCTGATGAGATGACAGGAACACAATCTAGATATGATGGCACTGCAAATATAGGCAATTTATCAAACATTTTCAAAACATTATTATTTTTTTACCAGAAGAGACACAGTAAGCTAAAGTTTGTTTACAGGTGCAACCTGACAGCACAAGAGAATTAAGTGATTTGTGTAGGGTCACAAAGTATGCAAGTTTGGGCTGTAGGATTCAAACCCTGGTCTCCAGAATTGTAGCTCAGAGCTTTAAACCACTGCGATATACTGCCTCCACACTACATATCACATATCATGCTATCTGCTATGTATGACTGACATGGAAAACAAAATAGGGTATTTAACAGCATAGAATAATTCCTACCACTTTTAAAAACTTTTCTGACATTACAAATAACTTTAGAGTAGGCGCAATGGGAGGGACAGCAGCACATCTTAAAATGGCAGATGATATTTGTGATTACATCTCATCCACCATCACTGGTGTAGTTTATTTATTTATTGAAAGAGTTTTACCAGAAAAAGCTACCTGATCCAAACTAGCCAGTTGTCAGAGGTGCCATTGTAGTCACTCAATTTGTCAGCTAAGCTGTGTACACAGGATGGAAAGTCCCCTGAATCCCCCTCTCTAACCCCCCCAAATGTTAACACACACTGAAATTTAAAATATTTAACTCTAAATCAAATAAACTAAAAATAATAATCATTATGTTATTTAAAGAAGTTGTACACAATGTTATATCAGCAGCAATTCTGAATAAATCAAGTGAATCAGAGTCCAAGCAATGCCCTCATTAGCCATAAAAGGGGCGGGGTTAGGGATGGAGTTTAGGGGTGTGGTTTAGTATTCGGTTTTCATATCATCCAAAGGTGGCAACCCTAGTGCTAGTCGAAGGTATGTTCGCTGTGGGTACCCCATGGTGGGTATCAGGAGTTTCAGGGTATGGGGCTGATAGGAGGAGAAAGTGGGAAAAGGGGGTAAGTATGGAGGGGGGTTCTCTCAGGGGTTAGCAAGAGAAAGAGGGCCTCATAGGGTGCATTTCCTAGGAGAAGGTCTCTGTGGGAGATGGTGAAGATGAAAAGGTTAATATTTATTTATTGTGCAACTGGATGTGTGGATTTTTCTCTGTTTGATTAGCAGGGTATTTTCTCTGTCAAATTGTTGTGAGGGCATCTTGCTGACAGGAAGGCACTCATCGCAGTGTGGGTCAGAGCTTTTAGCTGATTTTTTGTGAGGGCACAGTTTAGGCCCAACCCCTTCCCACCCCTCACCCCACCCACCCCTGAAATAGTTCTTATACCTGGGGTTCTGACATCATTTCCTCAAGAGTGCAAGGAGTATATCACTGTCTTATTCTCTCTAGCACACTGCACTGACAATATAAGGATATGCATTGTATATATATATATATATATTTCTATATAACAAACCAATCACACACACACACAAAAAAAGACAAAAAAAAAAGCAAATGTGGGGAGTAGTGCAATGTAATGGCTGTGGGGCAGCAGTCTTCCGGGATTATTTCTGGAGGCTGAGATGCTGCCCTATTTGCAGACAACTCTCTGCCCTAAGGGAGGAAGTTGCTGGTCTTCAGGCCATAGTGGACAGTAGCAAGGGAACCTTCTCCCAAGCCACAATGGATGGTAGGAAGGAACCTCCCCATCCAGGGAGCACCAGAGCCACCACCACTACCTCAAAGGTTGCAAAGAAAGCAGCAGTTGGACCACAGTGGCTCAGGGAGGGTGAGGATGGTAGAACAGAGGCACACCCACTCAGTTGCTCCACACCACAATCCATACACCATTCTGGGGAAGTATAGCTTCCCTATGGGTGCACCCGAGAGGAGACTAAGGAGGCTGAGGACAACTGTCACAAGGGAGGCCCACAGGAAGGAGGCAGAGGACACCACAAGGAAAGGGAAGCAGCTCCTGGTGGGGACTCAATTATTAGAGGATAGAACTGGGGAGCAGGAAACTGAAGTAAGGTGCCTGCCTGGTGTCATGGTTTGAGAGACAGGAAGCGCATCCTCGGGATCACTAGATTAGTTGCATGGGAGTCTGAGCTGGATGTCATTGTCCACCTAGGGACAAATGACTTGGCTCATCATGAGATTAGAGCAGTGCAGAAGGACTTGTAGAATTGGGGAGGGCCTACGACAAGTAGCACACACAATATCCTTCTCTGAGGTGTTGCCTGTCAATGGCATGAGTGAGGCAAGGGTACTTTGCACCATGCAGTTTAATGAATGGTTGAAAAAATGGGTGTAGCACAGGGTTTGGCTTCATTGGGGACTGGATTCCACCTGGAGGGACACCAGCCTATACTGGCAGGATGGTCTGCACCAGTCCAAGAAGGGAACAAGTCTTTGAGCAATCGGTTTAAATGCTTCATTGGCAAGCTTTTAAACTAGTCAAGGGGAGGCACTGATAAGCAGCAGGAAAATCCCAACCCTCCTACAAAACAGGGTACTAAATGAGAAAAAGACCAAGGTAAAAAGTCAGTGGGGATGCTGCAAAAGAAGGTAAAGCCATCAAAAATGGAGAGCAATGAGTACCAATGCTCATAGTCTGAATAATAAGCTTCCTGAATTAGTGACCTTGATGGAGGAGGAGGAACATCTGGATATGTGCAGTCACAGAAACATGGTACACACAAACCATGACTGGGACGAAACATACCAGGATACACTATCTACAGGAGGGACAGGGAGGGTAAGAGGAGGAGGAGTAGCTCTTTACACAAGGGAAGAAATCAAAGTAACAGAACAAAGGGAAAACAGGGAGGAGAAGAAGCACTGTGGGTAAATTTGGAGACCGGCAATGGCACCTCAGTCCACATAGGGGTTAGAATAGACTTTCTCAGGGGAGGAAATGGACAAGGAAATGATAGAAAGAAAACTTAGAATGGCAGAAAAGGGAGGTATTGCTGATGGGTGATCTGAATATGCCAGATGTTAATTGGAGTGCAGTTGCAGCAACCACTTCAAAGAGTGGGGTTATTCTAGATGCCCTACAGGGCATGCCTTAGACAACTAGTGAGGAACCCACTGAGAGGAGCAACCTTAGACCTGGTTCTCTCAAATGGAGGTGAAGGGAGGATCACAGATGTAGAAGTGGGTAGCCATCTGGGAACTAGTGACCATCGAACAGTATGGTTCACAATAAACACAGCAACAGAGTCAAGCCATACAAAGGCAAAAGTACTGACTTTAGGAGGGCTGATTTTGCCAAAATGGGTGAGTGCCTAAGGAATGCACTAGCAAATGGGCAGGAAGTAGGGGTGGAAGAACAATGAGGAATAATAAAAACGGCTATCACAGAAGTAACAAGCCTTTGTGTGAAGCACATAAACTAAATGAAACGATGTAAGAAACCACTATGATTCTCAAAGGAAGTGGTAGTGAAGGTTCAAGAGAAAAAGAAAGCATTCAGAAAGTACAAGGAATCACAGAAGGAGCAAGACAGAGAACTGTATCAGTTAAAGCAAAATGAAGCTGGGAAGGCAGTCAAAACAGCAAAGGTCCAAACTGAGGAAAAGATAGCCAACTCAGTTAAGAAGGGGAGAAAACCTTTATAGGTACATCAGAGAGTGAAGGAAGACCAAGGAGGGTTAGTGAGGCTTAATAAAGGGAGGGAGGGTGGGCAGAGGGTGACTGTGAAAAGGCAGAGATACTAAACAAATATTTTGCTCAGTATTTACAAAGGAAGAGGGGGAGGTACCTAAAACAAACAGTAGAAACAGTCTGGATCCAGAAGTTGATACCAGCCCATTTACAGAAGAAAGGGTTCTGAAAGAACTCTTAAAACTGAAGGTGGACAAAGCAATGGGGCCTGATGGGATTCATCCCAGAATTCTAAAAGAACTAAAGGTAGAACTAGTGACACCACTGACTACCCTCTTAACAAATCATGGGAGGATGGGGTGGTACCTGAGGACTGGAGGAGGGTAGATGTGATTCCCCTTCACAAAAGTGGGAGCAAGGCAGAAGCAGGAAACTACAGACCTGTTAGTTTAACCTCGGTGGTAGGGAACATGACGGAATCACTTCTGAAGGAAAGAATTGTTGAGTATCTAGAGGCCAGAGGGGCTCAGGACCCAAGGCAGCATGGATTCACAGTGGGAAGGTCATGCCAAACAAATCTGATAGATTTCTTTGACTGGGTGACCAAAGTAGTAGATCAGGGAGGGGCTGTGGACATGGCCTACTTAGACTTTAGCAAGGGATTTGACACAGTCCCACACAAAAGATTAATATACAAGTTAGCCAGCCTGGGAGTGGGTCCCAAGATAACAGCCTGGGTAAAAATTGGCTGGAGAATAGGACACAGAGAATAATAGTAAATGGAGTCCACTCTGAAGAAAGGGGGTTACTAGTGGGGTACCACAGGGTTCAGTATTAGGACCGGTCCTCTTCAATGTCTTTATAAGCGACATTGCAGAGGGACTGGAAGGAAAAGTATGTCTCTTTGCAGATGACACAAAGATCTGCAACAGAGTTGATGCACAAGGTGGGGTGGAAAGGATGAGAAGGGACTTGGCAAGGTTAGAGGAATGGTCAAATGTATGGGCAGCTTAGATTCAATGCTAAGAAGTGCAAGGTAATGCACCTGGGAAACAAAAACCCAGGGGAAGAGTACACAATGGGGGATAGATACTAACAACAACAAAATGGAAAGAGACCTGGGGTAGTCACATCAGATGACCTAAAGGTGGGCAAGCAATGTGAGAGTGCAGCAAGGAGGGTTGGGGGACACTGGGATGCATAGGGAGGCATCACCAGTAGAAAACAGGAAGTTATTATTCCTCTGTACAGACAGTTGGTGAGACCCCATCTGGAGTACTCGTGCAGTTCTGGAGACTCAATCTCCACAAAGACATAGACAGAATGGAAGCTGTCCAGAGGAGGGCAACTAAAATGGTGCAGGGTCTGCACCGGAAGACATATGAAGAGAGACTTAAGAAGCTAAATATGTATAGCCTAGAGGAAAGGAGGGAGGGGGGGACATGATAGAAACTTTCAAGTACCTCAAGGGAGTCAACAAAGTCCAAGAGGGTAGCATCTTTCAAAAAAAGAGGTGTGCAAGAACAAGGGGGCACAATTTGAAGATAGAAGGGGGCAGCTCAGAGGTAACTTAAGGAAGTATTTTTTCACAGAGAGGGTTGTGGATGCATGGAACGGTCTTCCAGAGGAGGTTGTGGAGTCAGAAACAGTGGTGGAATTCAAGCATGCATGGGACAGTCATAAGGCAATTCTGGGGGCGGGGTAGGAAGAAGTAGGCTGCTGGTTAACTAGGATCTGCAGCTTATCCATTAGGTAGGGAAATGGGCAGACTGGGTGGGCCAAGCGGTCCTTATCTGCCATCAAAATCTATGTTTCTATGTTTCTATGTAACTGGGTGGTAGCCTGGGCTTGTAAGCAGACTCTGGGGATGGTGGAGCCAGGAAGGGAGTTTCCATGGGCCAGGGCACAGGAGTTTAGTTGTGTTCAACTGTTTATGATAGGGGAGGAGGGAGGGTGGATTGTGGGGGAGCAGCAAGGTGAGAGTAAGAAGGGTGAGCAGGAGCATTGTCGAGCTATCCAGAGTGCTTAGTGATGCAGCAATGAAGGTCCAGAGCAAGAAGAGGGATGGGACATCTAGTGGTGGGCAGGTATAAGCTACAGATGGGAAAGCTGGCTGATAGGTTAAAATGCTTTAAGGGCATGTTCTACTCCACATATATCTGAGAGCCCAGCAAGGGTGGTGGTGGGGGGTGGGAGCCGACACTCTGGCGCAAGGGGTAGAACACAGAGGATCCTCCGAGGAGTAGCTCCGGACCGTGGCAAGTAGTGTCTACCTGATTAATTTTCGGTGAGCACTTCGCGGGGAAGGCTACACTTCCCGCAGTCCCTCACAACCCTTTGCCGACCTCGGGCGACCACATTAAGTACTTGAGTAGGATAGTTGATATGTTGTGAAATGTTGGCCTTGTGTAGTAAAATAAAGACCCTGTTCTGCGCCTTCTGTGTCGAGGAGTTCCCAGGCGATTCCTTCCTGACAAATACGTCTCCTGAAATTGTGCATAACGAGTTTTTGCCACACTGCACAATTCCACATTTGACCAACCACTAGATGGCACAAGATCTCCACGGAACGAGTAACTTGATAGGAGCAGAGAAAAGGCAGGAACCAAGTTCAGAAAATCAAGGAATGAGAATGAAATTCCTTCACAGTCTGTATTTCCCCTTACTAATAGGAATGTATTTTTTCTTTTTTGCGACTACCCCAAATTTAACCTGGAACATTTGAACTACTCTGAATAATGTTAGACTGTATTATCTCACTATAATTTGTACGATAGATGGCAGACGAATTTGTCTTGTACAAAAAGATCAATAGAATGGATGATTTGGTGCTTACTAAGTCACCCGCTTTGTAGAACTTGTATTGTCAATCTCAAGTATTCGACATGTACATGTTATTCTGCCTTGGACATCCCCAAGCTGTGACTGTATTAATCTGGTTATGATTCAGAATTCAGCTGAGGAGTGACTCCGAAGGGACACCACAGAGAAAACCTTCAAAACACCTCATAGCCTGGTGCAATTCTGCAGTTATTCACTCCCTTTTGACACACCTTCCACTGCCCAGTACATACATGCCTCCAGATATGACAATTCACCAATTTCTGACTCCATGAGATCACTGCTTTTGTCAATTAATTCTTCAACTCATACTGGTGTGGCAGGGAGCCTGGTCCAGGCAGGCAACTTGCGTGTCACTGATGGGGAATTTTCTCTCCTCAGCTGGACAAGGTCTCAGTTTTGTTGCTCCACAGGTGAGTGGAGGGGGGGGGCAATGGGAAGGTGAGGCCTGGTATTAATCGGTACTGCTTGCTTTGCCTGCCTTGCTAACAGTGTGCCAAACAGCTCGGAGGTGCTGCTGTTTACTTTGCACCTTGACATTAACCTGACAGCACCACAGCTGCAACCCAGAGGGCGTCACAGCCAGCAGCAGGTCTGAACACATCTAGTAGCATGGGTCATGCACACTTAATTTATTCCTTATCAGGTCAGATCCTGCAGACATTTTGGATCTGACCAGAGTTTGTTTTCTGTGAAAGGACTAATATCAACCCCCCTATCCAGAGTGCTTCTATTGACTGGATTAGGTATTTCCCCCTGCTCTTCCATTGTGAATACTGAGCAGAAGTTTCATTCATTATCCCTGCTTTTTTACTGTCGCTCTCTGCCCAACCACCTTCCTCTTTATTCAGCCTCGGTATCCCTGCCTTAGTCTTTCTTTGCTCCCTAATGTACCTGTAAAAGGTTTTATCTCCCCTCTTAACCGAGTTGGCTATCTTTTCCTTGGTTTGGGCCTTTGCTATTCTGACTGCCTTCCCCGCTTCCTTCTGCTTTAACTGATACAGTTCTCTGTCCTACTCCTTCTATGCTTCCTTATACTTCCTGAATGCTGTCTTTTCTCCCTTACCTTCCCTGCCACTTCTTTTGAGAACCATAGTGTTTTTTTCTTTCGTTTTGATTTGTTTATTTGCTTCACACAAAGGCTTGTTGCCTCTGTGATGGCGGTTTTGATGTTTCCCCATTGTTGCTCCACCCCTCCTTCTTGCCTGTTTGATAGTGCTTTTCTGAGGCACTCTCCCATTTTGACAAAATCAGCCCTCCTGAAGTCCAGTACCTTCACTTTTGCGTGGCTTGACTCTACAGCTAAGTTTATCGTGAACCACACTGTTTGGTGGTCGCTTGTTCCCAGATGGCTACTCACTTCAAGATCAGAGACAAGCAGGACTCAGTGTGTTTGTTAAAAGGGCTGAGGAGGTGTAGTAGATCCTACCATGTGTGAATCATCAGGCAGGTCCCACCACCCCACCCAGCGACAGTATACTTTGTATTCTACTGTAATCATTCAGCAGAGGCTGGAAGCAGGAACTGAGCCTGAAGGGTAGGATCTGACTGCAGTTTGTTGCCACTAGTGTCACCGCCTCTGCCCACAGACAAAATGTTAATGACCCAGTTTGTTTAATTAGTACAGATAAAAAAAAAATAGTCATGAGGGACGGAGTAGCGAGGTAGGGACGGGGGGAGGGTATGGCACAGGAAGTACAAACCACATGCTTCCAAAAATAAACTATATGACTATGCATGGTGATAATAGAAAGTTAAAAAAAAAAAGAAACTTAAAGCACACCGACACAGTGTGTGAAGCCAATCAAATGCACAGTTGGCATGCGTTGTCATTTATCTGGGCTCTGTGTCCCGGTGATGTGTTGTCATTTATCTGGGCTCTGTGTCCCGGTGTAGTGTTGGCTATGAGGCTATATATTGGCTGCTGGGGGCTGTTACTTATTTAAAAAGTATGTAAATGTGTTTGATCTTATTGGTTGGTGTGGTGAACATGAAGGTTTTAAATGCAGCAGTGTCATTCATTTAATGCAGGATTTGTTGCATGAGTCTGTGTGTGGTGTTTAAATGGTGTGTTGATTGGCTGCTGCATTACCATGTATTCAGCGATGCAGGCGGGCTGGCTTCAGTTTAGGCTACTGCTCCTGGCTGGCTGTTGCCTACCCTTGGTGCTGAAAATGGGAGTGAGATGACAGCGCTATAGCAGGGGGAAGAGTTGGTTACTGCTGTGCATAGGGCCCACAGCAATGTAAATCCAGTCATGGCTGCACTAGTAAATCCCAACAGAAATGCCCCGATGAAGAAAGAAGACACAGTCCTGATGACTGCTGCTTGCTGCTTCCAGTCTCCACTCTCTTCATGCATGCTTGAATTGCTGTTGACAAAGCATGGGAGCTGCTAGGGAAGTGAGCAAACGGCATCAGTAGTATACAGCCAGCCAAGGGAGCTGGAAAGATGTTTGCGCACCATGTGTATGCCAGGTTTAGGATAGTAACAGTGGATGGATGGCCAATGGAGAAAACAAACAGTCAGCAGTGGCGTGGCATTGGGCAAATGGTTCAGGTGCAGTCAGTGACTGAGGGGCCAGGCAAACAGTCGGTTGCAGGAACTCTTGAGTCAGTCAGACCAGGATGTCCAGAAGCTACAAATGTTAGTTTCAAATGAGGAAATCAATGGGTGGGTGTGGGAACTGTTGGAACAAGCAGCCTTTGTGCAGTAACCTATGTGCACTGGAGAGTTGGAACCCCATAATGGGGGGACAGGATGCAGTCTGTTGTGAGGAGGACAAGGTGTGAGAAAGGGGTAGATGAAGATATATACACTGGGGCAGGAAGGAGGCAGAAATGTATTAACTAGGGTAGAAAGGAGTGGATAAATGGACATGTGGTTGATCTGATATGTGAAATCTGGGGCAGAGATGGGGCAAAAATGTAAGAAGGGGCAGGGAGTGAGATACAGTATGTGAAAACTAGGGCAGGGACAGGGCAGATATGAGAGCGTTGGTTCTTGAAGGGGCAGAAATGTGACAGCTGGGGCACATAGAGCAGTTTGTGGAATCAGATGATGCCAATACTGTACAAGGGCATCATGAGAAAAATGCTTTATTTAAAAATATCTGTGACTCCTGTGTGGTATACTTCTTATCATATTTACTGTGACCTCTGGGACTACAGACTTCACCCAGTGTGTGTGTGTGTGTGTGTGTGTATGTGTGGCGTGTGTGTGTGGTGAGTGAGTGTGTATGTGGGACTACACTGACTTTACCAGTGTGTGTGTGTGTGTGTGTGTGTGTGTGTGTGTGTGTGTGTGTATGTGAGCGTGTGTGTGTGTCAGTGAGTGTGTGTGAGTGTTAGTGTGTGTGAGTGTGTGTGTGTGAGTGTGTGTCAATGAGTGTGAGCATGTGTGTGTGTGTCAGTGAGTGAGTGAGAGTGTGTGTGTGTATGTGTGTGTGGGGGGGCTGTATATATGTGTGTGTGTGTTTGCCGCTGAGCACTAAGTGTGCAGAATTTTGCCAAATAAATAAATCCTAGAAATATTTTAGGTGACTGGAGAGAAGAGAAAAATCTGTTATTCATTTAAAAATATCCGTAACTCCTGCATGATGTACTTTCCATCTGTGCTGCTGTGCCACATTTTACTGCACTATACCCAATGGGATAGTGAGGATTAATAAAGGGAAGGGAAGGTGGGCAGAGGGTGACAGTGAAAAACCAGGGATAGTAAACGAATACTTTTGCTCAGTATTCACAAAAGAAGAGGAGGGGGAGGTACCTAATCCAGTCAATAGAAGCACTCTGGATAGGGGGGTCGATCCTAGTCCTTTCACAGAAGAAAGGGTTCTGAAAGAACTCCTGAAACTGAAGGTGGACAAAGCAATGGGAGCTGATGGGATTCACCCCAGAATTCTAAAAGAACTAAGGGGAGAACTAGTGACCCCACTGACTACCCTTTTTAACAAATCATGGGAGGATGGTGTGGTGCCTAAGGACTGGAGGAGGGCGGATGAGATTCCCTTTCATGAAAGTAGGAGCAAAGCAGAGGCAGGAAACTATAGACCTGTTAGTTTGACCTCAGTGGTAGGGAAAATGATGAAATCACTTCTAAAGGAAAGAATTGTTGAGTACCTAGAGGCCAGCGGGGGCACAGGTCACAAGGCAGCATGGATTCACAGCGGGAAGTTCATGTCAGACGAATCTAATAGATTTCTTTGGCTGGGTGACCAAAGTAGTTGGCCAAGGAAGGGCTGTGTACATGGCTTACCTGGACTTTAGCAAGGCATTTGCCACAGTCCTACACAAAGGATTGATACACAAATTAGCCAGCCTGGGAGTGGGTCTAAGGGTGGTAGCCTAGGTAAAAAATTGGCTGGACAACAGGACACAGAGGGTAATAGTAAATGGAGTCCACTCCGAAGAAAGGGGGGTTACTAGTGGGGTACCTCAGGGTTCAGTACTAGGTCCGGTCCTTTTTAATGTCATTATAAGTGACATTGCAGAGGGACTGGAAGGAAAAGCATGCCTCTTTGCAGATGACATGAAGATCTGCAACAGGGTTGATACATAAGGGGGAGGGGTTGAAAGGATGAGAAGGGACTTGGCAAGGTTGGAGGAATGGTCAAAAGTACGGCAACTTATATTCACTGTAAAGAAGTGCAAAGTAATGCACCTGGCAAACAAAAACACCCGGGGAAGAGTACACAAATGGGAGGGTATTAACAACAACAAAAATGGAAAGAGACTGGGGTAGTCATATCAGATGACCTAAAAGCAAGCAAGCAATGTGAGAAAGCAGTAAGGAGGGCTGGGGGGATACTGGGATGTATAAGAAGAGGCATCACCAGTAGAAAACAGGAAGTTTTTAGCCCCCTGTACAAACAGTTGATGAGACCCCATCTGGAGTACTGTATGCCGTTCTGGAGACCCCATCTACACAAGGACATAGATAGGATGGAAGCAATCCAGAGGATGGCAACTAAAATGGTGCAGGGTCTGCACCAGAAGCCATACGAAGAGAGACTAAATGAGCTTAATATGTATAGCCACAAGGAAAGGTGGGGGGGCATGATAGAAACTTTCAAATACCTTAAGAGAATCAACAAAGTCCAAGAGTGTAGCATCTTTCAGAAAAAGAGATGTGCAGGAACAAGGGGGTACAATTTGAAAATAGAGGGAGTATGGCTCAAGGACAACGTGAGGAAGTATTTTTTCATGGAGAGGGTGGTGGACGTATAGAATGGCCTTCCTGAAGAGGTTGTGGGGTCAAAAACAGTGGGGGAATTCAAGAATGCATGGGACAGACATAAGGCAATTCCAGTGGGGGGGGGGAGGAAGTAGGCTGTTGGTTAACTAGGATCTGCAGCTTATCCAATAGGTAGGGAAATGGGCAGACTGGGTGGGCCAAGCAGTCCTTATCTGCCATCAAAGTCTAAGTTTCCAATGTGTGACTGTGTGCCAAATGGCACCAAGTGCATGGTATCTAATATGGGTGGGTGGGTCAGTGGTTCTGTAAGCACCCTTTAGTGGCTGACTTACTACTAACAAAGGATAAGAAACCACAGATATCCCTAGCTAGAATCATGTCAAAGTCCCACATAATCATCTCTCTCTACAATTATAATGAACAGAATTATTTGTTTTTGCCCACAGTTTCATGACATGTATTTCACTATAATAACTGGTCAGCAATTTCTCTCAGTGTACTGACCAGGTTGATATTTTCCATAACAACCGACTGGTTGTTATGACATTCATGAGCCATGCCAGTCAAACTGTGCTGCTGCCTCATTGGCCAACATTCTGTATGTGGGCAGGGCCAAACAGTCTTACAAACTGCTGGAGAAAAATTGCTGGTCTGTTATTTATAAAAAATAAAAGATGGGGAGGGTGTTTCATATGAGAATTTAATGCACACCCTCATTGTGGGATGCTTTGATAAACCCTTCGCCCTCTGGGTTTATGTAGCATCCCACAACTCAGGTGTTCATTAAATTCTCATATCAAACCCTTCCCCATCCATTATTCTCTATATTATCTTCATTTTGGCTGAACAATTAAAAAAAAGGGTTCTAATTCTAAAAAGTTCTAAAAAAAGATTAGAACCCTAGAACTTTTTTCAAAAGTTCTAGACTGGAACTAGAACCCAGAACGTCCGAGGGTTCTGACATTCCTACACCCAAGGATCCTAAAGGAGCTCTGTGAGGAACTGGCTAAACCTATAGCTAAGCTGTTCAGTGGATCACTAGAAACAGGCATGGTTCTGGAAGGGTGGAGGAGGGCATAAGTGGTACCCCTGCACAAAAGTGGTAGCAAGGAGGAGGCTGGAAACTATGGCCCAGTCAGTTTGACCTCGATAGTAGATAAAATGATGGAGACCCTACTTAAGGAAAGGCTGGTGGACTACTAGAGACAAGGGGCTGCTGGAACCAAGGCAACATGGACTTACCGCAGGGAGGCCATGCCAGACCAACTTGATTGATTTCTTCGAGTAGGTAACAAAGGAAAGAGACCAGGGCAGAGCAGTAGATGTCACCTTTCTGGACTTCAGGAAGGCCTTTGACACAGTCCCACACTGCAGACTGATCCACAATCTGGCAAATCTGGGGGTGGGGACAGTGGTAGTCATGTGGGTTAGAAACTGGTTGAGTAATGTGACACAGAGAGTGGTGATAAATGGGATTAGCTCATAGGAGGGATGGGTAAGAAGTGGCATAGCCCAGGGATTACTGCTGGGACCAGTGCTCTTCAATGTCTTCATAGTTGATATTGCAGAGGATCTAGAAGGCAAGGTCAGCCTATTCACAGATGATACAAAGCTATGTAACAGGGTAGATACACAGGAAGGTATAGAAAAAATGAGGAGAGATCTGAAGAGGCTAGAAAACTAGTCTAAGAAATGGCAGTTGGGTTTCAATGCCAAAAAGTGCAGGATTATGCACCTGGGGAGAGGGAGTCCTAGCACCAAGTGTGAACTAGATGAGGTAACACTGGAGGCCACGAAAGAGGAAAGGGATTTAGGGGTAGTCATAAAAGACAACCTCAAAGTGGCTAAACAATGTGACAAAGCAGTTGGAGAGGCTAACAGAATACGATGGTGTATAGGGAGGGATATAACAAGTAGAAGGAGGGAAGTGGGATGGCAGTATAGCCTAGAGTTTAGAGTAACAAAGTAATGTGCTGTGAATGAGCTTGGTACATCCAGCAGACCAAGGTTTGATTCCCACAACCTCCACTTACATACTCTCTGATTCTGAGCAAGTCACTTAACCACCCCAGTGCTCCTGGGTCGCTCCTAAAAACAGGCACTTGTGCCTAGTGGACCTTACCTGGTTACTCAAAGAATAAAAAGTGGTGCTACCGTTGTACAACTCCCTAGTAAGGCCTCATCTGGAGTACTGTGTTCAGTTCTGGAAGCCCCATCTCCAGAAAGACAGACAGGATGGAGATGGTACAGAGGAGGGCTACAAAACTGGTGTCCAGGATGCAGCATATATCATATGAGGAGATTCAGCACTCTCAATATGTACTCCCCAGAGGAAAGGAGAGAGGGGGAACATGATAGAGACCTTCAAGTATCTGAAGGGGGCCATCCCGCTGGTGCAGCGGCAAGGCATCCACTTGCAGCACCGACATCCTGGGTTCAGGGATGGACTCGGGAGTCTGAGGGCCAGCTGCAGGGGGGGGAGAAGTACTGAGTGTCCCAGAGACTGCTGTCCTTTTCTGGGGAGGGGAAGAGTATCTGGTGCAATGCGGACCTCTGGCAGAGGCTGAGTGTACCATTGCAACTGGCACCACATGTTGGGGGGTGGGGTGGATGTTGGCATCATTCCACATCCCCACCCCAAGGGAAAAAAAAATGCCATCCGCCAATGATGGCACCTTGTCTCTGCCGCCGCTCACACTACAAACCAAAGTCCACCAGGGGATCCCGCTCCACGACCCCACCCTGGGGGGTAATCCAGAGGCAGATGACTAAGTACCTTGGGGAAGGGGCACCTACCCTTTGGCCCCACCCAAGGGGATAAGCCTAGGGATGGAGGGGGTGGTGAGTGGAGCGGGTAGCCAGTGTCACAAATGTACTCCGCCAGTCAGGCTGTCTGCTCCCACCGTGCCAAACCTCGAAGTGCAATATGTGAATAGGAGACAAACAGGGTAACCTCCTGTCTGTTTTGGGTCTGAATCACCTACTAGCCTCGAGTCCTGAGGAACCCTTTTCGCTAGCACACCCAGTTAACAGGATCAGATATTACACCCGCTTCAGGAAAATGCAATGCAATACATAACCCAGTGGGCACCCAGCTTGGTTCAAAATTCTTCTCTTTTGACTCAGTTTGAGACCTAGGTGTATTCTTACCTTGGCAAGATAGTAACACACTTTTAAGCTCTTAACATTTTTTGTCAGAATTATCCAGTACTGTTTCAGCCTTCACATGCAAAAGAAAAGACTCAAGTAGGATTTAGGAAATCAAACTGTTTACTAAAATTTTAAAAAATAGTAAATACACACTAAACATAGAACATATATACATAAATACTTACAATCAAAGTAAAAGGGTATTTCAGAAGTAAAAACGCCTGTAACTGAATTTCAAGTCTTAGCCTAGTTTTATAGTTGGTATTACCTAATTGCAACAGAAGTAGTACCTTTTCTTTCAGAACACAGTATATGTGTTGTGTTCTCGTAGGATTCCAGAGATGAAAAGATTCCCCTGTCCCCTCAGATGCTTGGCAATATTGAAAGTCAATATCTCTACCTCCTTGTGATGTCACAGCACATGAGGTCACTGTTAGTCCTGTAATTAATTTGTAACCTGACCAAGTATATTCAAGAGAAGGTCATTTTACTGTTGCCTGGAAATCTGCAAAGTTGGAAAATCAGAATATGACAGTCTCTTTGATCACAACTTTAATAGTTCTCTTCTAGTGGTAAGAGATTTAACAAGTAGCTGTTACAAGTTGTCACTTCCTAGGATGTCGTAAAAGATGCAACTTTCCATGGCTCTCTGACTTCAAAGTAATTGAAGTTTTACAACGTGTTATATAACAGCTAACACAGGCATGACAGCATATGTCAAGAGGAAGCTTCTTAATTAGTTCATTCACTGGGACAGTGTTCCTAGTCAATTGTTTTTACTAAGCCAGGGCCTTTTGGGGTCAAAGGTCAGGTCCCTTTAAAAGCCACTGGCTGCCATTTCTCTAAGCAGACATTTAATATAAACATATATTTATATCACAAATATAATTATAACTAGTAGAGGATTTATCACATTACAGCCAGAACCTCCAGTGCCTGGAGAAAGGAGCCAGGTTAAAAAAAAAGTACCTGAAAGGGATCAACAGGGTACCAGAGGAGAGCATCTTTCACATTGTGCTTGACCTATAGAAAAATTAGGAAGACCAAGAGAGAGCTGGATAGTGAAAATTACCTAAGGTTGGCTAGCGAGCCGAGTAAGGAAGTCCAGCAAGCAAAGGCATAGAAGGACCTGCAGATAGCTGAAAGTATTAAGAAGGGGGAGAAGGCTTTCTTTCACTATGTAAGTGAGAAAAGGGACAAGAAGGAAGGGATTTCTAGGCTTAAGAAAGGAGTGGAGTGGGTGGAGGATAATGGAGGAAAAGCAGAGATACTAAATGAATACTTCTGTTCTGTCTTTGTCAGGGAGAAGGACAGACCAGTGCCTTCAGGAGGAAAAAGAGGAGCGGGGGGAGGGGAACACAGATGTAGTGATAGAGGAGGATGGAGTGAGGGTGGGTCTGCTGGCATTGAATGTAGAGAAATGACCAGGCCCAGACAGAGTACATCCAAGGGTACTAAAGGAACTGGCTGAGGAGCTGGTAGGACCACTGGTAGACCTATTTAATAGTTCACTAGAGTCAGGCGTGGTACCGCAGGACTGAAGAACAGGACATTTATTTACGAGTTTTGCCAGGAGAACATACTGAGCAACATGCTCGATTCCAGATGTGACCTGGGGGCCGAGGCCCACATGCAAATTGACATACTAGGACTGTACAGACATGAACATAGGTTTGTACAATTAGCAATTTAAGGGAAAATCTGGGAGTACATTGCAGACATGGGTAGAAAAATAAATACAGTGTGATGACATTTAGTTGAGTATTTACATTAATAGGAGCATAACATTTGAGAGAACAATATTTAGATTAAAATAACCTAGTTAAAACAGGAACAGCTGGAGGTAAAGTGTGCTCTGAGTAATTGGTTGCACATGTAGTGCCCCTTCACAAAAACGGTCCCAAGGATGATCCAGGGAATTACAGACCAGTCAGTCTGACCTCCATTGTGGGCAAGCTCATGGAGACCATACTAAAGGAAAGGTTGGTGGAATATCTAGAGAAGCATGGTCTCCCGGATGAGAGGCAGCATGGGTTCATGGGAGGGAGATCGTGTCAAACAAATCTGATTGACTTCTTTGACTGTGTCACCAAGACAGTAGACAGGGGCCAAGCTGTAGACATCCTCTATCTTGATTTCAGCAAGGCATTTGACTCTGTGCCCCACAAAAGGTTGATCAGGAAGTTGGTGGATCTTGGAGTTAGGGAAAAGATGGCCAGATGCATGGAAAACTGGTTGAGGGACAGAACCCAGAGGGTGATGGTGGGGGGAGGAGTTATCTGGCACCAGAGAGGTAACCAGTGGAGTCCCACAGGGCTCTGTGCTGGGGCCAGAGTTGTTCAATGTCCTCATCAATGACATTGGGGATGGCAATAAAGGTAAAATGTGCCTATTCACAGGTGACACCAAGCTCTGTGGGAGAGTAGACACAGCTGAAGGGATACAGTACCTACAGGAAGATCTGGAAAAGCTGGGGAGGTGGTTCAGGATCTGGCAGCTTGGCTTCAATGCCAAGAAATGCAAAGTTATGCATATTGGAGCCAAGAATCTCAGGACAGAGTATTACCTGGGTGGAGTCCAAGTATCTGCATCAGAGCAGGAGAATGATGATCACTAGTGACCTGAAGCACTCCATGCCATGCAAGAAAGCAGCAGCAATGGCAAACAAGATGCTGGGATGCATAGTTAGGGAGATCAGTAGTAGGAGATAGGAGGTTATACTGCCCTTGCACAGGTCACTGGTAAGGCCGCATCTAGAGTATGGAGTTCAGTACTGGAGCCCACACCTCAAAAGGACATTAACCTGCTGGAGAAGGTACAGAGGAGGGCTACAAAGATGACAGCTGGTCAGCAGGGCAAGGCATATGAGGAGAGGTTGCGGGCACTGAACATGGACTCCCTGAAAGACAGGAGAGATAGAGGGGACATGATTTGGACCTTCAAGTACTTGAAAAGGATAAATAAGGTTGATAAGGAGAGTCCCTTTAAGCTGAGTGGTAACCGTATCACGAGGGGGCACAGTCTTAAGCTGGAGGGTGGGAGGTTTAGGAGGGAGGTCAGGAAGCACTTCTTCACAGAGAGGGTGGTGGACACTTAGAATGCACTGCCAGAAGAAGTCATCTCACTGAAGACAGTGGGCAGCTTTAAGAGAGGCTGGGATAGGCATAGTGGGAAGGTATGGATCATGGATAGGGAGGATGGGAGGAGTGGGGAGGGAGGGCAGGGACTTTAGCTCAAGCTGTGGACCCTGCAATATGAGCAGACTTGATAGACCAAATGGCCTTCTTCTACTGGCTTCTTTGTATGAAGGAAAATAACAGAATAAGGGGACACAGCATGAAACTAAAAGGGGGAAAACTTAGGGGGAACTTGAGGAAGTTCTACTTCACTGAAAGGGTGGTGGATAGATGGAACAGTCTCCCCCAGGAAGTGGTGGTGGGGTAGCCACAGTTTAGGGATTCAAGAATGCGTGGGATAGGCACATGGGAATTATCAGGCTAGGGTGAAAGGGGGGGACTTGGTGTAGCATCTAGGGTACCTTAAGCATTAGAAAGAGGGATAGGGCAGACTGGATGGGCCACAAGGCCCTTATCTGCTGACACCATCTATGTATCTATGTATCTCTGTATTTATGTGTCAATGTTTTTATGTATCTATGTGTTTATGTATCTATGTATCCATGTTTCTATGTATCTATGTTTCTATGTACCTATGTATCTATGTTTTTATCTATCCATGTATCCATGTTTCTGTGTATCTATGTATCTAAGTTTCTATGTATCTATGTATTTATGTCTCTATGTATCTATGTGTCTATGTTCCTATGTATGTATGTATGTGTGTATGTATGCATGCATGTATGTGTGCATGTATGTATGTATCTATCTATGCTTTTAGGTATCTGTGTATGTATGTTTCTATGTATCTATGTGTCTATGTTTCGATGTATCTATGTATACATGTGTCTATGATTCTATGTACAGTATCTATGTATCTATGTATCTCTGTATCTATGTTTTTATATATCTATGTACTGCACATATTTTTCAATGTATCTATTTTTCTATGTAGCTGTGTCTATGTATCTTTGTATCTATGTTTCTATGTATCTATGTTTGTATGTATCTATATCTCTGTTTCTATGTTTCTATGTATCTGTGTCTATGTATCTCTGTTTCTATGTATCTACATCTCTGTATCTATGTTTCTATGTAGGCACATGGGAATTATCAAGCTAGGGTGACAGGAGGGGGGGAGCTTGTCATAGTATCTAGGGTACCTTAAGCATTCAAAAGAGGGATAGGGCAGACTGGATGGGCCACAGTGTCCTTATCTGCTGACATCAATGTATCTATGTGTCTATGTTTTTATGTATCTATATATCTAGGTATCTATGTTTCTATGTATCTATATATGCATGATTCTATGTATCTTTGTATTTATGTTTCTATGTATCTATGTATCTATGTTTCTATGTATCTATGTATCCATCTTTCTATGTATCTGTGTATCTGTTTCTGTGTGTCTATGTATCTTTGTATCTATGTATCTATGTTTCTATGTGTCTATCTGTTTCTGTGTATCTATGTATCTGTGTTTCTATGTATCCATGTAAGTATATTTCTATGTATCTATGTTTCTATGTAGCTATGCATCAATGTATCCATGTTACTATGTATCTATGTATCTCTGTATCTATGTATCTGTGTATCTATGTATCTATGTTACTATGTATCTATGTATCTCTGTATCTGTGTGTCTATGTATCTATGTTTCTGTGTACCTATGTATCTATGTAAGTATATTTCTATGTATCTATGTTTCTATGTAACTATGCATCTATGTAGCTATGCATCTATGTATCTATGTATCTCTGTATCTGTGTATCTATGTTTCTATGTATCTATGCATCTATGCATCTACGTTTCTATGTATCTATGTAATTACAGTAGGTATCTATGTAGCTTTGTTTCTATGTCTCTACAGTAGGTATCTATGTAGCTTTGTTTCTATGTATCTATATAGCTATGTATTTATGTTGTTATGTATCTATGTCTCTATGTATCTATGTATCTGTGTTTCTATGTATGGATGTATATGTATCTATGTTTCTATGTATCTACAGTAGCTATCTATGTAGCTTTGTTACTATGTATTTATATATCCATGTATCTATGTATCCATGTTTCTATGTATCTATGTATGTATGTGTCTATGTATCTATGTTTCCATGTATATATGTTTCTGTGTATCAATGTATCTATGTATCTATATTTCTATGTATCTATGTAGCTTTGTTTCTATGCATCTATGTACCTTTTTATCTATGTATCTTTTTATCTATGTATCTATGTTTCTATGTATCTATTTATCTATGTATCTATGTTTCTATATATCCATTTATCTATGTTTCTATGTATCTGTGTATCTATGTATTTATGTATCTATGTTTCTGTGTATCTATGTGTCTATGTATCTATATACAGTGCAACCTTGATTATCCGACTGCTCTGTGGGACATCAGATTTGTTTGGATAATCGAGAGTTTTGATAATTGGAGGTCCTTAACATTAGACAAATGAGAGCTGGGGAACAATGTCAAAGTTCAGATAATAGGGAGCTCTGGATAATTGGAGTTTGGGGAATCAAAGTTGCACTGTATCTATGTTTCTATGTATCTACGTATCTATGCATCTCTGTATCTATGTTTCTATGTATCTATGTTTCTATGTATCTGTGTATCTCTGTATCTATGTGTCTCTGTATCTATGTATTTATGTTTCTATGTGTCTATGTATTTATGTATCTCTGTATGTGTCTATGTATCTATGTTTCTATGTATCTATCTATGTTTCTATGTAACTATGTACCTATATATCTGTATTTCTATGTATCTCTGTACCTCTGTTTCTATGTATCTATGTTTCTATGTATCTATTTTTCTATGTATCTATGTTTCTGTGTTTCTATGTATCTATGTTTCTATGTATCTATGTATCCATGTTTCTTTGTATCTATGTTTCTATGTATCTGTGTTTCACGGTATCTCTGTATTTATGTATCCATGTACCTATGTTTCTATGTGTCTATGTATTTATGTCTCTATGTAGCTCTGTATCTGTGTATCTATATATCTATATTTCTATGTATCTATAGTAGGTATCTATGTAGCTTTGTTTCTATGTATCTCTTATAGGTATCTATGTAGCTTTGTTTCTATGTATCTATGTATCACTGTTTGTATGTATCTATGTATGTATGTTTCTATGTACTGTATCTTTGTATCTATGTATATACGTTTCTATGCATCTTCCACTCCAGCCTTCGGAGCTCCCTTTGGACCTACCTGAGGTGTTCTTCTGCACGTGGCTGTCCCAATTACCTCAATTAATCTAGGCCCCTGTACTGGACTATTATGCACCTGCAGACATGGCAGCCCCTGTTGTGGGCCCTGAGGGTTGGACCTTGCTGGCTTAGGATGCTGTTTGTTTTATAATGTGTTGATTCTCCCTGCCCAAGGCAGAGTTCTGCCTGACACACTGTTTTGGTGGGTTTACTATTGCACTCATATGTATTTATCCTATGCCTCTGGGCGGTGACCTTTGATGCACTGTGCATCTTTAGCTTTTTCTAAGTATGTTCTCTCATATCCAATTATGTGTAATTACTTGACTGCTTGTTTCAATGCTCACCTGACTCTACTTGATCCTGTGCAATGTATGTATAGTATTCTTATTGTTCCTGTATGGGCTTGTCTGTTACTGTATTCTCTGGGGTCGTACCTGAAAATAGGCAATTGTTTGTCTAGTGTACTTACCTGGTCAACAAAAGCTAATAAATAAATAAATAAATCTATGAATGTATGTTTCTATGTATCTATGTAAATGTGCATCTATGTATCTATGTTTCTATGTATTGATGTATCTATGTATTTATGTTTCTATGTATCTACAGTATGTATCTATGTATCTTTTTATCTGTGTATCTATGTATCTATGCATCAATGTATCTATGCATCTATGTATCTATGCATCTATGTATCTATGTTTCTATTTATCTATGTATCCATGTTTCTATGTATCTATGTATCTATTTATCTATGTATGTATGATTCTATGTATCTATGTTTCTATGTATCTATGTTTCTTTGTATCTATGTATCTATGTTTCTATGTATCTATGTATCTACTATATGTATCTATGTATTAATGTATCTATGTTTCTATGTATCTATGTATCTCTGTTTCTATGTATCTCTGTTTCTATGTTTCTATTTGTCTATGTATCTATTTATCTATGTATCTATGTTTCTTTGTATCTATGTATCTATGTTTCTATGTATCTATGTATCTACTGTATGTATCTATGTATTAATGTGTCTATGTTTCTATGTATCTATGTGTCTATGTATCTATATATCTATTTATATATAGCAAAGGAGGGGGAGGGGTGATGTGATCGAAACATTCAAATATCTTAAGGGCATTAACAAGGTGAAAGAGTCTAATATGTTTCAATATAAGAAAAATAGCAGGACAAGAGGACACAGCATGAGATCAGAGAGAGGCCGATTAAGTTGTAATGTGAGGAAGTTATTTTTCACAGAAAGGGTGGTGGATTCATGTAGTGGTCTACCTCAGGAAATGGTAGCTATGATTACAGTGCAGGACTTCAAACAGGCATGGGATAAGCATAAGGGAGCAATACAGATAAGAATGAATAGATAGGCTGTTGATAGAGCAAATGTCTATGGCATTTTCATAAGGTAGAAAAAAATGGGCAGACTGGATGGGCCTTGCGGTCCTTATCTGCCATCAACTTCTATGTTTCTATGTATTTATACTAACATACTAATTGCCAGCAGATTAGGCCTTACTGTCTATCGAGTCTGTTCGAACCTCAGATCCCTAGTTGGGTGCCGAGGCCCTACCCCGCCTTGTGTTCCAGAAACCCCTATCATCCATCCCCACTCCCCTGGGCCAGGCCAGGCTATGTTTCTATGTATCTATGTTTCTATGTTTCTGTGTCTATGTGTCTATGTTTCTATGTATCTATGTTTCTATGTTTCTATGTATCTATGTTTCTATGTATCTATGTTACTATGTTTCTATGTATCTATGTTTCTATGTATCTATGTTTCTGTGTATCTATGTTTCTGCGTAACTATGTATCTAAGTTTTCTGAAACAATAAGCCTCACTGACATCTTGCATCATGTTAATTTACTGTGAAATGGCAAGCTGCAAAGCGCACGTTCTCTGTTTCACTGCAGATAAATGTGTTAGTGTAACAGATTGCTGTCTCCTTTAGAGGGTGATTTGTGACAGATTGGCTTAAGTATGTTCTAGTAGTTTTGTCAGGCATGGTTTCTTGTATGAGTTTATGTATGTCAGGCGTGGTTTATTGTATGAGTTTATGTATGTCAGGCGTGGTTTATTGTATGAGTTTATGTATGTCAGGCACGGTTTATTGTATGTTTTTATGTATGTCAGGCGTGGTTTATTGTATGAGTTTATGTATGTCAGGCATGGTTTATTGTATGAGTTTATGTATGTCAGACGTGGTTTATTCTATGAGTTTATGTATGTCAGGCATGATTTACCTTCTTGACCTCAGCAGTTCTGCCTATCCATGAACAATGATCATTGCCTGTCTCTCCCTCCAGTGTGGGTTGATGCTGGGTTGATGCCACATGCTCCCAATTGTGGGAAACTACCTTCACCCACCTCCACCCACCATAGTCTCCATGCCCATTACACTACAACAGCCCTTGGCACCATCCCTGCCCCTATTTCTTTTAGGGCCCTGTCCCTCATTGTCATGTCCTGTGATTGCCACCTCTCCACCTCCCCCTCTATGACTTACTCATGGTCACTGCACAGCGGACACCCCTAGAAGTGTAAGACTCTTGCTACGGCAAGACTTCACCTAATTAAACTTGCTACTCCTTATCTGTGCTGGGAACGTTGAAGTAAACCCTGGCCTACCCTGCCCCATTTCTTCCCCTACTAGCTTCACTTCTGCCCCAGGCCTAACATTTATGCCAATCAACGTATGTGTCTGCTAAACAAAATCGACCAGCTCCAAATCTGGGTAGCCCACATTAAGCGTAACTTTATAATCATTACAGGAGGAGAAGGATCTGGGGGTGCTCATTACAGGGTCAATGAACAACTCAGCACAATGTAGGAAGGCAGCTGCAAAGGCCAACAAAATGCTGGGTTGTATTGCAAGGGGTAACTCCTCAAGGAGGGGGAGGTGATTCTGCCACTGTATAGGTCATTAGTTAGACCACACCTGGAGTACTGCGTGCAGTACTGGTGCCCGTATCTGAAGAGGGACATTAAGTTACTGGAGGGGGTGCAGCGCAGGGTGACAAAGATGATCAGGGGCTGTGGGACTTATCATACGAGAGGAGGCTGAGAGAGTTGAACATGTACTCACTGGAGGAGAGGAGGGATAAGGGGATGTGAATGAAACCTTTAAGTACATGAAAGGAATAAACAAGACAGGTATGAAGGGGCTGTTCAAAGTAAGGGAAGGGAGCGACACCCAGGGCCATGATATGAGACTGAAGGGAGGAAGGTTCAGGAGGGAGCTGAGGAGACACTTTTTTACGGAGAGGGTGGTAGCTGGGTGGAATGCTTTACCAGCAGAAGTAGTATACAGTGGAATAGTGGACTGCTTCAAAAGGGCTGGGACAGGAGCAGAGGAGGGTCAATGGGGAAGGGTGGGAGGGAGGGGCAGCTGCAGAATAGGGTGCTAGCTGCACATTTGAGAAGACTTGATAGACCACTAGGCCTTTATCTGCAGGCAAATTTCATATGTTCATATTATTGAACCCTGGCTTAAACATTCCATTCCAGACCAGTTAGTAGCCATACCTGCCCACAACCTCAACTGTGCAGACAGGCATAAGGTGGGGGGGGGTGGTTGTCATAAACTATAAAAACAAGTTTAAAGTAACTGATATCCAGGCTTCCTTGGAGCCAAAAAATTTGAATATGTGTCACTAAACGTCCACCTTCCATCATCCAAAATCTTTCATATCATCGGTTGCTACAGGCCCCCCTCCAGGGGTAATGCATTAATCAGTACCCTTAAATGCCTGATAGCCCTCAGTAATGCTGAAACCACAATTCTAGGTGACCTAAACCTTGATTGGTTAACATCCAAATCAATTGGCCTAAAAGAATTCTGCGACGTACTTGGCTTCTCCCAGCTTATCACAGAACCTACTGGAGAAAACACCCAAGGTGGCACAAATAGCTCTATCCTATTCAATAATGTGTTGAAAATAGTGTATTGTTACCACGGTGATCAAGAGTATAAAAGACATAACAATGTAATAGAGGCACTAGCTCTGATGAAGACATCATATGTCAGAAATGTCAGCTGATTTCCATGGTATCACCACTAAGGCATACGTCCGAGATGGAAGCAGCATTAAGGAAGAAGCAATGGCACTCAATTCAAGTTTTTTTTTTTTTTGGGGGGGGATACTCCGCCAAGTATCCACCTAGTCAGGCCCCTAAGGTCCCCATGCCAGTCGATCCCCGGTCACCCTGGCTTACCCCCAGAGGATGGGGCTGCAGAGCTGACTCTCCACATCCCAACCAGCGTCCTGTAACTGGTTGGGAGGATTGGCGACATGGAGGAACCCGGGGAGGGCTTCATGAGGCGGAGTCCCATTTTTTTTTGTATTTTTTAATGTGTCCCTGGAAGCCGGGCGTGCAATGACATGTTACGTGCAGACATCCGTCGGCTTCTCCCCGGTCTAATCGTGCACTGTCGTACCTCCAGCCTCCACTGGGTGTCACTGCAGCGCTGCCATCCCTCACCCACCCGAAGGAAGGAGGCTGTCTGGGGCGCTCAATCCTTCTTTCCTGCCAGCCCCGGCAGCCGAGTCCGTTCGAACCGGGTCGCCGGGCGCAGCGTGAGTGTGGCATCCGCGCCTCAACCCTCAGCACCACCAGGCCGGCCTTCAATTCAAGTTTATGTTAACTGCTAGAAGTCTCTCCTTCAGTTCGTTTGGCACAAAACGCGGCACAGAACCCTTAAGTGATTAGGCAACTGAGCCAAGAAAATTTATCAAGTTTATCTACAATATGTAAAGTATAAACTCATTTTCACTGCTGTTTTTGTTGTCCCAAATCGAACTGTTAAAAGGAACTGAGATAGCACTTTACATCAAGTGAGCTCTGCATTCAGTCTGTGTACCAATATTATACATGGGGGCTAGTTGTTTATTTGTTCCCCCATTCTGAGAGCAAGTGTGCTTTGTGAAACTGAATAAATCTTACATTGGATGTAGAAAGCTATTATGCTAATTTATGAGTGCACTTCAATAATGTAGAGACTTTGGCCATACATGTCCTTTAGAACTGATTTTACATAATTTTAAAGTACTTTCTTGTCTTGTCATTTTTTCCCCTTTTTTTCTTTTCGGGTAAGTGCTCACTTAGTATGCTGTTACTGTCCTTGATTTAAGCGTAATGATTTTTTCGTGCTCAGTCTACTTGAAAGCCTAATATAGGAGTGATTTTTTCATACTTTTTTTAAAGGGTCATTTCTTATCTTAGGGACAGGGCTCACCATTTAAAATGACTGTACAAGCTGAGCGAGGCAACAGTCATTTTGATGCAGGCTCCCCATTTCAGATAATAGAAGGGAACTAGTGCTAAGAAAGGATGCAGCTGAAAGCAAGCGTGAGAGAGCTCATCCTGAAGTTTGTAAGCAAAAACTTGTGGAGCAGGAAATGGAAACGAGAGCGTGCATGCAGGCAGCTGTCAGAGGGGCTTGAAAAGGAAACTATGTCAATGGTAAATGTACTATATACACCTAGATATCTTGGACAATTAGATTGGCACAAATTAAAAATAATTAACCTGCGTGCTTTTGAACATGACATTCATTTTCTTCATTATTGATTACAGAACATACAGTATGGAGCACAGGAAATATAGTTTGATATTATTTTGAAAGGTACTCCAGGAATTAATTTTACATAGCAAATAAGTTTGGTACTATTATTTTAGAGGGTCCCATAGAATACTTTAAAGTGCTCTGAGATGCAGTCTCCTCAAACTCATTTTGTTTTTTTTTCTTGCAACAATTTTTGAAAGAAATATGCTTTTACATCCCCAGCAGCACCCATTGTTTGAATGCAAACATTAAGTTACAACACACAATATAGTTAAAAAGCACTGCATGATTTTCTGTTTTCATTACATAGTGTAATCTGTACTGTAGCAATGCTAGCAAATTCTGGAACAGGAGACCGTGTGACGACAATGACAAAAAAATAATATAGACTCACTTGATTGATGAAGTTAACCCATTAGACATTAAATGATTGCCCGTTTACCCAAATAATTTTATTACCCACTGCATGGGCCAGTCTGCTCACCTTATGCACTGGGTGGTAGGGTACCTCCAGTCCCGTCCGTCCAGACTGCTAGTCCATTCATGAAATCACTGACCTCCTGCTCAGACACCAATGCTGCCCATCCAAAGGGTTGGTAATTTAAAACAATTTTAGTGTGCACTGTTGGCTGCTGCTGGTTCAGATGGGAGTTGTGGGACTGCGGGGAATCGGGGGCCATACCATGGAGCCAAACTTGAGCCACGTCAGAGCTGGAGATGAGACCGGGACATGGTTGGTGACTGACTGTCACACGCAGAAATGTATAGTGGTGCTTGGTCGGTGGTCACAGTGGTCAGGTCGGGACTCAGCATCGACCACAGCTTTCTCCTTGCCTTCCACCTTTCTTTGCATGGCCAGACCATCCTGATTCTGATTCCTGAGTCCCTAACTCTCTGTCTCTTTGCTCAGCAATGGGACTCGTGTCGCTACTAGCGCTGCCGGGGAATGGAAAGGAGAATGTGCGTGTGGTGGCGGCGTCAGAGGATACGTGGTGGGAAAGACAGAAAGCACTCAGTGTTAGAAGAAAAAAATGGTTTTGTGTTAGTAGTAGAAGTAGCAGTAGTAGTAAATCTTTTTTATTCAGGGCAGGGAAAAAATGCCTATTCTCTGCGGATCTTGCTGTGGTGCGACGCAGTTAGGTTGGGTACAACTTCCATGGTTGGCTGGAACTTGCAAAAGTGAAGTGTCTGCACTGTAAGAAAATTGTCAGTACAAGAAAATTACCAAACCTATGGTCCGTTTTTGTCTTTTGTTGGTTCTGACCCGACTCTCTGTCATTGAGACTTCACTACCGCTGTCAGTCAATTTTCATGGTTGGGCATAATTATTGCAGTCAGGAGCAATTTCTGTGGAAGGGTACAATTTCTGCAGTCAGCTGTGAATTCCATGGATATTTTTGTGGTCGTCCATGGCTGCAGAATCGTGGAAAACCTGGGGGCCTTGACTATACACCTCCAAGCCAACGTTAGTTGAAATCTGTGACATTCTTCAATCCAACTTTCTTCAGCTGGAACACAACCTCATTTGTGCCAAGCTACTCCTCAATGCAAAAAAAAAAAAAAAAGGCTATGTTCTTCAGTCATAACAACTCCCCTACCCCAGTCAGGTTTAATGCTGGTCTTGTAATGGTACAGACATCCCTTGGGGAGCCACTCGAAGTCGTTGACAAGTTCAAGTACCTAGGCTTATAGATCGACAACAAACTCTCCTTCAGTGTCCACACTGACAGCCTCACCACCAAACTCAAAGCCAGGTGAGGTTTCTTTTTAAGAAACAGAGCTCGTTTCCCAACTGAGGTCAGACTCAAACTCATGCAGACGACATTCCTCCCGCTCTTGGACTATGGGGATATCATATACAAATGCACTTTGGCTACCAACCTCCACAGGTTTGATGTCGTTTCCCACCATGCACTCCAATTCATTACCAAAACACCTGCCAGGAGTCACCATTGTGACTTGTACTCTCTTGCTGGGTGGACATCCCTATCCTCCAGAAGACTGCTCCACTTTGACACTTGGATGCTTAAAGCTCTTCACAATAAACTCCCGTCCCATTTCTCTTCTCTCCACCATATTTCACACTGCACGTACTCCCTAAGGAAATCAGCCTTTCTCCTCCTGTATGTCCCCAGAACTCGTACCTCCCTAGGGAAGGGCGCTATCTCGTATACCCTACCTGCTGCTTGGAACTGCATTCAGGCGGCACTCAAGCTCACCAGCCTGGTCCCAATCAACTTTTTCAAGTCTCTAGCCTCAATGTACTTTACAGTTCTCTGTAAGTGTCGGAGAACTTCAACTTCCTTATCTCCCCACCCTATTTACCTTTCTCTGTTACCTTCTAAGCCTCCCCACCTCCTTTCCCCATCCACTTCCCTTTTCCCCACCCTTCCCCTTTCTCCTCCCCGACTGCATTCTATGTCCATTTGCCCTCTCATTCTCCTGGTCTTAATTCCTCCTCAAGCACTCCCTTACCTCATCATCTGAGTATCTCATATTTTTATTTACCACATGCTGCAATACATGCCCCTGCTGCTTTCTTTAAAGTATTCTGCCACACCTGTAATTGCCAGCATCTAGTTGTAACCATATGTATCAATTTGTTTAAACCCATTGTCTTGACTCTGTATGTACCACCTTCTATGTAATCACATTGGTGTATTCTGCCACACCTTTGCACTGTGTAATTGCCGGCACCTACAGTACAAGTCACATTAAACTGTTCCTTCAACGAGTTGCTTTAGCATTTCTGACTGAGTTGCATACGTGTTGCTGGATTCAGTACAAAGCCCTGCACGAACTGTTTCTTAAGAGTTAAAACGCAGTTTTGCATTGCATTGTGATGGGACTGCAGATTCAGTCCAACTGAGTTGCAAAACATTTTACAGACATTGCTCTTGAGCTGGTCATGCACCAGACAATACTGCAATATGAGTTGTCAGTGCATTGCCAACTATAAAGAAAAATGCTAAACCAACTCATTGATGGAACAGTTTATTGCAACTTGTATACTGTAGTTGTTACTCTACGTATCAATGTGTATTCATTCCATTGTCTTTCGACTCTGTATGTACCACCCTCTATGTAATCACGTTTTGAGCCCGCGTTTGTACCTCCCTTTATGTAGAATATCGCTTTGTGAATGAGCATGCCCACTAGAGTTCTTCTGCAATAAACCTGAACTGAAATTATTGTACGAGTTAATGCATGTCAGGCACGGTTTATTGTATGAGTTAATGCATGTCAGGCACGGTTTATTGTATGAGTTAATGCATGTCAGGCGTGGGTTATTGTATGAGTTAATGCATGTCGAGCCACAGTTTATTGTATGAGTTAATGCATGTCAGGCGTGGGTTATTGTATGAGTTAATGCATGTCAGGCACGGTTTATTGTATGAGTTAATGCATGTCAGGCGTGGGTTATTGTATGAGTTAATGCATGTCAGGCACGGTTTATTGTATGAGTTAATGCATGTCAGTAGGTTATTGTATGAGTTAATGCATGTCAGGCACGTTTGTATGAGTTAATGCATGTCAGGCGTGGGTTGATTGTATGAGTTAATGCATGTCAGGCGTGGGTTATTGTATGAGTTAATGCATGTCAGGCACGGGTTATTGTATGAGTTAATGCATGTCAGGCACGGGTTATTGTATGAGTTAATGCATGTCAGCACAGGTTGTTGTATGAGTTAATGCATGTCAGGCAGGTTATTGTATGAGTTAATGCATGTCAGGCACGGTTATTGTATGAGTTAATGCATGTCAGGCACGGGTTATTGTATGAGTTAATGCATGTCAGGCACGGGTTATTGTATGAGTTAATGCATGTCAGGCACGGTTTATTGTATGAGTTAATGCATGTCAGGCACGGTTTATTGTATGAGTTAATGCATGTCAGGCGTGGTTATTGTATGAGTTAATGCATGTCAGGCACGGTTTATTGTATGAGTTAATGCATGTCAGGCGTGAGTTGTATGAGTTAATGCATGTCAGGCACGGTTTATTGTATGAGTTAATGCATGTCAGGCGTGGGTTATTGCATGAGTTAATGCATGTCAGGCACGGTTTATTGTATGAGTTAATGCATGTCAGGCGTGGGTTATTGTATGAGTTAATGCATGTCAGGCACGGTTTATTGTATGAGTTAATGCATGTCAGGCGTGGGTTATTGTATGAGTTAATGCATGTCAGGCACGGTTTATTGTATGAGTTAATGCATGTCAGGCGTGGGTTATTGTATGAGTTAATGCATGTCAGGCACGGTTTATTGTATGAGTTAATGCATGTCAGGCGTGGGTTATTGTATGAGTTAATGCATGTCAGGCACGGTTTATTGTATGAGTTAATGCATGTCAGGCGTGGGTTATTGTATGAGTTAATGCATGTCAGGCACGGTTTATTGTATGAGTTAATGCATGTCAGGAGTGGGTTATTGCATGAGTTAATGCATGTCAGGCACGGTTTATTGTATGAGTTAATGCATGTTAGGCGTGGGTTATTGCATGAGTTAATGCATGTCAGGCACGGTTTATTGTATGAGTTAATGCATGTTAGGCGTGGGTTATTGTATGAGTTAATGCATGTCAGGCACGGTTTATTGTATGAGTTAATGCATGTTAGGCGTGGGTTATTGTATGAGTTAATGCAAGTCAGGCACGGTTTATTGTATGAGTTAATGCATGTCAGGCACGGTTTATTGTATGAGTTAATGCATGTTAGGCATGGGTTATTGTATGAGTTAATGCAAGTCAGGCACGGTTTATTGTATGAGTTAATGCATGTCAGGCACGGTTTATTGTATGAGTTTATGTATGTCAGGCACGGTTTATTGTATGAGTTAATGCATGTCAGGCACGGTTTATTGTATGAGTTAATGCATGTCAGGCACGGTTTATTGTATGAGTTAATGCATGTCAGGCACGGTTTATTGTATGAGTTAATGTAAGTCAGGCACGGTTTATTGTATGAGTTAATGTAAGTCAGGCACAGTTTATTGTATGAGTTCATGTTTGTCAGGCACGGTTTATTGTATGAGTTAATGTAAGTCAGGCACAGTTTATTGTATGAGTTCATGTTTGTCAGGCACGGTTTATTGTATGAGTTAATGTAAGTCAGGCACGGTTTATTGTATGAGTTTATGTAAGTCAGGCACGGTTTATTGTATGAGTTAATGTAAGTCAGGCACGGTTTATTGTATGAGTTAATGTAAGTCAGGCACGGTTTATTGTATGAGTTAATGTATGTCAGGCACGGTTTATTGTATGAGTTAATGTATGTCAGGCACGGTTTATTGTATGAGTTAATGTAAGTCAGGCATGGTTTATTGTATGAGTTAATGTATGTCAGGCACGGTTTATTGTATGAGTTAATGTATGTCATGCGTGATTTATTGTACAACTTTATGTATGTCAGGCATGGTTTATTGTATGAGTTTATGTATGTCAGGCATGGTTTATTGTATGAGTTTATGTATGTCAGGCGTGGTTTACTGTATGAGTTTATGTATGTCAGGCGTGGTTTATTGCATGAGTTTATGTATGTCAGGCATGGTTTATTGTATGAGTTTATGTATGTCAGGCATGGTTTATTGTATGAGTTTATGTATGTCATGCGTGGTTTATTGTATGAGTTTATGTATGTCAGGCATGGTTTATTGCATGAGTTTATGTATGTCATGCGTGGTTTATTGTATGAGTTTATGTATGTCAGGCATGGTTTATTGTATGAGTTTATGTATGTCATGCGTGGTTTATTGTATGAGTTTATGTTTGTCAGGCATGGTTTATTGTATGAGTTTATATATGTCAGGCATGGTTTATTGTATGCGTTTATGTATGCCAGGCAGTTTATTGTATGAGTGTATGTAAGTCAGGCACAGTTTATTGTATGACTTTATGTATGTCAGGCATGGTTTATTGTATGAGTTTATGTATGTCAGGCACGGTTTATTGTATGAGCTTATGTATGTCAGGCATGGTTTATTGTATGAGTTTATGTAAGTCAGGCACGGTTTATTGAATGAGTTTATGTAAGTCAGGCATGGTTTATTGAATGAGTTTATGTAAATCAGGCACGGTTTATTGAATGAGTTTATGTTTGTCAGGCATGGTTTATTGTATGAGTTTATGTATGTCAGGGATGGTTTATTGTATGACTTTATGTATGTCAGGCATGGTTTATTGTATGAACTTATGAATGTTAGGCATGGTTTATTGTATGACTTTATGTATGTCGGGCATGGTTTATTGTATGAACTTATGAATGTTAGGCATGGTTTATTGTAGGAGTTTATGTAAGTCAGGCATGGTTTATTGTATGAGTTTATGTATGTCAGGCACGGTTTATTGTATGAGTTTATGTAAGTCAGACACGTTTTATTGTAGGAGTTTATGTAAGTCAGGCACGGTTTATTGAATGAGTTTATGTTTGTCAGGCATGGTTTATTGTATGAGTTTATGTATGCAGGCATGGTTTATTGTATGACTTTATGTATGTCAGGCATGGTTTATTGTATGAACTTATGAATGTTAGGCACGGTTTATTGTATGACTTTATGTATGTCGGGCATGGTTTATTGTATGAACTTATGAATGTTAGGCATGGTTTATTGTAGGAGTTTATGTAAGTCAGGCATGGTTTATTGTATGAGTTTATGTATGTCAGGCACGGTTTATTGTATGAGTTTATGTAAGTCAGCCACGTTTTATTGTAGGAGTTTATGTATGTCAGGCACATTTTATTGTATGAGTTTATATAAGTCAGGCATGGTTTATTTTAGGAATTTATGTAAGTCAGGCATGGTTTTGTGAATGAGTTTATGTATGTCAGGCACGGTTTATTGTATAAGTTTATGTTTATCAGGCACGGTTTATTATATGAGTTTATGTATGTCAGGCATGGTTTATTGTATGAGTTTATGTATGTCAGGCAGGGTTTATTGTATGAGTTTATGTATGTCAGGCATGGTTTATTGTATGAGTTTATGTATGTTAGGTATGGTTTAGTGAATGAGTTTATGTAAGTCAGGCATGGTTTAGTGAATGAGTTTATGTAAGTCAGGCATGGTTTATTGTATGAGTTTATGTATGTCAGGCATGGTTTATTGTATGAGTTTATGTATGTCAGGCATGGTTTATTGTATGAGTTTATGTATGTGGCAGTCTTCAAACAGAAGAGAGCTGTTGTCATCAGGTTGCTGTGAGCTCAGGTACTTCAACATATATTTCATAAACATATTACTGAAATTCATGTTAAGTACCATAAGTCAGTTCAGGATTAATGTGTTTACAGTTTAATCAACTGTGTCATTCATTAGTAATCAACTTTTACCACACAACCATGCTCTTCACAATGAGAGGGCTTGCTAAGGTTCATTTACTGATGGTTTATGTAGGTGGATGATGTAATATATGAACTGTTGTTAAATATAATATAATTAAAAACATGTTCCTGAACTTGATTTGGAATGTTACTTTCATTACATCTAACCACAATACGTGTCACTTGAGAGTTTCCTTTGCTGAACTAATCAAAACCATTTCACAGAATCATAGAATTCTGATGGCAGAAAAGGACCTAGTTGGCCCATTGAGTCTGTCCCTTACCTACCTCCCTACTTATCCCCTTTGTCTGGAGACATCCAGCTCCACCCTCTGGTCAGCCTCTCATGTCTGTATCACGCCTTCTTGAATCCCTCCACCAATTCGGCTCCCACTACCTCTTCTGGCAGTCTGTTCCAGGAGTCCACCACCCTCTCAGTGAAGTAACACCCCCTCGCACTGCCCTTGTACCTTCCTCCTACCAATCTTAGACTATGATCCCTAGTTTTATCACCTTCTTTCTTTGTAAATAGGTTCCCCTCCTTCACCCTGTTTATCCCCTTCACATTCAGCAGTGCAGCTTTTATATACACTGTCATTAGCTAAAATGTCCAGAATCATACATTAACAGATCGCTGTCTCCTTTAGAGGGTGATTTGTGACAGATTGGTTTAATTACATTCTAGTAGTTTTGTCAGGCATGGTTTATTTTTCTAAAATGGAATGCTTTGGGAACTCTAGCAGATGGCGTGCAGTTAATAAACTCTGCAACATGCTACAGCTCAGTGCATGAGTGTGTGTGTGTATGTGTGTGTGTGTGTGTGTGTGTGTGTGTGTGTGTGTGTGTGTGTTGTGTCTGTGTCTGTGTGTGTGTGTGTGTGTGTGTGTGTGTGTGTGTGTGTGTGTGTGTGTGTGTGTGTGTGTGTGTGTGAGTGGTGTATAAGAAAAAGAGAAAGTGATTCCTGTTAACTATGAGTACTTCCACAGGCAGTGCTTCTCTAGGAGAACTTTTGTCAGCTGGCGTAGTTATAGTTTCCTTAATGTAAAACAACAAACTACAAAGTTCAACTTTACGATTTTATTATTACTGTTTTCTCCAAATGAACAATGTCAGTAGAACATACATTGCAAGAAGGAAAAAAGTTAAATGGGCAGAGAAACTACAGCTGATAGTGCTGTGGATACAGTGGCAATGATAAAATTTGAGATTTGAACTGTGTAGTTTGCTATTTTACAGTAAGGAAACTAAAAATATGGCAGCTGACAAAAGTTCTTGCATCAGATAACAAACACGTCACACATGTACACACACACACACGCACAAACACACACACAACAAACACACACACTGCACAAATGCACACCTACACACACACACACGCACAACACACAACACACAGACATATAACTACACACACATATATGCACCCACATACACATATCACACACACATGCACCACACAAACACACACACACATATGCACACACACACACACAAACATACACACACACACACACATACACATACACACACACATACACACACCAGACACACACAGACACACATCACACCACATACACACACACACATACCACACACACACACACAAACCATACACACACATATGCACCCACCATACACCACACACACTCCACCACACACACACCACACAAATACACACACATGTACATGCACCACACACACACACACACACACAAACACACACACGCCACACAGACACACATGTACACGCACGCACATGCACAACACACACACGTATATTGAGCTGTAGCATGCTGCAGGGCTTATTAACTACACACCATCAGTTACAGTTCCCAAAGCATTCCATTTTATAAAAATAAACCATGCCTGACAAAACTGCTAGAAAAGTAAGCCAATGTGTCACAAATCATCCTCTAAAAGACTCAGTCCACTGCTCTGTTACCTCACACTCATCAGCAGCAAAATGGAGAATGTGAACTTTGCAACTGTTTCACAGTAACTTAATTTAACACTATGCAAGCTGTCTGTGTGCCTTACTGTTTCAGAAAACTGATATGAGTCACTGCCTCCCTCTCTCTCTCTCTCACATTCTCAGGTTTTCAACTATGAAGTGTTGCAGCACTGAACAACTCTGTGCCAGTGGTTAATGTTCACAAACATTCCTATGAATAAAAAATAACTGATGCCTGTCAAAACTACTAGATTGCACTCAGACAAGCATATGCCACAAATCAACTCATTAAAGAGCTGCCCATCACTCAGCGCTTGGTGACACCACTTAACCGCAGCAGTCTATTATTCAGTTGTTCTCCTACATGTTTTAAAGGGGCACTGTCAACCCCCTTGGGCCACAAAGTGTCCCTAGTTTAAAAAACACATTTTATGATTGCCAGCATTCTGTAGAGACTGCTGAAGCAGCTAGTAGTTTGATTTTGATTCTTTTTTCCTTTAAAAATATGAAAAACAGACTGTACCACCATACTGGTGTTACCACATTAAAATATGTTTGTTTGCATTTCTTGGTCAACTCCTGCATCTTTCCTGGACTTGGGAACATCCCCAACACAGTCTAGCCACTCATTGTGCAGAGCAAGTACACAAGACTATTGTATCATTAGTGGCTGCACAGCTGAGGATGTTTCTAATGTTCAGAAAGTATACAATAAGTAACTTATGAATCTGAAGCAAAACAAGCTTGTGTATAGCTATACATTGCCATGCATTTCAATTCTACTAAGCAGGAGGCAGAAAACAACTAGTGACATCTATGAATTTTTAAAGAAGGTAAGTCATCATAAAATTTGGGGTTTGACCTAGAAATAATATGATGCAAAAAGGTTGACAGTGTCCCTTTAAGAAAAGAATGTGGGTGACATTTTCAAAGAGATGCACTCGGCACATCTCGGAGATGTCCCATTGCAATATTCAAAGAGCAGAGATGACTGGCGCATCCCAGATGTGCTGAGCTTACCCCAGATGTGCCTAAGACTACTTATAATGATATTTGGCACATCTGGAGGAACTATCAGGCAATAGTTATCTGCCTGTAATTAACCACCCAGGTCCAGGCAGTGGTTCTGATGAGGGAGTATCGAAACTCAATATCCCGAACTTCCTCATGGACCTGCAGGGAGTATCCTGGACCCACATCATGGCTACGCTGGACCCCGTTGTAGCCCTTAACCACTTCCTCGCGGCATTTGTTCTGATTCAAAACAGGCACACTCCCCTCTCCAAGAGGCGTGTCATGGGCTCCGTCATGAAATGGCTTCACTGCGAGCTCTTATCTCTCATGAAGCAGCGTGACAAGGCCTGGACCAAATACAGGGCTTCTCGCAACCCAACTGGCCTCCAGGAGTATAGACAGCTTAGAAACTCCAGCAAGAGGGCAATACGTACTGCAAAAAGCCAATACTGCAGCTCAGCCTTGATGGCCACTGCGCGCAACCCTAGACGTTTCTGGGTGAACATACGTAATCTAATTGGTGGCTCAACCAAAACTCAAGTTACCAACATGACAATTGGCGAGGCCAACTGCAACAACCCCCTAACCATTGCATCCTCTTTCAACCGACTATTCACAGACTTGCCCCCGTCTCTCCCTCACTCCCCACTGCCCCAGCCCTCGCTAGCGACTCCCATCCCCCTGCCGCCCTTCTACCTTAAGAAGATCACTGTGAGGGAGACCTATGCTCTTCTTGCTGGTCTCTCTCACCACGCGGTGGCGGGTCAAGATGGTCTTGAACCTCGGCTCCTCAGCCTGGGGGCTCCTTAGATTGCCAGGCCACTCGCCCACATACTCAATGCCTCTTATTACTGGTGTCATCCCGACATCTGGAAAATTGCCAGGGTTGTCCCTGTCCTGAAGAATGGTGACCCTAAGGACATCAACAATTATCGTCCTATGCCATACTATCTGCTGCCTGCAAACTACTGGAAAAGCAGTAGTGTGCTGTGATGTGTTTAGTCCTGTTTTACTCAGCCCTGTTCTCACTGCAGCTAGCACTGTACTCTCTCTCTGAGCTGTGATGTAAGCTGGTCCCGTTTTCACTAACCATGTACTCACTCGCTGATAGCACTGTGCTTTCTCTGAGATGTGATGTGTTGGCTCTGTTTCTCACTAGCCCTGTTCCTCACTGCAGATAGCACTGTACCTCTCTCTCTGAGCTGTGATGTAAGTTGGCCCTGTTTTCACTCAGCCCAGTTCCTCACTGCAGATAGCACTGTGCTCCTGTGATGGGATGTAAGCTGGCTCTGTTTTTACTAGCCCTGTTCCTCACTGCAGATAGCACTGCACTCTCTCCGAGCTGTGATGTGCTTGGTCCTGTTTTCAATAGCCCTGTTCTCCACTGCAGATAGCACTGCTGCTCTCTGAGCTGTGATGACAGCTGGTCCTGGTTTTCACTACCCTTCTGTGGTAGATAGCACTGTCTCTCTGTGGGATGTGATGTATGCTGGTCCTGTTTTCACTAGCCCTGTTCTCACTATAGATAGCACTGTACCTCTCTGTCACTGAGCTGTGATGTGCTGCTTCTCATTTTCACTATCCCTGTTCTCACTGCAGATAGCACTGTGCCTCTCCTGAGCTGTGATGTAAGCTGGTCCTGTTTTCAAGCCCCTGTTCTCACTGCAGCTAGCACTGTACCTCTCTCTCTTGAGCTGGGATGTAAGCTGGTCCCGTTTTCACTAGCCCTGTTCTCACTGCAGATAGCACTGTGCCTCTCTGAGCTGTGATGTAAGCTGGCCCTGTTTCACTAGTCCTGTTCTTCACTGCAGATAGCACTGAGCTCTCTCTCTGAGATGTGATGTGCTGGTCCCTATTTTTACTAGAGGCCCCTGTCTCACTGCAGATAGCATTGTGCTCTGTGGGATGATGTGCTGGTCCTGTTTCAATAGCCCTGTTCTCCCACTTGCAGATAGCACTGTACTCTCTCCTCTCTGAGCAGTGATGTGTTGGTCCTGTTTTCACTCAGTCCTGGTTCTCACTGGCAGAAAGCACTGTACTCTCTCTCTCTCTGAGTTGTAATGTAAGTTGATCCTGTTTTCACTAGCCCTGTTCTCACTGCAGATAGCACTGTGCTCTCTCTGAGCTGTGATGTTAGCTGGCCCTGTTTTCACTCAGCCCTGTTCTCACTGCAGATAGCACTGTACTCCTCTCCTCTCTCCTCTTGAGCTGTGATGAAAGCTAGTCCCTGTTTCGTCCCTGTTCTCACTGCAGATAGCACTGTGCTCTCCTGAGCTGTGATGTGCTTTGTCCTGTTTTCACTAGCCCTGTTCCCACTGCAGATAGCACTGTAGTCTTCTCTCTCTGAGCTGTGATGTAAGCTGGCCCTGTTTCTCACTAGCCCTGTTCTCACTGTAGAAAGCACTGTGTTCTCTGTGGATGTAATGTGAGCTGGTCCTGTATTCACTAGCCCTGTTCTCACTGGAGACAGCACTGTGCTCTCTCTGAACTGTGATGTAAGCTGGCCCTGTTTTCACTAGCCCTGTTCTCACTGCAGATAGCACTGTACTCTCTCTCTCTCTGAGCTGTGATGTAGCTGGTCCTGTTTCACTAGCCCTGTTCTCACTGCAGATAACACTGTGCTCTCTCTGAGCAGTGATGTAAGCTGGTCCTGTTTTCACTAGCCCTGTTCTCACTGCAGCGCACTGTACTCTTCACTCTCTCCGGAGCTGTGATGTAAGTTGGTCCCATTTTCACTAGCCCTGTTCTCACTGCAGATAGCACTGTACTCTCTCTCTGAGCTGTGATGTAAGCTGGCCCTGTTTTCACTAGCCCAGTTCTCACTGCAGATAGCACTGTGCTCTGTGGGATGGGATGTAAGCTGGCTTAGTTTTTACTAGCCCTGTTCTCACTGCAGATAGCACTGTACTCTCTCCTGAGCTGTGATGTAAGTTGGTCCTGTTTTCAACAGCCCTGTTCTCACTGCAGATAGCACTGTGCTCTCTCTGAACTGTGATGTCAGCTGGTCCTGTTTTCACTAGCTGCTGTTCTCACCTGTAGATAGCACTGCTGCTCTCTGTGGGATGTGATGTGCTTTGTCCTGTTTCACTAGCCTTGTTCTCACAGCAGATAGCACTGTACTCTCTCTCCTCTGAGCTGTGATGTAAGCTGGCCCTGTTTCACTAGCCTTGTTCTCACTGCAGATAGCACTGTGCTCCCTCTCCAGCTGTGATGGAAGCAGTCCTGTCCACTCAGCCCTGTTCCTCACCTGTGTAGATGCCAGTACCGTACTCTCTCTCCCTCTGAGCTGTGTGATGTAAGCTGGTCCCGCTGTCACTAGCCCTGTTCTCACTGCAGATAGCACTGTGCTCTCTCTGACGTGTGATGTAAGTTGGCTCTGTTTCACTAGTCCTGTTCCTCACTGCAGATAGCACTGAACCCTCTCTGAGATGATGTAAGTCAGGCCCTGTTTTCATTTAGCCCTGTTCCTCACTGCAGATAGCATTGTGCTCTCAGGGATGGGATGGGGCTGGCTCTGTTTCTTTACTGTAGCCCTGTTCTCACTGCAGATAGCACTGTACTCTCCTCTGAGCTGTGATGTAAGTTGAGTCCTGTTTTCACTGAGCCCTGTTCTCACTGCAGATAGCACTGTGCTCTCTCTGAGGGATGTGATGTAAGCTGGTCCTCTTTTACTAGCCTGTCTGTCTCTCTGCAGATAGCACTGTACTCTCTGAGCTGTAATCGGTAAGCTTTCTCTGTTTTCACTAGCCTATGTTCTCACTGCAGATAGCACACTCTCTCTCTCTCTGAGTTGTGATGTGACTGGCCCTGTTTTTGTAGCCCTGTTCTCCTGCAGATAGCACTGTACCCTCTCCTTCCGAGCTGTGATGTGTTTCGGTCCTGTTTCACTAGCCCTGTCTCTCCGCAGATAGCACTGTGCTCTCTCTGAGCTGTGATGTAAGCTGGTCTCTGTTTTCACTCAGCCCTGTTCTCACTGAGCAGATAGCACAGTGCTCTCTCTGAACTGTGATGTCAGCTGGTCCTGTTTTCACTCAGGCACTGTTCATTACTGTAGATAGCACTGTGCCTCTGTGGGATGTGATGTAAGCTGGTCCTGTTTTCACTCAGCCCTGTTCTCACTGCAGATAGTACTTGTACTCTCTCTCTCTCTCTCTCAGAGTTGTGATGTAAACTGGTCCTGTTTTCACTCAGCTCTGTTCCTCATTGCAGATGGCTCTGTGCCTCTGAGCTGATGATGTAAGCTGGCTCTGTTTTCACTAGCCCTGTTCCTCACCTGCAGATAGCACTGTACTCTCTCTCTCTGTCTGTGCTGTGAGCTGGTCCCATTTTCACTAGCCCTCTTCTCACTGGCAGACAGCACTGTGTGCTCTCTGAACTGTGATGTGTTGGCCCCTGTTTTCACTCAGCCTCTGTTCTCACTGTAGATAGCACTGTGCTCTCTGTGGATGTGATGTAATCTGTCCCGCTTTCACTAGTTCCTGTTCTCAGTGCAGATAGCACTGTACTCTCTCTCTCCTGAGCTGTGATGTAAGCTTGGTCCTGTTTCACTAGCCCTGTCTCCACTGCAGTAGATAGCACTGTACTCTGTCCCGCTGAGCTGTGATGTAAGCCGCCCTGTTTCACTAGTCTCTGTTCTCACTGCAGATAAAGTAATTCTGTACTCTCTCTGAGTTGTGATGTAATGTGTCCTGTTTTCACTAGCCCTGTTCTCACTGTGATAGCACTGTACTCTCTCTGAGCTGGTGATGTAAACAGCCCTGTTTCTCACTAGCCCTGTTCTCACTGCAACAGCACTGTGCTCTCTCTGAACTGTGATGTAAGCTGGCCCTGTTTCTCACTAGCCCTATTCTTACTGTAGATAGCACTGTACCTCTCTCTGAGCTATGATGTAAGCTCGTCCTGTTTTCTCTAGCCCTGTTCTCCACTGCAGATAGCACTGTACTCTCCTCTCTTGACCTGTAAGTGTTGTAAGCTGGTAATGTTTTCACTTAGTCCTGTTCCCACTGCAGATAGCACCTGCCTCCTGGAGCTTCGTGATGTGTTTCTGGTCCTGTTCCCACCGCAGAAGTACTGTACTTTCATCCTGAGCTGTGATGTAAGCTGGTCCTGTTTTCCATAGCCCTGTTCTCACTGCAGATAGCACCGTGCCTCTGAGCTGTGATGTTTCAGTCCCTGTTTCACTAGTCCACCTCACTGCAGCTAGCACTGTACTCTCTCTCTCTCTGAGCTGTGATGTGTGCTGGTCCTGTTTTCACTGCGTATGTTCTCACTGCTGATAGCACTGTGCTCTCTCTGAGATGTGATGTAAGCTGGCTCAGTTTTCACTAGCCCTGTTCTCACTGCAGATAGCACTGTACTCTCTCTCGAGCTGTGATGTAAGCTGGGTCTGTTTCACTGAGCTCAGTTCTCACTGCAGATAGCACTGTGCTCTGTGGATGTGATGGGCTGGCTCTGTTTTACTAGCCCTGTTCTCACTGCAGATAGCACTGTACTCTCTCCGAGCTGTGATGTAAGCTGGTCCCTGTTTCTTACAGCCTCTTCCTCACTGCAGATAGCACTGTGCTCTCTGAACTGTGATGACAGCTGGTCCTTGTTTTCACTAGCCCTGCTCTTCTGTAACATAGCACTGTGCCTCTGTGGGATGATGTATGCTGGTCCTGTTTTCACCTAGCCCTGTTCTCACCTGTAGATAGCACTGTACCTCTCTGTCTCTGAGCTGTGATGTAGCTGGTCCTGTTTCTCACTATCCCTGTTCTCACTGCAGATAGCACTGTGCTCTCTCTGAGCTGTGATGTAAGCTGGTCCTGTTTTCACTAGCCCTGTTCTCACTGCAGCTAGCACTGTACTCTCTCTCTCTCTCTCAGCTGTGATGTAAGCTTGTCCCGTTTCACTAGCCTATTTCTTACTGCAGATAGCATAATGCTCTCTCTGGGCTGTGATGTCAAGCTGGCCCTGTTTCACTAGTCCTGTTCTCCTCTGCAGATCGCACTGAGCTTCCTCTCTCTCTGAGATGTGATGTAAGCTGGCCCTGTTTTTACTAGTTCCTGTTCTCACTGCAGATAGCATTGTGCTCTGTGATGTGATGTAGCTGGTCCCTGTTTCAATAGCCCTGTTCTCACTGCAGATAGCACTGTACTCTCTCTCTCTCTCTGAGCAGTGTAAGCTGGCCTTTTCACTAGTCCTGTTCTCACTGCAGATAGCACCTGCTCTCTCTCTGAGCTGTGGATGTAAGCTGGTCCTAGTTTCACTAGCCTTTGTTCCCACTGCAGATAGCACTGTGCCTGTGTGATGTTAGCTGGCCCTGTTTTCACTAGCCCTGTTCTCACTGCAGATAGGCACCTGTACTCTCTCTCTCTGAGCTGTGATGTGTTAGTCCCGTTCTCACTAGCCCTGTTCTCACTGCAGATAGCACTGTGCCCTCTCTGAGCTGTGATGTAAGCTGGCCCTGTTTCACTAGCCCTGTTCTCACTGCAGATAGTCTGTACCTCTCTCTGACTGTGATGCAACTTGTCCTGTTTTCACTCGGCCCTGTTCTCTCTGCAGATAGCACTGTGCTCTCTCTGAGCTGTGATGTAACATGTCCTTTTTTCACTAGCCCTGTTGTCACTGCAGCTAGCACTGTACCTCTCTCTCTCTCTCTGAGCTGTGATGTAGGCTGGTCCTGCTTTTCACTAGCCCTGTTCTCACTGCAGATAGCACTGCTTCTCTCCTGAGCTGTGATGTAAGCTGGCCCTGCTTTCACTAGCCCAGTCTTCACTGCAGATAGCACTGTGCCTCCCTGAGCTGTGATCTATGCTGGTCCTGTTTTCACTAGTCCTGTTCTCACTGCTGATAGCATCGTGGTCTGTGGGATGGGATGTAAGTTGGCCTGTTTTTACTAGCCCTGTTCCTCACCTGCAGATAGCACTGTACTTTCTCTCTCTGAGATGTGATGTAAGCTGGTCCTGTTTTTTACTAAGCCCTTGTTCTCACCGCAGATAGCACTGTACTCTCTTCTGAACTGTGATGTAAGCTGGTCCTGTTTCTCACTAGCTCTGTTCCTCACTGCAGATCACTGTGCTCTCTCTGAACTGTGATGTAGCTGGTCCTATTTTCACTTGCTCTGTTCTCACTGTAGATAGCACTGTGCTCTCTCTGTGGGATGTGATGTAAGCTGGTCCTGTTTTCACTAGCCCTGTTCTCACTACAGATAACACTGTATCTCTCTCTCTCTCTGAGCTGTGATGTAGCTGGCCCTGTTTTCACTAGCCCTGTTCTCACTGCAGATAGCACTGTACTCTCTCTGAGCTGTGATGTAAGCTGGCCCTGTTTTCACTAGTCCTGTTCTCACTGCAGATAGCACTGTACCCTCTCTCTCTCTCTCTTTGAGACGTGATATAGTTGGTCCCTGTTCTTACTAGCCCTGTTCTCACTGCTGATAGCATTGTGCCTCTGTGGGATGGGATGTAAGCTGGCTCTGTTTTTACTAGCCCTGTTCTCAGTGCAGCTAGCACTGTATCTCTCTGTGCTGTGATGTAGCTGGTCCTGTATTCACTAGCCTGTTCTCACTGCAGATAGCACTGTGCTCTCTCTGACCTGTGATGTAAGCTGGCCCTGTTTTCCCTAGTCCTGTTCACTGCAGATAGCACTGAACTCTCTCTCTGAGATGTGATGTAAGCTGGCCCTGTCTTTACTAGCCCTGTTCTCACTGCAGATAGCATTGTGCTCTGTGGGATGGGATGTGCTGGCTCTGTTTTACTAGCCCTGTTCTCACTGCAGATAGCACTGTACTCTCCTGAGCTGTGATGTAAGCTGGTCCTGTTTTCACTAGCCCTGTTCTCACTGCAGATAGCACTGTGCCTCTCTGAGGGATGTGATTAGCTGGTCCTCTTTCACTAGCCCTGTTCCTCTGCAGATAGCACTGTACTCTCTTGAGCTGTAATGTAAGCTGGCCCTGTTTTCACTTAGCCCTGTTCTCACTGCAGATAGCACTGTACTCTCTCTCTCTCTCTGAGTTGTGATGTAAGCTGGCCCTGTTTTCACTAGCCCTGTTCTCACTGCAGATAGCACTGTACTCTCTCTGAGCTGTGATGTAAGCTGGCCCTGTTTTCACTAGCCCTGTTCTCTGCAGATAGCACTGTGCTCTCTCTGAGCTGTGATGTAAGCTGGCCCTGTTTTCACTCAGCCCTGTTCTCACTGCAGATAGCACAGTGCCTCTCCTGAACTGTGATGTCAGCTGGTCCTGTTTTCACTAGCACTGTTCACACTGTAGATAGCACTGTGCTCTCTCTGTAGGATGTGATGTAAGCTGGTCCTGTTTTCACTAGCCCTGTTCTCACTGCAGATAGCATTGTACTCTCTCTCTCTCTCTCTCAAAGTTGTGATGTAAGCTGGTCCTGTTTCACTAGCCCTGTTCTCATTGCAGATAGCTCTGTGCCTCTCTGAGCTGTGATGTAAGCTGGCCCTGTTTTCACTAGCCCTGTTCTCACTGCAGATAACACTGTACTCTCTCTCTCTGAGCTGTGATGTAAGCTGGTCCCATTTTCACTAGCCCTCTTCTCACCGCAGATAGCACTGTGCTCTCTGAACTGTGATGTAAGCTGGCCCTGTTTTCACTAGCCCTGTTCTCACTGTAGATAGCACTGTGCTCTCTGGGATGTGATGTAATCTGGTCCCGTTTTCACTAGCCCTGTTCTCACTGCAGATAGCACTGTACTCTCTCTCTCTGAGCTGTGATGTAGCTGGTCCTGTTTTCACTAGCCCTGTTCTCACTGCAGATAGCACTGTACTCTCTCTCGCTGAGCTGTGATGTAAGCTGGTCTGTTTTCACTAGCCCAGTTCTCACTGCAGATAGCACTGCTCTGTGCGATGGGATGTAAGCTGGCTCTGTTTTTACTAGCCCTGTTCTCACTGCAGATAGCACGGTACTCTCTCCCGAGCTGTGATGTAAGCTGGTCCTGTTTTCAATAGCCCTGTTCTCACTGCAGATAGCACTGTGCTCTCTCTGAGCTGTGATGACAGCTGGTCCTGTTTTCACTAGCCCTGCTCTCTGCAGATACAGTGTGCTCTCTCTGTGGGATGTGAGATGTATGCTGGTCCTGTTTTCACTAGCCCTGTTCTCACTACAGGAGATAGCACTGTACTCTCTCTGTCACTGAGCTGTGATGTAAGCTGGCCCTATTTTCACTATCCCTGTTCTCACTGCAGATAGCACTGTGCCTCTCTGAGCTGTGATGTAAGCTGGTCCTGTTTTCACTAGCCCTGTTCTCACTGCAGCTAGCACTGTACTCTCTCTCTGAGCTGTGATGTAAGCTGGTCCCTGTTTCACTAGCCCTGTTCTCACTGCAGATAGCACTGTGCCTCTCTGAGCTGTGATGTAAGCTGGCCCTGTTTTCACTAGTCCTGTTCTCACTGCAGATAGCACTGAGCTCTCTCTGAGATGTGATGTATGTTGGCCCTATTTTTACTAGCCCTGTTCTCACTGCAGATAGCATTGTGCTCTGTGGGATGTGATGTAAGCAGGTCCTGTTTTCACTAGCCCTGTTCTCACTGCAGATAGCACTGTACTCTCTCCTCTCTCTGAGCAGTGATGTAGCTGGCCCTGTTTTCACTAGCCCTGTTCTCACTGCAGAAAGCACTGTACTCTCTCTCTCTCTGAGTTGTGATGTAAGCTGATCCTGTTTTCACTAGCCCTGTTCTCACTGCAGATAGCACTGTGCTCTCTCTGAGCTGTGATGTTAGCTGGCCTGTTTTCACTAGCCTGTGTTCTCACTGCAGATAGCACTGTACTCTCTCTCTCTCTGAGCTGTGATAAGCTATCCCGTTTTCACTAGCCCTGTTCTCACTGCAGATAGCACTGTGCCTCTCTGAGCTGTGATGTGCTGGCCCTGTTTCACTAGCCCTGTTCCACTGCAGATAGCACTGTACTCTCTCTCTCTCTGAGCTGTGATGAAGGCTGGCCTGTTTTCACTAGCCCTATTCTCACTGTAGAAAGCACTGTGCTCTCTCTGTGGGATGTAATGTGAGCTGGTCCTGTATTCACTAGCCCTGTTCTCACTGCAGATAGCACTGTGCTCTCTGAACTGTGATGTAAGCTGGCCCTGTTTTCACTAGCCCTGTTCTCACTGCAGATAGCACTGTACTCTCTCTCTCTCTGAGCTGTGATGTAGCTGGTCCTGTTTTCACTAGCCCTGTTCTCACTGCAGATAGCACTGTGCTCTCTCTGAGCAGTGATGTAAGCTGGTCCTGTTTTCACTAGCCCTGTTCTCACTGCAGCTAGCACTGGACTCTCACTCTCTCTCTCCGAGCTGTGATGTAAGCTGGTCCCATTTTCACTAGCCCTGTTCTCACTGCAGATAGCACTGTACTCCCTCTCTGAGCTGTGATGTAGCTGGCCCTGTTTTCCACTAGCCCAGTTCTCACTGCAGATAGCACTGTGCTCTGTGGGATGGGATGTAAGCTGGCCCAGTTTTACTAGCCCTTTTCTCACTGCAGATAGCACTGTACTCTCTCTCTGAGCTGTGATGTAAGCTGGTCCTGTTTTCAACAGCCCTGTTCTCACTGCAGATAGCACTGTGCTCTCTCTGAACTGTGATGTCAGCTGGTCCTGTTTTCACTAGCCGTGTTCTCACTGTAGATAGCACTGTGCTCTCTCTGTGGGATGTGATGTAAGCTGGTCCTGTTTTCACTAGCCTTGTTCTCACAGCAGATAGCACTGTACTCTCTCTCTCTGAGCTGTGATGTAAGCTGGCCCTGTTTTCACTAGCCCTGTTCTCACTGCAGATAGCACTGTGCTCTCTCTGAGCTGTGATGGAGCTGGTCCTGTTTTCACTAGCCCTGTTCTCACTGCAGATAGCACTGTACTCTCTCTCTCTCCTCTGAGCTGTGATGTAAGCTGGTCCCGCTGTCACTAGCCCTGTTCTCACTGCAGATAGCACTGTGCTCTCTCTGACCTGTGATGTAAGCTGGCCCTGTTTTCACTAGTCCTGTTCTCACTGCAGATAGCACTGAACTCTCTCTCTGAGATGTGATGTAAGCTGGCCCTGTTTTTACTAGCCCTGTTCTCACTGCAGATAGCATTGTGCTCTGTGGGATGGGATGTAAGCTGGCTCTGTTTCTACTAGCCCTGTTCTCACTGCAGATAGCACTGTACTCTCTCTGAGCTGTGATGTAAGCTGGTCCTGTTTTCACTAGCCTGTTCTCACTGCAGATAGCACTGTGCTCTCTGAGGGATGTGATGTGTTGGTCCTCTTTTCACTAGCCCTGTTCTCTCTGCAGATAGCACTGTACTCTCTCTGAGCTGTAATGTAAGCTGGCCCTGTTTTCACTAGCCCTGTTCTCACTGCAGATAGCACTGTACTCTCTCTCTCTCTCTGAGTTGTGATGTAAGCTGGCCTGTTTTCACTAGCCCTGTTCTCACTGCAGATAGCACTGTACTCTCTCTGAGCTGTGATGTAAGCTGGCCCTGTTTTCACTAGCCTGTTCTCGCTGCAGATAGCACTGTGCTCTCTCTGAGCTGTGATGTAAGCTGGCCCTGTTTTCACTAGCCCTGTTCTCACTGCAGATAGCACAGTGCTCTCTCTGAACTGTGATGTCAGCTGGTCCTGTTTTCACTAGCACTGTTCACACTGTAGATAGCACTGTACTCTCTCTGTAGGATGTGATGTAAGCTGGTCCTGTTTCTCACTAGCCCTGTTCCCACTGCAGATAGCACTGCCCTCTCTCTCTCTCTCAGAGTTGTGATGTAAGCTGGTCCTGTTTTCACTAGCCCTGTTCTCATTGCAGATAGCTCTGTGCTCTCTCTGAGCTGTGATGTAAGCCTGGCCCTGTTTTCACTAGCCCTGTTCTCACTGCAGATAGCACTGTACTCTCTCTCTCTCTGAGCTGTGATGTAAGCTGGTCCCATTTTCACTAGCCCTCTTCTCACCGCAGATAGCACTGTGCTCTCTCTGAACTGTGATGTAAGCTGGCCCTGTTTTCACTAGCCCTGTTCTCACTGTAGATAGCACTGTGCTCTCTCTTAGGGATGTGATGTAATCTGGTCCCGTTTTCACTAGCCCTGTTCTCCGCAGATAGCACTGTACTCCTCTCTCTCTCTCTGAGCTGTGATGTAAGCTGGTCCTGTTTTCACTAGCCCTGTTCTCACTGCAGATAGCACTGTACCTCTCTCCTCGCTGAGCTGTGATGTAAGCTGGCCCTGTTTCACTAGCCCTGTTCTCACTGCAGATAGCACTGTACTCTCTCTCTGAGCTGTGATGTAAACAGGCCATGTTTTCACTAGCCCTGTTCTCACTGCAGATAGCACTGTACTCTCTCTGAGCTGTGATGTAAACAGGACCTGTTTTCACTAGCCCTGTTCTCACTGCAGATAGCACTGTACTCTCCCTCTCTCTGAGCTGTGATGTAAGCTGGTCCTGTTTTCACTAGCCCTGTTCTCACTGCAGATAGCACTGTGCTCTCTCTGAACTGTGATGTAAGCTGGCCCTGTGTTCACTAGCCCTGTTCTTACTGTAGATAGCACTGTCTCTCTCTCTGAGCTATGATGTAAGCTCGTCCTGTTTTCACTAGCCCTGTTCTCACTGCAGATAGCACTGTACTCTCTCTCTCTGAGCTGTGTTGTAAGCTGGTAATGTTTTCACTAGCCCTGTTCTCACTGCAGATAGCACTCTGCTCTCTCTGAGCTGTGATGTAAGCTGGCCCTGTTCTCACTGCAGATAGCACTGTACTCTATCTCTGAGCTGTGATGTAAGCTGGTCCTGTTTTCAATAGCCCTGTTCTCACTGCAGATAGCACTGTGCTCTCTCTGAGCTGTGATGTAAGCTAGTCCTGTTTTCACTAGCCCTGTTCTCACTGCAGCTAGCACTGTACTCTCTCTCTCTCTCTGAGCTGTGTGTAAGCTGGTCCCATTTTCACTAGCCATGTTCTCACTGCAGATAGCACTGTGCTCTGTGGGATGGGATGTAAGCTGGCTCTGTTTTTACTAGCCCTGTTCTCACTGCAGATAGCACTGTACTCTCTCTCCGAACTGTGATGTAAGCTGGTCCTGTTTTCAATAGCCCGTTCTCACTGCAGATAGCACTGTGCTCTCTGAACTGTGATGACAGCTGGTCCTGTTTTCACTAGCCCTGCTCTCTCTGTACATAGCACTGTGCTCTCTCTGTGGGATGTGATGTATGCTGGTCCTGTTTTCACTAGCCCTGTTCTCACTGTAGATAGCACTGTCCCTCTCTGTCTCTGAGCTGTGATGTAAGCTGGTCCTGTTTTCACTATCCCTGTTCTCACTGCAGATAGCACTGTGCTCTCTGAGCTGTGATGTAAGCTGGTCCTGTTTTCACTAGCCCTGTTCTCACTGCAGCTAGCACTGTACTCTCTCTCCTGAGCTGTGATGTAAGCTGGTCCCGTTTTCACTAGCCCTGTTCTCACTGCAGATAGCACTGTGCTCTCTGAGCTGTGATGTAAGCTGGCCCTGTTTTCACTAGTCCTGTTCTCACTGCAGATAGCACTGAGCTCTCTCTCTGAGATGTGATGTAAGCTGGCTCTGTTTTTACTAGCCCTGTTCTCACTGCAGATAGCATTGTGCTCTGTGGGATGTGATGTAGTTGGTCCTGTTTTCAATAGCCCTGTTCTCACTGCAGATAGCACTGTACTCTCTCTCTCTCTCTGAGCAGTGATGTAGCTGGCCCTGTTTCACTAGCCCTGTTCTCACTGCAGATAGCACTGTACTCTCTCTCTCTCTCTGAGTTGTGATGTAAGCTGGTCCTGTTTTCACTAGCCCTGTTCTCCTGCAGATAGCACTGTGCTCTCTCTGAGCTGTGATGTTAGCTGGCCCTGTTTTCACTAGCCCTGTTCTCACTGCAGATAGCACTGTACTCTCTCTCTCTGAGCTGTGATGTAAGCTAGTCCCTTTTCACTAGCCCTGTTCTCACTACGGATAGCACTGTGCTCTGTCAGAGCTGTGATGTAAGCTGGCCCTGTTTTCACTAGCCCTGTTCCACTGCAGATAGCACTGTACTCTCTCTCTCTGAGCTGTGATGTAAGCTGGCCCTGTTTTCACTAGCCCTGTTCTCCTGCAGATAGCACTGTACTCTCTCTCTGACTGTGATGCAAGCTTGTCCTGTTTTCACTAGCCCTGTTCTCTCTGCAGATAGCACTGTGCTCTCTCTGAGCTGTGATGTAAGCATGTCCTTTTTCACTAGCCCTGTTGTCATTGGAGCTAGCACTGTACTCTCTCTCTCTCTCTGAGCTGTGATGTAAGCTGGTCCCGTTTTCACTAGCCCTGTTCTCACTGCAGATAGCACTGTACTCTCTCTCTGAGCTGTGATGTAAGCTGGCTCTTGCTTCACTAGCCCAGTCTTCACTGCAGATAGCACTGTGCTCTCCCTGAGCTGTGATCTATGCTGGCCCTGTTTTCACTAGTCCTGTTCTCACTGCTGATAGCATGTGCTCTGAGGATGGGATGTAAGCTGGCTCTGTTTTACTAGCCCTGTTCTCACTGCAGATAGCACTCTCTCTCTCTCTGAGATGTGATGTAAGCTGGCCCTGTTATTACTATCCCTGTTCCTCACTGCTGATAGCATCGTGCTCTGTGGATGGGATGTAAGCTGGCTCTGTTTTACTAGCCCTGTTCTCACTGCAGATAGCACTGTACTCTCTCTCTGAACTGTGATGTAAGCTGGTCCTGTTTTCACTAGCTCTGTTCTCACTGCAGATAGCACTGTGCTCTCTCTGAACTGTGATGTAAGCTGGTCCTATTTTCACTTGCCCTGTTCTCACTGTAGATAGCACTGTGCTCTCTCTGTGGATGTGTATAAGCTGTTCCTGTTTTCACTAGCCCTGTTCTCACTACAGATAGCACTGTACTCTCTCTCTCTCTCTCTGAGCTGTGATGTAAGCTGGCCCTGTTTTCACTAGCCCTGTTCTCACTGCAGATAGCACTGTACCTCTCTGAGCTGTGATGTGCTGGCCCTGTTTTCACTAGTCCTGTTCTCACTGCAGATAGCACTGTTCTCTCTCTCTCTCTCTGAGACGTGATATAAGCTGGTCCTGTTCTTACTAGCCTGTTCTCACTGCTGATAGCATTGTGCTCTGCTGGGATGGGATGTGCTGGCTCTGTTTTTACTAGCCCTGTTCTCAGTGCAGCTAGCACTGTACTCTCTCTCTGTGCTGTGATAAGCTGGTCCTGTATTCACTAGCCCTGTTCTCACTGCAGATAGCACTGTGCTCTCTCTGAACTGTGATGTAAGCTGGTCCTGTTTTCACTAGCCCTGTTCTCACTGTAGGTAGCACTGTGCTCTCTCTGTGGGATGTGATGTAAGCTGGTCCTGTTTTAACTAGCCCTGTTCTCACTGCAGATAGCACTGTACTCTATCTCTGAGCTGTGATGTAAGCTGGTACTGTTTTCACTAGCCATGTTCTCACTGCAGATAGCACTGTACTCTCTCTGAGCTGTGATGTAAGCTGGTCCTGTTTTCACTAGCTCTGTTCTCACTGCAGATAGCACTGTGCCCTCTCTGATCTGTGATGTCAGCTGGTCCTGTTTTCTTCTTTTTTCTGCCCCTGCTCTGCTCCTGCTTTCTCACCCAGTCACGGATCCCTCCTGCTGCGGCATCCCCTTGAGCCGCGCTCCCAGTACCCCCGCTTACCCCCAAGGTGGGACATGGAACCCTCGGGCCTTAGGGTGCCACTAACGACGTAATAGGCTGGGAGCCGTGCTCATTGGGAGCCATTGCAGCCCGAGGACGGGCATCATAGAGGCGTCCGGAGGTGAGCGGAGTTTTTCCCTTTAAGGGGGCGGAGCTGCAATGACGCCAGCGCCTGCCCGCCCCCTCTGACATCAGATCCCGAGTGCTTGGGGTTCTCCGTCTCTCCACCAGGAGTCCACTGTGCACCGACGATTCACCACACCCTCCCGGATAAGGAGCAGTGCGTGGGGCGCTCAATCCTTATCCCTCCGGCCCGGCCCTCCGGTGACCCGAGTCGATGCGAACCGGGTCGGCCCGTTGTGCGGAAATCCAACTCATACCGGGCGGGCCACTTGCCCTGTTTTCACTAGCCCCTCTTCTCACTGCTGATAGCACTGTGCTCTCTGAGGGATGTGATGTAAGCTGGTCCTGTTTTCACAAGTCCTGTTCTTACTGCAGATAGCACCTGTACTCTCTCTCTCTGAGCTGTGATGTAAGCTGGTCCCGTTTTCACTAGCCCTGTTCTCACTGCAGATAGCACTGTGCTCTCTCTGAGCTGTGATGTAATCTCAGCCCTGTTTTCACTAGCCTTGTTCTCACTGCAGATAGCACTGTGCTCTCTCTGAGCTGTGATGTAACTGGTCCTGTTTTCACTAGCCCTGTTCTCACTGCAGATAGCACTGTACTCTCTCTCTGAGCTGTGATGTGGCTGGCCCTGTTTTCACTAGCCCAGTTCTCATTGCAGATTGCACTGTGCTCTCTCTGAGCTGTGATGTAAGCTGGCTCTGTTTTCACTAGCCCTCTTCTCACTGCAGATAGCACTGTACTCTCTTTCTCTCTCTGAGCTGTGATGTAAGCTGGTCCCGTTTTCACTAGCCCTGTTCTCATTGCAGATTGCACTGTGCTCTTCTGAGCTGTGATGTAAGCTGGCCTGTTTTCACTAGTCCTGTTCTCACTGCTGATAGCATCGTGCTCTGTGGGATGGGATGTAAGCTGGCTCTGTTTTTACTAGCCCTGTTCTCACTGCAGATAGCCCTGTACTCTCTCTCTGAGCTGTGATGTAAGCTGGTCCTGTTTTCACTAGCCCTGTTCTCACTACAGATAGCACTGTACTCTCTCTGAGCTGTGATGTAAGCTGGCCCTGTTTTCACTAGTCCTGTTCTCACTGCAGATAGCACTGCTCTCTCTCTCTCTCTCTCTGAGACGTGATATAAGCTGGTCCTGTTCTTACTAGCCCTGTTCTCACTGCTGATAGCATTGTGCTCTGTGGGATGGGATGTAAACTGGCTCTGTTTTACTAGCCCTGTTCTCAGTGCAGCTAGCACTGTACTCTCTCTCTGTGCTGTAATGTAGCTGGTCCTGTATTCACTAGCCCTGTTCTCACTGCAGATAGCATTGTGCTCTCTCTGAACTGTGATGTAAGCTGGTCCTGTTTCACTAGCCTGTTCTCACTGCAGATAGCACTGTACTCTATCTCTGAGCTGTGATGTAAGCTGGTACTGTTTTCACTAGCCATGTTCTCACTGCAGATAGCACTGTACTCTTCTCTGAGCTGTGATGTAAGCTGGTCACTGTTTTCACTAGCCATGTTCTCACTGCAGATAGCACTGTGCTCTCTCTGATCTGTGATGTCAGCTGGTCCTGTTTTCTTTATTTTTTTTTTCTGCCCCTGCTCTGCTCCTTATTTCCCACCCAGTCACGGATCCCTCCTGCTGCGGCATCCCCCTTGAGCCGCACTCCCAGTACCCCGGCTTACCCCACAAGGTGGGGACATGGAACCCTCGGGCCTTAGGGTGCCACGAGCAGCGTAATAGGCTGGGAGCCGTGCTCATTGGGAGCCATTGCAGCCGAGGCGGGCATCATAAGCGTCGGAGGTGAGTGGAATTTTTCCCCTTTAAGGCGGGGAGGCGTGCAATAACGTAGCGTCTGCCCGCCCCTTCTGACATCAGATCCCGAGTGCTTGGGGTTCTCCGTTCTCCACCAGGAGTCCACTGTGCACCGACGATTCACCACACCTCCCCGGATAAGGAGAGCAGTCGTGAGGGCGCTCAATCCTTATCCTCCGGCTGACCCTCCGGTGACCGAGTCGATCCGAACCGGGTCGGCGGTGTATATGAAATCAACCGCTGCGCGCGGCGGGCCACTTGCCCTGTTTTCACTAACCCTGTTCTCATTGCTGATAGCACTGTGCTCTCTCTGTGGGATGTGATGTAAGCTGGTCCTGTTTTCACAAGTCCTGTTCTTACTGCAGATAGCACTGCACTCTCTCTCTCTCTGAGCTGTGATGTAAGCTGGTCCCGTTTCACTAGCCCTGTTCTCCTGCAGATAGCACTGTGCTCTCTCTAGCTGTGATGTAAGCTGGCCCTGTTTTCACTAGCCCTGTTCCCACTGCAGATAGCACTGTACTCTCTCTCTCTGAGCTGTGATGTAAGCTGGCCCTGTTTTCACTAGCCCTGTTCTCACTGCAGATAGCACTGTGCTCTCTCTGAGCTGTGATGTAAGCTGGCCCTGTTTTCACTAGCCATGTTCTCACTGCAGATAGCACTGCTCTCTCTCTCTCTGAGCTGTGATGTAGCTGGTCCTGTTTTCACTAGCCCTGTTCTCACTGCAGATAGCACTGTGCTCTCTCTGAGCTGTGATGTAATCTGTCCCTGTTTTCACTAGCCCTGTTCTCACTGCAGATAGCACTGTACTCTCTCTCTGACTGTGATGCAAGCTTGTCCTGTTTTCACTAGCCCTGTTCTCTGCAGATAGCACTGTGCTCTCTCTGAGCTGTGATGTAAGCATGTCCTTTTTCACTAGCCCTGTTGTCACTGCAGCTAGCACTGTACTCTCTCTCTCTCTCTGAGCTGTGATGTAAGCTGGTCCTGTTCTCACTAGCCCTGTTCTCACTGCAGATAGCACTGTACTCTCTCTGAGCTGTGATGTAGCTGGCCCTGCTTTCACTAGTCCTGTTCTCACTGCAGATAGCACTGTCCTCTCTCTCTCTGAGCTGTGATATAAGCTGGTCCTGTTCTTACTAGCCTGTTCTCACTGCTGATAGCATCGTACTCTGTGGGATGGGATGTAAGCTGGCTCTGTTTTACTAGCCCTGTTCTCACTGCAGATAGCACTGTACTCTCTCTCTCTCTCGAGATGTGATGTAAGCTGGCCCTGTTTTCACTAGCCCTGTTCTCACTGCAGATAGCACTGTACTCTCTCCTCACTCTCTCTGAGACATGATATAAGCTGGTCCTGTTCTTACTAGCCCTGTTCTCACTGCTGATAGCATTGTGCTCTGTGGGATGGGATGTAGCTGGCTCTGTTTTACTAGCCCTGTTCTCAGTGCAGCTAGCACTGTACTCTCTCTCTGTGCTGTGATGTAAGCTGGTCCTGTATTCACTAGCCCTGTTCTCACTGCAGATAGCACTGTGCTCTCTCTGAACTGTGATGAAGCTGCTGGTCCTGTTTTCACTAGCCCTGTTCTCATTGTAGGTAGCACTGTGCTCTATCTGTGGGATGTGATGTAAGCTGGTCCTGTTTTCACTAGCCCTGTTCTCACTGCAGATAGCACTGTACTCTATCTCTGAGCTGTGATGTAAGCTGGTACTGTTTTCACTAGCCATGTTCTCACTGCAGATAGCACTGTACTCTCTCTCTGAGCTGAGATGTAAGCTGGTCCCGTTTTCACTAACCCTCTACTCACTGCAGATAGCACTGTGCTCTCTCTGAGCTGTGATGTAAACTGGTCCTGTTTCACTAGCTCTGTTCTCACTGCAGATAGCACTGTGCCTCTCTGATCTGTGATGTCAGCTGGTCCTGTTTTCTTTCTTTTTTTTTCTGCCCCTGCTCTGCTCCTGATTTCCACCCAGTCACGGATCCTCCTGCTGCGCATCTCCCCCTTGAGCCACGCTCCCAGTACCCCAGCTTACCCCCAAGGTGGGGACATGGAACCCTCGGGCCTTGGTGCCACAAGCGGCGTAATAGGCTGGAGCCTGCTCATTGGGGAGCTCCATTGCAGCCCGAGGGACGGGCATCATAGAGGCGCGGAGGTGAGCGGAGTTTTTCCTTTAAGGGGGCGGAGCTGCACGACGCCAGCGCCTGCCCCGCCCCCATCTGACATCAGATCCCGAGTGCTTGGGGTCTCCTGCTCTCCACCAGGAGTCCACTGTGCACCGACAATTCACCACACCCTCCCGGATAAGAGAGAGCAGTGGTAGAGGCGCTCAATCCTTATCCTCAAGCCAACCCTCCGGTGACCGAGTCGATCCGAACCGGGTCGGCGGTGTATAAGCGGAAATCCAACCGCTGCGCCGGGCGGGCCACTTGCCCTGTTTTCACTAGCCCCTTCTCACTGCTGATAGCACTGTGCTCTCTCTGAGGGATGTGATGTAGCTGGTCCTGTTTTCACAAGTCCTGTTCTTCTGCAGATAGCACTGTACTCTCTCTCTCTGAGCTGTGATGTAAGCTGGTCCCGTTTTCACTAGCCCTGTTCTCACTGCAGATAGCACTGTGCTCTCTGAGCTGTGATGTAATCTGACCCTGTTTTCACTAGCCTTGTTCTCACTGCAGATAGCACTGTGCTCTCTCTGAGCTGTGATGTAAGCTGGTCCTGTTTTCACTAGCCCTGTTCTCACTGCAGATAGCACTGTACTCTCTCTGAGCTGTGATGTAGCTGGCCCTGTTTTCACTAGCCATGTTCTCACTGCAGATAGCACTGCACTCTCTCTCTCTGAGCTGTGATGTAAGCTGGTCCTGTTTTCACTAGCCCTGTTCTCTACTGCAGATAGCACTGTCTCTCTCTCTCTGAGCTGTGATGTAATCTGGTCCCATTTTCACTAGCCCTGTTCTCATTGCAGATTGCACTGTGCTCTTCTGAGTTGTGATGTAAGCTGGCCCTGTTTTCACTAGTCCTGTTCTCACTGCTGATAGCATCGTGCTCTGTGGGATGGGATGTAAGCTGGCTCTGTTTTACTAGCCCTGTTCTCACTGCAGATAGCACTGTACTCTCTCTCTCTCTGAGATGTGATGTAAGCTGGCCCTGTTTTTACTAGCCCTGTTCTCACTGCTGATAGCACTGTGCTCTGTGGGATGGGATGTAGCTGGCTCTGTTTTACTAGCCCTGTTCTCACTGCAGAAAGCACTGTCACTCTCTCTGAGCTGTGATGTAAGCTGGTCCTGTTTTCACTAGCTCTGTTCTCACTGCTGATAGCATTGTGCTCTGTGGGATGGGATGTAAGCTGGCTCTGTTTTACTAGCCCTGTTCTCAGTGCAGCTAGCACTGTACTCTCTCTCTCTCTGAGATGTGATGTAAGCTGGTCCTGTTTTCACTAGCCCTGTTCTCACTGACAGATAGCACTGTACTCTCTCTCTCTCTCGAGCTGTGATGTAAGCTGGTCCTGTTTTCACTAGCCCTGTTCTCACTGCAGATAGCACTGTACTCTCTCTGAGCTGTGATGTAAGCTGGTCCTGTTTTCACTAGTCCTGTTCTCACTGCAGATAGCACTGTACTCTCTCTCTCTCTCTGAGACGTGATATAAGCTGGTCCTGTTCTTACTAGCCCTGTTCTCACTGCTGATAGCATTGTGCTCTGTGGGATGGGATGTAAGCTGGCTCTGTTTTACTAGCCCTGTTCTCAGTGCAGATTGCACTGTACTCTCTCTCTCTCTCTGAGCTGTGATGTAAGCTGGTCCCGTTTTCACGAGCCCTGTTCTCACTGCAGATAGCACTGTGCTCTCTCTGAGCTGTGATGTAAGCTGGCCCTGTTTTCACTAGTCCTGTTCTCACTGGAGATAGCACTGAACTCTCTCTCTGAGTTGTGATGTAAGCTAGCCCTGTTTTTACTAGCCCTGTTCTCACTGCAGATAGCACTGTGCTCTGTGGGATGGGATGTAAGCTGGCTCTGTTTTTACTAGCCCTGTTCTCACTGCAGATAGCACTGTACTCTCTCTCTGAGCTGTGATGTAAGCTGGTCCTTTTTCACTAGCCCTGTTCTCACTGCAGATAGCACTGTACTCTCTCTCTCTGAGCTGTGATGTAAGTGGCCCTGTTTTCACTAGCCCTGTTCTTACTGTAGATAGCACTGTACTCTCTCTCTCTCTGAGATGTGATGTAAGCTGGCCCTGTTTTTACTAGCCCTGTTCTCACTGCTGATAGCATTGTGCTCTGTGGGATGGGTTATAAGCTGGCTCTGTTTTTTACTAGCCCTGTTCTCACTGCAGATAGCACTGTACTCTCTCTGAGCTGTGATGTATGCTGGCCCTGTTTTCACTTGCCCAGTTCTCACTGCAGATCACACTGTGCTCTCTTGAGCTGTGATGTAAGCTGGCCCTGTTTTTACTAGCCCTGTTCTCACTGCAGATAGCATTTTGCTCTGTCAGGATGCAATGTAAGCTGGCTCTGTTTTACTAGCCCTGTTCTCACTGCAGATAGCACTGTGCTCTCTCTGTGGGATGTGATGTAAGCTGGTCCTGTTTCACTAGTCCTGTTCTTACTGCAGATAGCACTGTACTCTCTCTCTCTCTCTGAGCTGTGATGTAAGCTGGTCCTGTTTTCACTAGCCCTGTTCTCACTGCAGATAGCACTGTGCTCTTTCTGAGCTGTGATGTATGCTGGCCCTGTTATCACTAGCCCTGTTCTCACTGCAGATAGCACGTGCTCTCTCTGAGCTATGATGTGTGCTGGTCCTATTTTCACTAGCCTTGTTCTCACTGCTGATAGCACTGTACTCTCTCTCTGAACTGTGATGTAAGTTGGCCTGTTTTCACTAGCACTGCTATCACTACAGACAGCACTGTGCCTCTCTGGAGCTGTGATTGTAAGCTGGCCCTGTTCCTCACTGAAGATAGCACTGTGCTCTATCTCTGAGCTGTGCTTGTAAGCTGGTCCTGTTTTCAATGGCCCTGTTCTCACTGCAGATGGCACTGTGCTCTCTCTGAACTGTGATGTCAGCTGGTCCTGTTTTCACTAGCCCTGTTCTCACTGTAGAAAGCACTGTGCTCTCTCTGTGGATGTAATGTGAGCTGGTCCCAGGTTCACTAGCCCTGTTCTCACTGCAGATAGCACTGTGCTCCTCCCTGAACTGTGATGTGCTAGTTCCTGTTTTCACTAGTCCCTGTTCTCACTCCAGATAGCACTGTACCTCCTCTGAGCTGTGATGTGCTGGTCCTGTTTTCACTAGCCCTGTTCCTCACTGCAGATAGCACTGTGCTCTCTCTGAGCAGTGATGTAAGCTGGTCCTGTTTTCACTAGCTCTGTTTCTCACTGCAGCTAGCACTGTACTCCTCCTCTCTCCGAGCTGTGATGTAAGCTGGTCCCATTTTCACTAGCCCTGTTCTCACTGCAGATAGCACTGTACTCTCTCTCTGAGCTGTGATATAAGCTGGCCCTGTTTTCACTAGCCCAGTTCTCACTGCAGATAGCACTGTGCCTGTGGGATGGGATGTAGCTGGCTCTGTTTTTACTAGCCCTGTTCTCACCTGCAGATAGCACTGTGCTCTCTCTCTGACCTGTGATGTAAGCTGGTCCTGTTTTCACTAGCCCTGTTCTCACTGCTGATAGCACTGTGCCTCTCTGAACTGTGATGTCAGCTGGTCCTGTTTTCACTAGCCCTGTTCTCACTGTAGAAAGCACTGTGCTCTCTGTGGGATGTTAATGTGAGCTGGTCCTGTATTCACTAGCCCTGTTCTCACTGCAGATAGCACTGTGCTCTCTCTGAATGTGATGTAAGCTGGACCTGTTTTCACTAGCCCTGTTCTCACTGCAGATAGCACTGTGCTCTCTCTCTCTCTGAGCTGTGATGTAAGCTGGTCCTGTTTTCACTAGCCCTGTTCTCACTGCAGATAGCACTGTGCTCTCTCGAGCAGTGATGTAAGCTAGTCCTGTTTTCACTAGCCCTGTTCTCACTGCAGCTAGCACTGTACTCTCTCTCTCCGAGCTGTGATGTAGCTGGTCCCATTTTCACTAGGCCTGTTCTCACTGTAGAAAGCACTGTGCTCTCTCTGTGGGATGTGATGTAAGCTGGTCCTGTTTCACTAGCCCTGTTCTCACAGCAGATAGCACTGTACTCTCTCTCTCTCTGAGCTGTGATGTGAGCTGGCCCTGTTTTCACTAGCCCTCTGTTCTCACTGCAGATAGCACTGTGCTCTCTCTGAGCTGTGATGTAGCTGGCCCTGTTTCACTAGCCCTGTTCTCACTGCAGATAGCACTGTACTCTCTCTCTCTGAGCTGTGATGTAAGCTGGCCCTGTTTTCACTAGCCCTGTTCTCACTGCAGATAGCACTGTACTCTCTCTCTCTCTGAGCTGTTATGTAGCTGGTCCTGTTTTCACTAGCCCTGTTCTCACTGCAGATAGCACTGTACTCTCTCTCCGCTGAGCTGTGATGTGAGCTGTCCCTGTTTTCACTAGCCCTGTTCTCACTGCAGATAGCTGTACTCTCTCTGAGCTGTGATGTGAAGCAGTCCTGTTTTCACTAGCCCTGTTCTACTGCAGATAGCACTCCCGTACCTCCTCTGAGCTGTGAAATAAGCTGGTCCTGTTTTCACCTAGCCCTATTCTCACTGCAGATAGCACTGTGCTCTCTCTGAACTGTGATGTAAGCTGAGCCCTGTTTCACTTGCCTGTTCTCACTGTAGATAGCACTGTACTCTCTCTCTCTCTGAGCTAGTGATGTAAGCTCGTTCTGTTTCACTAGCCCTGTTCTCACTGCAGATAGCACTGTGCTCTCTCTGAGCTGTGATGTATGCTGGGCCTGTTTTCACTAGCCCTGTTCTCACTGCAGATAGCACTGTGCTCTCTCTAAGCTGTGATGTAGCTGGTCCTGTTTTCACTAGTCTGTTCTCACTGCTGATAGCACTGTACTCTCTCTCTGAACTGTGATGTGTTGGCCCTGTTTTCACTAGCACTGCTCTCACTGCAGATAGCACTGTACTCTCTCTGAGCTGTGATGTAAGCAGGCCCTGTTTTCACTACCCTGTTCTCATGCAGATAGCACTGTGCTCTCTCTCTGAGCTGTGATGGCTGGCCCTGTTCTCACTGCAGATAGCAATCTGTATATCTCACCTGTGCTGTACTTTTCAGCTGGTCCTTCATTTGGCTGCTCTCACTCAGCAGATAGCACTGTGCTCTCTCTGAGCTGTGATGTAAGCTGGCCCTGTTTTCACTAGCCCTGTTCTCACTGCTAAAAGCACTGTGCTCAATCTGTAGTATGTAATGTGAGCTGGTCCTGTTTCACTAGCCCTGTTCTCACTGCAGATAGCACTGTGCCTCTCTGAACTGTGATGTAGCTGGCCCTGTTTTCGCTAGCCCTGTTCTCACAGATGCAGATAGCACTGTCTCTCTCTCTGAGCTGTGATGTAAGCTGGTCCTGTTTCACTAGCCCTATTCTCACTGCAGATAGCACTGTGCCTCTCTGAGCTGTGATGTAGCTGGTCCTGTTTCACTAGCCCTGTTCTCACTGCAGCTAGCACTGTACTCTCTCTCTTTGAGCTGTGATGTAAGCTGGTCCCATTTTCACTAGCCCAGTTCTCACTGCAGATAGCACTGTACTCTCTCTCTGAGGCTGTGATGTAAGCTGGCCCTGTTTTCACTAGCCCAGTTCTCACTGCAGATAGCACTGTGCTCTGTGGGATGGGATGTAAGCTGGCTCTGTTTTTACTGCACTGTTCTCCTGCAGATAGCACTGTACTCTCTCTCTGGGCTGTGATGTAACTGGTCCTGTTTCAACAGCCTGTTCTCACTGTAGATAGCACTGTGCTCTCTCTGTGGGATGTGATGTAAGCTGGTCCTGTTTTCACTAGCCCTGTTCTCACTGCAGATAGCAGTGCTCTCTCTCTCTCTCTGAGCTGTGATGTAAGCTGGCCCTGTTTTCACTAGCCTGTTCTCACTGCAGATCGCACTGTGCTCTCTCTGAGCTGTGATGTAGCTGGTCCTGTTTAACTAGCCCTGTTCACACTGCAGATAGCACTGTACTCTCTCTCTCTCTCTGAGCTGTGATGTGTTGGTCGCTGGCCACTCAGCCCTGTTCCTCACTGCAGATAGCATTGTGCTCTGTGGGATGTGATGTGAGTTGTCTGTTTTTAATAGCCCTGTTCTCACTGCAGATAACACTGTCTCTCTCTCTCTGAGCTGTGTTGTAAGCTGGATATGTTTTCACTAGCCCTGTTCTCACTGCAGATAGCATTGTGCTCTCTCGAGCTGTGATGTAGCTGGCCCTGTTCTCACTGCAGATAGCACTGTCTATCTCTGAGCTGTGATGTAAGCTGGTCCTGTTTTCAATAGCCCTGTTCTCACTGCAGATAGCACTGTGTTCTCTGAGCTGTGATGTAAGCTGGCCCTGTTTTCACTAGCCCTGTTCTCACTGTAGAAAGCTCTGTGCTCTCTCTGTGGGATGTAATGTGAGCTGGTCCTGTTTTCACTCAGCCCTGTTCTCACTGCAGATAGCACTGTGCTCTCTCTGAACTGTGATGTAAGCCATGCCTCTGTTTCACTAGCCCTGTTCTCACTGCAGATAGCACTGTACTCTCTCTCTCTCTCTGAGCTGTGATGTAAGCTGGTCCTGTTTCCACTAGCCCTGTTCCTCACTGCAGATGGCACAGTGCTCTCTCTGAGCTGTGATGTAGCTGGTCCTGTTTTCACTAGCCCTGTTCTCACTGCAGATAGCACTGTTCTCTCTCTGAGCTGTATGTAACCTGGTCCTGTTTTCACTAGCCCCTGTTCTCCTGCAGCTAGCACTGTACTCTCACTCTCTCCTGAGCTGTGATGTAAGCTGGTCCCATTTTCGCTAGCCCTGTTCTCACTGCAGATAGCACTGAACTCTCTCTCTGAGCTGTGATGTAAGCTGGCTCTGAGTTCCACTCAGCCCAGTTCTCACTGTAGATAGCACTGTGCTCTATGGGATGGGATGTAAGCTGGTTCTGTTTTTACTAGCCCTGTTCTCACTGCAGATAGTACTGTACTCTCTCTCTGAGCCTGATCAGCTGGGTCCTGTTTCTCAACAGCCCTGTTCTCCACTGCAGATAGCACTGTGCTCTCTGGACTGTGATGTCAGCTGGTCCTGTTTCTCACTAGCTCTGTTCTCACTGTGATAGCACTGTGCCTCTCCTGTGGATGTGATGTAAGCTGGTCCCATTTTCACTAGTCCTGTTCTCCACTGCAGATAGCACTGTAATTCTCTTTGAGGTGGGATGTGTTTTGGTCCTGTTTCACTCAGCCCTTGTTCTCACTGCAGATAGCACTGTACCTCTCTGAGCTGTGGATGTATGCTGGTCCTGTTTTCACTAGCCCTGTTCTCACTGCAGATAGCACTGAACTCTCTCTCTGAGATGGGATGTAGCTGGCCCTGTTTTTACTAGCCCTGTTCTCTCTGCAGATAGCATTGTGCTCTGTGGGATGGGATGTAAGCTGGCCTCCTTTTACTAGCCCTGTTCTCACTGCAGATAGCACTGTACTCTCCTGAGCTGTGATGTAAGCTGGTCCTGTTTCACTAGCCCTGTTCTCACTGCAGATAGCACTGTGATCTCTCTGTGGGATGTGATGTAAGCTGGTCCTGTTTTCACTCAGCCCTGTTCTCTCTGCAGATAGCACTGTATTCTCTCTGAGCTGTGATGTGTTTTGGCCCTGTTTTTCACTAGCCCTGTTCTCACTGCAGATAGCACTGTACTCTCTCTCTCTGAGCTGTGATGTAAGCTGGTCCCATTTTCACTAGCCCTGTTCTCACTGCAGATACACTGTGCTCTCTGAGCTGTGATGTGAGTCTGGCCCTGTTTTCACTAGCCCTGTTCTCACTGTAGATAGCACTGTGCTCTCTCTGTGGGATGTGATGTAATCTGGTCCGTTTTCACTTGCCCTGTTCTCACTGCAGATAGCACTGCACTCTCTCTCTCTGAGCTGTGATGTAAGCTAGCCCTGTTTTCACTAGCCCTGTTTCTCACTGCAGATAGCACTGCCTCCTCTCTCTCTGAGCTGTTATATGGCTGGTCCTGTTTTCCACTAGCCCTGTTCTCACTGCAGATAGCACTGTACTCTCTCTCTCGCTTGAGCTGTGTGATGTAAGCTGGCCCTGTTTTCACTAGCCCTGTTCTCACTGCAGATAGCACTGTATCTCTCTGAGCTGTGATGTAAGCTGGCCCTGTTTTCACTAGTCCTGTTCTCACTGCAGATAGCACTGCTCTCTCTCTCCTGGAGACGTGATATCGCTGGTCCTGTTCTTACTAGCCCTGTTCTCACTGCTGATAGCATTGTGCCTGTGGATGGGATGTAAGCTGGCTCTGTTTTACTAGCTCTGTTTCCTCAGTGCAGATTGCACTGTACTCTCTCTCTCTCTGAGCTGTGATGTAAACTGGTCCCGCTTTCACGAGCCCTGTTCTCACTGCAGATAGCACTGTGCCTCTCTGAGCTGTGATGTAAGCTGGCCTGTTTTCACTAGTCCTGTTCTCACTGGAGATAGCACTGAACTCTCTCTCTGAGTTGTGATGTAAGCTAGCCCTGTTTTTACTAGCCCTGTTCTCACTGCAGATAGCACTGTGCTCTGTGGGATGGGATGTAGCTGGCTCTGTTTTTACTAGCCCTGTTCTCACTGCAGATAGCACTGTACTCTCTCTCTGAGCTGTGATGTAAGCTGGTCCTTTTTCTAGCCTGTTCTCACTGCAGATAGCACTGTACCTCTCTCTCTGAGCTGTGATGTAAGCTGGCCCTGTTTTCACTAGCCTGTTCTCACTGCAGATAGCACTGTACTCTCTCTGAGCTGTGATGTGCTGCTGGCCCTGTTTTCACTTGCCTGCTCTCACTGCAGATCACACTGTGCCTCTTTGAGCTGTGATGTAAGCTGGCCCTGTTTTTACTAGCCCTGTTCTCACTGCAGATAGCATTTTGCTCTGTGGGATGGAATGTAAGCTGGCTCTGTTTTACTAGCCCTGTTCTCACTGCAGATAGCACGTGTGTCTCTGTGGGATGTGATGTATGCTGGTCCTGTTTTCACTAGTCCTGTTCTTTCTGCAGATAGCACTGTACTCTCTCTCTCTCTCTCTCTCTGAGCTGTGATGTAAGCTGGTCCTGCTTTCACTAGCCCTGTTCTCACTGCAGATAGCACTGTGCTCTTTCTGAGCTGTGATGGATGCTGGCCTCATATCACTAGCCCTGTTCTCACTGCAGATAGCACTGTGCTCTCTGAGCTATGATGTAAGCTGGTCCTGTTTTCACTAGCCTGTTCTCACTGCTGATAGCACTGTACTCTCTCTCTGAACTGTGATGTGTTGCCTGTTCTCACTAGCACTGCTATCACTACAGACAGCACTGTACCTTCTGAGCTGTGATGTAAGCTGGCCCTGTTTTCACTAGACCTGTTCTCACCTGCAGATAGCACTGTCACTCTCTCTGAGCTGTGATGTAAGCTGGTAATGTTTTCCTGGCCCTGTTCTCACTGCAGATAGCACTGTGCTCTCTCTGAGCTGTGATGTAAGCTGGCCTGTTCCTCACTGCAGATAGCACTGTACTCTATCTCTGAGCTGTGTTGTAAGCTGGTCCTGTTTTCAATAGCCCTGTTCTCACTGTGATAGCACTGTGCTCTCTCTGAGCTAGATGTGTATTCTGGCCCTGTTTTCACTAGTCCTTGTTCTCACTGCAGATAGCACTGTGCTCTCTCTGAACTGTGATGTCAGCTGGTCCTGTTTTCACTAGCCTTGTTCTCACTGCAGATAGCACTGTACTCTCTCTCTGAGCTGTTGTAAGCTGGTCCTGTTTTCACTAGCCCTGTTCTCACTGCAGATAGCACTGTGCTTTCTCTGAGCAGTGATGTAAGCTGGTCCTGTTTTCACTAGCCCTGTTCTCACTGCAGCTAGCACTGTACTCTCCTCTCTCCTGAGCTGTGATGTAGTTGGTCCCATTTTCACTAGCCCTGTTCTCACTGCAGATAGCTCTGTACTCTCTCTCTCTGAGCTGTGATGTAAGCTGGCCTGCTTTCACTAGCCCAGTTCCCACTGCAGATAGCACTGTGCTCTGTGGATGGGATGTAGCTGGCTCTGTTTTTACTAGCCCTGTTCTCACTGCAGATAGCACTGTACTCTCTCTGACCTGTGATGTAAGCTGGTCCTGTTTTCAACAGCCCTGTTCTCACTGCAGATAGCACTGTGCCTCTCTGAACTGTGATGTCAGCTGGTCCTGTTTTCACTGCGAGTCTTCTCACTGTAGATAGCACTGTGCCTCTCGTGATGGGATGTGATTGGTCCTGTTTTCACTAGCCCTGTTCTCACAGCAGATAGCACTGTACTCTCTCTCTCTCTCTGAGCTGTGATGTGAGCTGGCCCTGTTTTCACTAGCCCTGTTCTCACTGCAGATAGCACTGTACTCTCTCTGAGCTGTGATGTAAGCTGGTCCTGTTTCACTGGCCCTGTTCTCACTGCAGAGAGCACCTGTGCCTCTCTGAGGGATGGATGTAAGCTGGTCCTGTTTTCACTCAGCCCTGTTCTCTCTCCAGATAGCACTGTACTCTCTGAGCTGTAATGTAGCTTGCCCTGTTTTCACTAACCCTGTCTCTCTGCAGATAGCACTGTACTCCCTCTCCTCTGAGCTGTGATGTAAGTTTTGTCCTGTTTTCACTAGCCCTGTTCTCACTGCAGATAGCACTGTGCTCTCTCTGAGCTGTGATGTAAGCTGGTCCTGTTTTCACTAGTTCTGTTCTCACTGCAGATAGCACTGTTACCTCTCCTGAGCTGTGGATGTAAGCTTGGGTCCTGTATTCACTAGCCCTGTTCTCGCTGCAGATAGCACTGTGCCTCTGAGTGTGATGTAAGCTGGCCCTGTTTTCACTAGCCCTGTTCTCACTGCAGATAGCACTGTGCTCTCTCTAAACTGTGATGTCAGCTGGTCCTGTTTCACCTCAGCACTGTTCTCACTGTAGATAGCACTGTGCTCTCTCTGTGGATGTGATATGTGTTGGTCCTGTTTTCACTAGCCCTGTTCTCACTGCAGATCACTGCACTCTCTCTCTCTCTCTCAGAGTTGTGATGTGTTGGTCCTGTTTTCACTAGCCCTGTTCTCATTGCAGATAGCTCTGTGCCTCTGAGCCAGGATGTAAGCTGGCCCTGTTTTCACTAGCCCTGTTCTCACTGCAGATAGCACTGTACTCCTCTCTCTCTGAGCTGTGATGTAAGCTGGCCTTGTTTCACTAGCCCTGTTCCTCACCTGCAGATAGCACTGTACTCTCTCTCTCTCTGAGCTGTTATGTAAGCTGGTCCTGTTTTCACTAGCCCTGCTCTCACTGCAGATAGCACTGTACTCTCTCCGCTGAGCTGTGATGTAAGCTCGTCCCTGTTTTCACTAGCCCTGTTCTCACTCTGCAGATAGCACTGTACTCTCTCTGAGCTGTGATGTAAGCAGGCCCTGTTTTCACTAGCTCTGTTCTCACTGCAGATAGCACTGTACTTCTCTCTCTGAGCTGTGAAGTAGCTGGTCCTGTTTTCACTAGCCCTGTTCTCACTGCAGATAGCACTGTGCTCTCTCTGAACTGTGATGTAAGCTGGCCCTGTTTTCACGAGCCCTGTTCTCACTGTAGATAGCACTGTACTCCTCTCTCTCTGAGCTATGATGTAAGCTCGTCCTGTTTCACTAGCCCTGTTCTCACTGCAGATAGCACTGTGCTCTCTCTGAGCTGTGATGTATGCTGGCCCTGTTTTCACTAGCCCTGTTCTCACTGCAGATAGCACTGTGCCTCTCTAAGCTGTGATGTAAGCTGGTCCTGTTTTCACTAGCCCTGTTCTCACTGCTGATAGCACTGTACTCTCTCTCTCTCTCTCTCTCTCTCTGAACTATGATGTAAGTTGGCCCTGTTTTCACTAGCACTGCTCTCACTGCAGATAGCACTCTACTCTCTCTGAGCTGTGATGTAAGCAGTCCCTGTTTCTCACTACCCCTGTTCTCACTGCAGATAGCACTGTACTCTATCTCTCTCTGCTTTGTTGTAGCTGGTAATGTTTCACTAGCTCTGTTCTCACTGCAGATAGCACTGTGCTCTCTCTGAGCTGTGATGTAAGTTCTTGTCTCTGTCTCTATTGCAGATAGCACTGTACTCCATCTCTGAGCTGTGATGTAAGCTGGTCCTGTTTCCAATAGCCCTGTTCTCACTGCAGATAGCACTGTGCCTCTCTGAGCTGTGATGTAAGCTGGCCCTGTTTTCACTAGCCCTGTTCTCACTGTAAAGCACTGTGCTCAATCTGTGGTATGTAATGTGAGCTGGTCCTGTTTTCACTCAGCCCTGTTCTCACTGCAGGCAGCACTGTGCTCTTCTCTGAACTGTGATGTAGCTTTAGTCTCATTGCTTAGCCCTGTTCTCACTGCAGATAGCACTGTACTCTCTCTCTCTGAGCTGTGATGTAAGCTGGTCCTGTTTTCATTAGCCCTGTTCTCACTGCAGATAGCACTGTGCTCTCTCTGAGCTGTGATGTAGCTGGTCCTGTTTTCACTAGCCCTGTTCTCACTGCAGCTAGCACTGTACTCTCTCTCTCTTTGAGCTGTGATGTAAGCTGGTCCATTTTCACTATCTGATTCTCACTGCAGATAGCACTGTACTCTCTCTCTCTGAGCTGTGATGTTGAAGCTGGCCCTGTTCCTAGCCCAGTTCTCACTGCAGATAGCACTGTGCTCTGTGGGATGGGATAGGCTGGCTCTGTTTTACTAGCACTGTTCTCACCGCAGATAGCACTGCACTCTCTCTGAGCTGTGATGTAAGCTGGTCCTGTTTTCAACAGCCCTGTTCTCACTGTAGATAGCACTGTGCCTCTCCTGGGATGTGATGTAAGCTGGTCCTGTTTTCACTAGCCCTGTTCTCCCGCAGATAGCAGTGTACTCTCTCTCTCTCTGAGCTGTGATGTAAGCTGGCCTGTTTTCACTAGCCCTGTTCTCTCGCAGATCGTGACTGTGCTCTCTCTGAGCTGTGATGTAAGCTGGTCCTGTTTAACTAGCCCTGTTCACCCTGCAGATAGCACTGTACTCTCTCTCTCTCTCTGAGCTGTGATAAGCTGGTTGGGTTTTCCACTAGCCCTGTTCTCACTGCAGATAGCATTGTGCTCTCTCAGAGCTGTGATGTCGCTGGCCCTGTTTTCACCTGTCCTGTTCTCACTGCAGATAGCACTGAACTCTCTCTCTGAGATGTGATGTATGCTGGCCCTGTTTTACTAGCCCTGTTCTCACTGCAGATAGCATTGTGCTCTGTGGGATGTGATGTAAGCTGGCTCTGTCTTTAATAGCCCTGTTCTCACTGCAGATAGCACTGTACTCTCTCTCTCTGAGCTGTGTTGTAAGCTGGATATGTTTCCTACGTAGCCCTGTTCTCACTGCAGATAGCATTATGCTCTCTCTGAGCTGTGATGTAAGCTGGCCCTGTTCTCACTGCAGATAGCACTGTACTCTATCTCTGAGCTGTGATGTAAGCTGGTCCTGTTTTCAATAGCCCTGTTCTCACCTGCAGATAGCACTGTGCTCTCCTGAGCTGTGATGTAAGCTGGCCCTGTTTTCACTAGCCCTGTTCTCACTGTAGAAAGCACTGTGCTCTCTCTGTGGATGTAATGTGAAGCTGGTTTCTGTTTCACTAGCCCTGTTCTCACTGCAGATAGCACTATGCTCCCTCTGAACTGTGATGTAAGCTGGCCCTGTTTCACTAGCCCTGTTCTCACTGCAGATAGCACTGTGCCTCTCTCTCTGAGCTGTGATGTGAGCTGGTCCTGTTTCCACTAGCCCTGTCTCACTGCAGATAGCACAGTGCTCTCTCTGAGCTGTGATGTAGCTGGTCCTGTTTTCACTAGCCCTAGTTCTCACTGCAGATAGCACTGTGCTCTCTCTGAGCTGTGATGTAGCTGGTCCTGTTTTCACTAGCCCTGTTCTCCTGCAGCTAGCACTGTACTCTCACTCTCTCTGAGCTGTGATGTAAGCTGGTCCCATTTTCTAGCCCTGTTCTCCTGCAGATAGCACTGAACTCTCTCTCTCTGAGCTGTGATGTAAGCTGGCCCTGTTTTCACTAGCCCAGTTCTCACTGTAGATAGCACTGTGCTCTGTGGGATGGGATGTAAGCTGGTTCTGTTTTACTAGCCCTGTTCTCACTGCAGATAGCACTGTGCTCTCTCTGAGCTGTGATATAGCTAGTCCTGTTTTCACTAGCCCTGTTCTCACTGCAGCTAGCACTGTCTCTCTCTCTCTCTCTGAGCTGTGATGTAGCTGGTCCTGTTTTCACTAGCCCTGTTCTCGCCGCAGATAGCACTGTATTCTCTCTGAGCTGATGTATAGCTGGCCCTGTTTTCACTAGCCCTGTTCTCACTGCAGATAGCACTGCTCTCTCTCTCTCTGAGCTGTGATGTAAGCCGGTCCCATTTCACTAGCCCTGTTCTCCTGCAGATAGCACTGTGCTCTCTCTGAGCTGTGATGTAAGCTGGCCCTGTTTTCACTAGCCCTGTTCTCACTGTAGATAGCACTGTGCTCTCTCTGTGGGATGTGATGTAATCTGGTCCCGTTTTCACTTGCCCTGTTCTCACCGCAGATAGCACTGTACTCTCTCTCTCTGAGCTGTGATGTAGCTGGCCCTGTTTTCACTAGCCCTGTTCTCACTGCAGATAGCACTGTACTCTCTCTCTCTCTGAGCTGTTATGTAAGCTGGTCCTGTTTTCACTAGCTCTGTTCTCACTGCAGATAGCACTGTACTCTCTCTCTGCTGAGCTGTGATGTAAGCTGGCCATGTTTTCACTAGCCCTGTTCTCACTGCAGATAGCACTGTACTCTCTCTGAGCTGTGATGTTAGCAGGCCATGTTTTCATAGCCCTGTTCTCACTGCAGATAGCACTGTACTCTCCCTCTCTCTGAGCTGTGATGTAAGCTGGTCCTGTTTTCACTAGCCCTGTTCTCACTGCAGATAGCACTGTGCTCTCACGGAACTGTGATGTAAGCTGGCCCTGTTTTCACTAGCCCTGTTCTCACTGCAGATAGCACTGTACTCTCTCTCTCTCTGAGCTATGATGTAAGCTCGTCCTGTTTTCACTAGCCCTGTTCTCACTGCAGATAGCACTGTGCTCTCTCTGAGCTGGATGCACTGAGTCCTGTTTCACTAGCCCTGTTCTCACTGCAGCTAGCACTGTACTCTCTCTCTCTGAGCTGTGATGTAAGCTGGGTCCCATTTTCACTAGCCCTGTTCTCCTGCAGATAGCACTGTGCTCTCTCTGAGAGGTGATGTAGCTAGCCCTGTTTCACTAGCCCAGTTCTCACTGCAGATTGCACTGTGCTCCTGTGGGATGGGATGTAAGCTGGCTCTGTTTTCTACCAGCCCTGTTCTCCTGCAGATAGCACTGTACTCTCTCTCTCTCTCTCTGAGCTGTGATGTAAGCTGGTCCCGTTTTCACTGCCTTGTTCTCCTGCGAGATGGCACTGTACTCTCTCTAAGCTGTGATGTAAGCTGGCCCTGTTTTCACTAGTCCTGTTCTCACTGCAGATAGCACTTGCTCTCTCTCTGAGATGTGAATTAAGCTGGCCCTGTTTTTCACTAGCCCTGTTCTCACTGCAGATAGCATTGTGCTCTGTGGATGTGATGTAAGCTGGTCCTGTTTCACTAGCCCTGTTCTCACTGCAGATAGCACTGTGCTCTCTCTGAACTGCGATGTTAGCTGGCCCTTTTTTCACTAGCCCTGTTCTCACTGCAGATAGCACTGAGCCTCTCTCTCTGAGCTGTGATGTAAGCTGGTCCCTCTTTTCACTAGCCCTGTTCTCACTGCAGATAGCACTGTGCTCTCTCTGAGCTGTGATGTAGCTGGCCTGTTTTCACTAGCCCTGTTCCCCTGCAGATAGCACTGTGCTCTCTCTCTCTCTGAGCTGTGATGTAAGCTGGCCCTGTTTCACTAGCCCTGTTCTCACTGCAGATAGCACTGTGCTCTCTGAGCTGTGATGTAAGCTGGCCCTGTTTTCACTAGCCATGTTCTCACTGCAGATAGCACTGCACTCTCGTCTCTCTGAGCTGTGATGTAGGCTGGTCCTGTTTTCACTAGCCCTGTTCTCACTGCAGATAGCACTGTGCTCTTTCTGAGCTGTGATGTAAGCTGTCCCTGCTTTCACTAGCCCTGTTCTCACTGCAGATAGCACTGTACTCTCTCTCGACTGTGATGCAAGCTGGTCCTTGTTTTCACTAGCCCTGTTCTCACTGCAGATAGCACTGTGCTCTCTCTGAGCTGTGATGTAACCTGGTCCTTTTTCACTAGCCCTGTTCTCACTGCAGCTAGCACTGTACTCTCTCTCTCTCTGAGCTGTGATGCAAGCTGGCCCTGTTTTCACTAGCCCTGTTCCCACTGCAGATAGCACTGTACTCTCTCTCTCTGAGCTGTGATGTAAGCTGGCCCTGTTTTCACTCAGCCCTGTTCTCACTGCAGATAGCACTGTGCTCTCTTGAGCTGTGATGTAAGCTGGCCCTGTTTTCACTAGCCATGTTCTCACTGCAGATAGCACTGCACTCTCTCTCTCTCTGAGCTGTGATGTAAGCTGGTCCTGTTTTCACTCAGCCCTGTTCTCACTGCAGATAGCACTGTGCTCTCTCTGAGCTGTGATGTAAGTTGTCCCTGTTTTCACTAGCCCTGTTCTCACTGCAGATAGCACTGTACTCTCTCTCTGACTGTGATGCAAGCTTGTCCTGTTTTCACTAGCCCTGTTCTCTCTGCAGATAGCACTGTGCTCTCTCTGAGCTGTGATGTAAGCTGGTCCTTTTTCACTAGCCCTGTGTCACTGCAGATAGCACTGTGCTCTCTCTGTGGGATGTGATGTAAGCTGGTCCTGTTTTCACTAGCCCTGTTCTCACTGCAGATAGCACTGTACTCTCTCTCTCTCTCTGAGCTGTGATGTAGCTGGCCCGTTTTCACTAGCCCTGTTCTCATTGCAGATAGCACTGTGCTCTCTCTGAGCTGTGATGTAAGCTGGCCCTGTTTTCACTAGTCCTGTTCTCACTGCTGATAGCATGTGCTCTGTGGGATGGGATGTAAGCTGGCTCTGTTTTTACTAGCCCTGTTCTCACTGCAGATAGCACTGTCTCTCTCTCTCTCTGAGATGTGATGTAAGCTGGCCCTGTTTTCACTAGCCCTGTTCTCACTGCAGATAGCACTGTGCTCTCTCTGAGGCTGTGATGTAAGCTGGCCCTGTTTTTACTAGCCCTGTTCTCACTGCAGATAGCATTGTGCTCTGTGGGATGGGATGTAGCTGGCCTGTTTTTACTAGCCCTGTTCTCAGTGCAGCTAGCACTGTACTCTCTCTGTGCTGTGATGTAAGCTGGTCCTGTTTTCACTAGCCCTGTTCTCACTGCAGATAGCACTGTGCTCTCTCTGTGGGATGTGATGTAAGCTGGTCCTGTTTTCACTAGCCCTGTTCTCACTGCAGATAGCACTGTACTCTATCTCTGAGCTGTGATGTAAGCTGGTCCTGTTTTCACTAGCCCTGTTCTCACTGCAGATAGCACTGTGCTCTCTCTGAGCTGTGATGTAAGCTGGTACTGTTTTCACTAGCCCTGTTCTCACTGCAGATAGCACTGTACTCTCTCTCTCTCTGAGCTGTGATGTAAAATGGTCCTGTTTTCACTAGCCCTGTTCTCACTGCAGATAGCACTGTACTCTCTCTCTCTCTGAGCTGTGATGTAAGCTGGTCCTGTTTTCACTAGCCCTGTTCTCACTGCAGATAGCACTGTGCTCTCCTGAGCTGTGATGTAGCTGGCCCTGTTTTCTTTTTTTTCTGCCCCTGCTCTGCTCCAGATTTCCCACCCAGTCACGGATCCCTCCTGCTGCGGCATCCCCCCTTGAGCCGCACTCCCAGTACCCCAGCTTACCCCCAAGGTGGGACATGGAACCCTCGGGCCTTAGGGTGCCCCACGAGCTGACGTAATAGGCTGGGAGCACGTGCTCATTGGGGAGCCATTGCAGCCCGAGGGATCGGCATCATAGAGGCGCCGAGGTGAGCGGAGTTTTTCCTTTAAGGGGGCGGAGCTGCACGACGCCAGCGCCTGCCCCGCCCCCATCTGACATCAGATCCCGAATGCTTGGGGTTCTCCCGTTCTCCACCAGGAGTCCACTGTGCACCGACGATTCACCCACCTCTCCCGGATAAGGAGAGCAGTCGTGAGACGCTCAATCCTTATCCCTCCGGCCGACCCTCCGTGACCCGAAACCGATCATCGAACCCGGTCGACGGTGTCGCAAGCGGAAATCCAACCGCCGCGCCGGGCGGGCCACCTTGCCCTTGTTTTCACTAGCCCCGCTCTCACTGCTGATAGCACTGTGCTCTCTGTGGGATGTGATGTAAGCTGGTCCTGTTTTCACAAGTCCTGTTCTCACTGCAGATAGCACTGTGCTCTCTGAGCTGTGATGTAATCTGGCCCTGTTTTCACTAGCCTTGTTCTCACTGCAGATAGCACTGTGCTCTCTCTGAGCTGTGATGTAAGCTGGTCCTGTTTTCACTAGCCCTGTTCTCACTGCAGATAGCACTGTACTCTCTCTCTCTGAGCTGTGATGTAAGCTGGCCCTGTTTTCACTAGCCCAGTTCTCATTGCAGATTGCACTGTGCTCTCTGAGCTGTGATGTAAGCTAGCTCTGTTTTCACTAGCCCTGTTCTCACTGCAGATGGAACTGTCTCTCTCTCTCTCTGAGATGTGATGAAAGCTGGCCCTGTTTTACTAGCCCTGTTCTCACTGCAGATAGCATTGTGCTCTGTGGGATGTGATGTAAGCTGGTCCTGTTTTTACTAGCCCTGTTCTCATTGCAGATTGCACTGTGCTCTTCTGAGCTGTGATGTAAGCTGGCCCTGTTTTCACTAGTCCTGTTCTCACTGCTGATAGCATCGTGCTCTGTGGGATGTGATGTAAGCTGGCTCTGTTTTTACTAGCCCTGTTCTCACTGCAGATAGCCCTGTGCTCTGCTCTGAGCTGTGATGTAAGCTGGTCCTGTTTTCACTAGCCCTGTTCTCACTGCAGATAGCACTGTGCTCTCTCTGTGGGATGTGATGTAAGCTGGTCCTGTTTTCACTAGTCCTGTTCTCACTGCAGATAGCACTGTACTCTCTCCTCTGAGCTGTGATGTAAGCTGGTCCCATCTTCACTAGCCCTGTTCTCACTGCAGATAGCACTGTGCTCTCTCTGAGCTGTGATGTATGCTGGCCCTGTTTCACTAGCCCTGTTCTCACTGCAGATAGCACTGTGCTCTCTCTGAGCTGTGATGTAAGCTTGTTCTGTTTTCACTAGCCCTGTTCTCACTGCTAATAGCACTGTGCTCTCTCTGAGCTGTGATGTAAGCTGGTCCTGTTTCACTAGCTCTGTTCTCACTGCAGATAGCACTGCTTCTCTCTCTGAGCTGTGATGTAAGCTGGCCCTGTTTTCACCTGGCCCTGTTCTCACTGCAGATAGCACTGTACTCTCTGAGCTGTGATGTAAGCTGGCCTGTTTTCTTTTTTTTTTTTTGTGCCCCCCTCCTCCAGAAATTTCCACCCAGTCACGGATCCCCTGCTGCGGCATCCCCTCTTGAGGCGCTCCCCAGTACCCCCTGGCTTACTCCCCAGGTGGGACGTGGCACCCTCGGGCCTTAAGGTGCCACGAACGACGTAATAGGCTGGGAGCCGTGCTCATTGGGGAGCCCATTGCAGCCCGAGGGACGGGCATCATAGAGGCGCCAGAGGTGAGCGGAGTTTTCCTTTAAGGGGCGGCATGCAATGATGCCAGCTTCTGCCCCGCCCCCATCTGACATCAGATCCCGAGTGCTTGGGGTTCTCTCGGTCTCCACCAGGAGTCCACTGCACCGCGATTCTCCACACCCTCCCCTGGATAAGGAGAGCAGTCGGAGATGCTCGATCCTTATCCTCCAGCTTGCCCTCCTCCGCGACCCGAGTCCGCTCCTCAACCCGATCAACCGCGTCCGCAAGCGGAAATCCAACTGCCGCGCCAGGCGGGTCATTGGCCCTGTTTTCACTAGCCCCTCTCTACTGCAGATAGCACTGTGCTCTCTCTGTGGATGTGATGTAAGCTGGTCCTGTTTTCACTAGTCCTGTTCTCACTGCAGATAGCACTGTACTCTCTCTCTCTCTGAGCTGTGATGTAAGCTGGTCCCGTTTCCACTAGCCCTGTTCTCACTGCAGATAGCACTGTGCTCTCTCTGAGCTGTGATGTAAGCTGGCCCTGTTTTCACTAGCCCTGTTCTCACTGCAGATAGCACTGTGCTCTCTCTGAGCTGTGATGTAAGCTGGCTCTGTTTTCATTAGCCCTGTTCTCACTGCAGATAGCACTGTACTCTCTCTCTGAGATGTGATGTAGCTGGCCCTGTTTTACTAGCCCTGTTCTCACTGCAGATAGCATTGTGCTCTGCTGGGATGGGATGTAAGCTGGTCCTGTTTTACTAGCCCTGTTCTCACTGCAGATCGCACTGTGCTCTCTCTGAGCTGTGATGTAAGCTGGCTTTGTTTTCACTAGCCCTGTTCTCACTGCAGATAGCACTGTCTCTCTCTCTCTCTGAGATGTGATGTAAGCTGGCCCTGTTTTTACTAGCCCTGTTCTCACTGCAGATAGCACTGTGCTATCTCTGAGCTGTGATGTAAGCTGGCCCTGTTTTCACTAGCCCCTGCCTCACTGCAGATAGCACTGTACTCTCTCTCTCTCTCTGAGCTGTGATGTAAGCTGGCCCTGTTTCACTAGCCCTGTTCTCACTCATGGATAGCACTGTACACTCTCTCTCTCCAGATGTGATATAAGCTGGCTCTGTTTTACTAGCCCTGTTCTCACTGCAGATAGCACTGTGCTCTCTCTGAGCTGTGATGTAAGCTGGCCCTGTTTTCACTAGCCCTGTTCTCACTGCAGAAAACACTGTGCTCTCTCTGTGGGATGTGATGTAAGCTGGTCCTGTTTTCACTAGTCCTGTTCTCACTGCAGATAGCACTGTACTCTCTCTCTCTCTGAGCTGTGATGTAAGCTGTCCCGTTTTTCACTAGCCCTGTTTGCCACTGCAGATAGCATGCTCTCTCTGAGCTGTGATGTAAGCTGGCCCACCTGTTTTCACGCAGCCCTGTTCTCACTGCAGATAGCACTGTTGCTCCTCTGAGCTGTGGTGTAAGCTGGTCCTGTTTTCACTAGCCCCTTTTCTCACTGCAGATGGCACTGTACTCTCTCTCTAGCTGTGATTTGCTGGCCCTGTTTTCACTTGTCCTGATCTTGCAGCAGAGTACTGTTGCACTTGGTCTGTCTAGAGCAAGTGATGTATAGCTAGCCCTGGTCACCCCAGCCCTGTTCTTGCTGCCAGACAGCACTTTGCTCCACTTTTGCAGAACGTGATGTAATCCTGCCCTAGTTTCACTAGCCCTGTTCTCACTTCAGGTGGCACTTTGCTCCATGTTTGAAGGCTGTGATGGGTAGTCCTGTCCTGGTTTTAGTAACCCTAGCCTCACTGTGAGCAGCACTTTGCACTGTATATGTCCGGTCACTGCAGCTCTCCTTGTGTCAGACTACAGGAAATCGCACTGTCTTAAGAAAAGAAAAATAATGAAACAGTGCCACTTTGTGGCAGTCAGGATATTATAGCTATATGTATTCCATAGCTTATTCAGCACTTCTTAGTGTTTTGTATGAACATGAAAATGCCAGCAGAAGCAGGCCTTAGGGTCTTTCAAGTCTGCTCAGCTGTGCAGCTAGCCACTCCAACTTGCAGCTGCCCACCTCCCACCCCCCTTCGTCACAACTCCCCACCCTGTACCAACCCCTCTAAAGCCACCCACCATTCTACAGGATACCACCTCCTCAGTCAGAGCATTCCACCAGCCCACCACCCATTCAGCGAAAATGTCTCCTGATTTCCTCTTGAATCTCTTCCCGCCTCAATCTCAGCTGATGCCTTCTCGTATCCCTCCTCTTCTAAGCAGGAAAATCCATTCTGTATTAGCCTTATTTATTCCCTTAAGGCATTTAAAGGTTTCAATCATACCCACCATCCCTCCTCTCCTCCAGGAGTACATGTTCAGCTCACCCAATCTATCCCCATACAACTTCTCCTCCAATCCCTGGATCATCTTGTTTGCCCTACATTGCACCCCTCCAACAATTTAATGTGCTTCTTTAGGAATGGGTACCAGTACTGCGCATGAGTACTCCAGGTGCGGCTTGACCAGAGATCTGTACAAGGGAGGATCACCTCCCTATTTCTGGAGGAGATTCCTTCATTATACACCCCAACATCCTGTTGGCTTTTGCTGCTGCTTCTTGCACTGAGCTGAGTTGTTCATGCTGCCCGTTATAAGCCCCGTAGATCCTTTTTCCTTCTTGTTGCTTCCAGCTGTACCCATCCCAGTTGATAGCTCCTCCCCTGGTTCCTAGCTCCAAAATGCAGTACTTGCACTTCTTGGCGTTGAACCCGGCTGCCATGTTTCTGACCACTCCTGTAGTTTGGTCAGGTCTGCTTGCAGCCCTTCCCTCTTAATGTCATCTACCACAGCTCCCATCTTCGTATCATCAGTGAACAGACTGATCCTACTCTGCATCCCATGTGTGATATCAGCTATGAATATCCCAAATAGCACTGATCCCAGTATCGATCCCTGTAGCACCCGCTCATCACTTCTCTCGGTGATGAGAGTCCCACCACCACCACCACCATCCTCTACTGCTTTGCATTCAGTCAGTTGACGATCCATCTGGCCATCTTCATTCCCACCCATGTATTCCAGCCCCCAGCCTCCCATGCAGCACAGAATCAAGGCCTTGCTGAAGTCCAAATACAGGACTTCCAACGCATGACCCTGTCCAGCTCCCTGGTCACTCAGTCATAATACTCAATTAGATTTGTCTGGCAGGATCTTCCTGAGACAAACTCATGTTGTTGGCCATCCTGGAGACCATTGTCTCCAAAAGGTCACCAGCCTCTCTTTTCGGATTGTTTCCATGAGCTTCCCATAATCAATGTGAGCTCCACTGGCCTGCAGTTGAATGGTTCATCCCTAGGGCCACTTTCGTGAATGGGCACCACATGGGCCATCCTCCAGTCTTGGGGTACGCATCCTGCATCCAGAGAGGTATGAACAGGTCAGCTAGTGGTCCTGCCAGGATCTCTGAAGCTCCTGAGTACCCTAGGGTGAATGCCATCTGATCCCAGTGCCTTGTCCACCCTCAGTGACCTTAATCCTTCCAGAACTCTGTCCTCTGTAATTCTTACATCAATCACCCCTCCCCCATTTCCCACTCCACCCCTTCCTTGGGGTAACTGCTGCCCTTGCTCCTTCATGAACACAGGCAGAAGTATTCATTTAGTGCCTCTGCCTGATCCACCCTTCTCCACCCACCCTCCGTCTTTCCTAATCCTCACAATCTGGTCCTCTCTTCCTTCTTTCTCTAATGTGTCTGAAATTAATTTTCTCCTTCATAATACCCTGTGCCAGTCTCAGTTCTCTTGAAGCCTTGGCCACCCTGACTAGCCTGGCAACCTCCTGGACTCTTCAGATACCCATCCTTGTCAACCCCTCCTCACGATGTTTTGAGTTTCCAAAATACCTTTCTCTTGGTTCTCACCCTCAGTATCCTCTCGAGTCAACCAGCTGGGCTTCTTTGCCCTTCCTTCTACTCCGTGTCTTTGTACAAGGCCCAGTGGCCTCTGTCAGACCTTTTAATAATATCCCATTTTTGTCTAGCAGCCATGTCTGGTAGAATTTCTGCCAGATACCTACCCCAAATTTCCTCCATCTTTTAAAGTCTGCCCCTTTAAAGTCAATCACTCTGGTCCCCATACCCTCTTTTCCTACCTATATTGATCATGAACCACACAGAGTGGTGATCACTACCAGCCAGAGGGTCCTCCACCCCCAGTTCTCTTAAGCCTCTCTATTTGAAAGTACCAGGTACAGCATCCTCTCCAACCTAATCAGCACATGTACCAACTGCACCAGGAGGCTGTCCTGAAGTGCATCTAGTATTACCTGCTACCTTGCACTCATGGTGGTTGGAGTGCTCCACTCCACCCCAGGTAGGCTGAAGTCCTCCCCCCACCACCACCACTGTGTTCTCATCCGTCTTTCGGATGAGACGTTAAACCGAGGTCCCATCTGCCTGGATTGGTGGTAGTTCAGGTGGATGTTAAAGACCCCATGGCACTTATCGAAGAGTAGGGAATTTCCCTGGTGTCCTGGCCAAATTTCCTTCATTCACTAAAATACCACCAACAGCTTAATCTGGTTCAGGTCAGTTGGCATTCATCTGTATCCCCTCCCCGGGTGCGTTTGAAAATAGGCAGGATTTGTCTAGTGCACTTACCGGTCAACAAAAGCTAAATAAATAAACAAATAAATAAACTTCCTACAGTCCTTTCTGATTTGCTCATCTAGCTCTCTATCCAGGTCATCCCTTGTGCTAGTGGTCTGTATACTACCCCATCCTCAGCTCCTAACTTTTGAGTCCTGAAGCTGCATCCTTAGGACCTCGAATCTGCCTTCCTCCCTTCCTCCTCTATACACCTTATCCCTCCCCATACATAGAATGCCCCCTCCTTTTCCATTAGTTCTATCCTTCCTGAATATTCTATGCCCTGGAATCATCATGCCCCAGTCATGGTACTGGGTGGCCCACATTTTCGTGGATGGCTGCAATGTCCCTTCCCCACTGCCAGGAGAGCTTGGAACTCAGCTGACTTATTATCTAGGCTCCTCACATTCAGCATGCCCACCCTCCACCCCATTTCCTTCCTTACCTTTCCTTGGTCTTCCCCTCCTCCCTCTCCATGTGTCTCACCCCAACTCCTACCCTTTCATAACATGGGGACAAGCTTGTCTGGCTCCTCTCTGGGATCCCTGCCACCAGCTGTCCACTCACCACCCACAAACCTAGTTTAAACCTACCTTTGCTGCAATGTACTCCTCTATCCCTGCTTTAATACTCCATCCCTCCCCACTCAAATGTAGCCCTGTCCCTGTGTATAGATCGTTATTGTCCCAGTCTCTGCCCCAGCCACCCACTAACCCATATCCCTTGGATTGACACCATTCCCCAGCCATGTGTTGAACTCTCTAATCCTCTCTTCCCTCACTGTACTTGCACAGGCAATGAAAGCACCTCTGAGAATGCCACCAATTCCTCCAACTCCTCACACAACCTTTCCAGCTCCTTGAACTTCTCCTCACAAATTCCACTGTCTCCCCTGCCAGGTCATTCATACACATGTGTACCACAAAGATGCGGTTTCCTCCTACCCCTTCCTTGTGCACTCGGAGTTGATTACCCCACCCTGCCTGCTGTTATCTGCAAGATCTACTTGTTTCCCTACCGTCCCTCCCGCTCACTCAGATCCACCAGCAGGGATTGCTAGAGGTTCCCAGGGGTTCGTTTAAAAACATCTGAGGGCACGAGCTTTTCTTATGCTGCCCCTACCTGTGAATTCTCTACCTCAGTCGGATCTGAACTGCCTGACCGTTGAAGCTTTAAAATCAGACAAAGGACCTCTGTGCGTAAACACTGAGGCAAGGAGTTACCCAAAGGGCATTTGGCTGGGAAGCCAAGTTTCAAGAAAATACAAAGTCACACATGCCCCACAATGCAAAGCATCATGGGCTGCATATGCAAATCACCACAGAATGTTATGCTGGTCCAACTTTAAGCAGAATTGCATGGTGCTGAAAGGCCTCTCACACAGTTTAAATCAGAGTTCAAAACATACTTATTTCAAAGGCTTCATAGGGAATAGTTATTGCACTGATTTGAAATTGGAATTATATTTTATTGTTGTTTGTTATGTTATATGTATGTTTTTATCGTATTTAATTATTGTACAGCGCTTTGATTTTGAAAGCGCTAAAAATAAACTTTACTTACTTACTTACTGTTATCCCAGGTATGGTCTCTACCCATATACAACTATGCCTTTCCCCTTACTGTCCCATCTTATCCTTTTAATATGGAACCCCCAGCACTAGCATCTCCCCTCATTTTCCTCATCCTTGCCCCCACCCTATTACCACAGTACCTATTTCTAGAGGCTGCCACATTTGTAGCTCTTCCCTTCCCCTCGGTTCCTACCCCACTGACCTGTTCCCCCTCTCTTTCACCAAGGTACCTATCTCTAGAGGCTTCCACCTTTGCAGCTCTGCACTTCCCCCTCAGTTCCCTCCCCCACCCCTGATCTGTTCCCCTCTCTTTCACCAAGGTACCCTATCTCTAGAGGCCACCACTTTTGCAGCTCTGCCCTTCCCCTATGGGTCCCTCCCCACCCCCCTGACCTGACCCCCTCTCCCTCACAGTTCCTTCCCTATCCTCCACATCCTTCCCAACCTCCCTGGAACCCCTGCCCTTCCTGTTCTCCCCAGCAGCACTGCTCCTCTCCCTTCCCCTGCTTCCTTTGAGTGTCCCTCCAGCATTGCTCCCCTTACCCATGTCTCCCTCCTCTGACTGACTACTGTTCCTTGTGCATTCCCTCCCTGTCCCTCTCTTGCCCTTCCTGAAGCCCCCTCCTCCCACCACCAATGTTGCCAGCACCTTACCTGATAGGGCCTCGGCCTCCCCCTTTTCAATTGTTCTGCACTTTCCTTCATGACTTGCCTCTTAGTCGTCTCCTGTGTTCTCTTCTGCTCCTTTCCTGATCTTCCTCCCCATTTAGCCTCTAGTGGGGCAGATCAATTCCTCTGTTTTAAGCCTACTGCCTGTGCCCTCTGGTCGATGGTCCTCCCTTGGTCCCTCTTCCCTTGTCCTCTGTGCAGGTTTTGTACCTTCATATTGTATCACCTCGATTCCCCTAGGATTCTCTTGTGCCCATTGCTGCCTTTATCTGGGATTCCTGTATCTCTTTAGTGCCCCCCTACAATCATGCTCCCAACTTCCTCCAGTCCCCATCCCACATTCCCTTCCTATGGCTGAGTTTGCTCTTTGTCCCACTGCAGCTTCCTTTGACTATGTGTTGTACCCCACAGTCCCCCTCTAGCTGCTGTAGCACCCCTGGGCAGGACCCTCATGTCCTCCCATCTACTCCTCTCCTTTACGAGCATAGTGCCCATCTCAGTCATCCCACCTTCTCCTTTAGCTGTGTAATCTGCCTACATACCATACATCCCCATTTTCCAGGCTATATTCAGTACCATGGCTGACCCACAACCAGTATACCCTATCACCCTCCCAAAGATGCTCCCAACCCTTGAGGGCATTTGGACCCTACCCTGGATCTGCACCACCCTGCTCCATTTGCCCCCAATGTGGTCCCCCCACATTTCTCCTCTTGCCTATGTTAAGCTTTTTTATAAGCCCAAGGGTGAGATTTTCCCTGTTCAAGCTATGTGTTTCCACGCCATGTGGCTTTCATACTTTGGACGGGGAATGGAGTAGACTGCACCTGGAGCGGTCCTGTCACCAATCGTATGCTAGCTCCTCCCTATAAATGTGCAGTATTCCAGGGTGGGAGGGATGAGAGAGGGTGATTTGGGACCTATCCTGACTTTCGTGAGAGTCAGTCAGTTCTGACCCTTCCTCCACCAAGACCTCTCAATCCCCACACAAAGGTACAAGGCCAAACTGCAGCTTTCTGTCTGAGTTCCACACCTGAGTGAATCTCACACCTAACAGCTCCAAAATTCAAACAGCACAGATTAACTATCACAGCCCAGAATTCCCCAGAAACAGTTGTAACTGATTTAAATCCCCACCACCTTATCCCTCACAGCACAAACAATTTCAACATCAAAATTAAACAGAAAAAATGAATATTTAAAAGGTATGTATTGAAGTTCCGGTTCAGCTTTTGCTGCACGTCCCTCCTTCTATCATGTTCTGCTTATAATAAGACAGACAGAAATATTTAGAAATTAGTTTTCTCAAAATGCCACTCACACCGAGTGTGACTGATGTCTAAAACCCCTCCTCAACTCCTCTTCCAGGGCTAAGTAACAAAACCCTGAGAAGACCCTGGCACGTACAGTAACTGCCATGTTAACAGAACTAATTATTGGGTAACTGCCATGTAAATATACTGTCACTAAAGTGTAACAAATGGTTAAATCAAATGTTTAGGTGGGGAAATCTTGTCTCTAGATTTGTAGGTGGGGAACTGTCATCTTTAGGTGGTGGAAATCAATAGTTGTCAAAACCTGCAAAGCACTCATTGCACTCCCACCTATAAAGGTGCTACTCGTCACAATACTGAACAAGCATGTGTCAATGCCAAATGTTCACTGCTGGTATTGCTGCTATAGCAGGTCTTGCTTGTACAAATATTCACTACATATTTACCCAGGACAGAGCAGATGAGATGCAAGGTCTCATTTTCAGTGGGGCCCTGCTTTTACACATTGTTAGATTGTAATTACCCAGACAGGGCAGCTGAGAGTAATATTCTGCTTTTAAGTGGACTCCCACATTTTGACCCCAGATGTCCAACAGTCTTTATATGACCTGATATTATGATCAAGACTGGTGGAATTTTAAAAATCCCATCTGAAAGGTGATGTCGTGTGCAACTATGGAAACAAGTTTTTGAGGATTTGAAAATGACACCCACCATGTTCAGGAGGTGGGGTAACACAAGGGATATGTTGAATATCAGGGCCAAAATCTGCAAAGAAATACAATTATGAGTTAATGTTGGAACTATTTGTTTCCTCATAACTTGATTTTCATTTTACCCAACTTTATCTTTTGTGACCGCTTCTGGGCATGACAGGTGTCATTTATGAAACAATGGCTGAAGCGTCATTTTGCACCACAAGTGTTATAACACATTTGGCTAGGATTTGAGGAAATGACAGCTGTCATTCATGAGGTGGGGTAAAAAATAGCCACGTTGAAAAGTTGAGGTCAAACTATTGAAAATCACAACAGTTACAAGAGTGTGCTAAAAGAATTGCAACGTGGACTCATAACTTTGTTTTTGCTCATATTTTTACCCCCAAATTTTCAACATAGCTTTTTATAACCCCACATAGCCTTCTTATGAGCCCACCTCTGAAGTGAGTGGAGAACATTTTCAAATCCTACCCCAAAGGTGGCTATATGCCACAAGTGTGAAAATACATTTTGGCCAGGATTTGAAAATGTCCGCTGTCACATTAATAAAGTCGGTGAAAATGGCTATGTGGAACACCTGGGCCAGGATTCACACAAAAAATGCAACGTGATGCACAAACGCTTGCCTGTAACTTGTTGTTCTGGTAGGCAATCAGGCTGTTCACAGTCGGATAGCATAGTGCACTATCTGACCGTGAACGGAGCAGGCAGGGGCAGCACTAACCCAGGGTAAGCACCAGGAAGCCCAGTAGCACTGCCCCCACAGCCAGCCAGGAGAATGGGCTGGCAACAATAGCACACATGCGCTAAGCCCTAGTCACTAAGGGAGCCATGCAGTTGGGCCCATTGGGCATGCAGTGCTGGCCATTAGCATTCATATTATGGGCCCATTTGCATGGCCCCAGGTGGCTTAGCGAGTCCCCTCACCCATCAGCCCATGCATCACATGCAGCCACATTCCTTGGTAGTTTAATGGTGCCCTTTCCTGCCCCAATCGCTGACCCAACATGTTAAATTCATTTGCCATAATGTAGTGGTCTCCCTGCCCCAAAAGAGGTAATGTAATATCACTTTATAGATCACAGGTGAGACGCCATCTGGAATACTGCACCGTGTTTACTAATTTTATTTTGTTTTACCCGATTACCTCAGTCCGTAGTTTGAAGTGTGAAGGCATGTCTGCAGTCCAGAAAGGATTACGGCATTGGAACCCTGGTGGGTAAGTAAGGGCTGGAGGTGGGTGCTGTGGGAGAGTCAGGTTGGGGACCAACGGTGCAAAAGATATCAGTGGACAGTTTTCTTTTTACAGGGTTAAAATAGCATTTGTCAATGCCGAATGTTGTCTTGCTGACAGTGGCATTGGTAGAGTTGAACAGATGCACAATAGGAATGGCAGTGAAGTATGAAGTGACGTCAACCCCACGTCACCCTACAGAGACTGACAGGCACTGAGTGTGCCTTTGGGCATCGGCCATAATGTTCATAGCATTTCAGCTCACCCTACCCTGCAGTCCGACAAATATCGTGTTGTACTTTGGGGTCCTCGGCCTTACTCTCACCCTTTCAGCCGTAACACTCATGGCATTTTACCTCACCCTATCCTGCAGACACTGGCAAGTGCTGAGGTGTGCCTTGGGTGTTCAGCTTTGCAGTCACTCCATTTCATGAGGACATTCGCTGAAATGAGTGCAGCATAGAAGAATGGGGTGAACTGTGGGGCCGAAGAGTCCAAGGCACACCTCGATGCCTGTCAGTGGCTTGAGGGGTGGGGAGATGGTATGGCATAAGCATGACAGCCGGCAATGCAAAGGCACACCCCTGACACCTGTCAGTTCAGGCAGGGTGGGGCGCGGTGGTTAGAAACCCTAATGCCCTGGTTGTTTGTTAGTATTTGCGCCATAAATTTGCAACACAGCATTTTGTGACCCCACCTCATGAAAGTGTTTGGCACCTCTGCTCACGAATAGTGGCGCTGTGATTTTGTTAATCTGTCCCGAATGTTGATTTCTCACAGCAACCACGCCATTCTGCACCAGATGTGGGAAAACACCATTCAGGCAGGATGTGAAAATTGACAGCTGTACCATTCATAGGTAGGTGTGAAGAGATGACAGTGCTGAAAATCTTGAGTGAAAATATTAAAATGCTCGAATTCTGATACATACGTATAAACTGCGTAATGCACACTTGTAACACCGTCATTTAGTGGAATTATTTCACCAAATTTTCAACATAGTCATTTTGGTACCTCTGCTCATGAACAGTGTCACTATGATTTTCTTCATCTGTCCTGATTGTTGATTTCCCACAGCGACCGCGTCACTCTGAGCCAGTTGTGAAAACACATTTCGGGCAGGATGTGAAAATGACAGCTGTACTGTTCATAAGAAGGTGTGCAAAACTGACAATGTTGATAATGTTGAGTGAAAATATTACAAAATCTCAAAGTTACGAGTGCATGTGGAACTGCATAACGCATGCTTGTAACATACTCATTTTGTGGATGTTTGTACCAAATTTTCAACATAGTGATTTTAGGACCTCTGCTTATGAACAGTGTTACTGTCATTTTCTTAATCTGTCCTGCACACTGATTTCCACAGTGACCACGCTATTCTGTGCGGAAGTGTGAAAACACATTTTGGTGAGGATGTAAAATGACAGCTGTACTGTTCATAAGGAGGTGTAAGAAAATGTCAATGTTGAAAATCTGGAGTGAAAATATTACAAATTCGTGAAGTTACGGCGTGCGTGGAAACTGGGCAATGCACACTTGTAAAACAGTCATTTTTTGATTTTTCACCAAATTGCAATATAGGCTTTTGAGAGCCCACCTCATGAACAGTGGCACTATCATTTCGACATCGATCACGAAAGGTGATTCCAGCAGTGACCACAAAATCACCTTTCAGGATTGAATAACACCATGAAAGTGACTGAATTCATGAGGTGGGGTCCTAATAATCCCATGTTGGAAAATTTGTTAAAATCTCTAAAATGCCTAGATATGCACCAAAGTTAAAAAACTTATTTATGCCATTATACAGCTTACCGGCATTTCTTCAGTTTGGGTCAGCTTTGAAGAGTGAAGACGTGTTCCTGGTCCACAAAGATTGTCGCACTGGGCTCCGGAGGTAAGTTTGGGGTAAGGCGGGGGTGGGGAGGTGGAGTACGCAGTGGGTGGGTGCAGGTTGGGGAGGGGCACAGACACTGAGGTGCTGTTTTCTCCTTTACAGGGTTTTTAAAAAAATCAGACATCGCAGGATGGTTATTCCTTTTAGCAGGTACTTTTGGCATGCTAGGTGGGCAGCCAGCATGCCACCTGCCACGTGTTTTGGGTGTGGGGACTGGAGCGGATGGGATTGGGCACCCCTGTTGGCACATACTGGTGGGGGTCCCATGAGCCGAGGGGACTGGGCACCGCACAGAAGAAATGGGGAGACATGCCAACGGGATTGGGCACCCCATAGGCAAATTAAGTTAGAAGGGCATGCCAACAGGGGATTGAGCACCCTGTCAGCTTTCTGACGGACTGTGCAAGGTGGCGGCTGCCCTTGCCTTCCCGGTCACCATGTTGCTCACGGAGGACACCAGCAGTAACTGGTTGCTGCAATCAGGGACCACCCATGGTGCTCCCTGACTGCAGCGCAATCTCTTTCAAGGTGGTGGCACGTTTTGTAACTGCTGTCATAGACAGTGTGTTATGCCATTGGTGCCACAGAGCCCTGCCTGAAAAAGCAGTGGCACCGCTGGCTAGCAGCAGGACCACACCTCCAAACCCACTCTTCACTAATGAAACATATGTTGTCTGCTTGCGGCATAAGACAACATAAAATTACATGGGATGGATTTCCAAAGTATCAATGTTATGTTTGTGGGGAGGTGTTGAATGTTGAGAGGGAGGGTCGAGTGGGGGAACAATTACAGGAGCAAAATACGTAAAAATAAGATAATATACATTTTTTACCTTTTAAAACATCCATCCACCCCTGAAACATAGTCCCAGCACATCCCAGCACTGACATGTCATTTTAGGTTCTGCTATCTACAACAAAATACATTTATTTTCAACTAGCCTTTAAACCCTCTATTTTCCCAATTCCACCTCCATTTATCTGTTTCTTCATCTGTTTTTCTTTTTATTTATTTATTGTAATCTCAGATAAACACCCTTGAGAACAAGTTCATTACATAGGTTCTCACGTCAGAATTACATTAATAGTGATTTAAAAAGACATTTAGGTATTCAGTAGAACTGTAAGTGCAGCTAATAACAAATAGGAGTCTAAGTATAAATTTAAATCTAAACAAAAACAAAGATAGTGGGCTAAGTCAACAGGCAATTATAAGCACAAAGAGCATCTGAGAGGGTTAAGGCAGTTTATGGGAAAGAGAACAGTTTAGACTGGGTGCCTGAAAGGTAGACAGAGTACTGCCACAGACTGTGTTGTTGGGATGGAGGGTGTTGTACGGATTATAACAGCCCAGGGTGGCCACACCCGCCAAGAAGTAGAGAAGCATCAGCCCAGTAAGGCCATGTCAAATCTTTTCTTTAGGGGTTGAGCTGAAGGCAGATGGAGAGGATTGTAGGAGGAAAAGAGAGGGTAGGGGTAAGAGGAGTTTGATGGAGGAAGGATTAAGACACAGGATGGGAGAGAAACGACGAGTGCAGGATACTAGGGGCCATGTGGTCACGAGGAGTGCTGTCTAGATATAAGGTAAAACAGCAATTGAGGGCTAAGGAAACAGTCACATCTGGCATTAGCATTGAGATGTTTTGGAGCTCTCATTTGAAGGGGCCTAATGCTGTTATAGGAGATGGCAGGAAGAAGATTATTAATCCATTTGGGAGCACGGTGGGCAAAAGCTCTTTGACCAAGGGAGGTCGATACCTAGGAATTATAACTATACTATCTGAGCTTCTGGTGGAACGGCTGTTTTCATGGGGAGTAAGGAGCTTCTGGATGTCCGTCAGCATGAGGTCCAGACACACTTTCTTGGCCAGGAAGCAATGCTTGGAACCTGAGCCTACCTGTGAACTGGAGCCAGTTAGCTCTGGTCATATTGGTCACACTTACGTGAGCTAACAGAGCCAGTTAAGAGTCAACAGGCTTTATTTAGAGGAACTTTTATACGGTGGAGGTCTATTCCTTCCTTTTCCCATTTTGTTTATTTTCTGTCTTTCCTACATTCAAGAGATGGAATGTTTATTATGGATGGAATACAATAATTTGAGTCTCTGCTAGTTCTACGGGCAGAATTTTCACCTCCACAGTCTCGCAATGGAAGGCCTCAAATGGAACCAGGGCTTTTGTTTTATCTGTAGCAGGTTAAACAGCAGAGATTTCCCTAGTAAACAGGTGAGGGTAGAAAGTGGATTTTTTCATAGTCAGCAAAGAAATGCCAGAAATTAAAACTGTAAATATTGTCATACTTCATTTTATGTTGTCTTGTGCATCGTAAGCAACGTTTTGTAACAGTAGAAGATGGTAGTAGGAGAACTGCAGAGATGTGTCAGTTTTGGCTTAATGCAGGGCATGCTTTAGAAGGTGCGTCCCTCATTCCCCAATTAGCTCGAGCATGCTAGCTGTGACACAAGTTTAACGCAGTGCCACCAACCTGAAACAAATTTGCCACTTCAGTCAGAGACAAGCTCACATGCGGTGGCACAGATGACACGCCTGCTGCCGGGCCTTTCTTGGTGAAACATTTCATCAACATGGCGGAGGTGGCAGGAGCGCAAACCTTGTAACCTCTCTGCCTCACCACCCCACGGTCCCTCCTGAACAGTGGAGGGAGGCGCTTTCCTCACCTGCCTCCTCCACATCCTGCTGTGTTCAGGCTGTAAAGTTTATCCCAGCCATGTGAAGCAGGCCACAGCCAAACCTCTGTGCGGGCTGGGAGTATTAAGTGCCGAGGCACTTGTACTGTAAGTGCAATCCCAATCCCGCTGGCGGATGCCTACCTAGTGACATCGGGTGTTTAATGACCCCTAAAACATCCTTTAATGTGGCATACTGGGAGCCCACCCCAGTGTGCCACACTCTGCTGTTGTATTTTCCACACCACTCCGGTATCAGATGCAGCCCCTCCACATATCTTCCAACCGGAGGGGCTAATCCCAGGTCGGCACTTATCCCCATTGAGTGTGGCACGCAGGGGCCAACCCCAGTGTGCCGACATCCAGGTTTCCTTGTGAAAAAAACAGACCCATGATGTCTTTTTTTTTTAATTTAACCTGAAAACAAGAAAATGGTCCCTCAGCTGTTGCCGCGCCCCATCCACCAACCCGCACCATCCCTCTGAGCACCCCTCCTCACCCATACATACCTGCAGAAGTTGGGATCAGTGATCTTCAGTGGACTGGAACACGTCTGCACTCTTCAAATGCCGACGCAAACTGAAGAAATGATTTTAAGTCCTATAATGGCAATCAATGGGGGTTTCAATTAGGTGATATTTTAACCATTTTGGGAGTTTTGGTCCCAAATTTTCAACATGGGTTCTTGAGATCCCACCTCATGAATACAATCACTGTCATTTCATTATTTGCTCCTGAAAGGTAATTTCACAGTCACTGCATGGAATCAACTTTTGGGGACGAAGATGGCAAACGACACTATCACTGTTCATGAGGAGGGCTCCCAAAAACCCTATGCTACAAATTTAGTGAAAAATTCCCAAAATGACTGTGTTAGCAGTGTGCATTGCACAGTTTCCATGCACACTCATAACATTGACAAGTTTTAATATTTTTGACTCCAGATTTTCAACATTGCCATTTTTTAACATCACCTTATGAACAGTACAGTTGTCATTTTTCACATCCTGCCCAAAATGTGTTTCGCACATGTGGCACACAATAAGCGTGGTCGCTGTGGAAATCAATGTTTGGGACAGAGTAACAAAATCACAGTGACACTGTTCATGAGTGGAGGTTTAAAATGCCTATCTTGAAAATTCTAAGTTAAAAATCCCCAAAATAATTACAAGTATTTGGTTCATGCTATGCAGTTTCTATGCATGCTTGTGACTTCAATTTTTCATATTTTCCACCAGATTTTTAACATTGCCATTTTTAAACTCCCTCATGAACAATCGGTTGTCATTTTCACATTCTGCCTGAAATGTGTTTCACACAGTGCCAAATGGCACAATCGCTGTGTAAAATCACCTTTGGCTATAAACTGATAGTACCACTGTTCATAAGGTGGGGTCACAGAAATCCATGTTAAAAATTTGGAGTGCAATACCAACAAATGCCTGGCATGTTAGGGTTTCCAACTGTAATGCCCCACACTGTAGAGAATGACAGGCATTGGGGGGGTGACTTGGGATTGTCGGCTGTAACCATAACTTACATATGCTGTTCCAGTTAATAGATTTAAATAGCTTTAAAGTTTTTGAAGTGACGATCTAAAGTCATATCATTCAAATGTTTATGTTCATGTTGCTTAAAGGAAAACTACACCCAAAACCTGAAAAATATATGTTGTGCAGAGTATTTTAATTTGTATTTGAAGTTCTTGTGTTTCCTTCCTCTGATTGGTATTAGGAGTTTTCCCAAATTAGTCTGCTAGCTTTTATGCTAGTTTCACGACCCTGGGGATCTCCATACCTGATAAGCGTAATTGTATTTCTGGTGCCCACAGTGCATTTTGTCTCATGTGACTGTGATGTAAGAGACCCAACATTCAGCACATGCATGCCAAACTAAATATCTTGGAAGCTTTACAAGCTGCACAAAATTACCAGCAGCAAAGTTTTTCAGGACAGTAAAACCTTTAGGATGAGGGTGGTCGCTAAGCTGAATTCTGCAGATTTTAAAATATAGCCATCTCTATTGTTGTGAACTGATTGTAATGCAATGCTTTCTGTTGGATTTATGGGCTCTGCTACATCACCATTACATGAAACAAGGTGCACTGTAGGACAAAGAAATGCAATAAAACTATTTGATATGGTGATCTCCAGGGGCTCATAAACTACCCTAAAGCTAGCAGGCTAATTTAGGAAAACTCCTAATACCAGTCAGAGGGAAGGAAATGCTAGAACTTCACATACAAATTAAAACACTCTGCACAACATATATTTTTCAAGTTTTGGGTGTAGTTTTCCTTAAATGTACTTTCTTTTGAAATCAAATAAAAATGTATGATAAAAAATTTGGGCTCAAAATCTGAAAAATAACAAAGTTATACCCACTTATTGCAATTTCGGCACACATGCTAGTAAATGCAGAAATCTTAAATATGTTTTTATTATTTGTCGGCTGTAATGCTCACGCATTTCCACCCCCACCCCCCACCCTGCAGCCAGAGACAGGCATCGAGGTGTGCCATGGGCTCTTTGGCCCCAAAGTTCCACCCATTCTCCTATGCAGCACCCATTTTGGTGTATTTCTTTATGGAATTGGGTGAGCGTAAGTCCAAGACCCGAGGGACACCGTGACACTTGGTGTCTGCAGGGTAGGGTAAGGTGAAATGGCGTGACGTTGGCTAACAACCCAAAGGCACACCTCAATGTCTGTTGTCTCTGCAGGGTGGCATGGAGTTGGCTTCAGTTCAATACTTCACTGTCATTCCTATTATGCATCTCTCGAACTCCTTCACTATTAATGCTAGTGCTAGCAAGATGACATTCGGCATTGACAAATGCTTGTTGTGTTTCCTTCTTGGGACAGTGCCACATTTGAGAGGTGTGTCAGGGATGAGTCCAATGCAGAGCTCTGTACAGTGGGCTTGACCCTGACACACCAGTTACCACTAGTCGAGTGTAACAGCTGTCGGAATTTCACAGCAGGAGTTGGCCACATTTGAGAGAAATGAACCTCACCAGTAAGAAAGTGTGCTTCATTCCTCTCATTTGCATAGCTGGCATTGCAACTCTGCAGACCCTTCCGCCCCTCCCACTGCTGCAGTCCATCCTGTACTCTCTATTCCCCATGGGCTTGGCATCTTTTATTTAACTCTCCCGCTCCCTCCCTGCTGTCCTCCCTCTCCATCCAAGCCCCAGGCATATGATCAAACCCACCACTCCTCCCACTATGTGCTGTCCACCCACACCCTTCATTCCCATGCTAACATCAGGTGCCCAATCCCTTGTTGGCATCATGTACTCCCAAACTCGTGTGGCACACAGGAGCCCACCCAGTGTGCCCAAATGTATTTTATTTTTTTTAACCTGTAAATAAAGAAAACAGTCCCTCGTCATCTCCCCGGTCCCCCTCCCCAGCCCCACCCTCCCACTGAGCACCCGCCTCCCTGCCCCATACTTATCCTAGGAGGTCGAGCCTCATATTCCTTACAATGGCTGTCAATGTGAAAAATCTGGTAACCAAACTGGAGAATGCATGATTCTATTGGTGGGACCACATCTCACCATCCTCTAGCTCTCCTAGATCATGGTCTAAAATATGGAAACATTTGTATAAAACCATCGAATGGAACAGATATTGATACATGCAATTTCATATCAATTACGACCTCTACTATGCCCCAGAAAAACTTCACAAACTGAGTCCTCTTCCCACAGATCTGTGCCCCAAATGTGCCAAAGTTGCTAGATGTTTAATTCATATGTTGTGGGCTTATGAGAAAATCACTCCCTTCTGGTCTGTGATCCAGGCTTGGCTTGATCCTCTGTTAAATCTTGCTGCAGTGTTTACCCTGAGATTTGTATAACAGAAGATTCACAGGGCACATATTGTACTGATTTCTGCCTGTGCTAAAAAAGTCATACTTAGACATTGGGTAGACCAACTTATGCCTAGTCATGTGAAATGGTACAAGAATTATGCTTGCTCTGCAAGCAGAATGAATAATAGCAGGTATGCGTCATCAGCTGAGTAAATACAAATCAACCTGGGAGCCCCTGTTTACCTTATTATCAATCTCATGATCTCACAACCCCTTCTTCCTTAACATTTAAATACTAAGGGATTCCCTGAGAGGAGTTCCTTACTATATAACTCTCACTGCTACAGTGTACTCTTGAATTTCAATCCTTCGATTACATAGCTATCTTTGCAACATCCAGTGGCAAGGGTGAGATGGGAGGGGTAGCTTTAGGGAGGGGTGGGTAGTTATGAGTGTTAACTTGTTCATATAACAGAAACAATTCTATCTTTTCTCCTGTACTAATCATACAACTGGTTGAGAGACCTTTCTGTATAATCACTGCACTTGGTGTCACAAGCGCACTCAGCAGGTCAAGCCCTCTGCTCCCACAGTGCCAACCTCTGAGGCGCAGTAATGTGAACAGGTAACAGACAGGTAACCCTCCGTCTGTTGTGAGTCTGAATCACCTTTAGTCTCAAGTTCTGGGGATTCAAACTATGAACCTTATGCTAGCATACCCAAAATGTACAGATTCAGATAATCTTCTCTTCAGGGGATGTGTATCTTTGCCTAAGGGCACCTAACTAAGTATCCAAATGAACCCTTAAAACTCTATAAAAGACCTTAGGTATATTCTTACCTTTTCACAATTTGGTAACACCATCAAGCTCTCGAACAGTTTTGTCAGTCTTAACCCTCTATACATCACTTGCAAAAGAAAGAATGGATAGACCCAGGCAGTATCTTTCAGATAAAAGGTTTACTTAAAATGGATAAAATATGTTAAATGTAAACACAGAACAATATATCAAAGAACATACAATCACATAAAGAAACACAAGGAAAACTACAGAATAACTCCTACCAACATATAGTTAGATACTTTTCTATCTAATGTATTGCCTCTAAGTGCTTATCAGAGTTGTTTCTTAAGATCCCAAGAAGATATGTCACTAAGATCAGACACAAGTCCTAGGTTAAACTGTGTCTCTCTCTCTCTCACACCTTCCATGATGTCATCCAGCTCCTCCTTTTAGAATATAAAATTATGCAAACAATGATCTTCCTGTCAGGAGATATTTTAAATACTGTGACTTCAGCAAAAATAATTTCCCAAATTATGACAGCCTTTAAGCAAGCCTTTGCTTTGCTCTTGTGTAGTTTCCAGTTCCAGCAGGTCCAGATTTCACAACTTTTCACACCATTGGTATAAAATGTTTTCCTCTAAGACGTCATAAAAGTTTAGGAGCCCTATATCCTGGCAGCTGGGTCAGTTCTAATTAAGATAGAAAACAGGAGACCCTTAATTAAGCTCTCTAGTCTTTTAATTACCTGCTGGTTTCAGGTCACTTGACACTTCACTGACCTGGGGAGGGGCACCCATAGCACAGGTTGTCCTCATGTGAGACACTCACATACCACATTCTATATTACAAACATCATAGAACAATCATAACAAACAGGCCAAGCATCACAATCCTCCCACTTAGACTGAATTTGGGGCTCTATCCCCTGCATGGGATGAGCTTCCAAGTCAGTTCACCCTCATATACATGCAACAGGCCATCAGAGTTCTGATTGGTCACCCAGCTCTATGTAAGCTCGTCATGTCATACCCTTGCAAGACAAGGCTCCATATCAATAATCTACCATTAGTTTTTCCCCATTTGTGTCAGCCAAACCAGGGGTTGTGGTCCATTTGTACCTCAAAATGCTGCCCATAAAAGTATGGCTCTAACTTCTTTAGGGCCCCACACTATGGCAAGACACTCTTTTCCACAGTAGAGTAGGCCTGCTCCTGGGAAGTAACTTTTTACTCAGGTACACTACAGGGTGATCTTTCCCCAGATTGGATGTCTGACTCAGTACTGCCCATACCCACATCTGAGGTGTCAGTCTGAACTATAAAGGGTCTCAAGCAGTCAGGACTTGTCAACACAGGAGCACTGCACAGTGCCTCCTTCAGTGTGGTAGATACTTTTCACAGGCTGGTTCCCAGGTAATTTTCTTAGGCATCTTTTTTACCAGGTAAGGCAGGGGAGCAGCCAGAGCACTGTATTGGATACAAATTTCCTATAGTACCCTGTTGTCCCTAGAAAACTCCTGACCTGCTTCTGCATTTCTGGGCTGGGTCATGCCTTGATCACCTCTATTTTTACTTGGTTAGATGGAGCTGCCCTCAGCCTACAATGTCCCAAGTTATGCACTTCAGCCATGGCCACCTGGCATGTCTCAGCTTTGACAGTGAGCCCGGCCCTCTGTATCCTGCTGAGCACTTCCCTAAGGTGGGACAGGTGTTCCTCCTATCTGGCACTAAAGATGACAATGTCATCCAGGTATGTCACAGCGTATTCCTCAGCACCATTTAACACCTGGTTCACAAACCTTTGAAAGTGGCTCGAGCATTCTTCATTCCAAAAGCATTACTTTAAATTCAAATAAGCCTATCAGAGTGATGAAGGCCAACTCTCCCTAGCTCTGTCAGTTAACTCCCTGCCAATAACCCTTTGTCAGGTCAATAGTCGAAGGTGTTGCCTCCCAACTTGTCCAGGAGTTCGCCCATCCGGGGCATTGGGTTGGCATCTGACTTCATGACTGCATTCAGTCCATGATAGTTCACACAGAAATGAGTAGAGCCATCTGGCTTGGGCTCAAGGACTATGGGTGAGGCCAGGGCTGTGGGATCTATGGATTACCCCTAAATCCAGCATTTCCTCCACCTCCTCCTAATGTCCTTTTGGACAGCCTCTGACACTCGAATGCTGTCCGCCAAATGGGCGCCTGTGTCCCTGTCTCCACATTGTGCGTCACTAAGGGGTTAGTCCAGGCTTGGTGCTAAACAGTGGGCCAAAGTCTGCTAGAACCTCCCTTACTTCCGGATCTTGTCTGGGGCCAGCTGGGAGACAATTTAACTGCCTCCACAGGACTCCCACTTGCTTTCTTCCAGCAAGTCCAGAAAGGGGTCTCCTTCGTCCATCCTTTCCCCAGGACTACATACTGCAAACAACATGTCAGCCCTATTAGCATATGGTTTCATCATGTTGACATGGTACAATCTTTCTTTATGTCTTCTGTCAGGTAACTCTATGATGTAGTTCACGTCATTTACCTTTCTAACTTCTTTGTACAGTCCTGCCCACTCAGCCTGCAGCTTGTCTTTCTGGACTGGAATAAGGACCATGACTTCCTGACCCACCGTTGTACGAGCAAGCTCTGGCTCTGTGGTCATACCACACTTTTTGTTTCTGTGGGAAGCTGCCGGTTGCTCTGGGCTGTCCCCATAAGCTCCTTCAGCCTTTCCCTAAACCTAAGGATGTAGTCCACTATGGAGTGCCCTGGGTGGCATGCTTGCCTTCCCAGTCCTTATGGATCAAGTCTAGGGCCCACATACCCAAAGTCCATGTAAGAGCTCAAGGGGAAAATCCTGTTGACTCTTGGGGCACCTCCTGTATGCAAATAACAGGTGGAGAAGGTATTTCTCCCAGTCCCTCCCATGCTGTCCAGCAAACACTTAGAGCATTGACTTCAGGGTACCATTAAATCTTTCTATAAGCCCATTGGTTTTGGGTAATAAGGTGTCATATGCATCTGCACCACCCCACATCTCTCCCACAAACATTTCATCAGGTCCAACATGAAGGAAGCCCCTCAAACGGTGATAACCTCCTGCAGAAACCCAACACAGAAGAAAATTCCAAGTAAAGCATCTGCCACTTTGTCCATCCTCAGTGAGGATAGGGCAACTGCCTCTGGATACCGGTGGCATAATCCACCACAGTCAGGATGAACTCTTCCCAGAGGAGCTGGAGGTATTTAAAGGCCCTCACAATATCCATTCCAACCCTCTGAATGGCTCCTCCACTATGGGCAATGGAATTAGGGTGGCTTGGGTTTTCTTACCTGCCTTCCCTATTTCTTAGCACCGTGACAAGACCTGCAATACTCCTTCACCTGCTGGGTGAAGTTGGGACAATAGAAATTCTGGACCAACTGCTACATAGTCTTGGCATAATTCCCAGATGACCAGACAAGGGCATATCATGTGCAATCTTGAGCAACTGCTCACGGTACCCCTGGGAACGACAAGCTGTCTGCCTATCACCCTCCCTCTGTCTTTTGCATCCTGACTATACATTAGTCCATTTTCCCAATAAACCTTATGTTTACCATCACCTCCTGTGCTCTGTCAGAGTCTGTCAAAGCTTTCAGCTTCTCTAGACTAGGGTCACTTTCTGAGCAGCTGCAAAGCCTCCTTACATATCCCCAAGTCATGGGACAGGTCCCTTCAGTCTCTAAACTAGGGTCCGTCTCTAGCACTAGCATCAGGGCACTCAGGATCACTGTCATCCCTAACCCTCTGACAATGGGTCATCTCCTTCTTCGGAGTAATCCTCCATAACTCTGTGGTTAACTGCTACTGGGGAAATTTCTACCCCCTTTTCATTAGTCTCATATCAGAGACACAGGCTGGGGTACCAGCCTCACAGTGGTTTCCACAATGGCTTCTGTGAGGTCCAGGGAACTACAATTACCTTGCCACTTGGCTATGGGTAACTGCACACACCATCCCCTGTTTGAAATTGTTGCCAAGGATGACGTCAACTGCTAAAGTTCTGACAATAGCCACCTGTTACACAGTTCCCCTGTTTCACCCCAGTCTAGGAGAACACTGGTGAGTGGCAATGTTTTCTCCTCACCAGTGAAATCTTGCACAGTTACAAATTCATTGGGTATAAGCTGACCAGGCTCTACCAGATCCCCTTTACCAATGTCAGGGATACTCCTGTGTCCCTTAACCCTTGTATCTGTACACTGTTCACCATGACTGGGTGCATGTGTTCCCTCATGTTCACAGGCATGCTTCCAGGGGCACATAATAACCACTTCTTTACTAGCCCCATTCTGCTTATTGCTTGTCCTTTTGGGGCACTGTCTGGCAATATGCACAGTTTCTTTACAGATCCAACATTCATTTCTTTTCTCAGATAAATCTTTTTCTGAAACCTGGGGCTAACTGGTTTGGTGGAGGCAGTGAGAGTTTTAGCTGCCCTGAAGCGTGTGTCCTTCTGTGCTGCTGTGCCTGCCCCATTCACTCTCACAGCAGGTCTGTTCTTGGCATAGTGGTTCGAGAGTTCAGCAGCCTCCTGCACTGTTTTGGGATGTCGGTCCTCCAGCTAGGTTTTCAGCTCTGCTGGACATACCCAAAAACTATTCTTACAAAATAGCATTTTCAGTTTTATCTACAGAGTTTGCATCATTTCCCTCCCACCAACATTTTAAACACTGACATTGTTTCATGGCTAGCTCCTCGTAGCTCATGTCAGGGCTTCTCCTGAGCTTACAAAATTTAGCTCTGTATACTTCAGCAGTTAAATCAAACTTTTTAAAAGTGCAGCTTTAAGTTTGCTGTAATCATTACTGTCCTCTTTGTCCATTTGACTCAATGCATCCCGAGCTTTCCCAGTAAGTAGCAGGAATAGCTGGAAGCTCCAGGGTCCTCTAGGAAGTTTTGCCTGAATACAAACTTTTCAAAGGCATTTAAAAGGCATCCCTATCTCCTCCCCTTTAAGTTCTGCTATCAATTTGGAATTCAATTTGTAACCCAGTCCTGTAGTTTCAGTTAAACCCAAGCCACTTACCTGCTCTGGTGCTGGTGGTTGGAGTCGTACCTTCTCCAGTTCATGTTGCCTCTGGTGTTCATGCTCTTCATAGTCAGCCTCCTGCTGTTTCCCAGTCAGCCTCTTACTGTTCTCGGCTCCCTCTTCTCCTCCACAGTTCATTTCACTCTTCCTCTCTCGCTGTTCTCACTCCGCTCTGCACGTTCATTCAGCCCTCTGGAATGCTAGCTCCATTCTGCTTAACTCAATCTGCAGCCTGATTGCTTTGGCTCCAGAATGCTGGTGACATTCCCTACTGCTGTGGCCCTTTGCTGGCACTGGCCCTGCTGTCATCCTCAATGGATCTTGACACTGCACCTGCTGCTGGCCCTCCATGCTCAAAGTTTGATCCCTTACAGTTACAGTCAGTGACTCGATGCTCTGGGCATCTGCTGCCATCAAGGCATCCATGAGGTTCTGCTTGTTGGCTCTCCCTCATACAGGACTCCTCTGTCCTGGCACAGTTGCCTCAAGTAGTCTACAGTGTACACCTTGTAGTTGGAAGCCATCTTCTTCCCTAACTATGGCTACTAACTTGCACTTTAGAAAAAAAATAAAATGGGTAGGAACTTGACTGTTAGCAAAATGATATATTTCTGTTTCCTATTTAAAAATAAATCACTGCCTTATTTTGCAAGTAAGCTGTACAGTATTAAGCTGACACACTGAATGGTTTAAGCTTGTGTTACCAAATGTATCCACACTGCTGCCAACCAATCTGTTACAATGCACTCAGTAGGCCAGGCCCTCTGCTCCCCACAGTGCCAACCTCCGAGCAGTAATGTGAACAGGTAAGAGACAGGGTAACCCTCCTGTCTGCTTGTGGTCCAAATCAACTTTACTCTCAGGTTCTGGGGGATTCAAACTGTGAACCTTATGCTAGCACTCCAAAATGTACAGACTCAGATAATCTTCTTTGGGGATGCAAGATATATTTTGCCTAAGGGCACCTAACCAGGTATCCAAACTGAACCCTTAAAACTCTATAAAAGACCTTAGGTATATTCTTACCTTTTCACAGTTTGGTAACACCATCAAGCTCTTGAACAGTTTTGTCAGTCTTAACCCTCTATACATCACATGCAAAAGAAAGAACTTGGAAGACTCAGGCAGTATCTTTCAAATAAAATGTTTACTTAAAATGGATAAAAATATGTTAAATGTAAACACAGAACAATATATTAAATAGCAAACAATCGATGAAGAAACACAAGAAAAACTACAGACAAACTCCTACCAACATACAGTTAGATACTTTTCTATCTAATGTATTACCTCTAAGTTCTTATCAGAGAGTTCTTCTTTAAGAGCCCAAAAGATATGTTACTAAGATCAGACACATGTCCTAGGTTTAACTGTCTCTGTCACACACTCCTTCCATGATGTCATCTAGCTCCTCCTTTAGAATATAAAATTATACAAACAATGACCTTCCTGTCAGGAGATATTTTAAATACTATGACTTCAAACAATGACCTTCCTGTCAGGAGATACAGTATTTTAAATACTGTGACTTCAGCAAAACTAATTTCCCAAAGTTTGACAGTTTTAATTAAGTCTTTCCTTTGATCTTGTGTGGTTTCCTGTTCCCACGGCAGGTCCAAGATTTTGCAACTTTTACACTGTTGGTATAAATGTTTTCCTCTAAGACGCTAAATGTTCTGACCCCTATATCCTGGCAGCTGGGTCACTTCTAATTAAGATAGAAAACCAGGCGACCCTTAATTAAGTCTTTCTAGCCTTTTCAATTACCTCCTGGTTTCAGGTCACTTGACACTTCACTGACCTGGGGAGGCACCCACACACAGTATTTCTCATGTGAGACACTCACATACCACATTCAATATTGCAAATATCATAGAACAATCATAACCAGCTGGCCAAGCATCACACTTGGTACTGCTTAATATGCCTCAACCTTAATAATAAAGTATACTTAATTTAAAAAATTCTTTCCTAAATATGACAGCTCATCAAAATATTGTTCAGGCAGACTTCTCCTCCCACCAGAAGTTTAACTACCACAATACATACCTGCCACATAAACTATGCAAGGAAACATTTGGCATTGACAAATGCTTGTTTAAATGTATGTATAGTAAGTGCATAAAAGGATAGTTATGAGGGCAAATAACATTTATTTATTATTTTTAAAATTTAAAGAGCAACCAGCACCTTGAGAAGAACTTTGAAATGCATAATATTTGGACACAAAGCAGCTTACATTTCACATTAGCTCTGTATTTCTTATCACCATTATTAATTACTGATGTCAAATGCATTAAAACAGGATAGCTGTTCACTGAGCATTCATCAGCTCCTATTGTTTCTACCCAACCTGAGGCCATATATTCCAAGCTTAACGGGTGCAAACTGACTAGTGGTAGCCATTTGTTATGAGCATACAATGAGCAGCTATGTGTGAGCCTATCTGCCCGCTGGTAAAATAACAGGCTTTGTTGAGTACCATCCTTACTCTGGAGAGGGTTGTGTCACAAACTGCCCCATATACTGGGAGACCACAGTCGATGAGCGTAGGATTGTACTGGAGACTACCAAGCATCTAGCCTCCTGGGTGAAGTTAAGGCATTGCCTGTAGAGAGTTCCTAACTTTCTATTGACCAGATTTATGGTTATGTCGACATGTATACATAATAAAGGTGTCATCCTGGTGACACCCAGGTACTGAAGAAATCAACCTGATCCAAGGTAGTTCCATCTGCATTATAGGTAGTGAGGGAGGAGCCTTTTTCTTCAGATGTGGCCCAGCAAACAACATGGTATTTGTCTCTTTTAGTTCAGGACCAGTTTATAGACTCTGAACCAATCCTACAGAGACTGGAAGATGCTTTGTAGATCTCTGGAGAGTTTCTCATGATGTTGACTGCTGTTGAAGATCACCACAACATCAACATATAAAAATACTTTCAAGAGAGGATAGGCTCACGGAGTCTGTTTATAAACAGGCTAAAGAGGAGAGGCCAAGTATTGACCCTTGAGGGACACCAACTGAGACATCATTAGGGCTCAAGAGAACTCCATCAATCTTTACCATTTGAGTATGTCCTGTGAGGTAGCAATGGAACCAGGCTGAGGTTTTGGAAGAGGCCCAGGAAGGAGAGCCTGTCAAGCAGTAGTGAGTGGTTCATGAGGTCAAAAGCTTTGGTCAGATCTATGTAGGTGGCTCCAACCAGATGACCTTTGTTGAGGCCTCATGCAGGTGCTTGGTGTATTCTATTAGTGCAGTGCCAGTGCTGTGTAGCTTCCTGAAGCCATGCTGCTGATTACACATTAATTCATACTTATTTAGGTAGAGGACGAGTTGATCTTAGACTATTCTTTTCAAAGCCTTGGAGAGAGAGGAGAGGATTGAGATAGGCTGATAGTTGGCTACACTGGTGCAGTCTCCACTTTTGTGTACAGGGGTTATTATTGCTGCTTTCCAGAGATCTGGGAACTGGGAGTATTGCAGCGAGAGGTTGAACATCTTAGTCATTGAAAATGCAAGTTCTTCATTTGCCAGGGCCAGCAACTTCATAGTCACTGAATAACTCCCCACCCTCATTTTCCCCAGTACCCTTTTTATATATTTGAGAGTTTCCTTTATGGTGACATGTTTGAAGTAGAATTTGGGAAGGTCAGTGTTTGGACCGGGTGGGTTGACAGGGCATTCCCCATCACTGCCCGCAGGTGCAGTGTCAGGCAGGAGGATCGAGCTCAGGTCCGAGAAGGTTGTGTTGAAAGCATTTACAATTTCAGCTGGGTCAGTGATTACACTCCCATTAGTTTTGAGAGTTGTCAGAGAAGATTTGTCATTATTTTCAAGGAGGTCTTTTAGGTTATTCCAGAATTTCTTTCCGTTATTCCAGTGTTTGTTTGCTGGTCTTTGTAAAATGCCACTTTAGCCTGTCTTATCTCCCTGGCGCACTTATTACTGAGCTTTTCCATATTTCTGCAGGTCACCTGGTGAACCTTTGTCCCTTGCACAACACTAAACGTTATCCCTGCCACGCATGAGGGAAAGGAGTACCGGGTGATCCATCCGGCTGAGGTACCTCGTGTTGCATGATATGCCTAGATCCATTTATGTGGGTTTGTACTGTATATGCTGTAATGTACTTTAGAATTAAGACACTGTCTCTTTAAACGGCTTTTAAGGAATGAGCCTACAAAAATAGCCTTAATTGTTCTAATGGCTATTTTTGAGTCTGGTACATTTCAGATAAGGGAGACAGTTTTGTTGAGCCAGGAAAACATTACTCTTAGAGAAAACTGGGTATCTAGCTTTCCATGACAGGAAGCGGTCAGGGGATGACCCAGGTTCAGAGGTTAAGACAAATGCATGGACCAGATGTTGCTGGGATTGACATGGAACCACAGTGACACCTGCAGGAAAAGACAAACTATTGTACCCTGATATCTGTATTGTCTTGGAGCCATTTAACCCCACCCCAGAGGGGAAAAGGTGGATGTATCCAAAAATGATCATCATGTACAGTATATTATCAGACACATTTTGAATACAGGGCAGTTGATAAACAGTTTAGCTGGGGTCAGATCGCTTGGTCCAGTTGGCATATACTTGAAGACCAGAAGTATATGTGTAGGCCTGGAAAATCTCTAAAACCAGACCTGAATGTGTGTGGAAAGTTTGACTTCTCACATGCTGAACAGAAAATTCTGATTCTAAGTCAGAATTTTGGAAACCAAGACTTTCCACCAAGGAAAGCGCTGAAGACTTTTTAAAGGACATTCAGAGGAACTGACTGGGAATAAATACTTGCTACAGAACTGTTGCTTAAGGATTCATCTCTACAAGGACATTTAAAATCTTGTCTGGCCTCTAACATCAAAACAAGGTATAGATTAGAATAACAGTATCTAGTGTTTTCTGTAAACCATCCAGTTTTACTTTTGTCATTGTCTGCATTTGAAGTTCTTCCAAATTGTAGACTTTTCTGTATTGCTCTTTATTTTAAGCAAGTTTTATGACTTTCTTATCAACTCTGCCTGGGGGTCTGATTGTGTGATCTAACATTTTAACAGAAGGGTTTAAAGACTGTGTGCTTTGAAATATAGTATCACTCGCTATCGTGATAAAACAACTTAGGCAAGATGTAGCCAGTAGCCTGGTGGATTCAAATACTGAAAGTAGTAAAGTCAAGGGAACACAAAACTACAGAATCCACCCTCCCACTGGGAAAAGGAAGGTTAAGTAAGTCTTCTGAAACCCTTATTCATGCTCACGAGTTCCTGAATAGGGGATCCTCTCTGCAAACAGATCCTACTGGACTGCCCCAGGTTTTTAGGGCTAAGGCTCATGACACCTCATATTGTGCATTTCTTTAAGGGAAAATTTGTTGCAGGCATCTGTGAATTGGGTTACAAGGTACTTGAGGGCCTTGTTAATATCTGGGTTGGTCTCCAGATAACTCCAGTCAACCTCTGCCAAGTGAACCTTGAAGGCGTGATTGTGCCTTTCCATAATACCCTGTTTATAGTGGTTTCTGAAGGGGCTTAGGTGCTGGGCTGTCTATACACATTGGACTGGTGAGTGGTCACTGATAGCATCTGGTTGGATGGAGACCTGGATTAATCTCTCTGGATGTGACTAGGATCCAGTCTGTTAGGGTTTTGTCCCCATATTATAGTTGATCTGGGTGCAGTCCATCACTAGTTGCATTAGGAAAAGGCTGGCTACCAAGTCCTTGTGACAAGACTTGATTTAGCTGCCCAGTAATATTGAAGTCCCCAGTGACTACCGCTTCTTGTTTAAGCATGTTTGTTTGAAGTACCTGGCAAATGTTGCAATGCTGGCTGTTTGCCTGGTGGCAAATGAACTGATAATATATGGAGAGATTTTGTCCACACCTAGCTGTACTTTAACAGCCAGGCATTCACAGTCTCCTGTGAAGTTACCCACTGTCAATTTGTGGCCATGTATGTTTGATCATAGGTAGATTATGCAACCCCCATCCTTTTCCTTGGTGATCTTCCCCAAATATGTTGTAGCCATGTAGTGCAATTGTAAAGTCAGGTATTTTGGAAATGAACCATGTTTCAGTGAGGGCATTATGTAAAGCTGGATGGCGCGCCACCATGTTTCTACCTGGGGATTCAGGAGGAAGCTTCCAATATTGAGACATTGTGGACATCCTCTATCTTGATTTCAGCAGGGCCTTTGACTCTGCTCCACAAAAGGCTGATCAGGAAGTTGTGGATCTCGGTTGGGGATAAGACGTTCAGATGGGTGGAAAACTGGCTGAGGAACAGAACCCAGAGGGGTTGTGGGGAGAGTTATCTGGCACATAAGAGAGCACCAGGTGGGTTCCAGGGCTTGGTGTTGGGATCGTGTTGTTCAATGTCTTCATCAATGACATTGTGGATGGCATTAAGGGCAAATGTGCCTATTCACAGATGACACCAAGCTCTGTAGGAGAGTTGACACAGCTGAAGGGATACAGAATCTACAGGATGATCTGGAAAAGTTGGGGAGGTGGTCCAGGATCTGGCAGCTTGGCTTCAATGCCAAGAAATGTAAAGTTATGCACATTGGAGCCAAGAATCCAAGGACAGAGTACTATCTGGTAGAGTTCGAGTAGCTGCATCACAGGAGGAGAAGGACCTTGGAGTGATGACCATTAGTGACCTGAAGCACTCCACGAGTGCAAGAACACAGTAGCAAAGCCAAACAAGATGCTGGGGTGCAGCTAAGGGATCAGTGATAGGAGAGGAGATTATACTGCCCATGCACAGGTCACTGGTGAGGCCATATCTAGAGTATGGAGTTCAGTACTGGTGCCCACACCTCAAAAGGACATTAACCTTCTGGAGAAAAGTCCAGAGAAGGGCTAAAGATGACAACAGGTCAGCAGGGTAAGGCATATGAGGAAAGGTTGAGGGCACTGAACACATACTCCCTGGAGGAAAGAGAGAGAGAGGGACATGATTGGGACCCTCAGGTACTTTATAGGTATACATAAGGTGGATAAGGAGGGTCTTTTAAGCTGAGTGGCAACCATAACATGAGGGGCATAGTCTTATTCTGGAGGGTAGGTTTATGAGGGAGGTCAGGAAGCACTTCTTCACACAGTGGATGGTAGACACTTGGAATGTGCTGCCAGAAGACAGTGGGCAGCTTCAAGAGATGCTAGGTAGGCACAAGGGAAGGTAAGGATCATGGGTAGGAAGGAGAATGAGATGAGTGGGGGGCACATACAGTAACTCAAGCTGTTGACCCTGCAATATAAGCAGACTAGATAGACCAGATGGCCTTCTTCTGCTGGCTTGTTCATATGAGACAATCCTAAGCTTTCCTTACGTTCACTCCCAGACCCGTTGTTACCTGGTGGACCCGGGTTTTGGTGCATGTTTCCAGACATAAGGAGGAGGCTGAATATCAGTCTCTTTTGGTCCCTCTTACCAAGGGTAATCTACATGGTATTTTAACATGAGACTGGCAGCTTAATTCTGTCACATACCCTATGGATCATATTATGGAGATGGTGAGCCACTTAGATTGGTTAGAAGTAACTTGATATTCTTTAGGACTAGCCAGAGTAAGAGAATCTGAGCTGGTGGTGGTTTAGCAATAGGCACCTTCATTCTGTAAGAGCTTTAGTGAGACTGAGAAATTACCAGCATCTGTGTGTTGTTGATTATCCTCCCAGGATGAGTGAGGCAACACCTGACAGAGGAATATTACTAGTAGAAACATGATTTTGTTATGGCATGGGACTGACCTTTGACATGCAGCAAGGTGACTAGGCTGGTGCTAGACATGGTGGTAACAAGTTGGACTTAGGGGTCCTGCCCTCAGCTACTCGGGCTAAGTAGTTAGAAAGGATACTAACGCATAGTGCCTGCTGCTGCTGTTAGAGCATCAGCTGGCCACAGCTGGTACTAGTAGTTTTATTTATTTATTTATTTTGAAAGTTTCACCAGGAGAGACATACTGAGCCGTAAACAACTCATTTCCAGAAGTGTCCTGGGGAGAGGGAGGGAGAAATACATATCCATACAGCGTAAAAATATTTACAGAGAATGTACACTCATATTAAGGCACACTTTTATACAATATATAATAAATGAAACATTGAGTAATATACATTGAATGTACAAGAGCATATACACAGGAATTATTTACAGAAAATGCAGCAACCGCAGTAAGTAGCATTTGCCTACAAGAATAGGGATGGACCAGGTAGTGCAAGTGGCTAATGGTAGTCTAGCAAAGGGCATAGAGAGGGGAGAAAGGAGAAGGTAGAGCATAGGAAGGAGACAAGGGAGGTCCAGAATTAGGTTGGGTAGGTAGAGGAGGTACAGGAATGAGGGGAGGGATGAGGGGGAGAGGAAGATATGTAATATGAGAGTCAGAGGGGTGGGGAGAGAAGGGTGGAAAGCCAGGAAGAGGAAGGTATGGGACAATAATGGGGGAATTTGGGGCAGTTGCAGGAGGGGGAGTAATCACATATAAGACTGGAGAAGGAGCAAATGGAGATAGCAGAACAAATTGGGTCCAGAGAAGGAGTTCCAGAGTTTGGGAAGGCAAAAGGGAAGCAGCTTGCCCAGCCAAGGTCTGCCTGCACGGAAAGTCAGAGAGTGGAGGTTAGAGCTATGGGGAGAATAGGAAAAGTCTGAAGGGAGGAGAGAAGAGACATAAGGTGGGATGGGAGGAGCCCAGCCAGTACTTAGCAATAAGGAGGAGCAATGAACAAGAAATACAAAGTCACATGCCCCCATAATATAAAGCATCATGGCCGTATATGAAATCACCACAGAATATTATGCTGGTTCAACTTTAAGCAGAAATGCATGGTGCCGAAAGGCTTCTCACACAGTTTGCAAAGGATGCCAACAGAAGACACAGACACATGTTTCATCCTACCAGGACTCAGTGTGCCTCGTCTGTTTGACACTCCAGTGGAATGAACCAGCTACCCTAAGATGGTCTATCTGGGTTATGTTGTGGTACCCAATTAAAACAAAATACAAACTAAAGATAATCTAACCTCAGTGCGCAAGCACTGAGGCAATGGTTACGCTAAAGGGCAATGGCCGGGAAGCCAAGTTTCAAAGAAATAAATCACATGCCCCCATAATGTAAAGCATCATGGGCTGCATATGCAAATCACCACAAAATATTATGCTGGTTCAACTTTAAGCAGAAATGCATGGTGCCAAAATGCCTCTCACACAGTTTGCAAAGGATGCCAACAGAAGACACAGACACATGTGTTATCCTACCAGGACTCAGTGTGTCTCATCTGTTTGACACTCAGTGGAATGAACCAGCTACCTTAAGATGGTCTATCTGGGTTATGTTTGTGGTGAACCCAATTAAAACAAAAACAAGCTAAAGACAAAAGAACCTCAGTGCGCCAAGCACTGCGGCAATGGTTATGCCAAAGGGCTTTGGCTAGGAAGCCAAGTTTCAAAGAAATACAAATCACACATGCTTCCATAATGCAAAGCATCATGGGCTGTATATGCAAATCACCACAGAATATTATGCTTGTTCAATTTTAAGCAGAAATGCATGATGCCGAAGGACTCTCCACATAGTTTGCAAAGGATGCCAACAGAAGACACAGACACATGTTTCATCCTACCAGACTCATCAGTGTGCCTCATCTGTTTGACACTCCAGTGGAATGAACCAGCTACCCTAAGATGGTCTATCTGGGTTATGTTGTGGTGAACCCAATTAAAACAAAAACAAGTTAAAAGACAAAGAACCACAGCGGCAAGCACTGAGGCAATGGTTACTCCAAAGGGCATTGGCTGGAAGCCAAGTTTCAAAGAAATACAAAATCACACATGCCCCTATAATGTAAAGCATCATGGGCTGCATATGCAGATCACCACAAAATATTATGCTGGTTCAACTTTAAGCAGAAATGCAGGGTTTTAAATAATTGATTAGCAGTTTTTTCTTGGGGCAATACCAACTGTACAGAAAGTATTTATATAGGTTTTCTAGAAGTGTTATGTTTATTAAACACAGTGAGGCAAGTGCTATGCATTTTCTCAATGTTTTAGAACTTTTATGAGCAAAACGCTAATCAATTTTAGAGTTAAATAAAACCCTGAAATGTATAGGTGCCGAAAGGCCTCTCACGCAGTTTGCAAAGAACAAGCTGTCTGGCTTCAAGGGGAGGAAGGAGAGAGGTATAGAGGTGGCAGTGATGGGTCGGGTGGGGGCAATCCAGGACAAACTTACAGAAGGAGTGGAAGAGTGTATCCAGTCTGGCCAGGGTAGACTTGTGAACACTAGCAAGGATAGTGTCATCATAGTCAAAGGGGAAAAATCTTTTCTGCACAATGGCTCCATGGGCCAGTAGAGGGATGCATCCTCGGTTCCTACACAGCGCACTAGTTTAGGTAACACTTTTTTTAAGTAATCCATATGAGCAGAGAAGTCTAGATGACTGTCGAGCCACACTCCTAGGTACTTGAAAGTTATGACATTTTCAAGGCTAGTCCACCCAGATTGTGGAAGGAGGGCAGGGCTGGCAGATTAGAGAGTTTTTGTCTAGTACCAAAAGTCAGAGGGACAGTTTTTTGCATTTATGGGAAGCTGATTTGAGCAGAACCAGTGCTGGATATTGGTGAAAGCCAGCTGGAGTCCTCTTGTCAGATCTGGTACTCAGGAGGTTGAGGCCAATATGACAGTGTTATCAGCATACATGTGTATGGATGCAGATACACATGCAGAGGGGAGGGAATTTAGAAAGATGGAGAAGAGGATGGGTCCAAGCACTGAGCCTTGGGGACAGCAGTGTGATGGGGGCAGGGATGCCAGTTTTGACAGCTTGAGTTCTGCCTCATGAGGTAGGAATGTAACTAATCTGTGGCTCGAGTAGAGAGCCCAGCAGCAGAGAGCTGGGCTGGGGGCTACAGTGTTGAAGGCTTTGGCCAGATGGATGAAGATAAGTGCATCCCACTGCCCCACAGTGCCATTGTGCAGAGAATGATTCTAACCTAAGTAATGCCCCAGTGCTCTCCTGGAGGTGAACTCCACCAAGAGATACTTGATTCAGAGTCAAAGCTAACAGCAAAAGTTAAGTATTTACCCTTGGTTCCAAAAACTGCAAGCAACAGAAAGGTTCTATCAGATGCAATATGAATATTGACTTAAGACATCTAGTTGAAACTGCTGCAGTACAAGTTAAAACATCAACACTCCCCTAGCTAAGGCACCTGTAATTGACTACTACTTCACAGCTAAATATTAAGCAATAACCATTACTTCAACAGTTAGGCAGGCCCAAGTTAACCATCAACACTTGGCTCCTAGCTGAGGCACTTGTATTATGGGGCACTTGGTCAGTTAGATAGCAAGCAATGACCATAGACCCCTCAGTTAGAGCAACTCCCTTGTGCCCAGAATGCAGAGGAATGTAATGCAGAGGAATGCAATGCAGAGACCCCAACCCATACATAAGGCTCACTATGCTGCAGACTCTATTTTCAAAATTGGTAAACCCGACTGTGTGCCTAATACAGTCTCCCAATACTCACAATCATCATCTGGAAATGGCACAGTAAAAATGACGAACAAGGTTCAGGGCACACAGAATAACCAACCTTTCGATACAAAACGAAATTCACGTTATCTAAGAACATCCCATAAAGCTCATAGACCCCACCTACCAATAATTACTATGCTTGGATCAGAAGTTCCAATTGTCCAGGCTTGGATGTCAGTCACTAACCCTAGCCCAGATTTTGCAGTACTCAGTATGCTCAGTGCAACAAATGAAAAAGCAAGCGCTTAAGTGTCCTTGTGCCACTTCTTGTTACCTTGTTGTGGTTTTACAACACTAGTCAGCAGAGATAGGCAGCGTGTCTGAGCCAGTTGCTTCCTCTGACTGACACAAGAGAAAGAAACGTCAAATCTAGAGCAACTGGTGAGCTGCTGAGGTCCAGAGTCACAGAATGTGTTAAATTCCTGATGGTGATGAACTGTAGCCTGGGCATATGCAGGATGTGAAAACCTTTTGTCTGCATGTTTCCTTTGTTCTTCAACATGGTTGTTGAAAAGCCCTCAGAGAAGTACAATTCCTTCTGAGCAGATCAGATGAAAATGTGGATTCGGTGCAGGACCCAGCATCACAAAGTTTGCCAGACTTGGTTGCTAGACTTAGTTTTGCTTGGGAAGGCTTCCAAAAGGTGATTTAAAATGAAAATGCTGATAACTGGTGGTGACGGTTTACAGAAATTCAGTCAGGAGACTTCCCAGATGCTGTGTTAAAGAATGGCATAGTTACCGTAGTGCCACAGAGTTGGGGCACCATAAAGAGACCTGGGACCCTTTCCTGAGTCAAAAGACAATTTTTTTTTCTTATGGCTAATTTAACCTCCCTTGCCTGCAGTCCCAGACCTTCTACCCTGTCCCTTTGTTTGATTTTGTGCCATTTGGCACTGAGAGAAGGCGGTCGTGGGCAGGAGACCCTCCCTGCAGGGCTTGTCATGCCAACCCCTGCAAAGCCAGGACCTCCCTGCCCTACAAAATGGCCAGGGTGTGGCATAAGACTGGAGTTGGGACAGTGCAGAGGACGGAGGATGCAGGGAGCACAGACAAAGAAATTACCTGGAGTATATCCGTGGCTCCTCCGGCATCTCTCCCTCCTTTTGAGACCAAGGCATGTTGGCAGCAGCAGCAGCAGTAGGTTCTGTCAGATGGGAGCATGGCTCCCGACATGAACTGCTTCCTTCCTCCAGAGTCCCAAGTGGTGTGGGAAGTCTTCCTGCCAGGCCACGTGGTGCCATAAGAAAATCAATCTGGGCATAGACCACACCCCTGATCTATGAGTTCCACCACTCAGCAGCCACAGCAAAAAAGAAGCCAAGTGGGAGCACAGCTCCCTGGTCATCATTGGAACCTCCCAGCAGTGCAGCAGACCCAGGCCACGGTGGCGAATAGACCACGGGCCTAGTTTTGTTGTTGCACTCACGCCACAGTGCTGGGTAGGGAGTGATGAAGGGAATGGGAAGGAAGGACAGTTGAAGGGCCAGAGCCCAAATTAAAGAGGAAGGAAGAACCAGCAGTCAGTGGGCAGAGTGCCCAGCAAGGGGAAGAACAGTGCAGGAGTGGGCAGAGCACCCAAGTGGGTACAAAGAGGGGCACCGCAAGAAGACATAAGCCCCAGGTGAGATAAAGTTGGTGCTAGAAAAGGAGCAGGAAACAGTGGGCTAAGAGCCCTGAATTGTTTCTGTGGAGCCATTCTGCTGCAGGGTGGGTACCAGAGTCAGTAGCCCCACCAATTGTTCATTAAGAGGAAGGGGCACAGGACTAAAAGCCCTTGGTTTAAATTCATGCCCTCAGTGTGAAAAATAGGTTGGACATAGCCCTACACAAATAAGGGAGGTGGGATCTGGAGGCGATGGCCCTGTGAGAGCAGCCCTGGGAGGAAGGGCTAGCTGCGGTCCATGCCCTAATGCATGTTAACAAGACAGCAGGGCTGAGCAAGGCCCTTCACATAGCAGGCCCTCTTTAGTGTCCATGAGGATGGTGGGACCAAGCCTTAAAGCTTCATAAACCCAGGCACAAAGGTGGTTAAAAATATTAGTATGGGGTCGGCTCCACAGGAATAGCAAAGCACAAAGAAGCTTTAGAGGTACAGTGCCCTTTGGAAAAGAAACGGGGTTGGTGTTCTGATAGCTCTAGGTTGCCAAAGGTTCTGTAAAGGTTTCCTGAGCACTGCCCCAAACTGAACTGTGCTGTTGCCTGCCTAGCACCCCTAGAGACTGTACTCTTTCAAAAACGGAACTGTCTGCTTCAAAATCTGAACTGTTTGCTTGCTTCTGAACTGTGTTATCATATTGGCCCTTGCAAACCTGACACCCAGCGTAGCCTTTGTTGTCTGGACCCGCTTTCTTCAGAGCCTGATGCTGACCCAGGGACGCCCGCAGCCCATCCTCCATATGCAACAGAACTGCCTCCAGTGATGTCAATCTGCCTTGCAGTTCTACCACAGCCGCTCCCGCATCAGTACTGCAACAGTAAGTGTAGACAGCCACTAGTAAGGTATCCAGTAGTGAGTCAGTTTAGGAGCCCTGACTCATGAGGGACCAGAGTTAACATTATGCATGCCCTTTCCTTATTTTGCTGGCCATCCATAAGTGTCTGCATACCCATGTCACTTCATAGAGGCTGCCTGAAGATCGTACTCACCAGCAGTCTTCTTTGTCGGGAGGTGGTTAGGGTGCCGGGACATGCCAGTGGTCATTGCTGTGGATTGTCCAGAAAATCATCTGCCAACTAGAAGTCTTCAGCTTCTGCCTGGAGCCACAGAGGACTGCCAAATTCTTCACTGACCAGCTAGCAGTGTTCCTCTTTGTGTTCTGTTCATCTGGGGATGCCCCGTCTTGGCCTATTTGTTAAAGAACTTTGTGGGTCAATGCCCACCTGCTGATCAGCTGACCCATCACAAATCCCAGGCTTGGGTCATCTGCTGTTTGTTGTCTCGCCCAAGTGCACACAGGACTTGAATAAAATGATGTTAACCCTGTTCAGGGTTTGACCAATTGTTGGTCCCAATTGTATTGCTTTGTTCATTATCCTGTAGCATTGTAGAAAACAGTTATCTTGTTTTAGTGTCCCTTGTAAATAAGCCTTTTGCATCCTGGTCACTGAGTAAGCTTCATGCCTCCTTCCAAATTCGTCTGGCCTATCCTGAAATAATTAGGGAGTCTCGAACCCCCATTTTACTGGGAACCTTCATGCCTTACATTACTCCAAAGAGAAAAACATGAAAATCTATAAAACTAACCTACTGACACAGGCAAACACAAACAGTCACCAACTCAGACCCAGGAGGTGGGCTTTCTGTGCTGTGTTTCAAAGGAACCACTTTTCACCTGCAAGGTGAGGCATGGAGATTAGTGGGGTGCATTCCTGTTCCCAGACTGGGGCACCTGATCCTGACTACTCTCTGTCCTCGCCAGCTCCTTAAGGGGTCCTTGCCACCCAGTGGTCATACTCCACAGGAGGCTGAGGAACAACCATTTCCCTCAGGGTGAGCCAGCACTTCCCTTCCGGCAGTAAGCGTGGTACTTGATTCATACACGTAATAAACGGTAAAGACTGATTCTTGAAAAATATGAAAATGATGTACTCACCATAACTGTTGATCTTCCAGAATATCTTTACCATTTATTCTCCACAACCCACCCAGCATTCCCCTGCTCAGCTAGAGCCAGGGCCTCTGGGCAGCTCACCTCTCTTTCTTTCTTAATCTAGAGCCCTCTCTTCGCCCCTGAATGAGTTTACAACAACAGTAAAGGGGAGCGATGCCACCCCTCAGCCCAGCCCTCCTAAAAAAAAAGTATGTAATATACTTTCTTTTTTCTTATCAAAAAAGGAAACCCTTTTTGTTGTTTTTCCTTGCCCTCCTATGCTTTTTTCTCGTTGTCTAAGATTAGACCGTTGTTTTGGATTCACCTTCCATCCCCTTCCTGTGGGTTCCTGGGTGACCTCTTTGTTCTTTTTAACAAAAATGTTTTGTTTCCCTGTTTGTTACCCTTTCAGGTTGTTCATGCTCATCTTCACATCTCTGGGACTGTTTATTCTGTCTCTCCTTCTTGCCGCTCCTTGTGCACTACCTTTCTTCCCTCATAGCTCAGCCATCCCTACCCTTTCTTTTCTTCAATTTCTGCTTTCCTCTAACCTCTCTACTCTGTCCTCTGGCTTACACTGGTTCTCCACCTGTCACATCACTCCTCCCTTGTAATCATCCTCCCCACAGCCACCTCGCCCTGTCAGTCCTGCACCTAAGCATCTCCTCTCCTAGCCTCAGCAACAGTCACTGTGGTTCTCAGCTTAATCTCATGACCAAAGGCCCTGTTCTCTCCTGTGCCTCCCTTCATCTTAATCTGCTACTTTGCTATCCATTCCGACATGTGTTTATGTTCTCTCTCTATCGCCTATAATTGACCTGCAACCAGGGTGCCGACAGCGTGGGTGCTCAGATGCTTGAGTGCCCACAAAGTTAAAATGGGCACCCTCAATTTTCAGCCCACCTCTGGCCACCCCAACCAGCCCAGTCTAGAACAATGTCCACTCACTCATTCATGATTCTTTTATCCTTTGGGATGAGTCACAGTCCTGGCCAGACTCCCATCTCCTCTCCTCCATTCCATTGTAGGCATTAGCAGTGGCTCCTCCCAGCGGCCAACAATGAAAAAAATGCTCCATCTCTCTCACATCCCACAGGCGTGTGCACACTCACTCTGCACAGATGCATGCTCATGTATTGTCTTGAACTCAACTACATACACGATGCATGTGCATTGGCAGGCTCCGCTTACTGGCCGGCATCTTCAAGCATCAGTAACAGTCATCAGTGTTGCGCGGTCAGCAACAGCATGTGTCCTCTGAACTCTGATCTCCTCCAATCCTGTGGCATGATCTAGCTGCCAGACTAGTCCTTCCTACAGTTCAGCAGTGAGCAAGTTGAGTTAGTGTGTGGGGTGCAGTCAGACTCAGAGTAACTAAGAGACGATGTGGGACTCAGCAAATGTTCTTTCCTGCTTAAGTCAGGAAAAAGTTGTAAATCACTCAGAAAAGAAAAGAATATTGAAGTTGCCTGGGTAATGTTTTTAACAACTGTTCATTAACCCAGTTACTCGATTGTGTGTATATGGCAGCTTATAGCTGGCTTGTGGAACTGGGCTAGCTTGAGAGAGGGGCTGCTGCTGACTGTCCAATCACAAGTTGTCAGCATAACCTAAACAAACATAAAAAGAAAGAAAATTCCAGAGGCTGGCACGATTGGGGATAAAATAAAATTTGGCAGCAGACAGTGTGTGTGGTCTGTCTGTGGCTGCCTAAGGCTGTGTGACCAGGACTGGATTTATTGTTATTCAAATTATGCTTGTGCACAGGGGCAAGGGCCCTTTTTCCTGACAGCCCTTTTGGGTAGCTGTTTTAACTTTATGTGTTATGCACAGCATTGCTTTTCATTTTTTCCAGTGTTGCACTTAAGTTGTCTCCAAGGGCAGGGGGACAGAACCGCAGATCAACTGACGCAACATTACGTATGTTGATAACCTCTCCTCACCCACCACCTGCCCCAGTGCTCCCCTGGCCTAAGCTGTCTTTGTGCACTGCTGACATTCATTTTGGTGGAGTGATTTTGTATTGTATGTGTGCATCCTTCCTCAGATTTTGGTGCCATGACGTCATTGTGGAGAAAGAAGGAGAGCAGAACTTATCCAGGGACAGGGTGGTTGAGGTTGAGTTGACCTGGAGGAGGCCAGTGAGGTGACAGGTCAGAAGAAAGATGACCAGACACAGTCAGGTCAGTGTGAGTACAGCCCAAACCAAGGCCCCTGCCACAGCCAAAGTTGTTGTCCGTACTGTGGAGGGTTAAATTCAGTCTGCGGGTGAGGGCATGAGGTGCAGGCATGGTTGATATTCAGTGAGGTGGCATTATCCTGGGTTAGGATAGTGTGGGCAGTCAGCCAGCCAGTACGTGGTGGGTGAGGGTGGCGAGTTTTGCTAAATTCTGTCAGCTACTTAGGACTTGGGATCACTGAGTAGGAGGCCAAGAATGGTATTTGTGGGTAGTGTGGAGTGCACACAGTAGACCTGGCTGTGCTAAGACCCTGGCTGTGAGAGTTATCAGGGTCTCATGGAGAACTTCGTCTATGTGAACTAAGTATTAGACAGCAAGGAGAGCAAAGTATGGACTTATTTTTTAAAAGAAAAGCAGAAGAGAAGGCTTGGAAGGCACAGCAGCTCCCTTATTTCAACATTTAATTGTGGGTTTGGGGCAGGCTAATGTATGATCCTGTAGCAACAGCAAGCATAGCAAAAAGGTGTCCCATGATGTGTAGAAATTGTGACTAGTGCAATAAATAACCTCACAACCTGTTATTATTAAAATGTGTGGGATGTAAACCCTCAAAATATGGGACAATGTAGACACTAGCCCTCTATTGTGGGGCTCTGTAATAAACCAAGGAGATAAAAGCTCAGAACACTATGGAAGCGATGTTTCATGTGTACAAAGTTTGTTTGTTTCTGCATCTTAGAGTATTATGAATTTTTCCTTTAAAGTCTGAGTCGACAGTACTTCTGTGGGGCAGCACATTTCTGTGGGGACAGGGTGGTGTTGGAGGAGCCCATGATTGCTGCTGTGCACAAGGCTCATGATAAGGAAAATGTGTCCTCTGTGTGACCACATGTATGTGAGGGTCAGGGTGAGCTGAGCCTTAACCAAGCCTGTTGAGATTCCTCCTGTCCAGAGAAGTTTCTGTCTGTCCATATTAAAAGCTACAAAATGAAACACACTCAGATAGTGGATTTATGAGGGGTCTGTGGCAAAATTAAGGTGAGTAGGATCTGGGGTTAAAAGAAACATTTGGCAGCAGTGCTCTGTCTGTGGCTGCCTGTAACCGTGTGTGTGTTGAGCCGAGCCTTGCCAAGCCTGTCACTGTCAGACTGTCCAACAAATGACAGAGGAGAAGAAGGCGGGGGAAGGAGGAGGAGAGGTAGAGGAAGGGAGAAGAGAGAGGGCACAAGTAGTAAAGTAGGAATTAAAAGACTCTGCAACAGCAGAGGGTCGGAAATAAGGAGTTAAAGAGACCCTAAGGCCACACTTGCATCTTCTGTAGTGGAGTAGTTGTGATGGTGACATATTTATTCTAAGATGTATCAAAATACCCCAAAATGCACCCCAAAGCATGAAAAATCCTGTAGCTTCTGGGAACCTGTCATTTAGACCCCCAGTCTTTTATAATTAACGGAGCACCCACACATTTTTTTCAAAACTTGGCACCCTGCCTGCAACCAAATTTTAGAATGGATTTATTTTTATGCTTGTTTTTATGTTTTTTCTGCATTTATATTCTCCATTCTGTACTTCTGAAACCCTTTGTTTGTGTTGTTACCCCATCCCCGGTCGATCTGGAAATGAGCATCGGCTCAGTGTGCTTTTTTCCTGGTCACCAAATCTTAAATGAATACATAAATTAAATAAATTTAAAAAAGAACAAAGGCTTAAAAGAGAAAGAAGTGCACAGAAGAGAATCCAATGTAGATGAAAACCATGTAGTTCTCTAATGTTAAAAAAAAACTTTTAAAATATATGAAGCAAAAAAGAAAAAAGGCCAGAGAGAAGAGAGAAGAAGGAGAATTCCTTCCCAGCACTTTTATTACATTTCCTATTGCTTGCACAAGAAACATTCAGTTATAAATACAATAAACTCTCGATTATCCGACTTCGGTTCATCTGAACTCCCTATCTAATGGACGGTTGGATTGTCCCCAACACACTGTGGATTTTTGCAGACCTGTACCTTTCAGAATTCTGCAATGATGCAGCACAACTGGAAACATAACTTTAGAAGAAAAGTCAGTCATTTAAATCTGCAAAACACCTGTATCCATACTTCTCAACTGTCCCATACTAGGAAAGATGTTTCTAACTTTGCTCCCATAGAACCTCTCTGCCGTAATTGTCAAGTGGCCCACATTTGGAGGGGATGCCCTGGTGTCTCATTGTATCTCAGTTCCAAATCCTACTAATCTATTCCACCTGGAGAAAGAGTGTGCCTTATGTCATATCAGGATCTCTATGATCCTCTACCAGGAACAACATCCGACCCCTTAGGAGCTGAAAGCATGACTCTGTCACCTCCCTCTTTAACTGTAGGTGCTGAAAGGTGAGAGCTGCAGAGCAAAACAGAGCTACCTGCATTCCCCAAACACATCACTGTATCTGAAGAAAACTAATAACCAGCATTTAGCATGCAGTATCCAATATACTGTAGTCTGAATCAATGACGCCACCCTGAAATCTCTATGAAGGCTTTTATTTGAATTTAAAGGCATCGTTTCACCCACCCACCTTTCGAGCTTGAGCGCAGCAGCTACTTCAGCATCAACATGCTCATTGTCCACTACAGAGGCATTGCTCCCGCCCTACAAGTGATCTCATTTATCCGACCTTCAATTATCTGACCATTTCGATGTCTCCGAAGGCGGTCAGATAAACGAGAGTGTACTGTAATGGTATTTCAGAGGTGTGTCACTGACTAGCCCAATGCAGTGCAAGCTACATTGGCCTCGGTCCCCGACAGACTAATAATTGCACAAGCTGAGTATTTTAATATTTTTTAACAGGAAAGGCACACTAAGCTGAAGCTTGTTTACAGGTGCGAACTGAGAGCACAAAAAAGGTAAGTGACTTTCTCAGAATCACACAGTATGCAAGTGGGGCTATAGGATTCAAACCTAGGTCTCCAGGTTTGCAGCTCATTAGTTAAGCCACTGTGCTATACTGCCTTCCTAAATGATGGCATGACGGCGGTCACAGTTTCATGAGTAGTAAGTTTGTGTACTTGAAAGGACTGAAGCACTCCAATGAGAAAGCGCCTCAGTTCTTTCATTTGCATAAAGTCGCTCAAAAGCAGCTGCACGGCTTTATGACCTTGTGGATAGTTGCCATCTTCCTAGCCCTGATTGCTGTATGTAACTGTTTTAATGTCAGTCCCATGACTATCTTGGTCCCTTGATATGCCTGCATGCCATGGCACAGTATTCCGATGCCCTTCTGTCTGCCTTATGCCCGGCTGCCTGTGCATTATTTGTAATTTTTTTTGTGCCACTCCTTGCACTGGCGATCTCTCCTTCAGGTCTCCAAGGACTGTACTCATCCTAGGCAACCCCATCCACCATCACCCCACATCGCAGCCTATCCTCAGTGTAACCTGATGTATCCCTTACATCGGACGGGTCCCCTCCTGTGGAGGGAATGAGCCTTACTGGCCTGCTTCATTGGCCCTGGGTGCTGCTAGGGCAGCAATCGGTGGTCCGAGAGCTCCTGGTGGTGAGAGTCCATGTGGCCATCATCCAAGGCCAATGCAAAGTTTTCCTCCTGTTTTCTCTCATGGAGGGTATGACGTACCACTGACATCATGGCATATGCCGAGTCTGTCACGCTCCCCAGGTAACAGGGCTCAGTGCATTGTTGTCCTCTGGCTTCTGCCAGGAATCAGCAAGTGCTGGGCTGCAACCCCTCCTCTACCGGGAGAAGGTAAGCAGTTGTTGGATGCTCAAGCCTTCTCCCACAGCTGGCCCTCTGATGCCCAAGTCCATTCCGAACCCAGGTCGCTGGCGTGCACGGTGAACCTTTCTGCTGTGCCAGCAGGCCAGCAAAAGCATGATTTATTTTTTATTAATGAGAATGTCTGCGAATGTTAACCACTGACACAGGAGTTGTTAAGCACTGCAACATGTCATTGCTAAATACCTGAGAATATCAGTATCAGAGGAGAATGCAATTCTGGATCTTGTCCTAAGCGCCATTCTTTCTACCATCGACTATGGATTGGTGGTCTACGATGCAGCAACAGACACTGCACTAAAAAGGATTCACATTGTCCTCAACAAGGCATATAGGCTCATAATGGCTGCAGATCGAAATACCCACACCTGCTCCCTATACGATCAGACCAATTGGCTGCCACTAAAGAACAGGATTATATTCCAAATATGTCTCCTTGGAAAAAAAGTTCTAATGGGTAACCCCCTTGCATTTCTAGCATCCTAATATCAAGTGCTACCAGCTATACCACCAGAGGCAGGATGAGGGGGCCCTATCAACACCTTTCCATTGAACTGTGCAGGGACAGCATGCTTTCAGCCATAGGGCCCCTCAATGGCTCAATGAATCCCAGTGCACATTTTAAATCTCGATGCATCTCACAATTACCCATATCCCACCCCACTGATGTTGCCATGTTAAGGCAATGGACTCTACTTTGCCTTGCCTCTCCCGCTCTATAGAAGCTACCCATCCCCACATCCTTGTGATGCTCCTCCTCCCCTCCCTGATGGCACCTAAACTAGTGCATAAGCAACTAAAACTAGCATCTGTGCATATCCTCCTGCTCCTTCTCCTCCTCTCAGGAGACATCCACCCCAACCCTAGCCCACCCAACCTCCTCCCCAAGCTACTGCTTCTAAGGATCTTAAAATTGCCTCCCTTAATATATGCAGCCTCCTTAACAAATTTGACTCTTTCAGGTCTGGGTTGCCCTGAATCACATTGATATCATCTCAGTAGTAGAAACTTGGCTCAATGACCGTGACCCCAGACTCCGTGGTCTCACTCCACGGGTTTACTCTATATCTCACTGACCATACCTCTAAAAAGGTGGCGGATATGCGCTATACATCCAGGACTCGCTACAATGTCTTGTCCTCCACCCCATCCCTTGATCATGGGGCCCAGGCCCTCACTCTGAAAATCACTATTGACCTAACAATTGCACCTAACAGAGCCTCCCATTCCTCTCTTCTATATACATTCCTCCCTGGAATCAGAAGAGTGCTTTCCACTCTGTACTCACTTACCTGCAGTCTCTCCTGGCAAGGCAGAAAATAGTGCCCTTGGGGACTTTAATATAAATTGACTAGATGACACATTGGCACCCTTTAGGGATCTGACGGCCTCTCAAACCTGTTCCACCTTGTGACCACCGCCACTAGACTGAACCAGAGGTCTGGCACTATCACTCTCCTTCATCTGGAGCTCACCAATGCACCCCATAAAGCTACCCAGGTCAGGGTTTTACGGATGCCCTGAGTGATCACTCCCTTTGTCACCGGTCATATATTGTAAGAAAGCCCCCAAAAACTATCCTCCAGTGCTGTCTCAAACCTGGCAAACTTCAGGACCTTAAACAATACCCTTTCAACCAGTGACTGGTCCCCATTACAACCTCTTTGGATGTTGACATCACTGTTGACCACTTCATTGACACCTTCAATTCTGCCTGTGACGGTATGCACCCCTAAGCAAACAGGTCATCAAAGGGATTGACACATCTTTGATGTCACAAACCCTATTAGACCAAATGCGTTATCATGACAGTCTAAGGCATACTGCCCTGGAAACTGGTAAACCCTCTGATAGACAGTGCTGCAAGGCGTAATAAATGTACTTGGAATATTGAGCCAAAGCTGAGTACTACTGAGCCTCGTTCACTGCCACATGGGGCTCGAGTGCAAGTTCTGGGACTCTCTCAAAGAGCTCAGTGGTAAAGCCTCCTCTGCAACTCCCTCCCAACTCTGGGCAAATGGATCTATCACCACAGACCCTGCCCTGATTGCAAATACATTTAATGCCTCTTTCTCCGACCTTAGTAGTGTTCTCCCCACAATTTCTTCTCTCCCACCCTCCCACCCTCCCAGCACCCCCACCTCTCCCAACCCCCGTTCCGCTTTAAAGCAATATCCAGTGTGAAGCTGCCCCTCTCCTCAAGGCCCTCAGCAAATCACGATTCAGTGTGACACAGTAGATCTTAAGCTGCTTAGGCTCACCTTTAATGAAGTTCTTCTCCCACTCACCATGCTCCTGAACCGCTCCCTATCGCTGGGCCAGTTCTCCTCTAAATGGAAATCAGCTCTCATTACACCCATCCTTAAGAGCAGTGACTGCACCCAGCCTGGGAACTACTGCCCCATCTCAATCCTGACCCTCCTAAAGCTCTGGAGAAAATTGTGGCCACCCAGCTTTCAGACTACCTCTCCAAATACAGCCTTCTGTGTCCTGAGCAGCATGGCTTCCGGCACAACCACAGGACTACCACAGCTCTCCTGCCTCTCCTGTTCACTAATGCCTCCACATCTCTGGACACAGGCCACATTGCTGGTGCCATTTTTATAGACGTTTCCAAGGCATTTGATACGGTGCACCACACACTACTACTGGATTCCCTCACACACAGTGGCCTGTCCTCTGAGACCACTGGCTGGTTTGCCAGCTATCTGTCAGAGAGAACTCAGACAGTCAGACTTACCCAAATCCAGACCTCTCCCTCCAAGTCAGGTCCAGAGCCCTCAGGGCTCTATTATTGACCCCATACTTTTCTCTCTGTTCCTCAACTCCCTAACCAAGGATTGCTCTGGAAACTACTCCTGTATGCAGGTGATGCCGTCCTCTACAGCTCCCACACTTATCCCACTGCTCTCTGTAATGCACTCCAAAAATCTTTACGGAAGCAGAATCCTGATTCATTCTGCATGGGCTAGTTCTAAACTACAAAAACAAAGTCTGTGGTGTTTTCCCACTCCCAAAGCAGGAACAGTGGGCTACTCCTGTGCATACTGAACTCCCTCAATGACCTCCTTGAGCAGGTTACCTCTTTCAAGTACCTGGGTATTACCCTAGACTCAGGGCTCACCTACCATGACCACATCCGAAAACTGAGCACCGCCGTTAATGTGCGTATTGGTTTACTGCACTGGTACAAGCACTGCCTCCCACCTGAAGCCCTCCACCTAGCTGTCTCAGTTTCAGTACTGTCACTCATAGATTATGGTATCATAATCTATGGAGCAGCTGACAACACACACCTAAACAAAATCAGGCTGGCTCTTAATAAGGCCTGTAGACTAGCCTCTGCTTGTGCCAGACACACACACACACACCTGCACCCTGTATGCCTTCACAAACTGGCTTAACTTCAATGGGAGGCTCAAATATCAGACATGCCTATTTGCTGAAAAATAACTGCAGGTCTACTCACCTGCCCTTACCCCTACTCCTGGCACCCTTGTTCTCCCGCCACACCCAGCAATCTACAACAATCCACTTCCGGGTACCCTCTGCAAGACATCCTTGGGTCAAAGAACATTTAGGCACCAGACTCCTAGCTGGTTTAACTCTCTCCCTAACTCCCTCCTCTCAGAACCCAGACTTGGCTGGTTCAAGTCCCAACTCCGTGACCTAATCTCTCAAGGCTCAGCCTGCGACTATCCTTGACTTTTGCTCTACCATGTCCCCCTCATATTTGGACCTCACCTTGGTCCTGCCACCCCAGGGCATGCTTATACCTGGACAATGGACACCCCAGTCCAGCCTAGACTACTAAATAATGACCAGGGCATGCCTGGTCCATTGTCCTGCAGTGTATGTACCCTGTTAACTGAGTACTGTCTTTACTCTGTAACTGTTTTTGCAACTTTCTGTAACCACTTTTGCTAATGTACAAGCTTCTTTGTAACTATTGTGTCTTGTTTGTTGCCACTGTATCTGATGTCTCTGTATATAATGACATGGATCCTTTGTAAAGGGTCTTTGACTCAAAGGTATGTTATCCAATATCTTCAATAAATAAATAAATAAACAAATAATTCAGAAATGGCCTAAGGCAACACCTTCTTACTAGGACAGTTTGTGACTGCCACTAGGACTCTAACACCCATAATGCCCACTCACCCACACTCTCCTTCCCTTCCTTTTACCCCACTCTTCCCCTTGCCTAATCCTTCTGTTTTCCTCTCCCCCTGAGCCTTTCCCCACTAGATCAACCTTATAACCAACCTACTGCCATTACCTCCCAAACCCCTAGACAAAGCCACTTCTTTGGCAGCCCCTCTCCCCAGTCTCCCTCCCCTCACCTTGACTCCTCCTCCTCGGACTCTCACACTAGGTGTCACACCTCTTATCTCCTTCGCCACCTATAAACACTGTCCTTTACCCTAGTTGGCTGCTCTTGACGCTGTACTATCACCATTGGTACTATGAATGACACTGTAACCTTATTGTATACTAGCTACCTACTATTCGGTATTGTATATAAACTGTTTGTTATTGTTGTCATTGTCACTGTTTGATGTGGAACCTTTGTAAAAGAACTCTGAGCTCAAAGGTATGAACCGAATCCCTAAATAAAGAAATAAATAAAGCAATGGGGACAGGATAAAGGAAGTTACAGTGGGGAGAAGCTAGGACTTCAACCATTGAGCTGTGGGGTTCACCATAAGGGCGCTGCAGGAGGCTAGCCACACAAGTACTAGAATCCTGGATTTCAGGAGGACAGACTTTGGTAATGTAAACCCCCTGTTACCTGGGGTTACTAGAATCCCAGTAAGACCTAGTGGTAGGCAGGAGGCAGCTTGTGAAACTCCAGATAAATGGATTTCACAGTCTCACTTTGTTCTCAGTCTCAGCTGAGACTGAGGGATGACATCACCATAGAACTATCGCAGCTGCATGAGCCACATTGGAATCTGCAGTTGGTAGTTAGGTTAGAATGTTGGGAGTTTTTGAACAGTGAGATGAAGCAGTTGTGTGTGAGCAGTCTTGAAGAGAGGAGCACAGCAGCCTGTGAACAGGCTCTTGGAGCCCTAAAGTTCTGATATAGAGCTACTTTTAGGGAGAAGTGTGTTTCCGTAAAGAGGAACATAGTAGCTGTTCGTGAAGTGGTGGAGACAGCTGTTTCTGGTCTCTGTGCCCCATCCCTGAGGATGGGGGTAAAGGTTACCTGTTATTCCAGGGGCAACCTCCTGGTTCAGCTAGGGAAGAAGCTGCCTTATGTTTCTAAGTTGTGCTGCGGCACCAGAAGTTGTCAAAAATGCGCCTGTGGGGTACCTGCAACCAAGGGTGAGTTTTGCTCTTACATCGGAGCCTATGTTTCACCTGAACTGTTGTAAAGTGGGGATTGGACTGCTTAATCAGTGGGAGGCCTGGAGGAGTAGGCTAAGCCAAAGTAAAAGTATGTTCAAGTCCAGCACAAGGGGAAAGCCAAGACATGTAGAGGAAATGTGCTATGCATTTACCCTTTAATCTACACTGCCAAGCTTTTCAGAAAGAGATGTTTAAGTATGTTCAAGTCTAGTACAAATGGAAAGTCAAGACATATAGAGGAAATGTGCTGTCGTTTACTCTTTAATCTACATTACCAAGCTTTTCAGAAAGAGATGTTTAATGTCCAGAGAAATGGCGGGTATGGATTGTGGAAGCTGGGGTGGATAACCCCACCATCTTTAGTAACCAGGTTCACCTCTACAGATTTGCTCTGTGGCCCTTTTACTTTGCCTCAGACACTTGGCCAGTGCTAGGAAGTACCCAGACATGGGATTGAAAATTCCCCTTAAGGTCGAAGGCTCTAAGGTGGTTTAGAGCCACCAGCAAAATGTGTCCATGTCATATGGACGGGCTTAAGTGGCCAGCAGGGGCCAGGCCAGGGAAAACCCAGATAGTGTACAAGTCGGGCTGTGTACCCAAAGCAGTGTGCAAGTCCGGGCTGTGTGCCTGGTGGGTCCAGAGCCTGAGGGCTGAAGTGTTGAGGAAATGTTCTGTTTCTCTTATCTGCATTATCAGGAATGTAGCCCGAGGGTCCGTCTATGCTGTTTGTTCAGTTTGGATGTGAATAAAAGCCACACTTTAGAATCCCATTCCTGGTATTGGGCATTACAGTTATTGCTTCCTGTGTTCGGATTTACTTGGGTGCCCCTGTGCATGTAGCCAGACCTAAGCCCTTGTGCCGGTAACCTAGTCCTCCCGAACCCAGTTCCCCACCTGGTACTGCTGTCAGCTTCAACAGCATACCACCTGTCATTTGCAAAAGGCAGTGGTGAGGGGTTACAAAATAGCAGAGCACCGCTTTGGATTTTTAATTTAGGGAGGAAAGGTGTTCGGGCAAGAGGCTAGCATTTTGGTTATCTGGCAGTGGGTAGCCAAAAAGCTGAAGCAAGTTTAACTAGTGTGTCGCTGTGTGCTGTGGTTCATATGCTGCTGTTAAAATGCCAACTGTTTACCAAGGAGCAGTAAAGCTGAAAGAGTATGCCCTTGTCCTGCATCAAATGTTTAGAGCGTTTTTGCCAGCTTTTAAAAACTGTGTGTGATAAAGAAAAGTGTAGAAGACTAGGGATAGCAACAGAAAAATTGTACCCTGGACGTTGGAAATGCTTTCTAAAGAACTGTTGTGATAAAGAAAAGTGTGGAAAACTAGGGGTAGCAACAGGAAAATTGTACCCTGGACGTTGGAAGTGCTTTTTAGTAAACTGAGAGACTTGCTATGTTAATGGCTATGCTAAATGGTTGAAATGGGCTCCCACGTGGATTCAGTTTGAAAAAAAAAAAAGTGGTTTCTGCAGTTTAAATTTGCCTGCTCGATGATGACTGTGAGGAGAAGAGCTCTTGCGAGGGAAGAGGCTCATTGCATGGCGTTGTGTGATTGGTGAGGCTGCAATCAGTCCACCCCAAGCCAGCTCTACAGTGACTGCCCAGCATTCGAGAGGGAGTGAGTGGAGTCGTGTACTGGCTTAATGGAGGGCGTCGTGGTGATTAAAAAGCTGTAAAGTTTCAAAAACGGACTTTTCCATCTAAAATCGGGCTCAACCCACATCTCGATCGACTGAATTGTGAGTGTGGTGATCGGAGATAATCGGCAGGATTGCCAACCGCTTCCTTTCAAGGCCTCCAAGACTGGCTGCAGGCCTTTTTTCCATCGCAGCAAACAGCTACTGAAAACAGTGAGCACCAACAATAATAATTACTCAAAACAGTGATTTTGCCAAAAGCCAGCTGAATATGTGTGCAGCAGTGTAGTCACTTTGCAAATAAAGACTGTGTCAAGTTTTACCAGCTAAAGCAAGCCTGTTAAGCCATTGACATGAGCATAGTTATGGGTTCAGCATCAGTTTAAAGTTTCAAAGCCAGTAGAGACTGTGAGTTGTAGCAAGATATGCAGCACTAGTTACAGGCAATCCTATGCTTGAAATCCTGAGGCTTTAAGGACTGTGAGCTAAAGCAATGTTTTCAGCAAGTGAAAAGTCCATGGCAAATCATATAAATGTGTTCGAAAAAGAACAGTGCAAGTTTATGCAGTTTTGAGCAAAGTTATCAGTAGTATGTATAATCGGATGCGCAGTGGCTTGACCCAATTTCTGAATGTTGATGCGCGGAGTGCTGCTCCGCCATTACAGGGTGGGGTAGTAATGTAAACACAGCAGCAGAGAGCCATTTTGAAAGTAAAGAAGTATTCAGTGAAGTGGGACTTTCAGTAACAGTGAGCATTTGTTTATTTTTCCCTGCAGTCATGGCCTCAGGACTAGCCGCTACCGGATCATGCCGGGCCTGGTAGCACAGAAGTAAATAAGTTAAAGGACATTGAAAGGTGTAGTTCACAATAAACACTGCAATAGAGTCAAGCCATACAAAGGCAAAGTACTGGACTTCAGGAGAGCTGACTTTGCCAAAATGGGTGATGCCTAAGGAATGCACTAGCAAATGGGCAGGAAGGAGAGGTGGACGAACAATGGGGAATAATAAAACTGCCATCACAGAGGTAGCAAGTCTTTGTGTGAAGCAAATAAACAAAACAAAATGATGTAAGAAACCACTATTGTTCTCAAAGGAGGTGACAGTGAAGGTTCAAGAGAAAAAAGCATTCAGAAAGTACAAGGAATCACAGAAGGAGCAGGACAGAGAATTGTATCAGTTAAAAGCAAAAGGAAGCTGGAAGGCAGCCAGAACAGCAAAGGCCCGAACTGAGGAAAAGATAGCCAACTCAGTTAAGAAGGGGATAAAACCTTTTGAGTGTAACCCCCTATAAATGGGAGTTCTAAAGCCTCCTAGAAGCTGCCTAAGTGCTCCCCTGGTGGTTGGGCGACGGCGTTTAAGCCGTTTTAAATTGGCAATGCTGTGAGTGCTTTTAGAGCCTCTATGTACTGTCCTTTAAGAGCTGCCTGCTTGCAGGCCAGATTAACTAGAAAGGAGGAACCGTGTGTTGCTTTCGATCCCGCCGGCGCTGCTGGATAAGCGCTCTGCAACTGCCGTCGCTAAGTGTGCAGAGAGAGCCTAGTTGAGAGCTGTAGCCATTTGTGGGAAAAATTGCAGAGGGACAATGAAAATGTAGTTTATCTAACCTGCCTTGGTTGCAACACGAACTCTGTCTGTTTCTTACCATTTTGGTCAGGACTGCCGAATTGGGCCAATCAGTACCTCAGGACTCTGTAGAGCCGTCTGACCAATAGAGACACTGCTTGTAATTTGGGAAAGGCATTATGGGCTATGGCTTTTGCACCACTGAGAGCTAGAGCAAATGACTGGCAGGTGTTGCCAACCAATGGCCAATGATCAAGAGGCAGTATAGCGCAGTGGTCTAAGGCTCTGAGCTGCAAATTTGGTGACATCAGCAGACCAGACCTGGGTTTGAATCCCACAGCTTCCACTTGCATACTGTGAGACCTAAGCAAGTCACTTAACCTCCTTGTGCTCCCAGGTCGCTCCTGTAAAAAGCTTTCAATTAGTGTGCTATACCTGGTTAAACAACTAAATAAAAAAAAAAAAAAAAAACAATGGAATCGGGTATGCCCAAACTGAAAGGGTGCCCCAGGTTCTAAGGGGAAGATGTGTTGTGACCAAGAAGGAGAGAGCTCTGAGCTTCGCCATTGACTGCTTCGTCTGGGAAGTGCGTGAAAGGCCTTAAGCGGCCGTTTTGAATTACCCAGCTATTCTGACTAAATCCGTTGGTGGGCGGTCAGAGGAGGCTGTGTGCAGCACAGCTACCACCACAAACCTGTTGGAGGACTGGAGAATCTGCTGAATACTTTTCGGTCCCTAGGAAAGTTGAAGCTGCCGTTGCAGCACCTTAGTCTGCTGTGAGTTCATGTGGGTCCTGAAGCAGCTGCCTGGTGGCACGCCTGTTAATTGCCATATAATTGTGTGAGGAGGTTGGAAGCTCAGGCTCAGCCCTGCAAATGGTAAAGGAGTGGTTATCTACTGAAGGTGTGAGTGCTGGGTCAGGGTGACGCCTGGTAATCTCTCAGACACGTGAGGTGAGGCAAACCCAATCAGTTCAGTATACAGCTGCCTGCACTCAGCAAGCCTTCTGCTCATTTTGATCTGTTTGGGACAGTAAAGTGCATCTGTGTCAGGGCCCCAACCAGCTGCCACGGGACTAGCCATTAGGGCTTGGGTACCCAGGACAGTAATTATTAGGTTAAGGCCTGTGCAGAGCCCTAGGTAGATAGTATAAGTGATAAGCCAATCAACTTGATTTCCCCGTCCTTGTTATCCCCCTTAAATAAATCAGATTGTTTGTTTTGCAATTGTACCCTGGCTGGATTGTGTTTTATTAAGGATATACTGTACAGTGAAAGTGTGATAACGGTGCCTTACTTTACAGGAGGTCCCGGATGAGCCTGAGAGATACAGTCGGGGGTAAGTGTACAGGGAAAGTATTGTCTTTACTCGGGTGAGCCACTAGTGGAACAAAGGGGTTGCAGCAGCAGAGGGCTGTGACCGAGTCAATCTTGACTGTGTTAACCCTGACCTCTGGGTGGGGCACCGTCAACGGATCTGGGCCTCACCCTCCACAGTTGGGGCAGACAGGGGTAGTAGCTCTATAGCGCCTAGGGTTAAGTATAGGTACATCAGGAGCAAAGGAAGACTAAGGAGGGATAGTGAGGCTTAATAAAGGGAAGGGCGGGTGAGCAGAGGATGACTGTGAAAAGGCAGAGATACTAAACAAATATTTTTGCTCAGTATTTACAAATGAAGAGGTACCTAAAACAAACAATAGAAACACTCTGGATACAGAAGTTGATACCAGCCCATTTACAGAAGAAAGGGTTCTGAAAGAACTCTTAAAACTGAAGGTGGACAAAGCAATGGGCCCGATGGGATTCATCCCAGAATTCAAAAGAACTAAGGGTAGAACTAGGACACCACTGACTACCCTTTTAACAAATCATGGGAGGATTGGGTGGTGCCGAGGACTGGAGGAGGGCAGGCGTGATTTCCCTTCACAAAAGTGGGAGCAAGGCAGAAGCAGAAACTACAGACCTGTTAGTTTAACCTCAGTGATAGGGAAAATTATGGAATCACTTCTGAAGGAAAGAATTGTCGAGTACCTAGAGGCCAGAGGGGCACAGGACCCAAGGCAGCATGGATTCACAGCAGGAAGGTCATGTCAGATGAACCTAATCGATTTCTTTGACTGGGTGACCAAAGTAGGTAGATCAGGGAGGGCTGTGAACATGGCCTACCTAGACTTTAGCAAGGCATTTGACACAGTCCCACACAAAGATTAATATACAAGTTAGCCAGCCTGGGAGTGGGTCCCAAGATGACAGCCTGGGTAAAGAACTGGCTGGAGAATAGGACACAGAGAGTAATAGTAAATGGAGTCCACTCAGAAGAAAGGAGGGTTACTAGTGGGGTGCCGCGAGGTTTCAGTATTCGGACCGGTCCTCTTCAATGTCTTTGTAGCGACATTGCAGAGGACTGGAAGGAAAAGTATGTCTCTTGCAGATGACACAAAGATCTGCAACAGAGTTGATGCACAAGGTGGGGTGGAAAGGATGAGAAGGGACTTGGCAGAGGTTAGAGGAATGGTCAAATGTATGGCAGCTTAGATTTAATGCTAAAAGTGCAAGGTAATGCATCTAGGAAACAAAAATCGGGGAAGTGTACACAATGGGGGTGAGAGATACTAACAACAACAAACATGGAAAGGGACCTGGGGTAGTCATATCAGATGACTTAAACGTGGGCAAGCAATGTGAGAGGGCAGTAAGGAAGGCTGGGAGGATACTGGGATGCATAGGCAGAGGCATCACCAGTAGAAAACAGGAAGTTGTTATCCCTCTGTACAGACAGCTGGTGAGACCCCATCTGGAGTACTGTGTTGCAGTTCTGGAGACCCAATCTCCGTAAGTGCATAGACAAGATGGAAACTGTCAGAGGAGGGCAACTAAAATGGTGCAGGGTCTGCAGTGGAAGACATATGAAGAGACTAATGGAGCTTAATATGTAGCCTCGAGGAAAGGAGGGAGAGGGGACATAATAGAAGCGTTCAAGTACCTTAAGGAAATCAACAAAGTCAAGAGGGTAGCATCTTTCAAAAAAGAGGTGTGCAAGAACAAGGGGCACAATTTGAAGATGGGGCGGCTCAGAGGTAATGTAAGGAGTATTTTTCTAGAGGGTTGTGGATGCATGGAATGGCCTTCCGGAGGAGGTTGTGGAGTCAAAAACAGTGGTGGAATTCAAGCATGCATGGGACAGTTGTAAGGCAATTCTAGATGGTGGGGTGAGGAAGAAGTAGGCCGCTGGTTAACTAGGATCAGCAGCTTATCCAATAGGTAGGAAATGGGTAGACTAGGTGGGCCAAGCAGTCCTTATCTGCTGTCAAATTCTGTGTTTCTATGTTTCTATGCTATTATGTTACTATGGAGGACAACTGCATTCTCACGTGGCAATTCCTGGATATCCAGTGCACGTGTTCTAATATGCTTAAATGCTGGAAGGGATGTCTTCATGGTACCTCACTGTTCGGGATGCTTAGAGAAATATGGCTTGTATAAAGCACCCAAGATTTATTTGGCTCCCACATGGACAAAAGTTCAGGAATTTGTGGTTGGCAGCACACAGCACCAGGTGGAGCCTGTTGGAGAAGGCCCCAGGGGTGTGGCACAAAGCTAGAGGGTGCAGATTTGCAAACAGAACCATATGCTGATGTTTCAGATGCTGGATTGCAGAGACAATTCAGACAGAGCATCAGTAGACCCCTGGAGAGAGGGGCCTAGCCCATAGGAGAAGATGAGATGAGGGAGGCCTTTGAATGGGAGGTATCGACCTCCTCACGAGTGAAGAGTGGATAGTCTCAGGAGTGAGGATGACTGCTCACTCCTGGGCACAGATTCTCAGTGAGGAAGAAGTGGGGGAACCTATGTGGCCTTGTGAAAAGGAACGGGTACACAGCCTCAAGCTCTTGCCTCAGAGGAATGCATGGAAGAGTGGTGTTGCCACTGACCTGGCTGTGCAAGAAGAAGAAGTCAGGAATCCGTTTTTGTCTCATTGAGAATATGTAGCTGGCAGAAACAGGACTGGCCACCCCAAGCCAGGCCAGTGGTCTCAGGTTGACCAAAGCTAGTAAAGAGGAGAACTGGTTCATAGGAAGGCAAGTGAAATCTATGGGATGTCCTTCTACGTTTCCTCGGAGAGTCTGGGATGAGATTGAGAACAGCAGAAAATCCTGGATTTGGGCGAAGCAATGAAATGTGTGCATCCTGGTGCAAACAAGCATGTCAGAAACAGACTGTTTCATGAGAAATATACCCAGTGGAAAAGAGGCAGGGCACTGTTTATGGACACTGTTCGAATAGTGGATGGAGAGGGATGAAACCTTTCACAGTGTGATATGTGCACCCAGAAGGGTAATAATTCAAGCTCCTGACCCACTGTACTACTGGTCCCAATGCAAAGACCTCTCTGCAAATGTGCCTATGAATACCAGATGGAAATCAGGGCAGTGGTAGTGAGTGCTGCCACTCCAGCCATTGCAGTGCCTTTGTTGTTCCACCAGTATGGACATCCAGGACTCAGGTGCCCACATTTATCAGTTCTACAGTGTACTGACTTTCCAGAATTCATCGACTGGCCCACCAGATGACTTCAGATCCAGATAGAATGCCAGCCCAGCTGTATCCTGATCCATCGCCTGTAATCGGATGATGTCAGACCAGCTGTTTTCCTTTTGTTCCTGTTCCAAGGTTCCATCTCCATAGATGACATCAGCCCAGCAGTTTCCAGATGTGCCCTCCTGTAGTTCCTGGAAGATGTCCACCCAGCTGTATCGGAAGAATGCTGCCAGGAGAGTCATCGCCGAGGCAGGTCATTGCCATTTGTTCGTTCTACAAGGGCTGGTAAGTCCAAACTTTTCTATTCTTATGACATTACTACACACCCTACACTAGCAGACTCCAGATGTGTGAACTGTCCTCAAAGACTCTCCCTCGGGACTTTGGCCTGCTAGATCTGTGCTTCACGGGCTCCAGCCCAGGAGAGACTCTAATGGACTAGCCTTCGGGCACTGTGGTCACTAGATGGGACTTTTAGGCACTCCACCCCAAATGTGTATTGTAAATAACGTCATTGTTTTTCCACTGTTTTCTAGTGTATATACTGTTTTCTACCTTTCTAAAAAAATCTTTTGGGATTCTCCAGTGTTTTGATGGTAGGGGTTAGGTAGACTGGGTATGCAGATTAGAAGTGTGTGTTGTCTTTCTTTTCTTGCAGGTGTTCCTGAAGAAGATTGAAGAGAAGACAAGAAGAGGAAGAGGGCTCATCGGAGTTTCTCACTAGTACTTTAATGTAGTATTTAAAGTACTGTTGTTGTTATTGTTGTTGTTACTGTGTAGTAACCTTTCCTTCCACAGGTGTGGTTGTGGGGTGTGAGGAAGTAATGTAATATATGGTATTAGTTTCCTGGTGTGTGGTTGCATGCTGCCCAAGGTTGGGGAGGTCCCCGGTTTGTTTTTGTTTGGGGTTTGAGTTAGAGGCAGATAGATTTTCCCTAGAGGGCTGGGGGATAGACAGGCTGTGGTCCTGAACGGCCATAGGGACTGAAGTGCTGATCTATTAGGGCTATGCTCTAGACAGTTCTACCAGAGCCACTAGGCATCCATAATAAGTGGATAGAGTAGAGGCTGATATGTCAGCCAAAGGCCTCTAGGCCCTTAGTGTTGCCTTCCTGTGCTTGCACATGGTGGGAGGGGCCTGAACACCCCCCCTCCATGGGTGGCACATAGGGTGGAATAGCTAAGCCGAATTAAATAATGACTACTGGGACAGTCATTTTCCTGGCCAGGGCAAGTGTAACCCCCTGTTACCCGGGTTACTAGAATCCCAGTTAGACAGGTGGTAGGCAGGGAAGGCAGCATGTGAAACTCCAGTTAAATGGATTTTACACTGTCTCACTCTGTTCTCAGTCTCAGCTGAGACTGAGGGATGACATCACCATAGAACCATCGCAGCTGCATGAGCCACACTGGAATCTGCAGTTGGTAGTTAGAGTTAGAATGTTGGGAGTTTTTGAAAGCAGTTGTGTGTGAGCAGTCTTGAAGAGAGGGCACAGCAGTCTGTGAACAGGCTCTTGGAGCCTAAAGCTCTGATATAGAGCTACTTTTAGGGAGAGGTGTGTGTTTCGCCAAAGAGGAACACAGTAAGCTGTTCGTGAAGTGGTGGAGACAGCTGTTTCTGGTCTCTGTGACCCATCCCTGAGGGATGGGGGTAAATGTTTACCTGTTATTCCAGGGCAACCTCCTAGTTCTGGCTGGGAAGAAGCTTCCTTATTTTTCTAAGTTGTGCTGTGGCACCAGAAGTTGTCAAGAATCACCTGTGGAGCACCTGCAACAAAGGTGAGTTTTGCTCTTACATGGGGCCTATGTTTCACTGAACTGTTGTAAAGTGGGGATTGAACTGCTTAATCAGTGGGAGGCCTAGAGGAATAGGCTAAGCCAAAGTAAAAGTATGTTCAAGTCCAGCACAAGGAGAAACCAAGACATGTAGAGGAAATGTGCTATCGTTTACCCTTTAATCTACATTGCCAAGCTTTTCAGAAAGAGATGTTTAATGTCCAGAGAAATGGCTGGGTATGGATTGTGGAAGCTAGAGGTGGGAACCCCCATCTTTAGTAACCAGGTTCACCTCTACGGATTTGCTCTGTGGCCCATTTACTTTGCCTCAGGCACTTGGCCAGTGCTGAGGGAAGTACCCAGGCGATGGGATTGAAAGGAAACTTCCCTTAAGGAGTCGAAGGCTCTAAGGTGGTTTAGGAGCCACCAGCAAAATGTGTCCATGTCATATGGATGGGGTTCAAGTGGCCAGCAGGGAGCCGGGCCAGGAAAACCCAAATAGTGTACAAGTTGGGCTGTGTACCCAAAGCAGTGTGCAAGTCCGGGCTGTGTGCCTGGTGGGTCAGAGCCTGAGGGCTGAAGTGTTGAGGAAGAATTCTGTTACTCTTATCTGCATTACCAGGAATGTAGCCCTGTGGGGTCCATCTATGCTGTTTGTTCAGTTTGGATGTGAATAAAGACACACTTTAGAATCCCATTCCTGGTATTGGACATTACAGTTATTGCTTCCTGTGTTCAGATTTACTTGGTGCCCTGTGCAGAGTAGCCAAACCTAGCCCTTGTGCCGAGTAACCTATTCCTCCCCAAACCCAGTCCCCACCTGGTACTGCTGTCAGCGTCAAACAGCATACCACCTGGTCGCTTGCAAAAAGGCAGTGGTGAGGGGTTACAGTAAGATGAAGGACGAATTCAGGAAGGCTATGCAGGGATATGATGACATAAAGGGAGTGGTGAAACAGTGGGATAAGATAAGGAAGCCCTGCACATAGTAGCAAACCATTGCACCAGGCCTTGCAACAAGAGTAAAAGAGAGGAAACCACTGTGGTTCTTGAGGGAGTAGCAGAGCTAGTAAGAGGGGAAAAGATGGCATTTCTGAGGTACAAGGCAACACAAAGCAAGGAGGACAGGAAAGAATGCTTGGATAACGAAACAAAGCAAACAAGGCAGTAAGGGATCGAGGAAAAGCTAGCTAAATTGGTGAAGGAAAGGAGGAAGACAGTCTTTAAGTATATTAGTGAGAGGAGAAAACAGAAGGGGATTGTGAAACTTAGGGAAGAGGGAGGCAGGGTACTGGAAAAAGACATTGACAAGGTGACCATCGTCAACATATACCTCTGCTCCATATTCATGGAAGAAGGAAATGAGCGGTCCCTCATTAATGGAGAAGAGCAAACAGGGAGAAGGAGTAGATATTAGACCTTTTCCAGAAGACAGAGTAAAACGAGAACTAGAACAGCCTAAGGTGGATAAAACTATGGTGCCGGATGGATATGCCCAAGTAGGGTTGTCAGAACTTGTACTAGAAAGATTCAACCCTGCTCAAACTCTAGTGTTCGAGGTCTAAATTAGAACTCGAACACCACAGGATTCTAAAAGGGTTTGGATCTTTTTTTTTTGCTCACCTCCATGCCCTCCACTCAAGCGTGCACAGTTGTCCAACCAATAATGCAGCTGGCATTTGGTACGATGTGTCTTTGACTGGCAAGGTCAGTGAAGTCACGGGAGGACCACAGATGAGTTTGGGCTGGCCACTGTGTGTTAGTCCCTGTTTGTGTGCAAACATCAGTGCCTTGCTCAGCCAAACTCTCTCACACCTTCACAATTCAGCTTGCATAGAAGGTTGGGATCGGGGACAGACCAATCTGCGTGTAGCAGGCAGTGCTTCAATTCTGGTGCATTTTGCCTATGCAAGTTTTCAGTTGTGAGGTCATGGTCGTTGGCTGATGAGTTGGCCGAGAATGGAGTGCATTGTCTCCAGTTAAAATCAGCAGCAGTGGCCAGGTGAGCCATTTTCAGTATGAAGTCCATCTTCTGCCTTGAGTTGTAGACTGGTTGCTGTACTGTCTTAGTACTGAGGGCTGACCAGTGTGGATGAGTGGTGCGGTGCTGATGGTGACTACTGAGGCAGCGCAGGCAGCAACATAGAAACATAAGATTTTGATGGCAGATAAGGACTGCTTGGCCCACCTATCTGCCCATTTCCCTACCTGACGGATAAGCTGCAGATCCTAGTTAACCAATGGCCTACTTCCTCCTACCCCCCACTAGGATTGCCTTATGTCTGTCCCATGCATTCTTGAATTCCCCACTGTTTTGACTCTACGACCTCCTCAGGAAGGCTGTTCCATGCATCTACAACCCTTTCTGTGAAGAAATACTTCCTCACATTACCTCTGAGCCGTCCCCCTCTATCTACAAATTGTGCCTCCTTGTTCTTGCACATCTCCTTTTCTGAAAGATGCTACCCTCTTGGACTTTGTTGATTCCTTGAGGTATTTGAAAGTTTCTATCATGTCCCCCCTCCTCCTTTCCTCGAGGCCTATACATCTTAAGCTCCTTTAGTCTTTCTCCATATGTCTTCTGGTGCAGACCCTGCACCATTTTGTTGCCCTCCTCTGGACAGCCTCTACCCCGTCTATGTCTTTGCAGAGATGGGGTCTCCAGAACTGTACACAGTACTCCAGATGTGGTCTTAAAACTGTACAGAGGGCCAACAACTTCCTGTTTTCTACTGGTGATGCCTCTCCTATGCATCCCAGTATCCCCCTAGCCCACCTTACTGCCTTCTCACATTGTTGGCCCATCTTTAGGTCATCTGATATGACTACCCTAGGTCCCTTTCCATTTTGCTGTTGTCAGTATCTCACCCCTCATTCGTACTCTTCCCCTGGGTTTTGTTTCCCAGGTGCATTACTTTACTTCTTTGTATTGAATCTAAGCTGACATACATTTGACCATTCCTCCAACCTTGCCAAGTCCTTCTCATCCTTTCCACCCCATCTTATGATCAACCCTGTTGCAGACCTTGTGTCATCTGCAAGAGACATACTTTCCTTTCAGTCCCTCTGCAATGTCACTTTTAAAGACATTAAAAACGACTGCCCCAGTACTGAACCCTGTGGTACCCCACTAGTAACCCTCTCTTCACTGTGGACTCCATTTACTATTACCCACTGTGTTCTGTTGTCCAGCCAGTGTTTACCCAGGTTACCACCCTGGGACCCACCCCAGGCTGGCTAATTTGTTTATTAATCTTTTGTGCAGGACTGTGTCAAATGCCTTGCTAAAGTCTAGTAGGCTATGTCCACAGTCCCTCTCTGGTCTACTACCTTGGTCACCCAGTCAAAGAAATCAACTAGATTTGTCTGACATGACCTTCCTGCTGTGAATCCATGCCTTGGGTCCTGTGCCCCACTGGCCTCTAGGTGCTCAATAATTTTTCCTTTAAAAGTGATTCCATCATTTTCCCTACCACTGAGGTCAAACTGATAGGTCTGTAGTTTCCTGCCTCTGTCTTGCTCCCACTTTTGTGAAGAGGAATCACATCCACCCTCCTCCAGTCCTCAGGTACCACCCCATCCTCTCATGATTTATTATAAAGGGTAGTCAGCAGTGTTACTAGTTCTTCTCTTAGTTCTTTAGAATTCTGGGGTGAATCCCATCAGGCCCCATTGCTTTATCCACCTTCAGTTTTAAGAGTTCTTTCAGATCCTTTTACGTCTGCAGTGGGTGGAACCTGCAGACGTTTTGCATCAAAATGGACCTCAGTCATGTTTTCCGTCCGCACAACAGTATTTATTCTGCGGAGAGCCCAGCCAAAGTACTACGCTGACTGTATAAGGCATGGTAGTTAAACAGCTCTATTTTCTTGCCGCTTCATGTCTCCAGAGGTGCCTCCCCACAGAGTATGTTTAGCCCACTAACTCTGCCCCACACAGAGTTTACCACGGTTGTAGACAAACCCTCCCATAGTCTCACACTGTACGCCTCACCCCTCCCACACCCATCACAGGCTCGGCTATTTTTCTTGTAACATTCCCGATACAAATAAACTTTTACAAGGCCCAATTTGCACGTAAATAAAATGTAAAGAATGTAATCACTGAAGAACTGATAGTTTAATAAGGCATTTAATATTACATAGAAACATAGAAACATAGACTTTGACGGCAGATAAGGACCGCTAGGCCCATCTATAGTCTGCCCATTTCCCTTACCTACAGGATGGGCCGAGATCCTAGTTAACCAACAGCCTATTTCTTCCTACCCCCACAAGAATTGTCTTATGTCTGTCCCATGCATTCTTGAAATCTCCCACAGTTTTAGACCCCACAACCTCCTCAGGAAGGCTGTTCCATGCATCCACTACCCTCTATGTGAAATAATACTTCCTCACATTGCCCCTGAACCGCCCTCCTTCTGTCTTTAAATTGTCCCCTTGTTCTTGTAAGTCTCTTTTCTGAAAGATGCTACCCTCTTGGACTTTATTGATTCCACAGAGGTACTTAAAGTTTCTATCATGTCTCCCTCTCCCTTCTTTCCTCAAGGGTATACATATTAAGCTCCTTTAGTCTCTCCTCATCGAGCTTCTCTTGCAGACCCTGCACCATTTAGTTGCCCTCCTCTGGACTGCCTCTATCCTGTCTATGTCCTTCTGGAGATGAGGTCTCCAGAACTGGACACAGTACTCAGATGGGGTCTCACCAATTGTCTGTACAGAGGGATAACAACTTCCTGTTTTCTGCTGCTGATGCCTCTCCCTATACATCCCAGTATACCCCAGCCCTCCCTACTGCCTTCTCACATTGATTGCTAACCTTAAGGTCATCTGATATGATTACCCCAGGTCCCTTTCCTTTTTGTTGTTGTTACTACCTCCCCACCCATTGTGTATTCTTCCCCTAGGTTCTTGTTTCCCAGGTGCATTATTTTGCATTCTTTGCATTGAATCCTAGCTGCCATACTTCTGACCATTCCTCCAACCTTGTCAAGTCCTTTTCATCCTTTCCACGCCTCCTTGTGTATCAACCCTGTTGCAGATCTTTGTGTCATCTGCAAAAGGCATACTTTTCCTTCCAGTCCCTCTGCAATGTCACTGATGAAGACATTAAAAGGACTGGACCAATACTGAACCCTACGGTACCCACTAGTAACTCCTCTTTCTTCAGAGCGGACTCCATTTACAATTACCTTCTGTGTCCTGTTGTGCAGCCAATGTTTTACCAAGGCTACCACCCTGGGACCCACTCCCAGGCTGGTTAATTTGACTATTAATCTTTTGTGTGGGACTGTGTCAAATGCCTTGCTAAAGTCTAGGTAGGCCATGTCCACAGCCCCTCCTGGTCTACTACTTTAGTCACCCAGTCAAAAGAAATCTATTAGATTTGTCTGACATGACCTTCCCTGTGAACCCATGCTGCCTTGGGTCCTGTGCTCCACTGGCCTCTAGGTACTCAACTATTCTTTCCTTCAGAAGTGACTCCATCACTTTCCCTACCACAGAGGTCAGACTGACAGGTCTGTAGTTTTCTGCCTCTGTCTTGGTCCCACTTTTGTGAAGGGGAATCACATCCGCCTTCCTCCAGTCCTCGGGTACCACACCATCCTCCCATGATTTATTAAAAGAGTAGCCAATGGTTTCACTAGTTTCTCCCTTAATTCTTTTAGAATTCTGGGGTGAATTCCATCAGGACCCATTGCTTTGTCCACCTTCAGTTTTAGGAGTTCTTGCAGAACCCTTTCTTCTGTGAAAGGACTGGGATCGACCCCCTATCAAGAGTGCTTCTGTTAATTAGATTAGGCACTTCCCTCCTCTTTTGTGAATACTGAGCAGAAATATTCATTCAGTATCCCTGCTTTTCACTGTCCCCTCTGCCCACCCACCGTTCATTCTGTTCAGCCTCACTATCCCTCCTTTGTCTTGCACGCTCGCTGATGTACCTATAAAAGGTTTTATCCCCTTCTTAACTGAGTTGGCGATCTTTTCCTCAGTTTGGGCCTTTGCTATTCTGACTTCCTCCCTGCTTCCTTTTGCCTTATCTGGTACAGCTCTGTCCTGCTCCTTCTGTGTTTCCTTATACTCCGGAATGCTATCTTTTCTTCCTGACTTTCACAGCCACCTCTTTTGAGAACCATAGTGGCTTTTTCTTTCATTTTGATTCATTTATTTGCCTCACACAAAGGCTTGTTGCCTCTGTGATGGCAGTTTTGATGATTCCCCATTGTTGCTCCACACCTCCTTCTAGCCTGTTTGCCAGTGCTTTTCTGAGGCACTCTCCCATCTTGCCAAAGTCAGCCCTCCTAAAGTCCAGTACCTCACTTTTGCATGGCTTGACTCTGTAGCTGAGTTTAATGTGAACCACACTGTTTGATGGTCACTTGTCCCCAGATGGAAACCCACTTCTAGATCAGAGATCCTCTCACTGCCCCCATTTGAGAGCACGAGGTCTAAGATTGCTCCCTCACGTGTGGGTTCTGAAACTAGCTGTCTGTGGCCTGCCACCTGTAGGGCATCAAGAATGGCCCTGCTCTTGGATGTGGCTGCAGCAAATGTGCTCCAGTTAACATCTGGCATATTCAGGTCTCCCATCAACAGTATCTCCCTTTCTCTGCCATTCTAAGAATGCCTTCTATCATATCCTTGTCCATTCCCTCCCCTGACATGGGGGTCTGTACACAACCCCTGTGCGATTGTGGTGCCTTCCAGTCTCAAGGTGACCCACAGTTTCATATAAAGAAAGCCATGATCATCGAGGACTCCTTGGAAGACTACAGCATTGTTTCTGATGTACTGTAAGTACTGAACTGCAGTCAGTGTTTCGCCAGTGCAACAGGTGGGCTGGCTGTTTGAAGCTTCTGCAGGTTTTGTGTTCGGCTCCCAAATCTGCACAGCAGTGATGCTGAGAAACTGTAATGGGGTGTGCAGGAGGGGTGGCTTTCTATTGTGTTTTCCAGTCTCCAGTCGTGTACTGAGGATTCCTTGCTCTACTGGCGATGCCAAGTTACTGACCGCTTGCTCGAGCTGAGCAGTATGAAACTTTAATGTGTGGATTCCAGCAATGTGTGCAGAACTCCCGGACCTTCGGTGGTGATGCTCAGCTAGATATCTGCCTTCTGATAATGTGCAGAATGGGACTGCATGACGTGTCTGAGGGTTCCAGTCGCCCATGCAAGACTTCCAAGTCAACAGTAGTTTGTTAACGTACATACAGTACCAGGGTTTGAGCTGTTTAGGGTGGGACTTAGGTATGTGTCTGCAAACTCCAGCAATGTGTGCAAATCTTCCTGTTCAGCAATTGCTATACTGAGTTTACAGTACCAGTGCTCCAGTCTGTGAAGGGACGGGACTGTGGGATGTGTGTCACCTCAGTAGGCTCCAGACCAGGACTCCCAGTCACTGATGCTGAGCTACAGTACAGGAACAACATTCAGTTTATGCAAGCAAGGGGCAGCTCCCTCTAGGGTGGATCATAAATACTTTATGTTGTCCACAGCGTGGGAGTCCTGCTTTTCCAGGTTGATAAACCAATCCTGACATAAAACACACGCTGAAGCGCATCCACACCCACTCTACCTCTCTTTCTCTCCTTACAGCTCACACAAGATAAGAGAGACACTGGATATACAGTATGTCAGGAGAGACCCCTCATGTGTACATGGTTTGCATGCAAGCTAATTGCCCACAGCAACAGTGTATGGTATTACAGTGCATTGCAGAAAAAAAAAACTATATGGCGAAGTGCAGCAAACCTGTGCTTGTGAAAGTGAAGCCCATCTTCCTGGCTTCTGGAATGCCCCTTAGCTTTTTGAGTAGCAGGGTGATGTGAAGAATTTCCTATGCCCCCGCTTCAAGCTCACGGTCGCTACACAAACTGTTCTGTTTTCCTTTCCATTTTATTACAAGTGCTATGTAATGTAAACGGTCAGCGTTTGCTCCGATCAAAGGTCAAGTTGATAAGCAGTCCCCATAAACCAGACAGTTACCAGAAACTCAAACTTTTATCTTCGATCAACTGTCAGGCGCCAGTCTTCCCTGTAAGAGGCAGCGTTGGTAAAACACATTACTTGCCATGTGCTCACTGCCCAGGGTTGTGGGATGTTTCAGTAAAATCAAAACAAAACCCCAAAAAACAGTAGTCCAATTACAGCAATAACCTGGACAATTGCTTTAAATTGAATATCCAACAGTAGTAGCCGTGGCTGAGTGTGTGTTTTACTGTCCTCACCATGTCCTTTAAAACTGATAAGTTTTATTCAGCTGTGTGGGCAATACTGTGTATTTTTATGTGAAGGACTTTTTATTTTTTATTTCTCTTATTTCAAATAGGAGCTACTGTACTACAGTCAACTGCGCGCAACAAAACCAATTCGATAAGTCTATACTCCTCTCCAAAGTCAGGAATCCCAAATAGATCTGGGGAGCTGCACCAGGCATCAGCTCTCTGAATCACAGCTACATGTATACATATACTTTTGTAATTATATTTTTATTCAATATTCGAATATTAAACACACATAGAACATATAACAACAATAATCATAAAATGGATTAAAAGAGCATCCAAAACCTAAGGCTGGTTCACACAGTGAGAAAGTTGGATGCTGCTATGTAGATGGTTGCAGCCAAGCGATTTGAAATGCTGTGAGCAGCATTCAAGCCATAATATAGAATGCTGCAGGTGCTGCAAAAGAAATTCTGGGATTTTGAGGAGGGTTCAGGTGGGGTGCACTCAACAATATTACAGTGGAGGGTCTTCAGACTGGAGTTCAGTCAAAGGTAGTTTTAGGTACTTTAAGCACAGCTGAACTTGGGCAAGTAGTTCTTTTCAAAAACCGAGGGCTGTAAGTTGAGAAAACATGGTCCTATAGTAGAGCCGTGACACTGGGCAATGTATTGGATGGTACTGGCTGTTCACACAGCCAAGCAAACAGGTGCAAAACTCCTACTCCACTGCAGTGTCCTAAGAAAACAGTGGACCCTGGGCACAACAGAAGGCAAGTGGAAAACGACAGAACCGTGGGGTTCACATGTGCACAGGGGGCACCGATCTGGGCGCTGTGCACCACCAGAACAGACTTAGAACTTGCAGTGTGAATGAGCCTATACTTAACCAATGCCATCATTTGTTATTTCATTGGGACCAAACTCATGGAGCTAACCATAGTGTTACTCTTTGCAAGAGTGCCTTGTGGCAGTAGCAGTATATATTAGTTAACTACTGCAATGCATAACAAACTAAATGTTTTACAGTACAGAAAAACATACAAACATTCAAACTTTGACAGCTGCAATTACAAGTCATTTGTCAGCGAGTCAAACACTGTCAACATTAATAAAGTTATTTTGGGCTTGTTTTTAATCAATATCAAGTCGTTACACGCTAGAAGTACGTTATACGCTAAAGCATTTTCATTGTCACTTATATGTTGCTCTGAGAACTCATGCAATATAATTTCATGTTTGTTCACTTCACCTGTGCAGTCAGTTTGGTATCTTGTGCTGCAATGTACCTGGATTGTGCAGGGAAACAGGCCGTAAGATCTGGAGTGTTTAACAGATTAATAAAAATAAACGTTTTGAGTATTTACCAGGTTAATAAAACTAAAATCAATCAACCAATAAACTCTAATCCTCAGCTTGCAGAGTGTGAGGACTGCAAAGTATTAACCAGGGTTGTCAGCTATGATGCCTATGGAGTCACAGAACCTAAAAGGGCAGAAGAGAACTGAAGTCTTTGGTTTGAGGCAGGGCATCCACTAGAAAAAAAAGTCAACACAGCATATGCAGTAAATGGTCATAGCCAGGAAACTGGTTTTCAGTTTTACTGGAAAATTGGCTAAAATTCCAGAATTTGGACTACTGCAGACTGGTAAAACACTGAATTTCATAGAATTTGGCATGTTATACCATATCAGTGAATGTACAAAACTTGTGGTTTTATAGTTGCTTCCTGTATTAGTTTCAATTTGCTTAATTTAATGCTTTCTATATTAAGTCTTCTTTTATTTTGTCCATTTATGCACATGCTAAAAGGATGATACTAGAATCCAGGTAACATCTGGAAATTAGACTAACAATCACTGGTGCAATTCCTAGAAATTCATGCCTTGAAGAGGCATTTTTGAAAGGCTTAAGCCCCTTGTTCAATGGCTGCCTAACAGCCCCACCCCACCCCATTTAAACTCTTCCTTCCTACTTCATTCATAGAAACATAGAAACATAGACTTTGATGACAGATAAGGACCACTTGGCCCACCCAGTCTGCCCATTTCCTACCTATTGAATAAGCTGCAGATTTTAGTTAACCAACAGCCTACTTCCTGCCACCCCACTATAATTGCCTCGCGGTCTGTCCCATGCATGTTTGAATTCCCCACTGTTTTAGACCCAACAACCTCCTCAGGAAGGCTGTTCCATGTATCCACCATCTCTCCATGAAAAACATTTCCTCACATTACCCTGAGCCATCCCCCCTCTATCTTTAAATTGTGCCCCCTTGTTCTTACACATCTCTTTTCTGAAAGATGCTACCCTCCTGGACTTTGTTGATTCCCTTGAGGTACTTGAACGTTTCTATCTGTCCCCCGTCCCTCCTTTCATCAAGGGCATACATATTAAGCTCTTCTGTCTCTTCATATGGTTTCTGATGTAGACCCTGCACCATTTTAGTTGCCCTCCTCTGGACTGCTTCCATCCTGTCTATGTCCTCGTAGATGAGGTCTCCAAACTGCACACAGTACTCCAGATGGGGTCTCACCAACTGTCTGTACAGAGGGATAACCACTTCCTTTTCTACTTGTGATGCCCTTCCTATGCATCCCAGTATCCCCTGGCTCTCCTTACTGACTTTTCACATTCAGAAGCATATTTACATCTGCAGTGGGTGAAGCCTGCAAATGTTTTGCATCAGAAAAGGACCTACGTCATGTTTTCCATCCGCACAACAGTATTTCTTCCGTGGAGAGCCCAGCCCAAGTACTACGCTGACTGTATAAGGCATGGTAGTTAAACAGCCCTATTTTTCTTGCCACTTCATGTCTCCAAGTGCCCTCCCCACAGAGTATGCTTAACCCGCCCCAACTCCACCCCACATGGAATTTACTATGGTTGTAGACAAACCCTCCCACAGTCTCGCACTGTTCGCCCACCCCTCCCACACCCATCGCAGCTTGGCTATTTTTTCTTGTAACATTCCTCGATACAAATAAACATTTTACAAGGCCCAATTTGGCATGTAAATAAAATGTAAAGAAAGTAATCACTGGTGAACTGATAGTTTAATAAGGCTTTAATATTATACATACAACTGAATGGTATTTCATACAGAACCATATAAACAAAAGCCATGATCATAGAACAAAATAGCTGGCAGGCCTACTGACACCCAAATATAACCCAAATGACATTTTCAGTGATGCTACTAAACCTTGCATGACTAAACTTTAAGAGCTAGGGTGCCTAAATCCCAATGTTTTTGTGTAACTTGGATAACTTCTGTTATTTGTTTCCTACTACTTAAAAAAAAAAATTGATGCCACGTTACGCTCATTCAGCAATCAGGGATTTCAGTTGTTGCAGGCTCTCCCATTGAGAGCTTATCTATAAAAGCATGAGGGCGGATGCACGCTGTCAGTCTATAGGCTCCATGGAGACATGCCCCGCCACCTTACGAAGGAAAGGGAACCCGAAGAATGGACACAAGCAGTGTGAGAGCGAGTATTGTACCAGCCCCACAAAGTAAAGAATAAAAGTACTGGCCACAAGCCAAGCAGTGTCAGGGCTACGAGTCCCCTCATAGTGTGCTAGCCCTCCTTTGGTCTGCAGGTTGTGTACAAATAGGCAATATGGGAGAGGAGCAAAGTCAGTATTGTCTCCCTGGCTTAGCCTTGCATCTTTTAATCTCCCTCTCCCAAATGGCAGTGACATTTTCTCTGCCCGCTTCTGCGTTTGTACAGCACTTTTGGGGTATCGTTGAGAAGTTGGGTCTGCACTGAAGGCGGGAAGGTTGTCAGTTCAAGCCTAATTGGAATGAAATACTCTAGTCATGTGACTTAACATCAGTATCTGAATTTACAGCCACAGTTTGAAAGCATCGTTAGTGTTAAGCAAGAAATGAAGGGAGGATTGCTTATGTTGCATAGAATATTTGTAATCAATTCTTGACCTAGGCATTTTAGTTTCTTGTTACACTTGCCATCTTTCCTAGTCACTCATTACATAACAGTTCCGTTAGAATATTAACACTTATTATTAACCTGTCTTAATATGAAATGTCTTGGAAATCTAGGTTTTCTGAATGAAATGTTTTTCATTGTGCCAACCGGAAATCTTTGCCATTACTATTAAGGATTTTCCTAGTAGAGTAATTGTTTGCAATAGTACAATTTTAAAGCACTTCAGCATTTTTGGTAATATTCAGTTTAAAATGATATGTCTCCAACTGTCTAAAGCTTTACTTGCCCTCACAGTATTATCCCTCCGTGAATGTAAGACAGAGCGCTGCATTTACTGAAAACACCTCCGACCCCCCAAACACACCACGCACACACACACACACACAAGGTCTCAAACAGCTGCATTTTGCAGAAATTAAGGGACCTACTGATTTGTTTGCTCAAATTAGAGAATCCCAAACTTCTTTTGACAGTTTACTATGTACATATTTCCTTTGCCCATGTCTGCAGCACTGTAAGCGACTGAAGACAGGTGTGCAGTAAGCCATTACTGATGGCTGGGTTTTCACAGCTACTGTTTCTTAGATGGCTTTTCTGGCACAACTCCTACTCAGGCAATAAAACACCAGTTCTGTGATCCAAAAAGGCTCTGTACAAGACTTCTCCTTGTTATTGTGTGCTCCTACTATAATTCTAGTTACCAACGCTGCCGTGTCACAGTCAGTGTGGGCAGGAAATTCATTCCACTGTCAACATTTCCTTTATTTATTGAGGTATTCAGAAAGACCTTTGAGTCAAAGACTCATTTACAAAGGTTCCATGGCAAACATAGAGAGGTACAGGGATAACGCTGATACAGTTTGCAGACACTACATAACATCACAGTGCAGGATACATGCAGGGTACAGAGACTGACTTGAAGACAGGGATCACATGAAATACAGTATTATAGTGCAGCCATGTAAAGAAGCAGTGAGGCTGTTTGTCAAAGTAAGAAGCTTGGTGTAGATCGGTCTGGCGACGGCGAGCTGGCCTTGGTCATCAGGGAGGAACAGGTCAGGGGCAGTCACATCGGTTTGCAGTCTGGAGGTGATTCCTTAGACTGGATTTAAAAGGCCTATTCTTGTTTTGTTGGTGATTAGACTAGACAGTGCATTTGTCCAGGAGAGGGCTTTGTAACTGAACGTTCTTTGTATTGGGAAGTCCAGCAGCGGGGTACCCATAGTAGTGGTTTGGTTGTGTTTCGAGTGGTTCTGACAAGAGCAATAGGGAAAATAATCTTGTTTAGGGTGGGGGGTGAGGCCAAGGGTAATCTTTTGGTCATTAGGCAGGTGTGGTACTTGATTCTGTTGTCTAAATTTAGCCAGTTTGTGGAACTATAGAGGTAGCAGGTGTGGGTGAAGCAGTCACATCCTAGGATGAGATGGCAGGCCTTGTTTAGAACAAGCCGGAGTCTGTCAAGGTCCGAGGTGGGAGCTGCACTATAGATGAGAATGCGTTACTACAGGAGGGAGAGTACAGAGGAGTAAATGGTATGACTCAGAGCCTCAGGGGTGAGGCAGTGCTTGTACCTATAGAGTATGCCTAGTCTAGAGTTAAGGGCAGTGGATAGGAAGTGGATATGCTGATAGAAATTGAGAGCGGGTCTAGTGTGACACCTAGGTATTTAAAGGTGTCCGCTTGTTCGAGGGGGCTTGATTTATGGTAAGAAATTGGGGCAGAGGTTCTTAAGGGGGTTTTGGGTGGGGAGAAAATCATGACTTTTGTCTTGTTATAGTTAATGATTAGGCGCTGGGTGGTGAGCCAGTGTTCAGTTTCACAGAGAGCGTGTTGGAGTGTTTGGTGTAATTTGAGAAGGTCTGGATCAGAAGCGAACAGGACGGCATCGCCTGCATAGAGGAGCAGTCTACTGGGCAGGCCCCAGGAGGTGTTAAGTTAAAGGCAAAATAGGAGATGGCCAAGAATGGATCCTGTGGGACACCGGAGTGGATTGGAAGGCTAGGCGACAGGATGGTGCCTATCTTAACTAGTTGAGTTCTGTCAGATAGATAGCTGGTGAACCAGTTTAAGGCATCTTGACAGAGGTCACTGTAGGCAAGAGTGTTCAGTAACAGGGCATGGTTGACGGTATCAAATGCCTTGAGAGGTCCATGAAGATGGCTCCTAAGATGTGGCCATGATCCAAGGCAGAGTGGACATGAGAGGTAAGTTCAAGGAGGGCAGTGGTGGTACTATGACCCTACAGGAAGCTGTGTTGCTGGCTGCATAGAAGGTTATATTTAGTAAGGTGGTCAGTGAGTTGATCAGTGACTATGCGCTCTAATGCTTTGGATAGGGACGGTAGGATGGAGACGGGTGGTAGTTGTTAGTGGAGGTGCAATCCCACTCTTATGTATGGAGGAGATATAGGGGCTTTCAACGTGCAGGAAATTTCATCTGGCACAGGGAGCGGTTGAGAATATGGGTGAGCAGGGTGAGGACTTCCCGGAGGGTGAGGTGGAGAAGTCTGAGGTCTGGGAATCATTACTGAGGGAGAGTGGTTAAGGGCTTTGGAAAGGTGAGGTTTGGCTATCTTAGGTGTAAGGATACGATATATAGAAGGGTGGGGCTTGGGGTGGCGGTGGGGGTTCCTGGGCAGGTGGTGGGTCGAAGAAGTTGGGGGAGGACATGGTTGAGATCCGTGAGAGGCAGAGTTTGGGGCCGAGGCTATAGTGAGGGGATCCGAGGAGAGGTTACCGTTAATTAATATTTGGTCTGGGGCAGATTAGTAGGCTTGCCACATAGTTCCTTAATATTATTCCAAAATTCGCGCCGGCGCCCCAGGTGGAGGTTAAGGCAGCTTTGTAGTAATCTGCTTTGGTGGAGTGGGTGGGCCATGTGCACTTGTTACGGGCCTCGCTGTACCGTAGCCTGTCCTCAGGCCATTGGGTCTCATTTGCTCGAAACTGAGGGCATCCCGGTGCCGCAGGAGGCCCCATAGGTGGTCAGAGAACCAGGGCGCATGATTGCCGCTTGACATGCTCTTGGTTAGGGGTGAACTTATCACAGGCAGCGTTGAATGTGGCGAAATAGCTTAAGCGCATGATCCGGGTCGAGGGTGTTAATTAGGGGAGTCCGGTCCCAGGCTTTGAGGTAGGCCTTGAGCTGGGCTAGTTTAGCGGTGTCAGTCTGTGTTGAGAGGTAATTTTAGGGGGCTTTGGGGCAGTGCAGGACCAGGTGAAGAGTACAGGGAGTGGTTGCTTAGTGTGTCAGAGAGAACCACGGGGTTGGTTATTCTGTGGGGACAGTTAGTAAAGACAAGATCTAGGAGGGAGGATGTCCCTTTGTGAGGGTATATCCAGGTGGGGTCAGTGACTACTTGTGGAGATCAAGTGCTGCAGCCTTGTTAATGACGTGGGCTGTCTTGGCCAGCTAATTTATATTGAAGTCTCCCATAATTAGTTTTTCATACTGCATGGGAAAGGTGGAGAGCTGGGACAGGATGTCTTGGAGTGCTTGCTTCTGGTCCCTGGGAGGGATGTAGGTGGTAGTGATTAGGAGCGGGAGGTAAACTTGCCTAGAGTTATTTTAAGGGTGAGGCCTGAGCCCCGATGTTAGATGTGCAGGGTAGTACTTGGCCTGAGAGCTGGTCTTTAGGTAGAGAGTGCAACGCCTCATTTTCCTAGCCTATCAGAATGAAAGAGGAGGTAACCAGGAGGTTTACCGCTGTGTCAAGGACAGCAGGGAGAGCAGGTTTCACTCAGGGCTATGATGTCAGGGTGGTGTTGGAGTACCCAACCTTGAAAGAGTCATTTTTGTAGGCTGCAGATGTTGATAGATGCAATGTGGAGCCCATGACCTGTTTGTGGGTGGGGCAGGGGAGTGCTCTGTGGGCCCGGATTGGGGTGGACGTTGCCGTCAGGAGGAGGAGGAAGAGGAGGATGGGTGATCTGAGATGATTGTTACTTGTTTGGGTGCTTAGTAAGGTTACCACCTACTCGGTTTTTAACCAAATGATTCGGTTTTCTAGGTCCAGATTCGGTCCTCCTGTTTTCACCATTGCAAATTCGGTTTTTATGGTGGGTCAAGCAGCACCTGTTAGATTCCCCACTAACTGTTTCATTTTCTTCTCATCTGACTGTAAGCAAGTGTCTGACATTTTAGTGTGATTGCTTGCTTGCAGTGCATGCTAATCAGGAAGTGCCTTCAAGTGCAGGGCCCTTAAAGAGCCAAATGTGTGCCTGTCTGCTCAGTTGTCACCTCTAACTTCACACCAGCAAACTGAAAGATTATTTATAGGAAGGGTAAACAATACCACCTTAATTAACACCTTCATTTTCTGAAACCAGACAGGCACCACATTAGGGTAGCTTCCTGTCCCAGTGTGGACTGTACAATGTGTTTCAGAAACTTTACCTGCTAATCCAGTTTTATTCAGAGGTAGTACTTTTTCAGTCATTTTGAATGCTCACATACTTGTAAACAGATTCTGTTAAATCTTTCACCATTTTACTTGCAGGTTCATATTACAAACAAATTCTGATGTCATGCAGACCTTTGTTTGTATATCAGTCAGTCTGAGAGGTGTAAAGTAGGGCTATTAATATCATTAGCAGCAAATCAACCTAATCCTTTCCAGGCTGCATTGTGAGTATGGTCTTGACTGCTGTGATAGAGAATACTTTTATACCTTTAAATGCTCACCATTTTTCTTTTAGGGTCTGTCCTATATTTTAATGTTAGTTACCCCTTTGTTGTTAAATTAATAATCTAATATTTTATTTCATTTCTAGCAATACTATGCCTCTCTCTCTTCAGTAGTTATTGTTGTCAATTTTCATACTACTTGGATATTCCAGGAAGACCAATCCAGGCCTTTCGGATGAACAGCACAGAATAATGTGGCTAATGTCATGCTAAACTACAGAAATGAGAAAAGGAAGAGAGAGAGCAGTAGCTGATGAGATGACAGGAACACAATCTAGATATGATGGCACTGCAAATATAGGCAATTTATCAAACATTTTCAAAACATTATTATTTTTTTACCAGAAGAGACACAGTAAGCTAAAGTTTGTTTACAGGTGCAACCTGACAGCACAAGAGAATTAAGTGATTGTGTAGGGTCACAAAGTATGCAAGTTTGGGCTGTAGGATTCAAACCCTGGTCTCCAGAATTGTAGCTCAGAGCTTTAAACCCACTGCTTATACTGCCTCCACACTACATATCACATATCATGCTATCTACTGTATGACTGACATGGAAAACAAAATAGGTATTTAACAGCATAGAATAATTCCTACCACTTTAAAACTTTTCTGACATTACAAATAACTTTAGAGTAGGCGCAATGGGAGGGACAGCAGCACATCTTAAAATGGCAGATGATATTTGTGATTACATCTCATCCACCATCACTGGTGTAGTTTATTTATTTATTGAAAGAGTTTTACCAGAAAAAGCTACCTGATCCAAACTAGCCAGTTGTCAGAGGTGCCATTGTAGTCACTCAATTTGTCAGCTAAGCTGTGTACACAGGATGGAAAGTCCCTAGATCCCCTCTAACCCCCAAATGTTAACACACACTGAAATTTAAAATATTTAACTCTAAATCAAATAAACTAAAATAATAATCATTATGTTATTTAAAGAAGTTGTACACAATGTTATATCAGCAGCAATTCTGAATAAATCAAGTGAATCAGAGTAAGCAATGCCCTCATTAGCCATAAAAGGCGGGGTTAGGGATGGAGTTTAGGGGTGTGGTTTAGTATTCGGTTTTCATATCATCCAAAGGTGGCAACCCTAGTGCTAGTCGAAGGTATGTTCGCTGTGGGTACCCCATGGTGGGTATCAGGAGTTTCAGGGTATGGGGCTGATAGGAGGAGAAAGTGGGAAAAGGGGGTAAGCATGGAGAGGGTTCTCTCAGGGGTTAGCAAGAGAAAGAGGGCCTCCATAGGGTGCATTTCCTAGGGAGAAGGTCTCTGTGGGAGATGGTGAAGATGAAAAGGTTAATATTTATATTATTGTGCAACTGGATGTGTGGATTTTTCTCTGTTTGATTAGCAGGGTATTTTCTCTGTCAAATTGTTGTGTAGGGCATCTTGCTGACAGGAAGGCACTCATCGCAGCGGTGGGTCAGAGCTTTTAGCTGATTTTTTGTGAGGCACAGTTTAGGCCCAACCCCTTCCCACCCTCACCCCACCCACCCCTGGAAATAGTTCCTTATACCTGGGGTTCTGACATCATTTCCTCAAGAGTGCAAGGAGTATATCACTGTCATATTCTCTCTAGCACACTGCACTGACAATATAAGGATATGCATTGTATAATATATATATATATATTTCTATATAACAAACCAATCACACACACACACAAAAAGACAAAAAAAAAGCAAATGTGGGGAGTAGTGCAATGTAATGGCTGTGGGGCAGCAGTCTTCCGGGATTATTTCTGGAGGCTGAGATGCTGCCTCTTTTGCAGACAACTCTCTGCCCTAAGGGAGGAAGTTGCTGGTCTTCAGGCCATAGTGGACAGTAGCAAGGGAACCTTCTCCCAAGCCACAATGGATGGTAGGAAGGGAACCTCCCCATCCAGGGAGCACCAGAGCCACCACCACTACCTCAAAGGTTGCAAAGAAAGCACAGCAGTTGGACCACAGTGGGCTCAGGGAGGGTGAGGATGGTAGAACAGAGGCACACCCACTCAGTTGCTCCACACCACAATCCATACACCATTCTGGGGAAGTATAGCTTCCCTATGGGTGCACCCGAGAGGAGACTAAGGAGGCTGAGGACAACTGTCACAAGGGAGGCCCACAGGAAGGAGGCAGAGGACACCACAAGGAAAGGAAGCAGCTCCTGGTGGGGACTCAATTATTAGGGATAGAACTGGGGAGCAGGGAAAACTGAAGTAAGGTGCCTGCCTGGTGTCATGGTTTGGAGAGACAGGAAGCGCATCCTCGGGATCACGAGATTAGCTGCATGGGAGTCTGAGCTGGATGTCATTGTCCACCTAGGGACAAATGACTTGGCTCATCATGAGATTAGAGCAGTGCAGAAGGACTTTGTAGAATTGGGGAGGGGCCTAGACAAGTAGCACACACAATATCCTTCTCTGAGGTGTTGCCTGTCAATGGCATGAGTGAGGCAAGGGTACTTTGCACCATGCAGTTTAATGAATGGTTGAAAAAATGGTGTGTAGCACAGGGTTTGGCTTCATTGGGGACTGGGATTCCACCTGGAGGGACACCAGCCTATACTGGCAGGATGGTCTGCACCAGTCCAAGAAGGGAACAAGTCTTTTGAGCAATCGGTTTAAATGCTTCATTGGCAAGCTTTTAAACTAGTCAAGGGAGGGCACTGATAAGCAGCAGGAAAATCCCAACCTCTCCTACAAAACAGGGTACTAAATGAGAAAAAGACCAAGGTAAAAAGGTCAGTGGGGATGCTGCAAAAGAAGGTAAAGCCATCAAAAATGGAGAGCAATGAGTACCAATGCTCATAGTCTGAATAATAAGCTTCCTGAATTAGTGACCTTGATGGAGGAGGAGGAACATCTGGATATTGTGGCAGTCACAGAAACATGGTACACACAAAACCATGACTGGGACGTAAACATACCAGGATACACTATCTACAGGAGGGACAGGAGGGTAAAGAGGAGGAGGAGTAGCTCTTTACACAAGGGAAGAAATCAAAGTAACAGAACAAAAGGGAAAACAGGGAGGAGAGAAGAAGCACTGTGGGTAAATTTGGAGACCGCAATGGCACCTCAGTCCACATAGGGGTTGATACAGACCCCTTCTCAGGGGAGGAAATGGACAAGGAAATGATAGAAAGAAAACTTAGAATGGCAGAAAAGGGAGGTATTGCTGATGGGTGATCTGAATATGCCAGATGTTAATTGGAGTGCAGTTGCAGCAACCACTTCAAAGAGTGGGGTTATTCTAGATGCCCTACAGGGCATGCCTTAGACAACTAGTGTAGGAACCCACTCGAGAGGGAGCAATCCTAGACCTGGTTCTCTCAAATGGAGGTGAAGGGAGGATCACAGATGTAGAAGTGGGTAGCCATCTGGGAACTAGTGACCATCGAACAGTATGGTTCACAATAAACACAGCAATAGAGTCAAGCATACAAAGGCAAAAGTACTGACTTTAGGAGGGCTGATTTTGCCAAAATGGGTGAGTGCCTAAGGAATGCACTAGCAAATGGGCAGGAAGTAGGGTGGAAGAACAATGAGGAATAATAAAACGGCTATCACAGAAGTAACAAGCCTTGTGTGAAGCACATAAACTAAATGAACGATGTAAGAAACCACTATGATTCTCAAAGGAAGTGGTAGTGAAGGTTCAAGAAAAAGAAGCATTCAGAAAGTACAAGGAATCACAGAAGGAGCAAGACAGAGAACTGTATCAGTTAAAGCAAAATGAAGCTGGGAAGGCAGTCAAAACAGCAAAGGTCCAAACTGAGGAAAAGATAGCCAACTCAGTTAAGAAGGGGAGAAAACCTTTATAGGTACATCAGAGAGTGAAGGAAGACCAAGGAGGGTTAGTGAGGCTTAATAAAGGGAGGGAGGGTGGGCAGAGGGTGACTGTGAAAAGGCAGAGATACTAAACAAATATTTTGCTCAGTATTTACAAAGGAAGAGGGGAGGTACCTAAAACAAACAGTAGAAACAGTCTGGATCCAGAAGTTGATACCAGCCCATTTACAGAAGAAAGGGTTCTGAAAGAACTCTTAAAACTGAAGGTGGACAAAGCAATGGGGCCTGATGGGATTCATCCAGAATTCTAAAAGAACTAAAGGTAGAACTAGTGACACCACTGACTACCCTCTTAACAAATCATGGGAGGATGGGGTGGTACCTGAGGACTGGAGGAGGGTAGATGTGATTCCCTTCACAAAAGTGGGAGCAAGGCAGAAGCAGGAAACTACAGACCTGTTAGTTTAACCTCGGTGGTAGGGAACATGACGGAATCACTCTGAAGGAAAGAATTGTTGAGTATCTAGAGGCCAGAGGGCTCAGGACCCAAGGCAGCATGGATTCACAGTGGAAGGTCATGCCAAACAAATCTGATAGATTTCTTTGACTGGGTGACCAAAGTAGTAGATCAGGGAGGGGCTGTGGACATGGCCTACTTAGACTTTAGCAAGGGATTTGACACAGTCCCACACAAAGATTAATATACAAGTTAGCCAGCCTGGGAGTGGGTCCCAAGATAACAGCCTGGGTAAAAATTGGCTGGAGAATAGGACACAGAGAATAATAGTAAATGGAGTCCACTCTGAAGAAAGGGGGTTACTAGTGGGGTACCACAGGGTTCAGTATGGGACCGGTCCTCTTCAATGTCTTTATAAGCGACATTGCAGAGGGACTGGAAGGAAAAGTATGTCTCTTTGCAGATGACACAAAGATCTGCAACAGAGTTGATGCACAAGGTGGGGTGGAAAGGATGAGAAGGGACTTGGCAAGGTTAGAGGAATGGTCAAATGTATGGGCAGCTTAGATTCAATGCTAAGAAGTGCAAGGTAATGCACCTGGGAAACAAAACCCAGAGGAAGAGTACACAATGGGGGATAGATACTAACAACAACAAAATGGAAAGAGACCTGGGGTAGTCACATCAGATGACCTAAAGGTGGGCAAGCAATGTGAGAGTGCAGCAAGGAGGGTTGGGGGACACTGGGATGCATAGGGAGGCATCACCAGTAGAAAACAGGAAGTTATTATTCCTCTGTACAGACAGTTGGTGAGACCCCATCTGGAGTACTCGTGCAGTTCTGAGACTCAATCTCCACAAAGACATAGACAGAATGGAAGCTGTCCAGAGGAGGGCACTAAAATGGTGCAGGGTCTGCACCGGAAGACATATGAAGAGAGACTTAAGAAGCTAAATATGTATAGCCTAGAGGAAAGGAGGGAGGGGGGACATGATAGAAACTTTCAAGTACCTCAAAGGAGTCAACAAAGTCCAAGAGGGTAGCATCTTTCAAAAAAGTGTACAAGAACAAGGGGCACAATTTGAAGATAGAGGGGCAGCTCAGAGGTAACTTAAGAAGTATTTTTCACAGAGAGGGTTGTGGATGCATGGAACGGTCTTCCAGAGGAGGTTGTGGAGTCAGAAACAGTGGTGGAATTCAAGCATGCATGGGACAGTCATAAGGCAATTCTGGGGGCGGGGTAGGAAGAAGTAGGCTGCTGGTTAACTAGGATCTGCAGCTTATCCATTAGGTAGGAAATGGGCAGACTGGGTGGGCCAAGCGGTCCTTATCTGCCATCAAAATCTATGTTTCTATGTTTCTATGTAACTGGGTGGTAGCCTGGGCTTGTAAGCAGACTCTGGGGATGGTGGAGCCAGGAAGGGAGTTTCCATGGGCCAGGGCACAGGAGTTTAGTTGTGTTCAACTGTTTATGATAGGGGAGGAGGGAGGGTGGATTGTGGGGGAGCAGCAAGGTGAGAGTAAGAAGGGTGAGCAGGAGCATTGTCGAGCTATCCAGAGTGCTTAGTGATGCAGCAATGAAGGTCCAGAGCAAGAAGAGGGATGGGACATCTAGTGGTGGGCAGGTATAAGCTACAGATGGGAAAGCTGGCTGATAGGTTAAAATGCTTTAAGGGCATGTTCTACTCCACATATATCTGAGAGCCCAGCAAGGGTGGTGGTGGGGGGTGGGAGCCGACACTCTGGCGCAAGGGGTAGAACACAGAGGATCCTCCGAGGAGTAGCTCCGGACCGTGGCAAGTAGTGTCTACCTGATTAATTTTCGTGAGCACTCGGGGAAGGCTACACTTCCGCAGTCCTCACAACCCCTTTGCCGACCTCGGGCGGCACTACATTAAGTAACTTGAGTAGGATAGTTGATATGTTGTGAAATGTTGGCCTTGTGTAGTAAAATAAAGACCCTGTTCTGCGCCTTCTGTGTCGAGGAGTTCCAGGCTATTCCTTCCTGACAATACGCCTCCTGAAATTGTGCATAACGAAGTTTTTGCCACACTGCACAATTCCACATTTGACCAACCACTAGATGGCACAAGATCTCCACGGAACGAGTAACACTTGATAGGAGCAGAGAAAAGGCAGGAACCAAGTTCAGAAAATCAAGGAATGAGAATGAAATTCTTCCACAGTCTGTATTTCCCTTACTAATAGGAATGTATTTTTTCTTTTTGCGACTACCCCAATTTAACCTGGAACATTTGAACTACTCTGAATAATGTTAGACTGTATTATCTCACTATAATTTGTACGATAGATGGCAGACTAATTTGTCTTGTACAAAAGATCAATAGAATGGATGATTTGGTGCTTACTAAGTCACCCGCTTGTAGAACTTGTATTGTCAATCTCAAGTATTCGACATGTACATGTTATTCTGCCTTGACATCCCCAAGCTGTGACTGTATTAATCTGGTTATGATTCAGAATTCAGCTGAGGAGTGACCAAGGGACACCACAGAGAAAACCTTCAAAACACCTCATAGCCTGGTGCAATTCTGCAGTTATTCACTCCCTTTGACACACCTTCCACTGCCCAGTACATACATGCCTCCAGATATGACAATTCACCAATTTCTGACTCCATGAGATCACTGCTTTTGTCAATTAATTCTTCAACTCATACTGGTGTGGCAGGGAGCCTGGTCCAGGCAGGCAACTTCATGGTCACTGATGGGGAATTTTCTCTCCTCAGCTGGACAAGGTCTCAGTTTTGTTGCTCCACAGGTGAGTGGAGAGGGGGCAATGGGAAGGTGAGGCCTGGTATTGAACGGGTACTGCTTGCTTTGCCTGCCTTGCTAACAGTGTGCTAAATAGCTCGGAGGTGCTGCTGTTTACTTTGCACCTTGACATTAACCTGACAGCACCACAGCTGCAACCCAGAGGGCGCCACAGCCAGCAGCAGGTCTGAACACATCTAGTAGCATGGGTCATGCACACTAATTTATTCCTTATCAGGTCAGATCCTGCAGACATTTTGGATCTGACCAGAGTTTGATTTTCTGTGAAAGGACTAATATCAACCCCCTATCCAGAGTGCTTCTATTGACTGGATTAGGTATTTCCCCTGCTCTTCCATTGTGAATACTGAGCAGAAGTTTCATTCATCCCTGCTTTTTACTGTCGCTCTCTGCCCAACCACCTTCCTCTTTATTCAGCCTCGGTATCCCTGCCTTAGTCTTTCTTTGCTCCCTAATGTACCTGTAAAGGTTTTATCTCCTCTTAACCGAAAGTTGGCTATCTTTTCCTTGGTTTGGCTTCTGCTATTCTGACTGCCTTCCCCGCTTCCTTCTGCTTTTAACTGATACAGTTCTCTGTCCTACTCCTTCTATGCTTCCTTATACTTCCTGAATGCTGTCTTTTCTCCCTTACCTTCGCCACTTCTTTTGAGAACCATAGTGTTTTTCTTTCGCTTTGATTTGTTTATTTGCTTCACAAAGGCTTGTTGCCTCTGTGATGGCGGTTTTGATGTTTCCCATTGTTGCTCCAACCCTCCTTCTTGCCTGTTTGATAGTGCTTTCTGAGGCACTCTCCCATTTTGACAAAATCAGCCCTCCTGAAGTCCAGTACCTTCACTTTTGCGTGGCTTGACTCTACAGCTAAGTTTATAGTGAACCACACTGTTTGGTGGTCGCTTGTTCCCAGATGGCTACTCACTTCAAGATCAGAGACAAGCAGGACTCAGTGTGTTTGTTAAAAGGGCTGAGGAGGTGTAGTAGATCCTACCATGTGTGAATCATCAGGGCAGGTCCCACCACCCCACCCAGCGACAGTATACTTTGTATTCTACTGTAATCATTCAGCAGGAGGCTGGAAGCAGGAACTGAGCCTGAAGGGTAGGATCTGACTGCAGTTTGTTGCCACTAGTGTCACCGCCTTGCCCACAGACAAAATGTTAATGACCCAGTTTGTTTAATTAGTACAGATAAAAAAAAATAGTCATGAGGACGGAGTAGCGAGGTAGGGACGGGGAGGGTATGGCACAGGAAGTACAAACCACATGCTTCCAAAAATAAAACTATATGACTATGCATGGTGATAATAGAAAGTTAAAAAAAAGAAACTTAAAGCACACCGACACAGTGTGTGAAGCCAATCAAATGCACAGTTGGTATGCGTTGTCATTTATCTGGCTCTGTGTCCCGGTGATGTGTTGTCATTTATCTGGGCTCTGTGTCCCGTGTAGTGTTGGCTATGAGGCTATATATTGGCTGCTGGGGGCTGTTACTTATTTAAAAGTATGTAAATGTGTTTGATCTTATTGGTTGGTGTGGTGAACATGAAGGTTTTAAATGCAGCAGTGTCATTCATTTAATGCAGGATTTGTTGCATGAGTCTGTGTGGGTGTTTAAATGGTGTGTTGATTGGCTGCTGCATTACCATGTATTCAGCGATGCAGGCGGGCTGGCTTCAGTTTAGGCTACTGCTCCTGGCTGGCTGTTGCCTACCCTTGGTGCTGAAATGGGAGTGAGATGACAGCGCTATAGCAGGGGGAAGAGTTGGTTACTGCTGTGCATAGGGCCCACAGCAATGTAAATCCAGTCATGGCTGCACTAGTAAATCCCAACAGAAATGCCCCGATGAAGAAAGAAGACACAGTCCTGATGACTGCTGCTTGCTGCTTCAGTCTCCACTCTCTTCATGCATGCTTGAATTGCTGTTGACAAAGCATGGGAGCTGCTGGGAAGTGAGCAAACGGCATCAGTAGTATACAGCCAGCCAAGGAGCTGGAAAGATGTTTGCACCATGTGTATGCCAGGTTTAGGATAGTAACAGTGGATGGATGGCCAATGGAGAAAACAAACAGTCAGCAGTGGCGTGGCATTGGGCAAATGGTTCAGGTGCAGTCAGTGACTGAGGGCCAGGCAAACAGTCGGTTGCAGGAACTCTTGAGTCAGTCAGACCAGGATGTCCAGAAGCTACAAATGTTAGTTTCAAATGAGAAATCAATGGGTGGGTGTGGGAACTGTTGGAACAAGCAGCCTTTGTGCAGTAACCTATGTGCACTGAGAGTTGGAACCCCATAATGGGGGACAGGATGCAGTCTGTTGTGAGGAGGACAAGGTGTGAGAAAGGGGTAGATGAAGATATATACACTGGGGCAGGAAGGAGGCAGAAATGTATTAACTAGGGTAGAAAGAGGTGGATAAATGGACATGTGGTTGATCTGATATGTGAAATCTAGGGGCAGAGATGGGAAAAATGTAAGAAGGGCAGAGAGTGAGATACAGTATGTGAAAACTAGGGCAGGGACAGGGCAGATATGAGGCGTTGGTTCTTGAAGGGCAGAAATGTGACAGCTGGGGCACATAGAGCAGTTTGTGGAATCAGATGATGCCAATACTGTACAAGGGCATCATGAGAAAAATGCTTTATTTAAAAATATCTGTGACTCCTGTGTGGTATACTTCTTATCATATTTACTGTGACCTCTGGGACTACAGACTTCACCCAGTGTGTGTGTGTGTGTGTGTGTGTATGTGTGGCGTGTGTGTGTGGTGAGTGAGTGTGTATGTGGGACTACACTGACTTTACCAGTGTGTGTGTGTGTGTGTGTGTGTGTGTGTGTGTGTGTGTGTGTATGTGAGCGTGTGTGTGTGTCAGTGAGTGTGTGTGAGTGTTAGTGTGTGTGAGTGTGTGTGTGTGAGTGTGTGTCAACAGGGAGTGAGCATGTGTGTGTCAGTGAGGAGTGAGAGTGTGTGTGTATGTGTGTGTGGGGGGGCTGTATATATGTGTGTGTGTGTTTGCCGCTGAGCACTAAGTGCAGAATTTTGCCAAATAAATAAATCCTAGAAATATTTTAGGTGACTGGAGAGAAGAAAAATCTGTTATTCATTTAAAATATCCGTAACTCCTGCATGATGCACTTTCCATCTGTGCTGCTGTGCCACATTTTACTGCACTATACCCAATGGGATAGTGAGGATTAATAAAGGGAAGGAAGGTGGGCAGAGGGTGACAGTGAAAAACCAGGGATAGTAACGAATACTTTTGCTCAGTATTCACAAAGAAGAGGAGGGGAGGTACCTAATCCAGTCAATAAGAAGCACTCTGGATAGGGGGTCGATCCTAGTCCTTTCACAGAAGAAAGGGTTCTGAAAGAACTCCTGAAACTGAAGGTGGACAAAGCAATGGAGCTGATGGATTCACCCCAGAATTCTAAAAGAACTAAGGGAGAACTAGTGACCCCACTGACTACCCTTTAACAAATCATGGAGGATGGTGTGGTGCCTAAGGACTGGAGGAGGCCATGAGATTCCCTTTCATGAAAGTAGGAGCAAAGCAGAGGCAGGAAACTATAGACCTGTTAGTTTGACCTCAGTGGTAGGGAAAATGATGAAATCACTTCTAAAGGAAAGAATTGTTGAGTACCTAGAGGATAAGCAGGGCACAGGTCACAAGGCAGCATGGATTCACAGGGAAGTTCATGTCAGACGAATCTAATAGATTTCTTTGGCTGGGTGACCAAAGTAGTTGGCCAAGGAAGGGCTGTGTACATGGCTTACCTGGACTTTAGCAAGGCATTTGCCACAGTCCTACACAAAGGATTGATACACAAATTAGCCAGCCTGGGAGTGGGTCTAAGGGTGGTAGCCTAGGTAAAATTGGCTGGACAACAGGACACAGAGGGTAATAAGTAAATGGAGTCCACTCAAGAAAGGGGGTTACTAGTGGGGTACCTCAGGGTTCAGTACTAGGTCCGGTCCTTTTAATGTCATTATAAGTGACATTGCAGAGGGACTGGAAGGAAAAGCATGCCTCTTGCAGATGACATGAAGATCTGCAACAGGGTTGATACATAAGGGGGGGTTGAAAGGATGAGAAGGGACTTGGCAAGGTTGGAGGAATGGTCAAAAGCACGGCAACTTATATTCACTGTAAAGAAGTGCAAAGTAATGCACCTGGCAAACAAAACCCGGGAAGAGTACACAAATGGGAGGGTATTAACAACAACAAAAATGGAAAGAGACTGGGGTAGTCATATCAGATGACCTAAAAGCAAGCAAGCAATGTGAGAAAGCAGTAAGGAGGGCTGGGGGATACTGGGATGTATAAGAAGAGGCATCACCAGTAGAAAACAGGAAGTTTTAGCCCCTGTACAAACAGTTGATGAGACCCCATCTGGAGTACTGTATGCCGTTCTGGAGACCCCATCTACACAAGGACATAGATAGGATGGAAGCAATCCAGAGGATGGCAACTAAAATGTGCAGGGTCTGCACCAGAAGCCATACTGAAGAGAGACTAAATGAGCTTAATATGTATAGCCACAAGGAAAGGTGGGGGAGCATGATAGAAACTTTCAAATACCTTAAGAGAATCAACAAAGTCCAAGAGTGTAGCATCTTTCAGAAAAGAGATGTGCAGGAACAAGGGGTACAATTTGAAAATAGAGGAGTATGGCTCAAGGACAACGTGAGGAAGTATTTTTTCATGGAGAGGGTGGTGGACGTATAGAATGGCCTTCCTGAAGAGGTTGTGGGGTCAAAAACAGTGGGGAATTCAAGAATGCATGGGACAGACATAAGGCAATTCCAGTGGGGGAGGAAGTAGGCTGTTGGTTAACTAGGATCTGCAGCTTATCCAATAGGTAGGAAATGGGCAGACTGGGTGGGCCAAGCAGTCCTTATCTGCCATCAAAGTCTAAGTTTCAATGTGTGACTGTGTGCCAAATGGCACCAAGTGCATGGTATCTAATATGGGTGGGTGGGTCAGTGGTTCTGTAAGCACCCTTTAGTGGCTGACTTACTACTAAAAGGATAAGAAACCACAGATATCCCTAGCTAGAATCATGTCAAAGTCCCACATAATCATCTCTCTACAATTATAATGAACAGAATTATTTGTTTTTGCCCACAGTTTCATGACATGTATTTCACTATAATAACTGGTCAGCAATTTCTCTCAGTGTACTGACCAGGTTGATATTTTCCATAACAACCGACTGGTTGTTATGACATTCATGAGCCATGCCAGTCAAACTGTGCTGCTGCCTCATTGGCCAACATTCTGTATGTGGGCAGGGCCAAACAGTCTTACAAACTGCTGGAGAAAAATTGCTGGTCTGTTATATAAAAATAAAAGATGGGAGGGTGTTTCATATGAGAATTTAATGCACACCCTCATTGTGGGATGCTTTGATAAACCCTTCGCCTCTGGGTTATGTAGCATCCCACAACCCAGGTGTGTTCATTAAATTCTCATATCAAACCCTTCCCCATCCATTATTCTCTATATTATCTTCATTTTGGCTGAACAATTAAAAAAAGGTTCTAATTCTAAAAGTTCTAAAAAGATTAGAACCTAGAACTTTTCAAAAGTTCTAGACTGGAACTAGAACCCAGAACGTCCGAGGGTTCTGACATTCCTACACCCAAGGATCCTAAAGGAGCTCTGTGAGGAACTGGCTAAACCTATAGCTAAGCTGTTCAGTGGATCACTAGAAACAGGCATGGTTCTGAGGGTGGAGGAGGGCATATGGTACCCCTGCACAAAAGTGGTAGCAAGGAGGAGGCTGGAAACTATGGCCCAGTCAGTTTGACCTCGATAGTAGATAAAATGATGGAGACCCTACTTAAGGAAAGGCTGGTGGACTACTAGAGACAAGGGCTGCTGGAACCAAGGCAACATGGACTTACGCAGGGAGGCCATGCCAGACCAACTTGATTGATTTCTTCGAGTAGGTAACAAAGGAAAGAGACCAGGGCAGAGCAGTAGATGTCACCTTTCTGGACTTCAGGAAGGCTTTTGACACAGTCCCACACTGCAGACTGATCCACAATCTGGCAAATCTGGGGGGTGGGGACAGTGGTAGTCATGTGGGTTAGAAACTGGTTGAGTAATGTGACACAGAGAGTGGTGATAAATGGGATTAGCTCATAGGAGGGATGGGTAGAAGTGGCATAGCCCAGGGATTACTGCTGGGACCAGTGCTCTTCAATGTCTTCATAGTTGATATTGCAGAGGATCTAGAAGGCAAGGTCAGCCTATTCACAGATGATACAAAGCTATGTAACAGGGTAGATACACAGGAAGGTATAGAAAAATGAGGAGAGATCTGAAGAGGCTAGAAAACTAGTCTAAGAAATGGCAGTTGGGTTTCAATGCCAAAAGTGCAGGATTATGCACCTGGGAGAGGAGTCCTAGCACCAAGTGTGAACTAGATGAGAGTAACACTGGAGGCCACGAAAGAGGAAGGGATTTAGGGGTAGTCATAAAAGACAACCTCAAAGTGGCTAAACAATGTGACAAAGCAGTTGAGAGGCTAACAGAATACGATGGTGTATAGGGAGGGATATAACAAGTAGAAGGAGGGAAGTGGGATGGCAGTATAGCCTAGAGTTTAGAGTAACAAAGTAATGTGCTGTGAATGAGCTTGGTACATCCAGCAGACCAAGGTTTGATTCCCAACCTCCACTTACATACTCTCTGATTCTGAGCAAGTCACTTAACCACCCCAGTGCTCCTGGGTCGCTCCTAAAACAGGCACTTGTGCCTAGTGGACCTACCTGGTTACTCAAAGAATAAAAAGTGGTGCTACCGTTGTACAACTCCCTAGTAAGGCCTCATCTGGAGTACTGTGTTCAGTTCTGAGCCCCATCTCCAGAAAGACAGACAGGATGGAGATGGTACAGAGAGGGCTACAAAACTGGTGTCCAGGATGCAGCATATATCATATGAGGAGATTCAGCACTCTCAATATGTGCTCCCCAGAGGAAAGGAGAGGGGAACATGATAGAGACCTTCAAGTATCTGAAGGGGCCATCCCAGCTGGTGCAGCGGCAAGGCATCCACTTGCAGCACCGACATCCTGGGTTCAGGGATGGACTCGGAGTCTGAGGGCCAGCTGGAGGGGAGAAGTACTGAGTGTCCCAGAGACTGCTGTCCTTTTCTGGGGAGGGGAAGAGTATCTGGTGCAATGCGGACCTCTGGCAGAGGCTGAGTGTACCATTGCAACTGGCACCACATGTTGGGGGGTGGGGTGGATGTTGGCATCATTCCACATCCCCACCCAAAGGGAAAAAATGCCATCCGCCAATGATGGCACTTGTCTCTACCGCGCTCACACTACAAACCAAAGTCCACCAGGGATCCCGCTCCACACCTCACCCTGGGGGGTAATCCAGAGGCAGATGACTAAGTACCTTGGGGAAGGGGCACCTACCCTTTGGCCCCACCAGGGGATAAGCCTAGGGATGGAGGGGTGGTGAGTGGAGCGGGTAGCCAGTGTCACAAATGTACTCCACCAGTCAGGCTGTCTGCTCCCACCGTGCCAAACCTCGAGTGCAATATGTGAATAGGAGACAAACAGGGTAACCTCCTGTCTGTTTTGGGTCTGAATCACCTACTAGCCTCGAGTCCTGAGGAACCCTTTTCGCTAGCACACCCAGTTAACAGGATCAGATATTACACCGCTTCAGGAAAATGCAATGCAATACATACCAGTGGGCACCCAGCTTGGTTCAAAATTCTTTCTTTTGACTCAGTTTGAGACCTAGGTGTATTCTTACCTTGGCAAGATAGTAACACACTTTTAAGCTCTTAACATTTTTGTCAGAATTATCCAGTACTGTTTCAGCCTTCACATGCAAAGAAAAGACTCAAGTAGGATTTAGGAAATCAAACTGTTTACTAAAATTTTAAAATAGTAAATACACACTAAACATAGAACATATATACATAAATACTTACAATCAAAGTAAAAGGGTATTTCAGAAGTAAAAGCATACTGTAACTGAATTTCAAGTCTTAGCCTAGTTTTATAGTTGGTATTACCTAATTGCAACAAGTAGTACCTTTTCTTTCAGAACACAGTATATGTGTTGTGTTCTCGTAGGATTCAGAGATGAAAAGATTCCCCTGTCCCTCAGATGCTTGGCAATATTGAAAGTCAATATCTCTACCTCCTTGTGATGTCACAGCACATGAGGTCACTGTTAATCCTGTAATTAATTTGTAACCTGACCAAGTATATTCAAGAGAAGGTCATTTTACTGTTGCCTGGAAATCTGCAAAGTTGGAAAATCAGAATATGACAGTCTCTTTGATCACAACTTTAATAGTTCTCTTCTAGTGGTAAGAGATTTAACAAGTAGCTGTTACAAGTTGTCACTTCCTAGGATGTCGTAAAAGATGCAACTTTCCATGGCTCTCTGACTTCAAAGTAATTGAAGTTTTACAACGTGTTATATAACAGCTAACACAGGCATGACAGCATATGTCAAGAGGAAGCTTTTAATTAGTTCATTCACTGGGACAGTGTTCCTAGTCAATTGTTTTTACTAAGCCAGGGCCTTTTGGGGTCAAAGGTCAGGTCCTTTAAAAGCCACTGGCTGCCATTTCTCTAAGCAGACATTTAATATAAACATATATTTATATCACAAATATAATTATAACTAGTAGAGGATTTATCACATTACAGCCAGAACCTCCAGTGCCTGGAGAAAGAGCCAGGTTAAAAAAAAAGTACCTGAAAGGGATCAACAGGGTACCAGAGGAGAGCATCTTTCACATTGTTTGACCTATAGAAAAATTAGGAAGACCAAGAGAGGCTGGATAGTGAAAATTACCTAAGGTTGGCTAGCGAGCCGAGTAAGGAAGTCCAGCAAGCAAAGGCATAGAAGGACCTGCAGATAGCTGAAAGTATTAAGAAGGGGAGAAGGCTTTCTTTCACTATGTAAGTGAGAAAAGGGACAAGAAGGAAGGGATTTCTAGGCTTAAGAAAGGAGTGGAGTGGGTGGAGGATAATGGAGGAAAAGCAGAGATACTAAATGAATACTTCTGTTCTGTCTTTGTCAGGGAGAAGGACAGACCAGTGCCTTCAGGAGGAAAAAGAGGAGGGGGGAGGGAACACAGATGTAGTGATAGAGGAGGATGGAGTGAGGGTGGGTCTGCTGGCATTGAATGTAGAGAAATGACCAGGCCCAGACAGAGATACATCAAGGGTACTAAAGGAACTGGCTGAGGAGCTGGTAGGACCACTGGTAGACCTATTTAATAGTTCACTAGAGTCAGGCGTGGTACCGCAGGACTGAAGAACAGGACATTTATTTCTGAGTTTTGCCAGGAGAACATACTGAGCAACATGCTCGATTCCAGATGTGACCTGGGGGCCGAGGCCCACATGCAAATTGACATACTAGGACTGTACAGACATGAACATAGGTTTGTACAATTAGCAATTTAAGGAAAATCTGGGAGTACATTGCAGACATGGGTAGAAAAATAAATACAGTGTGATGACATTTAGTTGAGTATTTACATTAATAGGAGCATAACATTTGAGAGAACAATATTTAGATTAAAATAACCTAGTTAAAACAGGAACAGCTGGAGGTAAAGTGTGCTCTGAGTAGTGGTTGCACATGTAGTGCCCCTTCACAAAAACGGTCCCAAGGATGATCCAGGGAATTACAGACCAGTCAGTCTGACCTCCATTGTGGGCAAGCTCATGGAGACCATACTAAAGGAAAGGTTGGTGGAATATCTAGAAGCATGGTCTCCCGGATGAGAGGCAGCATGGGTTCATGGGAGGAGATCGTGTCAAACAAATCTGATTGACTTCTTTGACTGTGTCACCAAGACAGTAGACAGGGGCCAAGCTGTAGACATCCTCTATCTTGATTTCAGCAAGGCATTTGACTCTGTGCCCCACAAAGGTTGATCAGGAAGTTGGTGGATCTTGGAGTTAGGAAAAGATGGCCAGATGCATGGAAAACTGGTTGAGGACAGAACCCAGAGGTGATGGTGGGGGAGGTTATCTGGCACAGAGAGGTAACCAGTGGAGTCCCACAGGGCTCTGTGCTGGGGCCAGAGTTGTTCAATGTCCCATCAATGACATTGGGATGGCAATAAGGTAAAATGTGCCTATTCTGAGGTGACACCAAGCTCTGTGGGAGAGTAGACACAGCTGAAGGGATACAGTACCTACAGGAAGATCTGGAAAAGCTGGGAGGTGGTTCAGGATCTGGCAGCTTGGCTTCAATGCCAAGAAATGCAAAGTTATGCATATTGGAGCCAAGAATCTCAGGACAGAGTATTACCTGGGTGGAGTCAAAGTATCTGCATCAGAGCAGGAGAATGATGATCACTAGTGACCTGAAGCACTCCATGCCATGCAAAAGCAGCAGCAATGGCAAACAAGATGCTGGGATGCATAGTTAGGGAGATCAGTAGTAGGAGATAGGAGGTTATACTGCCCTTGCACAGGTCACTGGTAAGGCCGCATCTAGAGTATGGAGTTCAGTACTGGAGCCCACACCTCAAAAGGACATTAACCTGCTGGAGAAAGGTACAGAGGAGGGCTACAAGATGACAGCTGGTCAGCAGGGCAGGCATATGAGGAGAGGTTGCGGGCACTGAACATGGACTCCCTGAAGAGACAGGAGAGATAGAGGGACATGATTTGGACCTTCAAAGTACTTGAAAAGGATAAATAAGGTTGATAAGGAGAGTCCCTTTAAGCTGAGTGGTAACCATATCACGAGGGGCACAGTCTTAAGCTGGAGGGTGGGAGGTTTAGGAGGGAGGTCAGAAGCACTTCTTCACAGAGAGGGTGGTGGACACTTAGAATGCACTGCCAGAAGAAGTCATCTCACTGAAGACAGTGGGCAGCTTTAAGAGAGGCTGGGATAGGCATAGTGGGAAGGTATGGATCATGGATAGGGAGGATGGGAGGAGTGGGGAGGGAGGGCAGGGACTTTAGCTCAAGCTGTGGACCCTGCAATATGAGCAGACTTGATAGACCAAATGGCCTTCTTCTACTGGCTTCTTTGTATGAAGGAAAATAACAGAATAAGGGGACACAGCATGAAACTAAAAGGGGAAAACTTGGGGAACTTGAGGAAGTTCTACTTCACTGAAAGGGTGGTGGATAGATGGAACAGTCTCCCCAGGAAGTGGTGGTGGGGTAGCCACAGTTTAGGGATTCAAGAAATCGTGGGATAGGCACATGGGAATTATCAGGCTAGGGTGAAGAGGGACTTGGTGTAGCATCTAGGTACCTTAAGCATTAGAAAGAGGATAGGGCAGACTGGATGGGCCACTAAGGCCTTATCTGCTAACTTCATCTATGTATCTATGTATCTCTGTATTTATGTGTCAATGTTTTATGTATCTATGTGTTTATGTATCTATGTATCCATGTTCTATGTATCTATGTTTCTATGTACCTATGTATCTATGTTTTATCTATCCATGTATCCATGTTTCTGTATCTATGTATCTAAGTTTCTATGTATCTATGTATTTATGTCTCTATGTATCTATGTGTCTATGTTCCTATGTATGTATGTATGTGTGTATGTATGCATGCATGTATGTGTGCATGTATGTATGTATCTATCTATGCTTTTAGGTATCTGTGTATGTATGTTTCTATGTATCTATGTGTCTATGTTTGATGTATCTATGTATACATGTGTCTATGATTCTATGTACAGTATCTATGTATCTATGTATCTCTGTATCTATGTTTTATATATCTATGTACTGCACATATTTTCAATGTATCTATTTTCTATGTAGCTGTGTCTATGTATCTTTGTATCTATGTTTCTATGTATCTATGTTTGTATGTATCTATATCTCTGTTTCTATGTTTCTATGTATCTGTGTCTATGTATCTCTGTTTCTATGTATCTACATCTCTGTATCTATGTTTCTATGTAGGCACATGGGAATTATCAAGCTAGGGTGACAGGAGGGAGCTTGTCATAGTATCTAGGGTACCTTAAGCATTCAAAAGAGGATAGGGCAGACTGGATAGACCACAGTGTCCTTATCTGCTGACATCAATGTATCTATGTGTCTATGTTTTATGTATCTATATATCTAGGTATCTATGTTTCTATGTATCTATATATGCATGATTCTATGTATCTTTGTATTTATGTTTCTATGTATCTATGTATCTATGTTTCTATGTATCTATGTATCCATCTTTCTATGTATCTGTGTATCTGTTTCTGTGTGTCTATGTATCTTTGTATCTATGTATCTATGTTTCTATGTGTCTATCTGTTTCTGTGTATCTATGTATCTGTGTTTCTATGTATCCATGTAAGTATATTTCTATGTATCTATGTTTTCTATGTAGCTATGCATCAATGTATCCATGTTACTATGTATCTATGTATCTCTGTATCTATGTATCTGTGTATCTATGTATCTATGTTACTATGTATCTATGTATCTCTGTATCTGTGTGTCTATGTATCTATGTTTCTGTGTACCTATGTATCTATGTAAGTATATTTCTATGTATCTATGTTTCTATGTAACTATGCATCTATGTAGCTATGCATCTATGTATCTATGTATCTCTGTATCTGTGTATCTATGTTTCTATGTATCTATGCATCTATGCATCACGTTTCTATGTATCTATGTAATTACAGTAGGTATCTATGTAGCTTTGTTTCTATGTCTCTACAGTAGGTATCTATGTAGCTTTGTTTCTATGTATCTATATAGCTATGTATTTATGTTGTTATGTATCTATGTCTCTATGTATCTATGTATCTGTGTTTCTATGTATGGATGTATATGTATCTATGTTTCTATGTATCTACAGTAGCTATCTATGTAGCTTTGTTACTATGTATTTATATATCCATGTATCTATGTATCCATGTTTCTATGTATCTATGTATGTATGTGTCTATGTATCTATGTTTCCAAGTATATATGTTTCTGTGTATCAATGTATCTATGTATCTATATTTCTATGTATCTATGTAGCTTTGTTTCTATGCATCTATGTACCTTTTTATCTATGTATCTTTTATCTATGTATCTATGTTTCTATGTATCTATTTATCTATGTATCTATGTTTCTATATATCCATTTATCTATGTTTCTATGTATCTGTGTATCTATGTATTTATGTATCTATGTTTCTGTGTATCTATGTGTCTATGTATCTATATACAGTGCAACCTTGATTATCCGACTGCTCTGTGGGACATCAGATTTGTTTGGATAATCGAGGAGTTTGATAATTGGAGGTCCTTAACATTAGACAAATGAGAGCTGGGGAACAATGTCAAAGTTCAGATAATAGGAGCTCTGGATAATGGAGTTTGGGGAATCAAAGTTGCACTGTATCTATGTTTCTATGTATCTACGTATCTATGCATCTCTGTATCTATGTTTCTATGTATCTATGTTTCTATGTATCTGTGTATCTCTGTATCTATGTGTCTCTGTATCTGTATTTATGTTTCTATGTGTCTATGTATTTATGTATCTCTGTATGTGTCTATGTATCTATGTTTCTATGTATCTATCTATGTTTCTATGTAACTATGTACCTATATATCTGTATTTCTATGTATCTCTGTACCTCTGTTTCTATGTATCTATGTTTCTATGTATCTATTTTTCTATGTATCTATGTTTCTGTGTTTCTATGTATCTATGTTTCTATGTATCTATGTATCCATGTTTCTTTGTATCTATGTTTCTATGTATCTGTGTTTCACGGTATCTCTGTATTTATGTATCCATGTACCTATGTTTCTATGTGTCTATGTATTTATGTCTCTATGTAGCTCTGTATCTGTGTATCTATATATCTATATTTCTATGTATCTATAGTAGGTATCTATGTAGCTTTGTTTCTATGTATCTCTTATAGGTATCTATGTAGCTTTGTTTCTATGTATCTATGTATCACTGTTTGTATGTATCTATGTATGTATGTTTCTATGTACTGTATCTTTGTATCTATGTATATACGTTTCTATGCATCTTCCACTCCAGCCTTCGAACTCCCTTTGGACCTACCTGAGGTGTTCTTCTGCACGTGGCTGTCCCAATTACCTCAATTAATCTAGGCCCCTGTACTGGACTATTATGCACCTGCAGACATGGCAGCCCTGTTGTGGGCCCTGAGGGTTGGACCTTGCTGGCTTAGGATGCTGTTTGTTTTATAATGTGTTGATTTCCCTGCCCAAGGCAGAGTTCTGCCTGACACACTGTTTTGGTGGGTTTACTATTGCACTCATATGTATTTATCCTATGCCTCTGGTGACCTTTGATGCACTGTGCATCTTTAGCTTTTTCTAAGTATGTTCTCTCATATCCAATTATGTGTAATTACTTGACTGCTTGTTTCAATGCTCACCTGACTCTACTTGATCCTGTGCAATGTATGTATAGTATTCTTATTGTTCCTGTATGGGCTTGTCTGTTACTGTATTCTCTGGGGTCGTACCTGAAAATAGGCAATTGTTTGTCTAGTGTACTTACCTGGTCAACAAAGCTAATAAATAAATAAATAAATCTATGAATGTATGTTTCTATGTATCTATGTAAATGTGCATCTATGTATCTATGTTTCTATGTATTGATGTATCTATGTATTTATGTTTCTATGTATCTACAGTATGTATCTATGTATCTTTTATCTGTGTATCTATGTATCTATGCATCAATGTATCTATGCATCTATGTATCTATGCATCTATGTATCTATGTTTCTATTTATCTATGTATCCATGTTTCTATGTATCTATGTATCTATTTATCTATGTATGTATGATTCTATGTATCTATGTTTCTATGTATCTATGTTTCTTTGTATCTATGTATCTATGTTTCTATGTATCTATGTATCTACTATATGTATCTATGTATTAATGTATCTATGTTTCTATGTATCTATGTATCTCTGTTTCTATGTATCTCTGTTTCTATGTTTCTATTTGTCTATGTATCTATTTATCTATGTATCTATGTTTCTTTGTATCTATGTATCTATGTTTCTATGTATCTATGTATCTACTGTATGTATCTATGTATTAATGTGTCTATGTTTCTATGTATCTATGTGTCTATGTATCTATATATCTATTTATATATAGCAAAGGAGGGAGGGGTGATGTGATCGAAACATTCAAATATCTTAAGGGCATTAACAAGGTGAAAAGAGTCTAATATGTTTCAATATAAGAAAAATAGCAGGACAAGAGGACACAGCATGAGATCAGAGAGGCCGATTAAGTTGTAATGTGAGGAAGTTATTTTCACAGAAAGGGTGGTGGATTCATGTAGTGGTCTACCTCAGGAAATGGTAGCTATGATTACAGTGCAGGACTTCAAACAGGCATGGGATAAGCATAAGGAGCAATACAGATAAGAATGAATAGATAGGCTGTTGATAGAGCAAATGTCTATGGCATTTTCATAAGGTAGAAAAAATGGGCAGACTGGATGGGCCTTGCGGTCCTTATCTGCCATCAACTTCTATGTTTCTATGTATTTATACTAACATACTAATTGCCAGCAGATTAGGCCTTACTGTCTACTCGAGTCTGTTCGAACCTCAGATCCCTAGTTGGGTGCGAGGCTACCCGCCTTGTGTTCCAGAAACCCTATCATCCATCCCACTCCCCTAGGCCAGGCCAGGCTATGTTTCTGTATCTATGTTTCTATGTTTCTGTGTCTATGTGTCTATGTTTCTATGTATCTATGTTTCTATGTTTCTATGTATCTATGTTTCTATGTATCTATGTTACTATGTTTCTATGTATCTATGTTTCTATGTATCTATGTTTCTGTGTATCTATGTTTCTGCGTAACTATGATCTAAGTTTTCTGAAACAATAAGCCTCACTGACATCTTGCATCATGTTAATTTACTGTGAAATGCCAAGCTGCAAGCGCACGTTCTCTGTTTCCTGCAGATAAATGTGTTAGTGTAACAGATTGCTGTCTCCTTTAGAGGGTGATTTGTGACAGATTGGCCTAAGTATGTTCTAATAGTTTTGTCAGGCATGGTTTCTTGTATGGTTTATGTATGTCAGGCGTGGTTTATTGTATGAGTTTATGTATGTCAGGCGTGGTTTATTGTATGAGTTTATGTATGTCAGGCACGGTTTATTGTATGTTTTATGTATGTCAGGCGTGGTTTATTGTATGAGTTTATGTATGTCAGGCATGGTTTATTGTATGAGTTTATGTATGTCAGGCGTGGTTTATTCTATGAGTTTATGTATGTCAGGCATGATTTACCTTCTTGACCTCAGCAGTTCTGCCTATCCATGAACAATGATCATTGCCTGTCTCTCCCTCCAGTGTGGGTTGATGCTGGGTTGATGCCACATGCTCCCAATTGTGGAAACTACCTTCACCCACCTCCACCCACCATAGTCTCCATGCCCATTACACTACAACAGCCCTTGGCACCATCCCTGCCCCTATTTCTTTTAGGGCCTGTCCCTCATTGTCATGTCCTGTGATTGCCACCTCTCCACCTCCCCTCTATGACTTACTCATGGTCACTGCACAGCGGACACCCCTAGAAGTGTAAGACTCTTGCTACGGCAAGACTTCACCTAATTAAACTTGCTACTCCTTATCTGTGCTGGGAACGTTGAAGTAAACCCTGGCCTACCCTGCCCCATTTCTTCCCCTACTAGCTTCACTTCTGCCCCAGGCCTAACATTTATGCCAATCAACGTATGTGTCTGCTAAACAAAATCGACCAGCTCCAAATCTGGGTAGCCCACATTAAGCGTAACTTTATAATCATTACAGGAGGAGAAGGATCTGGGGTGCTCATTACAGGGTCAATGAACAACTCAGCACAATGTAGGAGAGCGGCTGCAAAGGCCAACAAAATGCTGGGTTGTATTGCAAGGTAACTCCTCAAGGAGGAGGTGATTCTGCCACTGTATAGGTCATTAGTTGAGACCACACCTGGAGTACTGCGTGCAGTACTGGTGCCCGTATCTGAAGAGGGACATTAAGTTACTGGAGGGTGCAGCGCAGGGTGACAAAGATGATCAGGGGCTGTGGGACTTATCATACGAGAGGAGGCTGAGAGAGTTGAACATGTACTCACTGGAGGAGAGGAGGGATAAGGGATGTGAATGAAACCTTTAAGTACATGAAAGGAATAAACAAGACAGGTATGAAGGGCTGTTCAAAGTAAGGAAGGAGCGACACCCAGGCCATGATATGAGACTGAAGGGAGGAAGGTTCAGGAGGGAGCTGAGGAGACACTTTTTACGGAGAGGGTGGTAGCTGGGTGGAATGCTTTACCAGCAAGTAGTATACAGTGGAATAGTGGACTGCTTCAAAAGGGCTGGGACAGGAGCAGAGGAGGGTCAATGGGGAAGGGTGGGAGGGAGGGGCAGCTGCAGAATAGGGTGCTAGCTGCACATTTGAGAAGACTTGATAGACCACTAGGCCTTTATCTGCAGGCAAATTTCATATGTTCATATTATTGAACCCTGGCTAAACATTCCATTCCAGACCAGTTAGTAGCCATACCTGCCCACAACCTCAACTGTGCAGACAGGCATAAGGTGGGGGGTGGTTGTCATAAACTATAAAAACAAGTTTAAAGTAACTGATATCCAGGCTTCCTTGGAGCCAAAAATTTGAATATGTGTCACTAAGCGTCCACCTTCCATCATCAAAATCTTTTCATATCATCGGTTTTGAGCCCCCTCCGGGGTAATGCATTAATCAGTACCCTTAAATGCCTGATAGCCCTCAGTAATGCTGAAACCACAATTCTAGGTGACCTAAACCCTGATTGGTTAACATCCAAATCAATTGGCCTAAAAGAATTCTGCGACGTACTTGGCTTCTCCCAGCTTATCACAGAACCTACTGGAGAAAACACCCAAGGTGGCACAAATAGCTCTATCCTATTCAATAATGTGTTGAAAATAGTGTGTTGTTACCACGGTGATCAAAAGTATAAAAGACATACAATGTAATAGAGGCACTAGCTCTGATAGACATCATATGTCAGAAATGTCAGCTGATTTCCATGGTATCACCACTAAGGCATACGTCCGAGATGGAAGCAGCATTAAGGAAGAAGCAATGGCACTCAATTCAAGTTTTTTTTTTTTTGGAGGATACTCCATAGTATCCACCTAGTCAGGCCCCTAAGGTCCCCATGCCAGTCGATCCCCGGTCACCCTGGCTTACCCCCAGAGGATGGGGCTGCAGAGCTGACTCTCCACATCCCAACCAGCGTCCTGTAACTGGTTGGGAGGATTGGCGACATGGAGGAACCCGGGGAGGGCTTCATGAGGCGGAGTCCCATTTTTTTTTGTATTTTTTAATGTGTCCCTGGAAGCCGGGCGTGCAATGACATGTTACGTGCAGACATCCGTCGGCTTCTCCCCGGTCTAATCGTGCACTGTCGTACCTCCAGCCTCCACTGGGTGTCACTGCAGCGCTGCCATCCCTCACCCACCCGAAGGAAGGAGGCTGTCTGGGGCGCTCAATCCTTCTTTCCTGCCAGCCCCGGCAGCCGAGTCCGTTCGAACCGGGTCGCCGGGCGCAGCGTGAGTGTGGCATCCGCGCCTCAACCCTCAGCACCACCAGGCCGGCCTTCAATTCAAGTTTATGTTAACTGCTAGAAGTCTCTCCTTCAGTTCGTTTGGCACAAAGCAGCACAGAACCCTTAAGTGATTAGGCAACTGGAGCCAAGAAAATTTATCAAGTTTATCTACAATATGTAAAGTATAAACTCATTTTCACTGCTGTTTTTGTTGTCCCAAATCGAACTGTTAAAAGGAACTGAGATAGCACTTTACATCAAGTGAGCTCTGCATTCAGTCTGTGTACCAATATTATACATGAGGGGCTAGTTGTTTATTTGTTCCCCATTCTGAGAGCAAGTGTGCTTTGTGAAACTGAATAAATCTTACATTGGATGTAGAAAGCTATTATGCTAATTGTAGAGTGCACTTCAATAATGTAGAGACTTTATTCCATACATGTCCTTTAGAACTGATTTTACATAATTTTAAAGTACTTTCTTGTCTTGTCATTTTTCTCCTTTTTCTTTTGGGTAAGTGCTCACTTAGTATGCTGTTACTGTCCTTGATTTAAAGCGTAATGATTTTTTGGTACTCAGTCTACTTGAAAGCCTAATATAGGAGTGATTTTTCATACTTTTTAAAGGGTCATTTCTTATCTTAGGGACAGGGCTCACCATTTAAAATGACTGTACAAGCTGAGCGAGGCAACAGTCATTTTGATGCAGGCTCCCATTTCAGATAATAGAGAGGAACTAGTGCTAAGAAAGGATGCAGCTGAAAGCAAGCGTGAGAGAGCTCATCCTGAAGTTTGTAAGCAAAAACTTGTGGAGCAGGAAATGGAAACGAGAGCGTGCATGCAGGCAGCTGTCAGAGGGGCTTGAAAAGGAACTATGTCAATGGTAAATGTACTATATACACCTAGATATCTTGGACAATTAGATTGGCACAAATTAAAAATAATTAACCTCGTGCTTTTGAACATGACATTCATTTTCTTCATTATTGATTACAGAACATACAGTATGGAGCACAGGAAATATAGTTTGATATTATTTTGAAAAGTACTCCAGGAATTAATTTACATAGCAAATAAGTTTGGTACTATTATTTTAGAGGTCCCATAGAATACTTTAAAGTGCTCTGAGATGCAGTCTCCTCAAACTCATTTTGTTTTTTCTTGCAACAATTTTTGAAAGAAATATGCTTTACATCCTAGCAGCACCCATTGTTTGAATGCAAACATTAAGTTACAACACACAATATAGTTAAAAAAGCACTGCATGATTTTCTGTTTTCATTACATAGTGTAATCTGTACTGTAGCAATGCTAGCAAATTCTGGAACAGGAGACCGTGTGACGACAATGACAAAAAAATAATATAGACTCACTTGATTGATGAAGTTAACCCATTAGACATTAAATGATTGCCCGTTTACCCAAATAATTTTATTACCCACTGCATGAGGCCAGTCTGCTCACCTTATGCACTGGGTGGTAGGGTACCTCAGTCCCGTCCGTCAGACTGCTAGTCCATTCATGAAATCACTGACCTCCTGCTCAGACACCAATGCTGCCCATCAAAGGGTTGGTAATTTAAAACAATTTTAGTGTGCACTGTTGGCTGCTGCTGGTTCAGATGGGAGTTGTGGGACTGCGGGAATCGGGGGCCATACCATGGAGCCAAACTTGAGCCACGTCAGAGCTGGAGATGAGACGGGACATGGTTGGTGACTGACTGTCACACGAGAAATGTATAGTGGTGCTTGGTCGGTGGTCACAGTGGTCAGGTCGGGACTCAGCATCGAACACAGCTTTCTCCTTGCCTTCCACCTTTCTTTGCATGGCCAGACCATCCTGATTCTGATTCTGGGTCCCTAACTCTCTGTCTCTTTGCTCAGCAATGGGACTCGTGTCGCTACCCTAAGCGCTGCCGGGGAATGGAAAGGAGAATGTGCGTGTGGTGGCGGCGTCAGAGGATACGTGGTGGGAAAGACAGAAAGCACTCAGTGTTAGAAGAAAAAATGGTTTTGTGTTAGTAGTAGAAGTAGCAGTAGTAGTAAATCTTTTTATTCAGGGCAGGAAAAAATGCCTATTCTCTGCGGATCTTGCTGTGGGCACGAGTTAGGTTGGGTACAACTTCCATGGTTGGCTGGAACTTGCAAAAGTGAAGTGTCTGCACTGTAAGAAAATTGTCAGTACAAGAAAATTACCAAACCTATGGTCCGTTTTTGTCTTTTGTTGGTTCTGACCCGACTCTCTGTCATTGAGACTTCACTACGCTGTCAGTCAATTTTCATGGTTGACATAATTATTGCAGTCAGGAGCAATTTCTGTGGAAGGTACAATTTCTGCAGTCAGCTGTGAATTCCATGGATATATTTTGTGATGCGTCCATGGCTGCAGAATAATTGGAAAACCTGGGGCCTTGACTATACACCTCAAACCAACGTTAGTTGAAATCTGTGACATTCTTCAATCCAACTTTCTTCAGCTGGAACACAACCTCATTTGTGTGAAGCTACTCCTCAATGCAAAAAAAAAAAAAAGGCTATGTTCTTCAGTCATAACAACTCCCTACCCAGTCAGGTTTAATGCTGGTCTTGTAATGGTACAGACATCCCTTGGGAGCCACTGAAGTCGTTGACAAGTTCAAGTACCTAGGCTTATAGATCGACAACAAACTCTCCTTCAGTGTCCACACTGACAGCCTCACCACCAAACTCAAAGCCAGGTGAGGTTTCTTTTAAGAAACAGAGCTCGTTTCCCAACTGAGGTCAGACTCAAACTCATGCAGCGACATTCCTCCCGCTCTTGGACTATGGGGATATCATATACAAATGCACTTTGGCTACCAACCTCCACAGGTTTGATGTAGTTTCCACCATGCACTCAATTCATTACCAAAACACCTGCCAGGAGTCACCATTGTGACTTGTACTCTCTTGCTGGGTGGACATCCCTATCCTCGAAGACTGCTCCACTTTGACACTTGGATGCTTAAAGCTCTTCACAATAAACTCCCGTCCCATTTCTCTTCTCTCCACCATATTTCTCACACTGCACGACTCCCTAAAATCAGCCTTTCTCCTCCTGTATGTCCCCAGAACTCGTACCTCCTAGGGAAGGCGCTATCTCGTATACCCTACCTGCTGCTTGGAACTGCATTCAGGCGGCACTCAAGCTCACCAGCCTGGTCCCAATCAACTTTTCAAGTCTCTAGCCTCAATGTACTTTACAGTTCTCTGTAAGTGTCGGAGAACTTCAACTTCCTTATCTCCCCACCCTATTTACCTTTCTCTGTTACCTTCTAAGCCTCCCCACCTCCTTTCCCCATCCACTTCCCTTTTCCCCACCCTTCCCCTTTCTCCTCCCCGACTGCATTCTATGTCCATTTGCCCTCTCATTCTCCTGGTCTTAATTCCTCCTCAAGCACTCCCTTACCTCATCATCTGAGTATCTCATATTTTTATTTACCACATGCTGCAATACATGCCCCTGCTGCTTTCTTTAGTATTCTGCCACACCTGTAATTGCCAGCATCTAGTTGTAACCATATGTATCAATTTGTTTAAACCCATTGTCTTGACTCTGTATGTACCACCTTCTATGTAATCACATTGGTGTATTCTGCCACACCTTTGCACTGTGTAATTGCGGCACCTACAGTACAAGTCACATTAAACTGTTCCTTCAACGAGTTGCTTTAGCATTTCTGACTGAGTTGCATCGTGTTGCTGGATTCAGTACAAAGCCCTGCACGAACTGTTTCTTAAGAGTTAAAGCGCAGTTTGCATTGCATTGTGATGGGACTGCAGATTCAGTCCAACTGAGTTGCAAAACATTTTACAGACATTGCTCTTGAGCTGGTCATGCACCAGACAATACTGCAATATGAGTTGTCAGTGCATTGCCAACTATAAAGAAAAATGCTAAACCAACTCATTGATGGAACAGTTTATTGCAACTTATACTGTAGTTGTTCACTCGTATCAATGTGTATTCATTCCATTGTCTTTTCGACTCTGTATGTACCACCCTCTATGTAATCACGTTTTGAGCCAGCGTTTGTACCTCCCTTTATGTAGAATATCGCTTTGTGAATGAGCATGCCCACTAGAGTTCTTCTGCAATAAACCTGAACTGAAATTATTATGCGGTTAATGCATGTCCAGGCCGCAGTTTATTGTATGAGTTAATACATGTCAGGCACGGTTTATGTATGAAGTTAATGCATGTCAGGCGTGGGTTATTGTATGAGTTAATGCATGTCGAGCCACAGTTTATTGTATGAGTTAATGCATGTCAGGCGTGGGTTATTGTATGAGTTAATGCATGTCGAGCACGGTTTATGTATGAGTTAATGCATGTCAGGCGTGGGTTATTGTATGAGTTAATGCATGTCAGGCACGGTTTATTGTATGAGTTAATGCATGTCAGTAGGTTATTGTATGAGTTAATGCATGTCAGGCACGTTTGTATGAGTTAATGCATGTCAGGCGTGGGTTGATTGTATGAGTTAATGCATGTCAGGCGTGGGTTATTGTATGAGTTAATGCATGTCAGGCACGGGTTATTGTATGAGTTAATGCATGTCAGGCACGGGTTATTGTATGAGTTAATGCATGTCAGCACAGGTTGTTGTATGAGTTAATGCATGTCAGGCAGGTTATTGTATGAGTTAATGCATGTCAGGCACGGTTATTGTATGAGTTAATGCATGTCAGGCACGAGTTATTGTATGAGTTAATGCATGTCAGGCACGGGTTATTGTATGAGTTAATGCATGTCAGGCACGGTTTATTGTATGAGTTAATGCATGTCAGGCACGGTTTATTGTATGAGTTAATGCATGTCAGGCGTGGTTATTGTATGAGTTAATGCATGTCAGGCACGGTTTATTGTATGAGTTAATGCATGTCAGGCGTGAGTTGTATGAGTTAATGCATGTCAGGCACGGTTTATTGTATGAGTTAATGCATGTCAGGCGTGGGTTATTGCATGAGTTAATGCATGTCAGGCACAGTTTTTGTATGAGTTAATGCATGTCAGGCGTGGGTTATTGTATGAGTTAATGCATGTCAGGCACGGTTTATTGTATGAGTTAATGCATGTCAGGCGTGGGTTATTGTATGAGTTAATGCATGTCAGGCACGGTTTATTGTATGAGTTAATGCATGTCAGGCGTGGGTTATTGTATGAGTTAATGCAGGTCAGGCACGGTTTATTGTATGAGTTAATGCATGTCAGGCGTGGGTTATTGTATGAGTTAATGCAGGTCAGGCACGGTTTATTGTATGAGTTAATGCATGTCAGGCGTGGGTTATTGTATGAGTTAATGCATGTCAGGCACGGTTTATTGTATGAGTTAATGCATGTCAAGTGGGTTATTGCATGAGTTAATGCATGTCAGGCACGGTTTATTGTATGAGTTAATGCATGTTAGGCGTGGGTTATTGCATGAGTTAATGCATGTCAGGCACGGTTTATTGTATGAGTTAATGCATGTTAGGCGTGGGTTATTGTATGAGTTAATGCATGTCAGGCACGGTTTATTGTATGAGTTAATGCATGTTAGGCGTGGGTTATTGTATGAGTTAATGCAAGTCAGGCACAGTTTATTGTATGAGTTAATGCATGTCAGGCAGGTTTATTGTATGAGTTAATGCATATTAGGCATGGGTTATTGTATGAGTTAATGCAAGTCAGGCACAGTTTATTGTATGAGTTAATGCATGTCAAGACAGTTTATTGTATGAGTTAATGTATGTCAGGCACGGTTTATTGTATGAGTTAATGCATGTCAGGCACGGTTTATTGTATGAGTTAATGCATGTCAGCGCACGGTTTATTGTATGAGTTAATGCATGTCAGGCACGGTTTATTGTATGAGTTAATATAAGTCAGGCACGGTTTATTGTATGAGTTAATGTAAGTCAGGCACAGTTTATTGTATGAGTTCATGTTTGTCAGCACGGTTTATTGTATGAGTTAATGTAAGTCAGGCACAGTTTATTGTATGAGTTCATGTTTGTCAGGCACGGTTTATTGTATGAGTTAATGTAAGTCAGGCACGGTTTATTGTATGAGTTTATGTAAGTCAGGCACGGTTTATTGTATGAGTTAATGTAAGTCAGGCACGGTTTATTGTATGAGTTAATGTAAGTCAGGCACGGTTTATTGTATGAGTTAATGTATAGTCAGAGCACGGTTTATTGTATGAGTTAATGTATGTCAGGCACGGTTTATTGTATGAGTTAATGTAAGTCAGGCATGGTTTATTGTATGAGTTAATGTATGTCAGGCACGGTTTATTGTATGAGTTAATGTATGTCATGCGTGATTTATTGTACAACTTTATGTATGTCAGGCATGGTTTATTGTATGAGTTTATGTATGTCAGGCATGGTTTATTGTATGAGTTTATGTATGTCAGGCGTGGTTTACTGTATGAGTTTATGTATGTCAGGCGTGGTTTATTGCATGAGTTTATGTATATCAGGCATGGTTTATTGTATGAGTTTATGTATGTCAGGCATGGTTTATTGTATGAGTTTATGTATGTCATGCGTGGTTTATTGTATGAGTTTATGTATGTCAGGCATGGTTTATTGCATGAGTTTATGTATGTCATCGTGGTTTATTGTATGAGTTTATGTATGTCAGGCATGGTTTATTGTATGAGTTTATGTATGTCATCGTGGTTTATTGTATGAGTTTATGTTTGTCAGGCATGGTTTATTGTATGAGTTTATATATGTCAGGCATGGTTTATTGTATGCGCTGTATATATGTCAGGCAGTTTATTGTATGAGTGTATGTATAGTCAGGCACAGTTTATTGTATGACTTTATGTATGTCAGGCATGGTTTATTGTATGAGTTTATGTATGTCAGGCACGGTTTATTGTATGAGCTTATGTATGTCAGGCATGGTTTATTGTATGAGTTTATGTAAGTCAGGCACGGTTTATTGAATGAGTTTATGTAAGTCAGGCATGGTTTATTGAATGAGTTTATGTAAATCGAGACGAGTTTATTGAATGAGTTTATGTTTGTCAGGCATGGTTTATTGTATGAGTTTATGTATGTCAGGGATGGTTTATTGTATGACTTTATGTATGTCAGGCATGGTTTATTGTATGAACTTATGAATGTTAGGCATGGTTTATTGATGACTTTATGTATATCGGGCATGGTTTATTGTATGAACTTATGAATGTTAGGCATGGTTTATTGTAGGGTTTATGTAAGTCAGGCATGGTTTATTGTATGAGTTTATGTATATCAGGCCGCAGTTTATTGTATGAGTTTATGTAAGTCAATACGTTTATTGTAGGAGTTTATATAAGTCAGACACGGTTTATTGAATGAGTTTATGTTTGTCAGGCATGGTTTATTGTATGAGTTTATGTATGCAGGCATGGTTTATTGTATGACTTTATGTATGTCAGGCATGGTTTATTGTATGAACTTATGAATGTTAGGCACGGTTTATTGTATGACTTTATGTATATGTCGGGCATGGTTTATTGTATGAACTTATGAATGTTAGGCATGGTTTATTGTAGGGTTTATATAAGTCAGGCATGGTTTATTGTATGAGTTTATGTATGTCAGGCACGGTTTATTGTATGAGTTTATGTAAGTCAGCCACGTTTTATTGTAGGAGTTTATGTATGTCAGGCACATTTATTGTATGAGTTTATATAAGTCAGGCATGGTTTATTTAGAGATTTATGTAAGTCAGGCATGGTTTTGTGAATGAGTTTATGTATATCAGGCACAGTTTATTGTATGTTTATGTTTATCAGGCCGAGTTTATTATATGAGTTTATGTATGTCAGGCATGGTTTATTGTATGAGTTTATGTATGTCAGGCAGGGTTTATTGTATGAGTTTATGTATGTCAGGCATGGTTTATTGTATGAGTTTATGTATGTTAGGTATGGTTTAGTGAATGAGTTTATGTAAGTCAGGCATGGTTTAGTGAATGAGTTTATGTAAGTCAGGCATGGTTTATTGTATGAGGTTTATGTATGTCAGGCATGGTTTATTGTATGAGTTTATGTATGTCAGGCATGGTTTATTGTTGAGTTTATGTATGTGGCAGTCTTCAAACAGAAGAGAGCTGTTGTCATCAGGTTGCTGTGAGCTCAGGTACTTCAACATATATTTCATAAACATATTACTGAAATTCATGTTAAGTACCATAAGTCAGTTCAGGATTAATGTGTTTACAGTTTAATCAACTGTGTCATTCATTAGTAATCAACTTTTACCACACAACCATGCTCTTCACAATGAGAGGGCTTGCTAAGGTTCATTTACTGATGGTTTATGTAGGTGGATGATGTAATATATGAACTGTTGTTAAATATAATATAATTAAAACATGTTCCTGAACTTGATTTGGAATGTTACTTTCATTACATCTAACCACAATACGTGTCACTTGAGAGTTTCCTTTGCTGAACTAATCAAACCATTTCACAGAATCATAGAATTCTGATGGCAGAAAAGGACCTAGTTGGCCCATTGAGTCTGTCCCTTACCTACCTCCTACTTATCCCTTTGTCTGGAGACATCCAGCTCCACCCTCTGGTCAGCCTCTCATGTCTGTATCACGCCTTCTTGAATCCCTCCACCAATTCGGCTCCCACTACCTCTTCTGGCAGTCTGTTCCAGGAGTCCACCACCCTCTCAGTGAAGTAACACCCCTCGACTGCCCTTGTACCTCTCCTCCTACCAATCTTAGACTATGATCCCTAGTTTTATCACCTTCTTTCTTTGTAAATAGGTTCCCTCCTTCACCCTGTTTATCCCTTCACATTCAGCAGTGCAGCTTTTATATACACTGTCATTAGCTAAAATGTCCAGAATCATACATTAACAGATCCGCTGTCTCCTTTAGGGGTGATTTGTGACAGATTGGTTTAATTACATTCTAGTAGTTTTGTCAGGCATGGTTTATTTTTCTAAAATGGAATGCTTTGGGAACTCTAGCAGATGGCGTGCAGTTAATAAACTCTGCAACATGCTACAGCTCAGTGCATGAGTGTGTGTGTGTATGTGTGTGTGTGTGTGTGTGTGTGTGTCTGTGTGTGTGAGTGCATGTGTGTGTCTGTCTGTGTGTGTGTGTCTGTGTGTATGTGTATGTGTGTGTGTGTGTGTGTGTGTGTGTGTGTGTGTGTGTATGTGTGTGAGTGGTGTATAAGAAAGAGAAAGTGATTCCTGTTAACTATGAGTACTTCCACAGGCAGTGCTTCTCTGGAGAACTTTGTCAGCTGGCGTAGTTATAGTTTCCTTAATGTAAAACAACAAACTACAAAGTTCAACTTACGATTTTATTATTACTGTTTTCTCCAAATGAACAATGTCAGTAGAACATACATTGCAAGAAGGAAAAAGTTAAATGGGCAGAGAAACTACAGCTGATAGTGCTGTGGATACAGTGGCAATGATAAAATTTGAGATTTGAACTGTGTAGTTTGCTATTTTACAGTAAAGGAAACTAAAAATATGGCAGCTGACAAAGTTCTTGCATCAGATAACAGGATTCACACACACACACGCACATGTACACACACACGCATACCTAAACAACACACACACTACAAAAATCACACCTACACACACACACACGCACAACACACAACACACAGACATATAATTACACACACATATATGCACCTACACACACATATCACAACACATGCACACCACACACACACACACACACACATGTACACACACACACACAAACCATGCACAACACACACACACCACACACATACACACCACACACACATGCACACCACACACACACACACCACACACACACCACACAAATACACACATGTACATGCACCACACACACACACACACACAAACACACACACGCCACACAGACACACATGTACACATACTGCACAACACACACACAGTATATTGAGCTGTAGCATGCTGCAGGCTTATTAACTACACACCATAAGTTACAGTTCCCAAAGCATTCCATTTTATAAAATAAACCATGCCTGACAAAACTGCTAGAAAGAAGTAAGCCAATGTGTCACAAATCATCCTCTAAAAGAGACTCAGTCCACTGCTCTGTTACCTCACACTCATCAGCAGCAAAATGGAGAATGTGAACTTTGCAACTGTTTCTCAGTAACTTAATTTAACACTATGCAAGCTGTCTGTGTGCCTTACTGTTTCAGAAAACTGATATGAGTCACTGCCTCCCTCTCTCTCTCTCTCTCACATTCTCAGGTTTTCAACTATGAAGTGTTGCAGCACTGAACAACTCTGTGCCAGTGGTTAATGTTCACAAACATTCCTATGAATAAAAATAACTGATGCCTGTCAAAACTACTAGATTGCACTCAGACAAGCATATGCCACAAATCAACTCATTAAAGAGCTGCCCATCACTCAGCGCTTGGTGACACCACTTAACCGCAGCAGTCTATTATTCAGTTGTTCTCCTACATGTTTTAAAGGGCACTGTCAACCCCTTGGGCCACAAAGTGTCCCTAGTTTAAAAACACATTTTATGATTGCCAGCATTCTGTAGAGACTGCTGAAGCAGCTAGTAGTTTGATTTTGATTCTTTTTTCCTTTAAAAATGTGAAAAACAGACTGCCCACCATACTGGTGTTACCACATTAAAATATGTTTGTTTGCATTTCTTGGTCAACTCCACTGCATCTTTCCTGGACTTGGGAACATCCCAACACAGTCTAGCCACTCATTGTGCAGAGCAAGTACACAAGACTATTGTATCATTAGTGGCTGCACACTGAGGATGTTTCTAATGTTCAGAAAGTATGCAATAAGAGTGTTATGAATCTGAAGCAAAACAAGCTTGTGTATAGCTATACATTGCCATGCATTTCAATTCTACTAAGCAAGGAGGCAGAGAAAACAACTAGTGACATCTATGAATTTTAAAGAAGGTAAGTCATCATAAAATTTGGGGTTTGACCTAGAAATAATATGATGCAAAAAGGTTGACAGTGTCCCTTTAAGAAAAGAATGTGGGTGACATTTTCAAAGAGATGCACTCGGCACATCTGGAGATGTGCCCAATTGCAATATTCAAAGAGCAGAGATGAGCTGGCGCATCCCAGATGTGCTGAGCTTACCCCAGATGTGCCTAAGACTACTTATAATGATATTTGGCACATCTGGAGAACTATCAGGCAATAGTTATCTGCCTGTAATTAACCACTCAAGGTCCCGGCAGTGGTTCTGATGAGGGAATACTCGAAACTCAATATCCCGAACTTTCCTCATGGACCTGCAGGGAGTATCCTGGACCCACATCATGGCTTCGCTGGACCCGTTGTAGCCCTTAACCACTTCCTCGCGGCATTTGTTCTGATTCAAAACAGGCACACTCCCTCTCCAAGAGGCGGTCACGGGCTCAGTCATGAAATGGTTTGTTAGCTCTTATCTCTCATGAAGCAGCTGACAAGGCCTGGACCAAATACAGGGCTTCTGCAACCCAACTGGCCTCCAGGAGTATAGACAGCTTAGAAACTCCAGCAAGAGGGCAATCAGTTCTGCAAAAGCCAATACTGCAGCTCAGCCTTGATGGCCACTGCGCGCAACCCTAGGCGTTTCTGGGTGAACATCGTAATCTAATTGGTGGCTCAACCAAAACTCAAGTTACCAACATGACAATTGCGAGGCCAACTGCAACAACCCCTAACCATTGCATCCTCTTTCAACCGACTATTCACAGACTTGCCCCGTCTCTCCCTCACTCCCCACTGCCCCAGCCCTCGCTAGCGACTCCACCCCTGCCCGCCTTCTACCTTAAGAAGATCACTGTGAGGAGACCTATGCTCTTCTTGCTGGTCTCTCTCACCACGCTAGAGTGAGTCAAGATAGTCTTGAACCTCGGCTCCTCAGCCTGGGGCTCCTTAGATTGCCAGGCCACTCGCCCACATACTCAATGCCTCTCTTATTACTGGTGTCATCCCGACATCTGGAAAATTGCCAGGGTTGTCCCTGTCCTGAAGAATGGTGACCCTAAGGACATCAACAATTGTCGTCCTAGCCATACTATCTGCCTGCAAACTACTGGAAAAGCAGTAGTGTTGCAACTTATCCACTACTTCCAGGAATACAATATCCTCTCCCCTGTCAGCATGGCTCAAAAAAAACCACAGTAGCTCAGGCGCTTGCGAAGTCACCACCAGAATCAGGACTGCCACCGACCAGGAAAGTTGATGGGTGCTATATTTTTGGACCTATCAAAAGCCTTTGACCGTGAGACCATCACCTCCTCCTCTCCACTCTCCAATCCCTTGGCCTCTCCAGCCATTCCCTTGACTGGTTCTACCAGCTACCTAGGGACAGGAAGCAGCTCACATGCTTCAACCGTACCCTCTCGCCTCTCCTACCCATCCGCGGTGGGGTCCCACAAGGATCCGTCCTCAGTCGATTCTGTTCTCCCTGTTTATCAACGGTCTGCCCTCTGCTGCCACTGAAGGGTACCTTACCATGTATCACGGATGACCTTGTACTACTAGCCAGCACCCATGACATTACCAACATCAATATCCAACTCAACCTAGACTTTTCTCGTATCAGAGCATGGCTGGGCGGGCACAATCGTAGTCAACCTTAAGAAAACACAGGCCATGCTATTTGGCACCATGGTTAAAATCTCCTCCTGCTCAACGGCCCTCAACATTCTTGGCACCTGTAACTCCCCCTGCCAACAATTGTCTCTGCAAAGTACCTTGAGTCACCCTTGACCCTCAACTAGACTTATGGGGCACATCAGGAATAATACAGCGCTGTCAATGGCAAACTTGCCTGGCACAGGGCCAAGGACTGCCTCACCCCCACCGCCCGGCTGGCCCTAGCCAGGGATACTACTGCCCATCCTCTCTATGGTCTCATTGCCTTGCCACAGTCCCCTCCTCCTGCCTAGCCAAGTGGGATACCATGACAATAACATATGCGCTTTGCTCTCATGACCCCGTCTCACTCACCGATGTGAGCTCTACTCTGTCTGGAATGGCTCCCCAGGAAAAATATCAGATCTACTCCTGCCTGCTTTCGCCTCCCCTGGGACAAGCCTCCCTGTCTACCATCTTGGGTCCTGTGCATCCCAGGCCCGCTTGGTCCCCAAGACCCGCACCCTCACTGGTGATAGGGCATTTACCTCCCATGCACCCAAGCTGTGGCACTCCCTACCACCACAGGTTCACGCCTCCCCCTCCACCCACCTTCAAAACCTCCTTTGGAACTTCCAGAAATCTGCTGCTGCCTAACTGTCAGCTTCCTCCACTTCTTTGGTACCCAACCCAGCTCTGTCCCTCGCCTCCCTGGCGCTGCACTCTAATAAGAAGGTATGTGATCTAACTATTGTCTTCCCACCTGAAGTGTGGTCTCTCACCACCCGTAGCCCGGCCTGTATTGTATGGTAATCTGTAACATGTGGGTATGAAATCATTGCTGTATGTTGGTAATCTGTGACATGTGTGTATGTTATTCCACTCCTTGTTCTCTTGCCTTATAAATCCCTGATGTTTTATTCCCAATATTGGAGGCTGCCTCCTCCTGATTGTAATGCTACTATGTAACTGCTCCTCTGTCTCACCATTGAGTATGTTCTGTCTTCTGTTTGTAATGATGCCTAATGTATTTCTCCTATAATTACCTTGTAATTTCTCCGGAATGACCTGAAAATAGGCACTTGCTGTCTAGCTGCTTACCCAGTTACCAAAAGCAAATAAATAAATATTTTGCTATAAATATATATATTTTTAATTTCTGCTTGTGAAACATGGCAGTCTGCACAAGGCTTCATGGGACACTGGATTTTGCTGTCCTCTTGCTGACCTAAAGGGAACAGCTGGCTTGTAGAAAATCTGACACTTATCTGCTAAACTTCCTGTAACTGTTATAAAAACCAGATTATATCAAGCCACTGCTGACAACCTAGGCAATTGGTTGTAAAATATTGGTATATACATATATTTGGCCTTGATTAACCACTGGCCAACAAACTCTGAACACAAACTGCGAACCAGGGCAAAACTATCCATGTCCTAACCACCATGCCCTAGACACAGGTTTTCCTTTTAGCCTGTTACTCTCAAAGAAGTGGAAGACCTGCTCCTCAGTTGGATACCAGAAAAGCACAGGAGCGGATCTTATTGGACTGTACTTTTTAAAGCTCAGTCATTGAGTCTTGGCAGCCAATCACACGCCTCTTCAACTTGTCCTTGGCATGGGTGAACTCCCGTCAATCTGGAAGACTGCTCAAATCCACCCCTTTTCAAATCTGGAGATCCAAGTGACCTCAACAACTACAGGTCGATCTGCTTATTTCCCATCCTCTCCAAACTGCTGAAGAAAATAGTCAGTAATCAACTTAGGAGCTATCTTGACATTTCCAACTTGCTCAGATCAGTACAATCAGGCTTTAGACTCCATCACAGTACAATCCAGCACTTGCTGGTATCAAATAACTGGCAGAGAGCCCTTGTCTTAAGAATTATGTATGTGCAGTCTTTCTTGATTTAAGTAAGGCATTCAATACCGTGGACCATGACCTGCTATTGGTTACCCTTCACAATATTGGATCGGACACACAATCCTGAAATGGTTTTCTGTTTTATACTCCCTCCTGGTCTCTGCCAGAGAATCCTATTTTTCTCTGGTCTTTTTGACCAGGTCTCTTGATGTAGTGTGGACCCGGTGTTATTCTGCGTATGACCGGCAGATTTTTGTCTTAGTCTTTCTCCTGTCCCTACCCCTGATGGCTCCAATCCAGGGGACTATGTCCAGATGAGCGGTGTGCATGCATGCTGCTGTCAAGCATCACAGTGCCCTCCCACTTCCGACTCCTGTGAGCCATTTATGCCTTACCACGTGCTTCCACGGTGGCAATACTTCTGTGGGCATTGCTGCCCTGTAACCTGCCCCATGGAGGAGGAGAGTGTCCATTGGAATGCTCAATCCTACCTTCCCCAACCGACCTTGGTGACCCAAGCCTGTTCTCAAACCCAGGTCGCTGGAGTAGCGCAAGGTGTGACATCCAGTGCCTCAACCTCAGCACCACCAGGCTGACTCATGAAATGGTTTTCTAGTTACCTGTCAGAACATATGCAGCAAGTCAAAGCAGTGGGTGATCTTTCTCTGCTGAAAGCGATCAGCAGAGAGGAGTGCCACAGGCTCCATTTTGGGACTCTTACTTTTACACTATACATTAATAATATTGGGCTATGCGCAGAAAGTGTGGGTAGCTGTTAGTCATGTGTGGCATGGATGCATAGCACCTCATACCCATTGTGCCCCATGGGATGCACAACCAGGGGAGCAGTGGACGAAAGTGCACCCGATCCCCATATCCTGAGACTGCTCCACACCAAGGGTGTTCAGGGCCATGCCAGCACTATGGTTTTACTAACCCATGCAGTGCTGGCTGGGTACCTCAGGGGGACCAGGCATAACCTGGTGTCGCCCTCATAGATGCCTCCACCATGCATGGTGGACCACAGCCATGACGCCCCGTTGCTGCCCACACCACATGGACATACAGGGGTGGGGGCTGCTGAAGTGAGTCTCTGGCACTGACCGGCTGTTGTTGAGGAGTCATTGTCTACCACTGGGGGTGCAGGATAGTAGCAGGGGCATGGCCTGAAGTGGCTTGGGGAACAGCAGCAGTGCAGAGGTGTGTCCCATGAGATGGGGGTGGTGCCTACTGGCAGGGTCCATCTGTGAACTAAGATGGCTCCAAGTGCCTAAGCTGGGATGGGGCTATGCCACACGGGTCTGGGGTACCTGCTGCAGGCATACTCCTGGACCCGTGCCCTGCTGGTGATCCACCGGGTCCTTGGAGGGCATCCCATTGGATGCTCCTGAGACCTGACTCCTCCCGGCCGCCATGTGGAGTTCTGAGCACTGGGGGAGCTGTGGACAGGTGGCCAGGATTAGTAAATGCCAGTATGGGGGTACTGTCCACGGATGCACTGCTATGCTATAAGATCAAAAGGGATATTGTAACCTGCCACAAACCATACTCTGATGAAGAGAGCCTGTCTTGTTATAATTAAAAAATATTGCTGTATTTGCATATTCCAATCAAGTAGTAATCTGACCTGTTTTGTCTGTGCAGTTTCATGTTACAAATTAAGTATGCAGAACTGAGTGTGACCTCACGCTAGCAGCCCAGAGCTGTGACATCACAGGATGGAAGGGAACATTCTGGCCTCTTTGATATTGGTGAAGTTGGCTGAAATGGCTGACACTTTTGTTCTGGACTTCTAAGGACACTTTGTTCCTGGACTCAAGAGATACCACTTCTGCCAAGACTGGTAATTCAAGTGTTACCTCCTTGCCAACTGAACACTAAGATAGAATTAGCTAATCAGTTGCAATGTGCTTTAATTTGAAATTTTCCAGTTCTTTCTCTGATTGAAACCTTAATGTATATATGTCTGTTTTATGCACTGCATTTATTTACTGTTTTAATTCTAGTAAACTTTGTTTTCCTTAAAACCTGCTGAGACAGAGTTTTCATTTTGAGTGTGAATGGTGGAACAGTATAGGTAATTCTGACTTAACTGTTAAATTGCTTAGTGTGTCACTTATGCAGCCATGCTAACAAGGATCTGTGTAAAGCACCAGCAAGGAAGGGAAATACAGAGTCTCAGTTGAGTCATCAGGGATTGTGAACCAGGCTGGTTGCATGCCTGTTGGGTCAATATTGTGCTGCTTTCCCCAAAGAGGTGTGATATTTGGACTGGTTACCTGGGTGTGCTAGCTAAAAGGGTTCATAATTGACCCCAGGACTCAAGACTGTAGTTTGTTTGGACCAAAACAAACAGAAGAGTGTCCCTGTTTGTCCCCGATCATGAATCTCACTTCAAGGTTGGGCACTGTGGGAGCAGAGGCCTGACCCCGAGTGGATTTGTGACAGGTGTACTTGCATAGATGGTGCATCTGTATTTTCAGAGCAAAATGTGGATGCATCTTGGCACATCTCCCAAGACACTACCAAAAGAGATAGGACTAAAAGTAGTCCTAAAGGCAGCTACCAGGATAGCAGGCTGTGTGAACACCAGTGTGGTATCTGAATGCACCTGTTATCAGTAAAGACAGTACACTGAGCAGTGTGTGCTATTGTGTAGTGCATTTTGTGAGCATAGTCTGATGTGTAGGTGAAAGACACCATTCCACACAGGTTGGCTGAACTGTTGGTTGTGTTATCATATTGAGGGAATAGAAAGGCAGCACTGGGAATAGGAAGGGCACCATTCCTGAAAGTGGAGATAATTAGGTGTGAGAGGAGAGTGGGACATCCTCAACAGCCATCCAGTGAGTGTGTGCAGGTCACCATACCCACACAATGCACTCTGTAGCACAACACATGGCATCAGGCAATGCGGAGGGAGGGGCAATGACAGGAATGTGCAGAACCAACACCCATGTGGAACATGGCACTGGGTGACCTGCCAGAATAGGGCCTACACACACACACAGTGCCAGTGGTGTGCCAGAGCACAGGCTGGGCAGGTGTGTGCTCACCTGTGGCATGGGGTGGGGTGGGCATAGCAGCCCAAGATGTGCTCAGCACATGCAAATGAGTTTGGAGCAACTGTCATAAGATGCTAAGCAGTTGAGTTGGGCCTGAATTGGGCGCATGAGCTCATTGCATGTTACTGGCTGAAAATAACAAATTTGCTCCCAGCCCATCAGCTGGGCACATCCTGATTAGTTCAGCACATCTCCTTGGGGTGCATTGTACCACATGTGTGGTGGGTTGGGCCCACCCTGATGTGCTCCAGCATATCTCCATATAACACATTTCTGCATGCTCATGCAAGATTAATACCTACAGTTGACATGGCGGAGCATGTCTGGGCATTGGCCTTGTGCACATTTTCCACATTCTGATGCACCATTGCCCCATACATTGTGCATCCACAAAGTGCATCTGTGGCATGTAGAGTAGAACCGTGTGTGTCTATCATGCGTGACCCAGCCACTGTCCTGCAATGTCCCATCTGTACACCCCCTCCAGGTGGCCCTCTGTGACATATGCCATGTGGACAGTCTGCAGGGCTCAGGGCCCTTACCTGGAGCACCATGGTGTTGGCCAACGTGTTGACACTGGTGCTGCCCCTGGTGGGCAACCTGGTTGGGGCAGAGGCCTTGCAGGAGGGCCAGACTGTTGTGCAGATCAGGGTGACAGGGCAGAGTATCTAGAAAAACAAAGGGAGGCAGATAGGGAAGTCAGGGCTGCTAAGGCAAAGGCAGAGGAGAATACAGCAAATAGAGTTAAGGAAGGAGATAAGACTTTCTATAGATACATTAACAAAAGGAGAAAGACCGGGGGAGTGGGAGTAGAAGGGACCAAGATAAAGCATCAATCCTGAATAAATATTTCCGTTCAGTTTTCACAGAGGAAGGGGCAGAGGAGGGACCCAGCTTAGAATCAGGAGAGGAAGGAGATGAACAACAGGCAGTTCAAGAGGAGAGAGTCCCAGAAGAACTTACAAAACTGAAAGTGGATAAGGTAATGGGACCTGATGGGATAAACCCTAGAATATTGAAGGAGCTAAGGAAGGTACTGGCAGCACCTCTGCAGCCCTGTTCAGTGAGTCACTGGAAACAGGAGTGGTTCTAGAGGACTGGAGATGGCTGATATAGTCCCTCTCCACAAAGGTGGGAGCAGGGAAGAGGCTGAAATTATAGACCTGTCAGCCTGACCTCAGTAGTGAGTAAAATTATGGAATCTCAGCTAAAGGAAAGGATAGGGAAGCACAAGATCCAAGGCAACATGGATTCACACCAGGAAAGTCATGCAAGTCTTTTGACTGGGTCACCAGGAGGTGGATTTGGGGAGCAGTGGATATGGCCTACCTTGACTTCAGCAGGCATTCAACACCATCCCACACAGGAGACTTGTGAACAAGATGGGCAGCCTGGGATTGGGACACAAGGTGGTAAACTGGGTAGGAAATTGGCTAAAGAATAGAACACAGAGGTGTTTGTTAACAGAGCTAAATCCAATGTAGTGAGTGTGACCAGCGGAGTTGCCACAAGGATCAGTTTTAGGGCAGTGCTGTTTAATATCTATATCAATGACATTGCAGATGGGATGGAGGGAAGGTATGCCTCTTTGCAGATGACACCAAGATCTGCAATATGGTAGACAGCACCGGGAGGAGTGAAAACAATGAGGAGAGACCTAGCTAAGCTGGAGGAATGGTCCAAAGTGTGGTAGCTAGAACTCAGTATGAAAGTGAAAAATCATGCACTTGAGGTGCACTAACCCAGGGGAGAGTACATGGTGGGTGGGGTGTTACTAGAGGCCACAAAATAGGAAAGAGAGCTGGGGTAATCTATCTGGTGACCTAAAGGTGGCCAATCATTGTTCCAAGATGGTGGGGAGAGCCAACAGAGTGCTTGGGTGTGTAGGGAGATGTATCGCTAGCAGAAGAAAAGAGTTTATAATGCCACTGTACAGGATATTGGTGAGACCTCACTTGGAGTAACTGTGTCCAGTTCTGGAGGCTGCATCTCTGAAAGGACATAGACAGGGTGAAGCAGTTCAAGAAGGGCAACAAAAATGGTGCAGGCCTGTACCAAGGTCATACAAGGAGAGATTGGAGGAACTCAATATGTATACACTGGAGGAGAGGGGGCATGATGAGACCTTCAACTATCTCAAGGAATAAATAAGGTGCAGGAGCAGGGGCAGTATCTTTCAAAAGAGAAAATGCTCTAGAATGACAAGAGGCCATGACATGAGGCTGGAAAGGGTAGGTTGAGGGCAACGTAAGAAAGTACTTCTTACAGAGAGGGTGGTGGAGGCATGGAACAGCCTGCCAGTGGAGGTTGTGGGAGCAAAGATGGTGTGGGATTTAGAACTGCATGAGATAGACATAGGGTGCCATAGCACTGCAAAGGAAGGTGAAGTCAGAGATTATGTCGGATCTATGGCCTTCCCACTAGAAGGGATACAGGGCAGACAAGAGATGGGGTGTTTGGTCCTTATCTGCCATCAAAGTGTGTGTTTCTATATTACCTTTATAGAAAGAAATTAGTCAAGACATGATATTCAAATGTTTAGACACATGCCTCTTTATTAAATGAACACAGGGATTAGTTAAATTATAAAAAAAAACATTGCATTTGATATTTAAGCTTTGTTGGGAAAGAACAGGTGATTATCACAAAAGAGGTGGCAATTAAAAAAAAAAAAACTGTTACAATGTGAATCCTTCTGGATCACATACTGGGCACATTGTACCCAAGAAGTTTGAATAAGAAACATGGATTTAATAGTTTCCTGTAAATTCAGTATAGATTCTAATAGTCAAAAGGAGGTCTGGCCGGTGGGGAGGACTCAGTGTTCTGGGACTGCCCCCTCTGGGGGGAGAAGCCTCGGTACCTGACCAGCCCCTGGTGGAGACCCGGGGGTTCACAGTCTGTGCTTCAGTATTTTGGGAGGTAAGACCCGGGAGATGGGGACTGGGTGACAAGATGAACTGAAGGTGACAGGCTGGTGTGAAAAAACAGTTAAACCACACCGTCAAGATTCTCTGTAGTGAAACAAAGAGTTTTCACTCTTCATTTTTCAGCATTCAGTTGTAGCCCGACCCGGTGGCGCTGAGGGGCTAAGACACTGGTGCCTTACCTGCGCTATGTTGGTGATCCGTGTTGGGAATGAGCACGCACGGCCGGGGTCGGCAGGGGAGGAGAAGATGAGGTCCAATAGACTGCTCTCCTTCTCCGGGTTGGGGGTCCTGGTGGTCAGCGCGCTCACCCCTCTGCGGAGGCTGAAGTACAGGGCACTGCACAACAAGTAGGGGAGGAGTTGGTCAGACATCTGGAGGAGCGCGTGCAGATGCGTGCGTGCTCCACTCCACTGACGCCATGGCATGGTCCTGACTTCTGGGAGAACAGGAGGAAAAAATACCATCACGCAGGATGGCGGAGGGCACCTCGAGGCTCCACCCCCAGCTAGCCATGGCACTGGCCACCTAATCCGGTCCTCAGTGGGAGTTCAACCCCGCCAACCCTGCCAGGGGGTCAAGCCCTGGGGCTAGGTCAGCGTCGGCTGGTGGACACGGGGATGGGGCTGGGGACGCCTCCTGATATAAGCCAGCGGAAGGAGAGAAAAGTAATAACTGCAAAAAAAAATCAGTTGTATATATGTTTTATTTCTGTACTGCAGTTTTGTTTAACAATCAAGTCCAAAACCTTCATCCCAGAATAAGCGATGCACTGAACAAATAGTTCTAACATGTTACAGCAGATATCTATAGTTTTCTACAGTTAGTCATTCTTTGATCTACAATATGTCTAGATTTTCGATAAATAATACACAATGAAATGTCAATATGTTTTTAATATATCTGCCACTCCTACTGTCCCTTTACTTCAGCTAACAGAATACAGCCTGCCGCGCATACACCATGCAAGGAAACAGTCAGCATTGACAGACGCTTTGTTTTCTTCCACAGTAGCACTGCCAGCTCCTATTTTCAGGAAGACAATCATTTACTTTTTCTTATGTTGCTTCATTTTTCCATGTTCAGAGCCTCTGTCTTTCACAAGCTGTGCTTTCAAAGGGTTATCTATGTTTGTTGCCTTTCTGCCATTTTGAGTCCACAGCACCTCTTTCTCTGGGACCTCTGTTGGTTCCCTTCTGGGACCCACCAACTGGGCACCATTTTCTCCCAACATTCTGATCTCTTGCTTGTCTTCCCTGTCTCCTGTCTCCTGTCTATCCTCCTTCTGTAATTTATATTATGTAAGGGAAGGGATAAAACAACTGAACAAAAGAGTAAACAGGGAGGAGAGGAGGCACTGTGGGTCACTTAGAGACTGGAAATGGCACCACAATCCACATAGGGGTTGTATACAGACCCCATGTCAGGGGAGGGCATGGACAAGGATATGATAGAAGGCATCCTTAGAAGGGCAGAGAAAGGGAGATACTGTTGATGGGAGACCTGAATATGCCAGATGTCAACTGGAGCACCTTTGCTGCAGCCACATCCAAGAGCAGAGCCATTCTCAATGCCCTACAGGTGGCATGCCTCTGAGAGCTAGTTTTGGAACCCACTGTGAGGGAGAAATCTTAGACCTCATACTCTCAAATGGGGATAGTGAGAGGATCTCAGATCTAGAAGTGGTAGCCATCTGGGAGCAAGAAACCACCAAACAGTGTGGTTCATGATAAACTGTGCTACAGAGTCAAACCATACAAAAGTGAGGGTACTGACTTAGGAGGGCTGACTTTGGCAAGATGGAGAGTGCCTTAGAAAAGCATTAGCAAACAGGCTAGAAGGAGCGGTGGAGCAACAATGAGGAAACATCAAAACTGCCATCACAGAGGCAACAAGCCTTTGTGTAAAGCAAATAAACAAATCAAATGAAAGAAAAAGCCACTATGATTCTCAAAAGAGGTTGTTTAGTTTATTGTTCTAGGAATTATTACCTTTGAGCCAAGGCTCTTTACAAAGGTTCCACATCAAATTAAGTACAAACAAAAAGGTTACATAAAGTGGCACAACAAAGTACGCTTGGTAATAAAAAAGAAAACATAGACAGTCAAGTATCAAGACATTTGTGCAAGGACAGATAAATACCAAATGAGCACTTTTCATCAATAAAAATCAAGTGAGGAGGGGAAAGTCAAGTTAGGGAAGTGTAATAGATAGAGCGGGTGAGAGAAAGGTGGGAGGAGCAGACCATAGCAAGAGAAAAGGATCCTCTAACAAGCCTTTGTCAAGTAAATTTACAGAGTGGAGAAATGAAATAGGTAAGGATTTAATCAAGGCAGTCACAGGAGTTGGAGGTGGCAAGGTGAGAGAATAGGCTAGATTTAAATGCACCTAGAGAGGTAGAGGAGGTAATAGAGGTGCTAAGGGCATTAAGCCAGTAGGGGGCACGATAGGCAAATGATCTTTGACCCTGGGTAGTCTGGCAACGGGGACCTGAAGAGGCTGATTTTCTGATCTTCTGGTGAGTTGGACGCTTGTGTTTTGGCATAACAGGTCTTGAATGCATGGTGGAGTGAGGGCCCATGATGGATTTTTAGCCATAAGGCAGGTGAGGAACTTAGCGGTTTGAGAGTTGTAACCACCCAGTATCAGCGTAGAGCTGCAAGTATGAGTATGTCAATGAGCACCAGTGAGCAGCTGACAGGCCTTGTTAAGGGAGGTTGTAATCGTTTAAGTGCGCTAGTAGAGGCAGACCCATAGACAATTAAGCCATAGTCAATGATTGAGATGATTGAGGATTGAATAGCTATCTTCAGTGCTGGTAGGGTAAGGAGCTGTCGGTTCAGTACAGTATCCCAAGCCGCTGATTAATAGTTTTGCTGTACTATCAATATGGGTTCTGAAGGTTAGCCTTGATCAAAGGTGATTCCAAGATATTTGAAAGTAGCCACCTGTTCAAGGGTGATTCCAGGTACGTGTTGATAGTGAGTGGTACTTGTCTTTTCTTGTTTTGCGGGCTAGAAGAGCATGGATTTTGTTTTTGTGGTTTAGGACCAGCTTATGTTCAAGGAACCACGTCTCGACTCTGGCAAATGCGTGCTGGAGGCTGAGGTGTAGGGGTTTGGATCTTTATGAGAGGATAGAATCACGGCATTGTTGGCATAGAGGATAATTTGCTCCCGGCAGGATTTAGGAAGGAGTTTAGAAAAGGCTGAAGAGGAGAGGGCCTAAGATGGATCCTTGCGGAACTCCATGTGGGAAAGTCAGTGAGAAAAGACAGAATTCAGGAAGTATAAGGAACACAGAAGGAGCAGGACAGAGAGCTGTACCAGTTAAGGCAGAAGGAAGCAGGAGGGAAGTCAGAATAGCAAAGTCTCAAACTGAGAAAAGATAGTCAACTCAGTTAAGAAGGGGATAAAATCTTTTATAGGTACATCAGGAGCGAGAAAGACAAAGGGAGGGATAGTGAGGCTGAATAGAATAGACGGTGGGTGGGCAGAGAGGACAGTGAAAAAGCGGAGATACTGAATGAATATTTCTGCTCAGTATTCACAAAAGAGGAGGAGGGGAGGTGCCTAATCCAGTTAACAGAAGCACTCTGGATGGGGGGTCGATCCCGGCCCTTCACTGAAGAAAGGGTTCTGAAAGAACTTAAAACTGAAGGTGAACAAAGCAATGGGGCCTGATGGAATTCACCCCAGAATTCTAAAAGAATTAAGGGAGAACTAGTGAAACCACTGACTACACTTTTAACAAATTGTGGGAGGATGGTGTGGTACCGAGGACTGGAGGAAGGAGGATGTGACTCTCCTTCACAAAAGTGGGACCAAGACAGAGGCAGAAAACCACAGACCTGTCAGTTTGACCTCTGTGGTAGGGAAAATGATGGAATCACTTCTGAAGGAAAGAATTGTTGAGTACCTAGAGGCCAGTGGGGCACAGGACCCAAGGCAGCATGGGTTCACAGTGGGAAGGTCATGTCAGATGAATCTAATTTATTTCTTTGACTAGGTGACCAAAGTAGTAGACCAGAGAAGGGACTGTGGGCATGGCCTACCTAGACTTTAGCAAGGCATTTGACACAGTCCCACACAAAAGATTGTTAGTCAAATTAACCCACATGGGAGTGGGTCCCAGGGTTGTAGCCTGGGTAAAACATTGGCTGGACAACAGGACACAGAAGGTAATTGTAAATGGAGTCTACTCTAAAGAAAGAGGGGTTACTAGTGTGGTGCTGCAGGGTCCAGTACTGGGTCCAGTCCTTTTAATGTCTTTATAAGTGACATTGCAGAGGAATGGAAGGAAAAGTATGCCTCTCCAGATGACACAAGATCTGCAACAGGGTCGATACACAAGGAGGCATGGAAAGGATGAGAAGGGACTTGACAAGATTGGAGGAATGGTCAGAAGTATGGCAATTTGGATTCAATGCAAAGAAGTGCAAAATAATGCACCTGGAAACAAAATACCAGGAGAAGATCACACAACTGGGGGTAGTAACAACAATAAAAATGGAAAGGGACCTGGGGTAATCATATCCAATGACCTTAAGGTTAGCAAGCAATGTAAGAAGGCAGTAGGAAGGGCTGGGGGATACTGGGATGTATAGGGAGGGCATCAGCAGCAGAAAACAGGAAGTTGTTATCCCTCTGTACAGACAGTTGGTGAGGCCTCATCTGAGTACTGCGTCCAGTTCTGGAGACTCCATCTCCGTAAGGACATAGACAGGCTAGAGGCAGTCCAGAGGAGGGCAACTAAAAGGGTGCAGTCTGCAAGAGAAGCCATACAAGGAGAGACTAAAGGAGCTTAATATGTATACCCTTGAGGAAGGAAGGGAGAGGGAGACATGATAGAAACTTTTAAGTACCTCAGTGGAATCAACAAAGTCCAAGAGGGTAGCATCTTTCAGAAAAGAGATGGCAAGAACAAGGGGACACAATTTGAAGATAGGAGGGGTGGTTTAGGGCAATATGAGGAAGTATTTTTCCCAGAGAGGTAGGTTGACATATGGAACAGCCATCCTGAGGAGGTTGTGGGGTCTAAAACTGTGAGAGAATTCAAGAATACATGGGACAGACATAAGGCAATTTTGTAGGGGTAGGAAGAAATAGGCTGTTGTTTAATTAGGATCTGCAGCTTATCCTGTAGGTAGGGAAATAGGCAGACTAGGTGGGCCAAGCAGTCTTATCTGTCATCAAAGTCTATATTTCTAATTTCATCTCAGGGCCCACTACCCTATGGTTCAAACCCTGTTTCTAGAGGTCTGTTGCCCAGATGGTCTTGGTCTCTGTGCTTTTAAAACAAAAGAAAGAACAAAAGGAGAAGCAAAACCGACTCTTAAACCCCACCACACACACACACATACTACTGTCTCTCTGGAAGTCAAATTTCATTGTTTTGTTCCTTTTATAGCCGATATCATTTTTCTAACCCTTGGGCAATCTTGGCTCTCTTCTTTCTTTTCTCCCACATTGTTCCTCTCCTGGCGGCAGAACTGAGGTGAGTAGGAGCCAGCTCGGTTACTGTACAGTCCACAAATGCCACATCATCATGAGCTGCATGGGTGGTGCCCTACAAATGCCACATCATCGTGAGCTGCATGGGAGTGCCGTCACTCAACATCAGCCTCATAGCTATCAGCTGAAGATGTTTTTGACTCTGCAGGGTCCTAGTGCCTCCAGAACAGAACCATACATGGTAATAAATGGTTAAGATATTCTGAAAGATCAAAAATTATGGTGAATATGTAATTTTATAAAATGGGTCTTGAGTTTTCTGTGTCCTGTTGATTGGCTGTGAGGTACCTCTGGCTGTGTCAATCAGGGCATATGTGCCAATCGGCACCTCTTCAGCCAGTCAAGATGGAGAACAACAGATATCATTGTGCCAGCCTCTCGATTTAAAACTGGAGCTCACTTGCCACACTGACCTGCAGAATACAACACACACACACACGCACATGCTTGCACACACACTACACACACACACATCAAAATGCAAAGCTGAACTTTCCAATACAGTTCAGTTTGCAAAAAGACATATTAAAAGTAAAATCTCACTACTCCAGTTAACAAGATTTTATGGCAGACAAGTGATCCACTGCTTTCCCAAGGACTGTCACTGATGCAGCTCCATTCCCACTGTGTTCCAATGCCTCCCCACTCCATGCAGCTCTTATCTGTTCCCCACTGGGTTCCTCAGACTTCCCACCACCTCACCAACACTGATTAAAACAGCTGATACTCTGCAACTACTCAAAATGCCAATAAAAGTGAAAATCTCCTATCTGCAATGGCAGCACACAGCAAAAGTAACTGTTTCAAAACCACAAAACCAGGAAATCACAGAGTATGGTGGCCAGTATGGTACACACTTACTTAGAGTCAACCAGGCCCAGGCTCCAATTTAGAAACAAAGTCCAAATAAACTAAATAAAAAATAATGAAGTGTCTGTGTCCGGGAAGAAACACACTTGGGAGGAGAGAGACAGACACCAACACCTTCTACTACTTTAATGAAACCAGATGCTTGATGTGGCAGTGGAGAATTAACAGTGTGTGGAGAGGAGAAGGACAGTAGGGACAAACAGTGTGTGGAGAAGAGAAGGACAGTAGGGAGTAACAGTGTGTGGAGAGGCAGAGGACAGTAGGGATTAGCAGTATGTGGAGAGGGGAGGTCAGTAGGGACAAACAGTGTGTGGAGAGAGAGGAAGACAGTAGGGATTAGTAGTGTGCAGAGGGTGAGGACAGGGAGTAACAGTGTGTGGAGGTGGAGGACAGTAGGATTAGCAGTGTGTGGAGAGGGGAGGACAGTAGGGATTAATAGTGTGTGGAGAGGGAGAGGACAGTAGGGATTAATAGGTGTGTAGAGAGGAGAGGACAGTAGGGATTAATAGTGTGTAGAGAGGGAGAGGACAGTAGGGATTAACAGTGTGTGTAGAGAGGAGAGGACAGTAGGGATTAGCAGTGTGGAGAGGGAGGACAGTAGGGATTACAGGTGTGTAGAGAGGAGAGGACAGTAGGGATTAGCAGTGTGTGAAGAGAGCGGAGGACAGTAGGGAGTAACAGTGTGTGGAGAGGTGGAGGACAGTAGGGATTAGCAGTGTGTGGAGAGGGGAGGACAGTAGGGATTAATAGTGTGTGGAGAGGGGAGGACAGTAGGGATTAATAGTGTGGAGAGGGTGAGAACTGTAGATATAAACAGTGTGTAGAGAGGGAGAGGACAGTAGGGATTAACAGTGTGTGTGGAGAGGAGGAGGACAGGTGGGATAAACAGTGTGTGGAGAGGGGAGGACAGTAGGGATTAACAGTGTGGAGAGGGGAGGACAGTAGGGATTAGTATGTGTGTGAAGAGAGGGAGGAGAGTAGGGATTAACAGTTTGTGGAGGGGAGGACAGTAGAGATTAACAGTGTGTGGAGAGGGGAGGACACTGGAGGATAAACAGTGTGCAAAGAAGAAGAGGACAGTAGGGGATTAAAAGTGTGTGGACTGGGGACAGTGGTATTAGCTGTGTGTAGGTGGGGAGGACAGTAGGGATTAACAGTGTGTGGAGGAGGAGGACAGTAGGGGATTAACAGTGTGTGAAGAGGAGGATTACAGTAGGGATTCACTATGCGTGGAGAAGGAGAACAGTTGGGGAGTAACAGTGTGTGGAGTTTGGAAGGACAATATGGAGTAACAGTGTATAGAGAGGGAGAGGACAGTAGGGATAAACAGTACATGGAAAGGGAGAGGACAGTAGGATTAACAGTGTGTGAAGAGGAAGACAATAAGGATTAATGGTGTGTGAGAGGGAGGACAGTGAAATTAACAGTGTGATGAGAGGGAGGACGTAGGGATTAACAGAGTGGAGAAGGGAGGACATGCAGATTAATAGTGTGTGGAGAGGGGAGGACAGTAGGGATTAGCAGTCTGTGGACGGGGGACAGTAAGATTAACAATGTGTGGACAGGGAGAGCAGAGTAGGGATTAACAGTGTAGAGAAGGGCAGACAGTTGGGATTAACACTGCGTGGAGGAGGAAACATTAGAATTTTACAGTGTGTGGAGAGAGGATGAACAGCAGGGATTAACTTTGTGTGGAGAGGAGCAGGACAATAGGGATTAACAGTATTTGGAAAGGGAGGACAGTGGGGTTTAAAAGTGTGGAAATGAGGACAGTAGGGATAAACAGTGTGTGGAGAGGAGGAGGACAACAGGGATTAACAGAGTGTGAGAGAGGATGACATGGATTAACAGTGTGTGGAGAGGAGAGGACAGTATGGATTAAGAGAGTGTGGAGAGGAGAAGGTAGTAGAGATTAACAGTTTATGGAGAGGACAGCACAGTAGGGATTAACAGTGTGTGCAGATGAGGAGGGCAGTAGGGATTAACAGCGTGTGGAGATGAGGAGAACAGTAGGGATTAACAGTGTGTGAAGATGGGAAGGACAGTACAAATTAACAGTGTGTGGAGATGAAGAAGACGTAAAGGATTAACAGTGTGTGGAGAGGCAGAGGACAGTAGGAATTAACAGTGTGTGGAGAGGAGGAGAACAGTAGGATTAACACAGTGTGGAGGGAGAGGACAGTAGGGTTAACAGTTGTGGAGAGGGCATGGACAGTAGAGATTGGATCCTGGGGGTGTGGTCTGTTTCAAGACTGAACTGGGCCTCATGGGGGTATTGGTCAAGGAGGTTGAATCCTTTGAGTGTGCAGTAGTAGCAGGTGTAGGCTATCAAATTGCTCTTATCTACCATCCACCTGGTGATGAGAAGTGATTATTTCAGGAAGTGCGGTTTCATCGTGGGCATGGCATTTGAGTCACCCAGATTTATGTTTCTGGGTGACTTCAGCGCCTGGGTCAATGATGAACTCTCACATTTGGTCAACACTTCCTCTGGTTAATGACATCTCTGGGCCTCACAAAGTGGTTTCCACTGCTACTCATAAACATGGACACTCTTGGATTTAATCTTCCTCCTAGGGATCGACACATCTGACGTGGGGTGGAACCCATTGGGTGGTCCAATCACTGCACTGTGGGGTTTAGGTTTAGTGCCCCCCAGAGAGTCTTCCCCTATTGAGATGATTGGGTACTGCCCTTTATGGGATATAATTCACAAGGCCTTGTTGCCTTGACCTCCAGTCCCCACTCCAGCAAGTGATGATCCAGAGACCCTCATGTCAGTTTATAATACAGCTGCTACAGTGGCTCTGGACTCCATTGCTCCAGTCCGTGTAAGCCCTCTCCCTTTCCCCAAGTCCCTTGATTTGATGCGACTTTGAGGAATATCTGAGGAGACAAGGGTGAAGGTTAGGTGTTGCTGGCGAAGTCCGCCCTTGATACCGACCGCCTTAGATTGATGGACCATTATTCAGCCTATCAATCTGCAATCACCAGTAAGAAGGCAGAATTCCTGTCTGGGAGACTAGGCTGCTTAGAATTGACCGTCTCAGTGATTTTGAACTGTGGACAGACTGTGCAACCCAGCCTGCCTTCAAGTTCGAAAGCCTTTCGTAATTAGAGTGCGATGAGCTTGCTCAATCTTTGCAAATAAGGTAGCAGATATCAGAGCTGCACTGCAGCCAGCACACTCTAGGTGGGTTGTTGTTGATCAGGCCAGGGTCACTGTACCTCAGTTTTCCAGGAGTACCTTCAGTCGACTGGAGTTCATGGATGTCATGAGGATTATCCAGATTGTGCACCCTACGTACTGTAGTTTGGACCCTGGACCAACCTCCCTAATTTTGGGTTGTAGTGACATCATCGGTCCAGTCCTTGGGTGGATAGTGTGGTGCTCCTTGGAATCAGAAGAGTTTCCTAAATCCCTGAAAGAGGCGGTGGTGACACCACCTTTGAAGAAAGCTATCTTGGACCCAAACTGTTTCAAAACTACAGACCTAGCTCTAACCTTCCCTTTGTTGGGAAGGTGATTGAGAAAGTAGTGGCAGCACAACTGGAAGACCATTTGACCATCCATGACATCTATGAACCCCTCCAGTCCGGTTTTCATAACAGACATAGTACCGAGACGGTGCTGGTTCGGATGCTCAATGATTTCCTGATGGCGAGAGATCAGAAGAGCCATTCCACCTAGGTTCTTCTTGATCTTTCCTCAGCCTTTGACACCGTGGGACACATGGGGTGTTGATAGGACACGGAGGCACATCTGTGGAATGTCAGGACAACCTTCAGATGGTTTACATCGTTTCTGACTGAAAGAACACAAAGAGTTGTGTCTGGGGTTTTCCTCAGGCCCAACTGCTTTGTCTTGTGGGGTGCCTCATGGTTCTGTGCTGTCACCCATGTTGTTTGTGGTGTATATGCTACCCCTGGAGACACTGTAAGAAGGTATGGGCTGAGGTTTCACTGCTATGCTGATGATACTCAGCTCTACCCTCTTTGCACCCGACCAGGATGGAGCTTTCTCGGTCTTTAACAACTGTCTGAAAGAAATCAAGGTGGATGGATTCTAGCTGGCTGAGTATGAACTCAGAAAAGATTGAGGTACTGGTTGTGGACCAGGGTCATCAGATAAGGGGTCGGTGTGGGTACACCTCCAGAATTATTCTTGGTGGCGCTCTCTCCTGACCTCTGAACGGGTGAGTAACCTGGGGGTAGTTTTGGTGATGGACTGACCCCCATTCACAGGTATCGGCTGTCGTCAAAACTTCCTTTTATCATTTTAGGAATATCGTCAGGGTTAAGCACCTGGTTCTGTCTGATGACTTTCCAACTTTGGTCCATGCCTTTGTGTCCTCGTGCTTGGATTACTGCAACCCCTCTACCTAGGGCTTCTCGGGGTTGGAAATCCATCACCTGGAGCTAGTGCAGAACACGGTGGCTCTAGCTTTTGACAGGCTCTAGGCAATCCTGTCATATTACCCTGGTGCTGCATGAACTGCACTGGCTACCACTACGGTAACAGATCACTTTTAAAGTCAGTTTACTGATTTTCAAAGCCCCACAGAAAGGGCCTGGACTATCTGAAAGAGTTCTGGTGCCTTGCATCCTGGTCGATCACTCGCTCAGCCGACGAGGTTGCTAGAGATTCTAAGGGTGATTTTGAAATCATCGGGTTCTAGATCTTTGCTTTTGCAGCTCCACCCTTTGGAATTCTCTACCACATCCATTACGGAGTGCACATTTGTGGAGGAATTTAAGAATGGCTTAAAAACCTTTCTGTGGAATAAAGCATTTTTAGTTAATTAAAGTATTTGTCTGATTGTTTATGATTTTAGGCATATTGTTTTGTTTTGGATTTTATATTAATTGTTTTTAAAATGTTAGGTGCCTTGGAATTGTAAGACACCTAATAATTAAAATTATTATTATTATTGTTATTAACAGTGTGTGCAGAGGGGAGAACAGTAAATAAACAGTGTGTGGAGAGGAGGACAATAGGGATTAACTGTGTGTGGAAAGGAGGAGGACAGTAGGGATTACCAGTGTGTGGAGAGGGAAAACAGTAAAATTAACAGTGTGTGGACATGGAGAAGACAGTAGAGGATTAACAGAGTGTGGCGAGGCAGAGGACAGTAGAAATTAACAGTGTGTGGCGAGGAGGAGGACAGTAGGGATTAACACAGTGTGGAGAGGAAGAGAACAGTAGGGATTAACAGTGTGTGAGAGGGGACAGTAGAGATTAACAGTGTGTGGGTAGGGGGAGCACAGTAGGGATTAACAGTGTGTGGAGAGGGACAGGACAGTAGGGTTAACAGTGTGTGGAGGGGAGAACAGTGGAGATTAACGGTTTGTGGAGAGGGCAGGATAGTAGGGATTAACAGTGTATGGAAAGGGTAGGACAGTAGGGATAAACAGTGTGTGGAGAAGAAGGAGGACAATATGGATTAACAGTGTGTGTATAGGGAGTACAGTAGGGATTAACAGTGTGTGGGAGGGATGGACAGCAGGGATTAACACACTGTGGAGAGGAAAGGACAGTAGGAATTCACAGTGTGTGGGAGGAGGAGGAGGACAGTAGGGATTAACAGAGTGTGGAGAGGAGAGGACAGTAGGGATTAACAGTGTATGGAGAGGAAAGGACAGGAGAGATTAACAGTGTGTGGAGGATGAGGACAGTGAGAGATAAACAGTGTGTGGAGGTGGGAGGACAGTAGGGATTAAAAGTGTGTGGACTGAGGGAGGACCAGTGGTATTAGCTGGGTGTACAGTGAGGAGGACAGTAAGGATTAACAGTGTGTAGAGGGGAGGACAGTAGAAATGAAAAGTGTGTGGAGAGGGGCAGACAGTGGAGGATAAACAGTCTGCAAAGAAGAGGAGGACAGTAGGGATTAAAAGTGTGTGGACTGGGGGAGGACAGTGATATTAGCTGTGCATAGAGTGGGAGGACAGTAGGGATTAACAGTGTGGGGAGAAATGGAGGACAGTAGGGATAAACATTGTCTGGAGGAGCAGGATAATAGGGATTAACACTGTGTGGAGAGGGAGAGGAATAGGGATTAACAGTATGTGGAGATGGGAAGGACAATAGAAATTAACAGTTTGTGGAGAGGTGGAGGACAGTGGAGGATAAACAGTGTGCAAAGAAGAGGAAGACAGCAGGGATTAAAATTGTGTGGACTGGGGAAGACAGTGGTATTAGCTGTGTGTTGAGTGAGGAGGACAGTAGGGATTAACAGTGTGTGGGGAGGAGGAGGGCATTAGGGATTTACAGTGTGTGGAAAGGAGTACAGTAGGGATTCACAGTGTGTGGAGATGGGAGGACAGTAGGGAGTAACAGTATGTAGAGAGGGAGAGGACAGTAGGGATAAACAGTACATGGAAAGGGAGAGGACAGTAAGGATTAACAGTGTGTGGAGAGGAGGAGGACAGTAAGGATTAATGGTGTGTGGAGAGGAGGACAGTAGAAATTAACAGTGTGAGGAGAGGGGTGGACAGTAGGGATTAGCAGTATGTGGCGAGGAGCAGGACAGTAGGGATTAACAGTGTGTGGAGTTGGGTAGAACAGTAGGGATTAACAGTGTGTGGAGTTGGGTAGGACAGTAGGGATTAACAGTGTGGAGAACGGGAGGACTGTTGCAGTGGGTGTGTAGAAGAAAAGCACTGACAACATAAAGTAGGTGCAAAACACACCAATGTGTGTATTTATTTACAAGAAATAAAAAACTTTCAGAAAATAAATTATCAAGCATTGCACAGCTAGGACATGACATTTGTCCTGCCATCTGTGCTTCCTCAACCTCTCCCAAGTCTGAACTGAGCTCCTCTAGACTGGAGAGAAGACCTTATATACAAAATGATCACGTGGTTTGTGAGGCTCTGCCTCCTAGTCCAGTACAAAGTGTTTCTAGGCTACAACAATAGAATTCAAATGTAATAATAAAGAAAATCATAAAGAAAACAATAACAATTCATAATGGAGTCCTCACAACAGAAAACAAAAGCTTTGGTATTTTTAGGAGCATTTATCCACTGTAAAACCACCCACCTGCTGTGAGTGACAGGTCAGCCTCTATATACACAGCAGCACAAAGGGGCGCTGGCCGCTAAGAGAATACCTGCAGAACAACATCGAGGTGAGGCCTGTAGAACAACACCCAGGTGAGCTACAATGGTTCGTGAATTACAGAACATAAGAATAAACATAGAAACATAGAATTTGACAGCAGATAAGGACCACTGGCCCGCCTCAGTCTGCCCATTTCCTACTCTAATGGATAAGCTGCAGATCCTAGTTAACCAGCAGCCTACTTTTCCTACCCCACCCCTAGAACTGTCTTATGACTGTCCTATGCATGCTTGAATTCCACCACTGTTTTGACTCTACAACCTCCCTGGAAGGCCGCTCCATGCATCCATAACCTCTCTGTGAAAAAATGTTTCCTTACATTACCTCTGAGCTGCCCCCATCTTCAAATTGTGCCCCTTGTTCTTGCACACCACTTTTCTGAAAGATGCTACCCTCTTGGACTTTGTTGATTCCCTTGAGGTACTTGAAGTTTCCATCATGTCCCCCTCCCTCCTTTCCTCAAGGCTATACATATTAAGCTCCTTAAGTCTCTTTCATATGTCTTTCGATGCAGACCCTGCACCATTTTAGTCGCCCTCCTCTCGACAGCTTCCATCCTGTATATGTCCTTGCAGAGATTGGGTCTCCAGAACTGCACAGTACTCAGATGGGGTCTCACCAGCTGTCTGTACAGAGGATAACTTCTGTTTCTACCGGTGATGCCTCTCCTATGCATCCCAGTATCCCCCCAGCCCTCCTTACTGCCCTCTCACATTGCTTGCCCACCTTTAGGTCATCTGATATGACTACCCGCAGGTCCCTTTCCATTTTTGTTGTTGTTAGTATCTCAACCCCATTGTGTACTCATCCCTGGTTTTGTTTCCCAGGTGCATTACCTTGCCTTCTTAGCATTGAATCTAAGCTGCCATACATTTGACCATTCCTCTAACCTTGCCAAGTCCTTCTCATCCTTTCCACCCCACCTTGTGCATCAACTCTGTTGCAGATCTTGAGGTCATCTGCAAATGAGACATACTTTCTTTCAGTCCCTCTGCAATGTTGCTTATAAAGACATTGAAGAGGACCGGTCTAATACTGAACCCTGCAGTACCCCACTAGTAACCCCTTTCTTCAGAGTGGACTCCATTTACTATTACCCTCTGTGTCCTATTCCCCAGCCAATTCCTTACCCAGGCTATCATCTTGGGACCCACTACCAGGCTGGCTAACTTGTATACTAATCTTTGTGTGGGACTGTGTCAAATGCCTTGCTAAAGTCTAGGTAGGCCATGTCACAGCACCTCCCTGATCTACTACTTTGGTCACCCAGTCAAAGAAATCTATTAGATTCATCTGGCATGACCTTCCCGCTGTGAATCCATGCTGTCTTGGGCCCCTCTGGCCTCTAGGTGCTCGACAATTCTTTCCTGCAGAAGTGATTCCATCATTTTCCCTATCACTGAGGTTAAACTAACAGGTCTGTAGTTTTCTTCTGCCCTCTCCCACTTTTGTGAAGTGGAATCACATCTGCCCTCCTCCAGTCCTCTGGTACCACCCCATCCTCCATGATTTGTTAAAGAGGGTAGTCAGTGGTGTCACTAGTTCTACCCTTAGTTCTTTTAAAATTCTGAGATAAATCCATCAGGCCCCATTGCTTTGTCCACCTTCAGTTTTAAGAGTTATTTCAGAACACTTTCTTCTATAAATGGGCTGGTATCAACTTCTGTATTCAGAGTGTTTCTACTGTTTGGTTTAGGTACCTCCCCTCTTCATTTCTAAATACTGAGCAAAAATATTTGTTTAGTATCTCTGCCTTTCACGTCACCTCTGCTCCACCCCTCCCTCCTTCCCTTTATTAAGCCTCACTATCCCTCCCTTGGTCTTCCTACGCTCCCTGATGTACCTATAAAAGGTTTTACCCCTTCTTAACTGAGTTGGCAATCTTTTCCTCGGTTTGGGCCTTTGCTGTTCTGACTGCCTTCCCAGCTTCCTTTTGCTTTAACTGATACAATTATCTGTCCTGCTCCTCTGTGATTCCTTGTACTTCCTGAATGCTTTCTTTTCTCTTGAACCTTCACTGCCACCTCCTTTGAGAGCCATAGTGGTTTCTTACATCATTTTGTTTTGTTTATTTGGTTCACACAAGGCTTGTTACCTCTGTGATGGCAGTTTTATTATTCCCATAGTTCTTCCACCCTCCTTCCTGCCCATTTGTTAATGCATTCCTTAGGCACTCACCCATTTTGGCAAAGTCAGCACTTCTGAAGTCCAGTACTTTTGCCTTTGTATGGCTTGACTCTACAGCTGTGTTTATTGTGAACCATACTGTTCGATGGCGCTAGTTCCCAGATGGCTACCCACTTCTACATCTGTGATCCTCTCCATCTCCATTTGAGAGAACAAGGTCTAAGATTGCTCCCTCTTGAGTGGGTTCCAATACTAGTTGTCTAAGGCATGCCCCTGTAGGGCATCTAGAATAACCCCACTCTTAGAAGTGGCTGCTGCAACTGCACTCCAGTTAACATTTGGCTACTCAGATCACCCATCAACAATATCTCCCTTTTTCTGCCATTCTAAGTATACTTTCTATCATTTCCTTGTCCATTTCCTCCCCTGAGAGGGGTTGTATACAACCCTGTGCGGATTGTGGTGCCATTGCCTGTCTCAAGTTGACCTACAGTGCTTCTTCTCTCCCTGTTTACCTTTTGTTCTATTGCTTTGATTCCTTCCCTTATAGAGAGCTACTCCTCCTCCTCTTTTATCCTCCATGTCCCTCCTGTAGATAGTGTATCCTGGTATGTTTATGTCCCAGTCATGGTTCTATGCATACCATGTTTCTGAGACTGCCACGATATTCAAATGTTCCTCCATCAAGGCCACTAATTCAGGAAGCTTGTTACCCAGACTACAGGCATTGGTACTCATTGCTCTCATTTTTGATCGCTTTACCTTCTGTAGCAGCATCCCCACTGTCCTTTCTACCTTGGTCTTTTCTCATTTAGTACCCTTCGTAGGGGAGGCTGGTAATTTCCTGCTGCTTATCAGAGGAGGAGGACAGTAGGGATTAACTGTGTGTGGAGAGGATGAGGAAGTAGGGATTAACAGTGTGTGGAGAGAGGAAGGCAGTAAAAATTAAAAGTGTATGGAGATGGAGAAGACAGTTGAGGATTAACAGTGATGGAGAAGCAGAGGACAGTAGGGATTAACAGTCTGTGGTGAGGTGGAGGACTGTAGAGATTAACAGTGTGTGGAGAGGAGAGGACAGTAGGATTAAGAGTGTGTGGAGAGGAGAGGACAATATGGATTAAGAGGGTGTGGAGAGAGATAGGACAGTAGGGATTAACATTGTGTGGAGGGTGAGGACAATATGGATTAACAGTGTGTGGAGATGAGGAGAACAGTAATGATTAAGAGAGGAGGACAGTAAGGATTAACTGTGTGTGGAGAGGAGGAGGAGGACAGTAGGAATTAACAGTGTGTGGAGAGGAAGGACAATAAAATTAACAGTGTATGGAGAGGAGATGACAGTTGGGATCAACAGTCTGTGGAGAGGAGACTACAGTACAGATTAACTGTATGGAGGACTAGAACAGTAGGGGTTAACAGTGTGTGGAGGGAGGATAGTAGAAATTAGCAGTGGGTGGAGAGGGAGAAAACAATAGGGATTAGCAATGTGTGGAGAGTAGAAGGACAGTAGAAATTAACAGGTGTGAAGAGGGGAGCACTTTAGGGATTATCAGTGTGTGGAGAGGGAGAGGACAATAGGGATTAACAGTGTGTGGAGAGGGGAGAACGATGGAGATTAACAGTGTGTGTAGAGGTGGAGGACAGTCGGAATAACAGTGTGTGGAGAGGGAGGACAGTGGGGATTAACAGTGTGTGGAGATGAGGATGACATTAGGGAGTAACAGTGTATGGAGAGCAGGAGGACAATAGAGATTTACGTGTGTGGGGAGGGAGGACTGTAAGGATTAACAGTGAGTGGAGTGGGGTGGACAGTAGGGATGAACATTGTGTGGAGAGGAGAGGAGAGACAGTAGGGATTAACAGTGTGTGGAGAGGTACAGGACAGTAGGGATTAACAGTGTGTAGAGATGAGGAGGACAATAGGGATTAACAGTGTGTGGAGAGGGGCAGACAGTTAGCATTAACAGTGTGTGGAGAAGGAGAGGACAGTGGAGGATTAACAGTGTGCAAAGAGGAGGAGTACAGTAAGGATTAATATTGTGTGGCAGTGGGGAGGACAGTGGTATTAGCTGTGTGTGGAGTGGGGAGGATGATAGGGATTAACAGTGTGTGGAGATGAGGAGGACTGTAGTGATTAACTTTGTGTGGAGGGAGAGGACAGTTGGGGTTAATAGTCTGTTGAGAGGGAGACTAAGTACAGATTAACTGTGTGGAGAAGGTTAGGACAGTAGGGATTAATGGTGTTTGGAGAGGGAGGATAGTAAAATTAGCAGTGTGTGAGAGGGAGGACAGTAGGATTAACAATATGTGGGGATCAGAAGGACAGTGGAGATTAAACAGTGTGTGAAGAGGTGGAGCACTTTAGGGATTAACAGTGTGTGGAGATGGAGAAGACAGTTGAGGAATAACAGTGTACGGAGAAGCATAGGACAGTAGGGATTAACAGTCTGTGGAGAGGAGCATTACTCTCGGATTAACATTGTGTGGTGAGGAGACTACACTTGGTATTAACAATGTGGAGGAGGAGACTACAGTAGAGATTAACTGTGTGGAGAGGGAGGACAGTAGGGATTAAGAGTGTGTGGAGAGTAATAGGACAGTAGGGATTAACAGTGTGTGGAGATGAGGAGGACACTAGAGATTAAGAGAGTGGAGAGGAGGGACAGTAAGAATTAACTGTGTGTGGAGGGAGGAGGACAGTAGGGATTAATGGTGTGTGGAGAGGGAGAAAAGTAGAAATTAGCAGTGTGGAGAAAGGAGGACAGTAGTTATAACAATGTCGGAGAGGAGGAGGAGGACAGTAGGGATTAACAGTATGTGGAGAGAAGGACAATAAAAATTAACAGTGTATGAAGAGGCAGAAGACAGTATGGATTAACAGTGTGGAGAGGAGGAGGACAGTAGGGATTAACAGTGTATGGAGAGCAGGAGAATAATAGAGTATTAACAGTGTGTGGGAGGGAGGACTGCAGGGATTAACAGTGAGTGTAGTGGTGAGGACAGTATGGATTAACAGTGTGTGGAGAGGAGGAGGATTGTAGCGATTAACACTGTGTGGCGAGGAGGACAGTTGGGATTAACAGTCTGTGGAGAGGGAGAGGAGAGTGTGTGGTGAGTGAGGAGAATGATGGGGATTAACAGTGTGTGGAGGTGGGAGAGCGATGGAGATTAACAGTGTGTGTAGAGGTGGAGGACAGTAGGAATAACAGTGTGTGGAGAGGGAGGACAGTGGGGATTAACAGTGTGTGGAGATTGAGGAGAGACAGTGGTATTAACAGTGTATGGAGAGCAGAAGAATAATAGGTATTAACAGTGTGTGGGGAGCAGGAGAATAATAGGTATTAACAGTGTGTGGGGAGGGAGGACTGCAGGGATTAACAGTGAGTGGAGAGGTAACAGGACAGTAGGGATTAACAGTGTGTTTAGGTGAGAAGAACAGTATGGATTAACAGTGTGTGGGGAGGGGAGGACAGTGGGAATTAACTGTGCATGGGTGGAGAAAGACAGTAGGGATTAACAGTGTGCAAGAGAAGGAGTACAGTAGGGATTAATATTGTGTGCAGTGGAGGAGTACAGTGGTATTAGCTGTGTGTGGAGTGGGGAGGACAATAGGGATTAACAGTGTGTGGAGAAGGAGAGGACAGTGGGGATTAACAGTGTGTGAAGAGGGGAGGACAGTAGGGTTAACAGTGTGTGGAGAGGAGGAGGACAGTAGAGATTAACAGTGTGTGAAGAGGAGGAGCACTTTAGGGATTAACAGAGTGTACAGAGTGGGAGGACAATAGGGATTAACAGTGTGTGGAGAGGCGGGGAACAGTAGGAATCAGCAGTGTGTGGAGAGGGAGGACAGTGGGGATTAACCATGTGGAGATGAGGAGGAAAGTAGGGATTAACAGTGTGTGAGAGCAGCAATACAATAGGGATTAACAGTGTGTGGGGAGCAGACTACTATAGGGATTAACAGTGAGTGGAGTGGGGAGGATAGTAGGTATTAACAGTATGTGAAGAGGAGAGGACAGTAGGGATTAACAGCGTGTGGAGATGAGGAGGACAGTTTGAATTAACAGTGCGAGGGGGGAGGACAGTGGTGATTAACCATTTGTGGAGTGGGGAAAGACAGTAGGGATTAACATCATGTGGAGAGGAGAGGCAGTGGAGGATTAACAGTGTGCAGAGGAGGAGTACAGTAGGATTAATATTTGTGTGCAGTGGGGAGGATAGCTGTATTAGCTATGTGTGCAGTGGGGAGGAGGTAGGGATTAACAGTGTGTGAAAAGGAGAAGACAGTGGGATTACAGTGTGTGCATGGGGTGGACAGTAGGGATTAACAGTGTTTGGAGAGGACGATGACAGTTGACATTTACAGTGCATGGAGAGGGTGAGGACAGTATGGATTAACAGTGTATGGAGAGGAGAAGACAGTAGGGATTAACAGTGTGTTGAGAAGGAGAGGACAGTGGGGAATAACAGTGTGTGGGTGGGGGTGGACAGTAGTGATTAACAGTGTGTTGATGGGAGGCAGACAGTTGGCATTTACAGTGCATGGAGAGGGTGAGGACAATATGGATTAACAGTATTTGGAGCAGGAGAAGACAGTAGGGATTAACAGTGTATGGAGGAGAAGGACAGTTGGCATTTACAGTGCATGGAGAGTTTGAGGACAGTATGGATTAATAGTGTGTGAGAGAGAGGACAGTAGGGATTAACAGTGTGTGGAGAGGGGAGGACAGTAGGGATTAACTGCGTGTGGACAGGCAGAGGACAGTAGGGATTACCAGTGTGTGGAAAGAAGGAGGAGGACAGTAGGTGATTAACAGCGTGTGGAGAGGAGGAGGACAGTAGGGATTAACAGTGTGTGGAGAGGAGAGGCAGTAGGGATTAACAGCATGTGAGAAGGAGAGGACAGTGAAGTATTAACAGTGTGTGGAGAACAGACGGACAATTGGGATTAACAGTGTGTGGGAGGGAGGACTGTAAGGATTAACTGTGTGTGGAGAGGTGAGGACAGTAGGGATTAACAGTGTGTGAGAGGTACAGACAGTAGGATTTAACGTGTGTGGAGATGAGGAGGACATTAGGGATTAACAGTGTGTGGAGGGGCGGACATTTGGTATTAACAGTGTGGCAAGGAGGACAATTGTGATTAACAGTGTGTGGAGTGGATGAAGACAGTTGGGATTAACAGCATGTGAAGAGGAGAAGACAGTGGAGGATTAACAGTGTGCAAAGAGGTGGAGTACAGTGGGATTAATAGTGTGTGGAGTGGGGAGGACATTGGTATTAGCTGAGTGGGGAGGACAGTAGGGATTAACAGTGTGTGGAGAAGGAGAGGACAGTTGGGATTAACAGTTTGTGGAGATGGGGTGGACAGTAGGAATTAACAATGTGTGGATAGGAGGAGGAGGACAGTAGGCATTGATAGTGCATGGAGAGGGTGAGGACAGTATGGAAGAACAGTGTGTGGAGAGGAGAGGACAGTAGAGATTAACAGTGTGTTGAGAAGGAGAGGACAGTGGGGATTAACAGTGTGTGGAGTGGGGTGAACAGTAGGGATTAACAGTGTGTGGAGAGGAGGACAGTAGGGATTAACAGCATGTGGAAGGAGAGGACAGTGAAGTATTAACAGTGTGTGGAGAACAGATGGACACTTGGGATTAACAGTGTGTGGGAGGGAGGACTGTTGGGATTAACAGTGAGTGGAGTGGGGAGGACTGTAAGGATTAACTGTGTGGAGAGGGTGAGGACAGTAGGGATTAACAGTGTGTGGAGAGGTACAGGACAGTAGGATTTAACAGTGTGTGGAGATGAGGAGGACATTAAGGATTAACAGTGTGTGGAGGGGTGGACATTTGGTATTAACAGGTGTGGGAGGGAGGACAATTATGATTAACAGTGTGTGAGTGGATGAAGACAGTAGGGATTAACAGCATGTGAAGAGGAGAAGACACTGGAGGATTAACAGTGTGCAAAAGAGGTGGAGTACATAGGGATTATTAGTGTGTGGAGTGGGGAGGACAGTGGTATTAGCTGTATGAGGAGTGGTGAGGACAGTAGGGATTAACAGTGTGTGGAGAAGGAGAGGACAGTTGAGATTAACAGTTTGTGGAGATGGGGTGGACAGTAGGGATTAACAATGTGTGGATAGGAGGAGGAGGACAGTTGGCATTGATAGTGCATGGAGAGGTGAGGACAGTATGGAAGAACAGTGTGTGTGGAGGAGAGGACAGTAGGGATTAACAGTGAGTTGAGAAGGAGAGGTCAGTAGGGATTAACAGTGTGGAGAGGGGAGCACAGTTGGCATTTACAGTACATGGAGAGGGTGAATACAGTATGGATTATCAATGTGTGGAGAGGGAGGACTGTAGGGATTAATAGTGTGTGGAGTAGAAGTACAGTGAGAGTAACAGTGGGAGAGGCAGAGGACAGTAGAATTAACAGTGTGTGGAGAGGAGGAGGACAATAGGGATTAACAGTGTGTGGAGGAAGATGACAGTAGGGATTAACAGTGTGTGGAAAGGTAGAGGACATTAGGGATTAACAGTGAGTGGAAAGGAGGAGGACAGTAAGGATTAACCTTGTGTGGAGAGGGGCAGGACAGTAGGGATTAACAGTGTGTGGAGAGGGAGGACGGTAGGGATTAACAGTGTGTGGGAGGGAGTAAACAGTAGGATTAACAGTATGTGGAGAGGCAGAGGACATTAGGGATTAACAGTGTGTGCACAGGGGAGGACAGTAGGGATTAACAGTGTGAGGAGAGGGCAGGACAGTAGGGATTAACAGTGTCAGAGAGGAGGAGGACAGCAGGGATTAAAGTGTGTGGAGAGTGAAGGACAGTGGTATTAGCTGTGTGTGGATTGGGGAGGACTGTAGGGATTAATAGTGAGTGGAGAGGAGGTGGACAGTAGGGATTAACAGTGTTTGGAGAGGAGGAGGACAGTAGGGTTTAATAGTGCATGGAAAGGGGAGGACAGTAGGTATTCATGTGGAGAGGTGGAGGTGTAGGAATTAACAGTGTGAGGGAGGGGAGAGGGCAGTGAGGTTTACTGTATGTGGAGAGGGGACAGTAGGGTTGAACAGTATTTGGGGATTAGGAAGACTGTAGGGATTAACAGTGTGTGGAGAGGGAGTGGAAAGTAGGAGTACTGTTGAGAATAACAGTTTGTATAGAGGAGGAGGACAGTAGAGATTAACAGTGTGTGGAGAGGAGGAGGACAGTAGGAATTAACAGTGTGTGGAGATTAAGAGGGCAATAGGGATTAACAGTGTTTGGAGAGGCAGAGGACAGTAAGTATTAACAGTGTGTATAGAGGAGAAGGACCATAGAGATTAACAGTGTGTGGAAACGGGGAGGACAGTAGAAATTAACAGTGTGTAGAAATTAGGAGGACAGTATTGATTAACAATGTGTGGAGAGGGTAATGACAATCTGATGTGTGTGTGAGTGTGTGTGTGTGTGTGTGTTGGGAGGGGTACCATGCACTGGACATCAAACAGTACAGAAAGTACTAAAATAGTGGGGCTATTTTACTATTTGAGGTATTCAAACCTCAGAATTTTAAAATGTTTTTATTCTTTTTTTTCTCTTAACTAATTTCTCGGGAGGGACCATTTTATAAGCACAATAAGACATTCGAGGTATGGGTTATGATCAGATAAGATCACTTCCCAGGTCCTAAAGGCACTCAGTGGAAGTGTCTTGTGCCTCACTAATGCATCTGGGGCGTGCTCTTATCAGGCCATAACCCACACCTCATCATGTCTTATTGCTTGCTTAAATATTTTAGCCCAGCATGTAAGTGACAGGTTCCATAACAATGTGCTTGGGCTAGAAAGGGTTTTGAGAATTACAGGAGATTCAAAGGGCACAGAGACAGTCTGCATAGGATTCAATTGTTCTGAGAGGCACAGGGAGATTCAAGATTTCAGAAACACAGTAGATTGTCTTCAAGGGTTCTGTGAGTCAAGAGAGATTCAATGATTCAGAAAAACGTTGCATGAGCTTCAAGGGAGAATCACAGGGACATTCAAGGTGCAGAGACACTGCATGAGCTATAGGGTTCTGAAAGTCTAGCGGGGAGTCAAGGGTGCAGAAACATTTGTATGGACTTCAAAGGCTTCCATAAATGGCACAGAGGACATTTTACATGAGCTTCAATTGCTTCCAAGAGTTATAGGAGATTCAAAGACCAGCAAACATTGTACATGAGCAACAAAGGGTTCCAAGAATCACAAGGAGATTTAAAGAGTGCAGAGACAGTATGCATGGGCACCAAAAGGTTCTGAGAGTCACAGGGAGAGTCAAAGTATGCAGCTCTGATACAGTACATGGGCTTCAAGGGGTTCTGAGAGTCAAGAGAGATTCAGGAGATGCAGAAACACAGTGCATGGGCTATAAAGGTTCTGAGAGTCACAGGACATTCAAAGGGTGCAGAGACACTCTGCATGGGCTTCAAGGGTTCTGAGAGTCATATGGAGATTCAAAGGATGCAGAGACACTGCATGGGCTTCAAAGGGTTCTGAGAGTCACAGAGAGATTCAAAAGATGCAGAGACAGTATGCATGGTCTTCAAATGGATTCGAGAGTCACAGGGAGATTCAAAGTGTGCAGCTTTGACACAGTGCATTGGCTTCAAAGGTTCTGAGAGTCACAGGAAGATTCAAAATGTGTAGTTCTGATATAGTGTATTGAGTTCAAGGGGTTCTTAGAGTCACAGGGAGATTTAAAAGGTGCACAGACATGGTGCATGGGCTTCAAATGGTTCCAAACATCACAGGGAAATTCCAATGGTGCAGATACACTGCACATGGACTTCAAAAGGTTCAGAGAGTCACAGGCAGATTCAAAGGGTGCAGAGAGATACTATGCCTGGGTTTCAAAGGGTTCAGAGAGTCATATGGAGAATGAAAGGTGCAGAGACACTGTGCATGGCCTACAATGGGTTCCAAGAGTCACGGCAAGATTCAGAGAGTGCAGAGATGTGGTGCCTGGGTTTCAAAGGGTTCCAGGAGTTACAAGGAGAATCAGAGGCACAGAGAGACTTTTATGGGCTTCAAATGGTTCTGAGCATCACAAGGAGATGCAAAGGGTGCAGAGACACTGTGCATGGCCTACAATGGGTTCCAAGAGTCATGGCAAGATTCAGAGAGTGCAGAGACGTGGTGCCTGGGCTTCAAAGGGTTCAGGAGTTACAGGAAGAATCAGAGGGCACAGAGACACTGTTTATGGGCTTCAAAGGGTTCCAGGAGTTACAGGGAGAATCAAAGGGCACAGAGAGAGACTGTTTATGGGCTTCAAATAGTTCTGAGCATCACAAGGAGCTGCAGAGGGTGCAGAGACACTATAAATGAGATGTAAAGGGTTCTGAGAGTCACAATGAAATTCAAAGGGTACAGAAGAGCATGCATACGCTAGAAAAGGTTCAAGAGTGAGAGACTCAAACAGCAGTGAGACACTGTGCCTTGGATTCAAAGGGCTCTGAGAGTCACATAGGGAGTCAAGAGTGCAGAAATACAGGGCATGGGCTACAAAGGATTCCAAGAGTCATAGAGAGATTTAAAGGGTGCAGAGAGACACTGTGTCAGGGCTTCAAAGTGTTCTGAGCATCAAAGGGTGATACAAATAATGCAGAGACACAGTGCATGGGCTTCAAGGGTTCAGAGCATCACAGGGAGATTCAAAGGGTGCAGAGATACTGGACATGAGCTGCAAATGGTTCCACACAGGGAGACTGAAATGGCACAGAGACACTGTGCATGAGCCTCAACGTGTTTAGAGCCTCACAGGGAGATTCAGATGGTGCAGAGACATATGCATGACTTTCAGAGGATCATGGTTTGAGTTTGTTGATAGAAGAGGTTGTGAAGAACTGGTCAAATATGATAGTGCATGGGTTGATCCAGTAAAGCTACTGGACACCAGTTATTCTGAGTGTGGTAGTATGAGATCTGAACTCCTTTGGTGCAGTCTGTTAGTTTCTGAAATTGGAAGAAAAGAATATGATCTTGTTTTCTGCAACTGGCAACTGTAAAAATTCACCTGAAGGGGCTGAAGAGTAGTAAACTCTTCAAAGGCACAGGAATCCATAGAACACTTAGCAAATGGCTGATGAGATCATGATGTTTATGGTAGGATCGATAGGATTGGTGTGCAGTACATCCAATGATTTGCAAAATATAGATTCTTGATAGGTAGTTATTTAAAGCATTTGTTCTGGATACTCTATGGATTCAGAGTAGGAGGAGTTTGAATGAAGCATGGAACAGAATTGAAGACCTCGATGGATTTAACTAATATAGGAAAATTTAATTCCGTATAGGTATTGTTTAATTGACCTAAATGATAACTTTAAGGCTTAGTGGCAGAAGCTTATAAACTGCCAGGATATGATAGATAGTGCAGGAACTTGGATGAATTGATTGAAAAGCGCAAAATGAAGAAAATTTCTTCCAAGCGGTGGTTTCAGTTGCTTGAATAGAGGCGTTAGTGTTTACTACATGATGATTTCTGTTTAACGATAGAATGCTAAGTCATAACTGAGACTGGTGAAATGAGAAGAAGAGGTCATGGCTGAATCTGCTGAAAGACAGATGCAATGGAATTCCTGGAATTGAAATCAAGACAGATAATCAGCAGCTTTGGTTTCACAGCCAGAATGAAAAACATTTCATGGGGAAATTGTGGTAAAGTGATAACCAAGTCAAGCTCGCATGAACAACATGATGGAATGGGATAAAGACCTGCCTTTATTTATAATGTCCACAGTGGACTGATTATCAAGAAGATAGAGATGGTCAGCAAAGAACAAAGATGGCACCATACTGAATGCAACACCTATGGGTGCCCAATAATGTGTGTCATTGGGGGTTATAACATTTTAGGGTAGACTGTAAAGGTTGCAAAAGGGTGGTGGGGTCCTGATTTATTATAGGGATCATTTAGAAATTAATTTTTAAGGTGTAGTGAGGATTTGGATTGTGATACTGAGTGGTTGGTTTTGCCATTTGTTCTTGGAGGAAAGAAAAGTTAAATGTAGGCTCTTTGTATAATCCTCAATGTGGTCTTCAAAGACTTAAATATTTCTTGAATGTTTTGAAGTTTATTTAAAGCAGAGTGATTCTGTTGTTGTTGGAGATATGCATTTGAATTGGAGGGCTAATGACACCATGGGGCTCGAATACAAACATAGAATTTGATGGCAGATAAGGACCGCTTGGCCCACCCAGTCTGCCCATTCCTACCTAATGGATAAGCTGCAGATCCTAGTTAACCAGCAGCCTCGTCTTTCTACCCCACCCCAAGAATTGCCTTATGACTGTCCCATGCATGCTTGAATTCAACCATGGTTTTTGACTCACAACCTCCTCTGGAAGGCTGTTCCATGCATCCACAACCCTCTCTGTGAAAAATACTTCCTTACATTACCTCTGAGCCACCCCCATCTTCAAATTGTGCCCACTTGTTCTTGCACCCCTTTTTTGAAAGATGCTACCCTCTTGGACTTTGCTGATTCCTTAAGGTACTTGAAAGTTTCTATCATGTCCCCCTTCCTCCTTTCCTCGAGGCTATACATATTAAGCTCCTTTAGCCTCTCTTCATATGTCTTCTGGTGCAGACCCTGCACCATTTTAGTTGCCCTCCTCTGGACAACTTTCATCCTGTCTATGTCCTTGCAGAGATTGGGTCTCCAGAACCGCATGCAGTACTCCAGAAGGGTCTCACCAGCTGTCTGTACAGAGGATAACAACTTCCTGTTTTCTACTGGTGATGCCTCTCCCATGCATCCCAGTATCCCCAGCCCTCCTTACAGCCCTCTCACATTGCTTGCCAACCTTTAAGTCATCTGATGATAGACTACCCCCAGGTCCCGTTCCATTTTGTTGTTGTTAGTATCTCACCCTCCACTGTGTACTCTTACCCTGGGTTTTTGTTTTCCAGGTGCATTACCTTGCACTTCTTAGCATTGAATCTAAGCTGCCATACATTTGACCATTCCTCTAACCTTGCCAAGTCCTTCTCATCCTTTCCACCCCACCTTGTGCATCAACTCTGTTGCAGATCTTTGTGTGATCGGCAAAGAGACATACTTTCCTTCTAGTCCCTTTACAATGTCTCTTATAAGACAGTGAAGAGGACCGATCCTAATACTGAACCCTGTGCCCCATTAATAACCCCTTTCTTCAGAGTGGACTCCATTTACTATTACCCTGTATGTCCTATTCTCCAGCCAATTCTTTACCCAGGCTATCATCTTGGGACCCACTCCCAGGCTGGCTAACTTGTATATTAATCTTTGTGTGGGACTGTGTCAAATGCCTTGCAAAGTCTAGGTAGGCCATGTCCACAGCACATCCCTGATCTACTACTTTGGTCATCCAGTCAAAGAATTCTATTAGATTCATCTGGCATGACCTTCCCACTGTGAATCCATGCTGCCTTGGGTCCTGTGCCCTCTGGCCTCTAGGTACTCAACAATTCTTTCCTTCAGAGTGATGCCATCATTTTCCCTATCACTGAGGTTAAACTAACAGGTCTGTAGTTTCCTGCTTCTGCCCTGCTCCCACTATTGTGAAGGGAAGCACATCTGCCTCCTCCAGTCCTCAGGTACCACCCCATCCTCCCATGATTTGTTAAAGAGGGTAGTCAGTGGTTTCACTAGTTCTACCCTTAGTTCTTTTAGAATTCTGTGATGAATCCCATCAGGCCCCATTGCTTTGTCCACCTTCAGTTTTAAGAGTTCTTTCAGAACCCTTTCTTCTGTAAATGGTATCAACTTCTGTATTCAGAGTGTTTCTATTGAATCTCTTCTTCTCTCTTACTAATTGACTCAGTGTATAAATGTGCCTACCATCTCAATCCCATCTCACAGAATCATTCTCTGTTGGATTGGGTCTTGACTACTAGAGTGGGAGAGTAGGGGCCTCTGGTGTCTTGGCAGATTCCGTAAGTGACCACATGGCCACCTTTTGTGTCCTAGATTTTCGCTGTTTTAAACCCCTCCTTCTGTGTTTCAGACTAGATCATTTAAAAGGATAGATTGTTCCCTGTTATATTCTTCTTTGAGGTTAATTGATTGGTCATTTCTTGAATGTATTCCAGATGTGGATACAGCACTAGATTTTTGTAGCCAACTTCTTCCCATTCATGAATCCCTTTTCCCTTTGTGGACCATTCAATGTAGAGGTTCTCCTACTGGATGGTTTGATCCCAGCATTAAGAAATTAATTATAGTGGGATAGTGCTTGGACTAAATTTAAATTATCTCCCAGTAGAGTATCAATGGATCTCTACCGTGGACTTTGAATTTAGTCTTTCAAACTGTTAGCAATGTTAAAAAGCTTATTTCAAGGATCGCTTGAAGATACTGTAGCTGGGCAGATTCAAAGAAGTTTGAGAATAATGTAAATTCTTTACTTTCTCTCTAATTCAAAATCTGACATCCAGAAATTAAATTTTGACAACAAAGAAATTGGTGACTTGCCGAAATTGTTAAATTGTTAAATTCTAAATTTTCAGATCTTTCTAAGTTTAGATCTTTTTCCCTCAGGCTGGTAATACTAAATCCTTTTCCTCTGCTCTTTGGTAGATGGAACCAGATTTTTGTTTAAGGAAGTAACATCAAATGAAGTTTTCATCTTCTGCAGTCTCTTCCAAATAAAGGGACTGACTCGGAGAAAGGGTTGGATGTCCACTTCTGAAAACTGGCTATCCCTTTATTATGGATCCCTTTGTTATATTTTAATATGTCATTGGCTACAGGTGTTTTCCCTGTCCTGGAAAAGCTAAGGTGGTTCCAATTCCAAAGAAGAGCTGTGCTACTTCCTTGGATGATTATAGGCCAATATCAATACTGAATCCCCTTAGCAAACTACTTGAGCATTTAGCGGCTAAGCAAACTGATGCCTATTTGGTTACCCATGATTTATTGTCAAGGTAACAACATGGGTTCCATAAAGCACTGATGAGCACGACCTTTGGGTTCACAAACACCGTCCCTACGTGGGTTTGAGAAGGGTTTGATGACTGGGGCTGTGTTCGTGGGCCTAACCAAGGCTTTTGATTTGATTGATCATGGCAGCACACAAACTTGAAAGATCTGGGTTCTCTGATGTCACTGTTTCTTGGTTCTGTGATTATCTGAGTAACAGGTGTCAATTTGTTCAAGTAGGTTCTGTGGTTTCTGATGTCTTTACCAACTAGTTGTGGTGTGCCTCTGGGGTCCATTTGGGACCCCTGTTATTTCTATTTGTATTAATCAGCTTCCTGGAGTTTGTAAGTTTAGTGAATCACTGCTTTATGCAGATGATCCTGTAATTTGTGCTCAGTCAAATTCTGTGTCTGAACTTTTCTGTTCCTAGAAAAGGATTTTGGTGCTGTCTGTTCTTGGCTTACTTTAAATGCTATGGTTTGAACTTGGCTAAAATAACACTTATGTTATTTGGCACACAGTTTATGTTGGTGGACACCAGGAACTGAGGATATCTGATTTGCAGGGTGGTCTGCTTGAACAAGTGTCTCAGTTTAAGTATTTGGGCACACTATTGGATCCCAGTTTGACCTTTTCACCTCCGATTCAGTCAATGGTTAAGAAAGTAAATCAAAGACTATGGGTGTTATACAAATTCAAGTCATTCCTCTCACAAGTAACTAGATTAGCAATTGCTATTGGTTCTCTTCTTCCATATTTCAATTACAGTTCTTGTCTATATTATAACATAGGTACAAAAGAAAAGCAAGCTCTAACGTGGCCTATAACAATATTTCTAGATTTATTTTAGGAGCCCCAATAGGACACATCGGTGTAATCTTTATTCTCGGTTGGGGTGATTTTACCCTAGTTGCAGAATAGCATATTTTGTTGGCTGTCTGATGTATAAATGTTTTACTTTGGCTCCTTTTTCCTCTTTCTGATCTTGTTGTAATGAGAGAATTGCTTCCAGTCTGAGTCGACTGATGGCCCCTATATTTTGTCACCAGGTCTCGGGTTTAGATTAAGCTCTAGAACCTTTTCAATAGCAACACCCTTGTAATGGAATTCACTCCCACTTGATGTTAGGGTTGCTCCCTCTGTTTTAACTTTTAAACAAGATTAAAAAGTTATTTATTACATAAATCTGCTTGTAACTGTAATTTGTAATTTGTATTTTTGGTTTTGTATTGCTGTTGATTGTATTTATGTATTTTTGTGTGTTTTTGTTGGGTCAGGCCTGAAAAGGGACTTTTGGTCCAGTGCCTTTACCAGTTACCAAAGAATAAATGAAAAGAATACAAGACAGCAGATTTCAAATAAAAAATATGTTTTGGAAAAGTCTTGAAGTGAGTATGTCAGGAGGTCAGGAATCGTAAACCAGGAATGTTCAAGATAGCTGCAAAATCATGATCTGTAGATGCATCACTGTATATCCTGGAATGAAAATCAAGAGATAGTTCTTTCTAGAACATAGAGCATCCATTCCAAAAAGGCTAGAAAGTGGGACCGTGTGGCTAAATCAAATTTGGCTGCAACAACAATTTATTTATTTATTTGAAAGGTTTCACCAGGGAAGGCATACTGAGCAAAAATAGCTTGTTTCCAGATGCATCCTGGAGGAAGGGGAAATGGCAGGAAATGGGTAAGTACCATTGGTGTATACATAGCAAAGACACAGTACAATACAACTTCATACAGTGATTTAAGATATCAATGAACGAATACGCAGTAGGGAATTATGGGCTCAGATCGGCACATATGAAATAAGTATTGATATCCCAAAACTAGGCATGGGAGGAAAGTCCCTTAGAACAGAGACAGAAGGAAAGGAGAGTGGAGAACTAGGGTGGCAGGGAAAGTAAAGGGAGGAGGGAGGAGGTAGAGAAGGAAAAGAACACAATGGGGGTGAGAAACTAACAACAAAAAAATGGAAAGGGACCTGGGGATAGTTATATCAGATGACCTAAAGGTGGGCAAGCAATGTGAGGAGGCAGTAGGGATGGTTGGGGATACTGGGATGCACAGGAGAGGCATCACCAGTAAAAACAGGAAGTTGTTATCCCTCTGTACAGACAGTTGGTGAGACCCCATCTGGAGTACTGAGTCCAGTTCTTGAAACCCCATCTCCACATGGAGAGGGCTGGATGAGGATGCATGGAACAGCCTTCTTGGGAGGTTGTGGAGTCAAAAACAGTGGGGAATTCAAGAATGCATGGGACAGACATAAGGCAATTCTAGTGGTGGGTAGGAGGAAGTAGGCTGTTGGTTAAGTAGGATGTGCAGCTTATCCATTAGGTAGGTAATTGGGCAGACTGGGTGGGCCAAGCAGTCCTATCTGCCATCAAATTCTATGTTTCTATGTAAGAGAGGCAAACCTTTGTCCTTCTGGGATGCAAACCCCACAAGGGCCAGAAACAGCAGGAAGCACACCAGCCCATGTACTAGTTACCAGGCCTGCAAGGAGACAGATAGGGTACTAAGAGGAAGGAAAACCTTGTCCCTCTGGAATGCAAACCCCACTGGTCTGCAGGCCTGCCAGGAGAAAGTTAGGAGGGAGATGGGCAAAGAGTAGGAATAAATAGTTTGGAGGGAGGGAGGGGTGGGGGGGCTAAGATTAAGGGTGTTTATGGTGAAAGGAAGTGTGACATGGGGATAGAGGAGAGAGAGCATATAGGAGAGTGAGGTGAACAGAATTGGGGAAGAGTGCAAGTTTAGGAAATAGGTGAATGGAGAGGATAAAGGTAGAGGAGGAGGATAACAATAGGTGGGGTCACTGGTGGATGAGGAAGAGAGTTAGGAAAGAGATTGTACATGCTACAGGGTTAGGAGAGGTTAGGAGGGGTGGCAGTGAGGAACTCAGAGGGGCTAGGGGAGGAATAGAGAGGATATAGAATAAGGGAAGGGATGGGGCAAGGGGAAGCTGAGGAGCTTTAGGGAGGACTAGAGGAGAACGGAGCAGAGAGAAGGATAGCAGTGGTTCCGAGAAGTGGGTGAGGTGCAGTTGCAGGAAGGGAAATGAAACTGTGAAGAAGAGATGCTAGCGATCAAGGGATGGGGCAGAGTGGATAGCTAAGGGAAGAGCGCTCCAGAGTTTAGGGAAGCAGTAGGAGAAAGCAGACTGGCCTTAAGTGGATGACCTAGCAGTGGATATGTGATGGTGTAGTTCAGAGGCTGAAGAAGCCAATGACAGAAGGTAGGAAATGAATGAACAGCCTTGCAGAATAATTCACATTGCAAAACTGAGATATCCCAGAAGTGAATGAAGTTTGCTTTTGGTGCAGGAGGAATGAATAGAAAAAGATTCCATGGGTGCTTGAATCCTGAACAGTTTATCAGGAGGTAGCCTGGCTTCCATGCATATTGTATTCAGTTTGATACCTAAAAATTCAATAGATGTAGATGGTGCTAATGTTTTCTGTTTAGACAAAGGCACTGCTAACTCCTGGAAGAGATGGATGAGTCCAGTAATGCCAGCAGCTGTAGGTGAATTGGGGGATCGATTAGCAAGAAACCATCTAGAAGAAGGATGACAGCTGGAAGATGACAAATATTTAGCAATAGCAAACAAAGCATCTCGGAAAACTTTTCACATAGTTTCAGGCTACTTGTTCAACCAAAGGTCAGACAAACGGCAAAGTAAACATGGCAACGAGAAGGTGTAGGTAGATAAGGGCTTCTTGCTCATCTAGTTTGCTCTTGATACTCTATCCACTCCCTATCTACTATACTCCATCACTTTGACTTATTCTGACCCATGGTCCCCCTTCCCACTGTGTCTATCCCATGCTTTCTTGAATCCGTGATTGTTTCCAACCCCACTATCTCCACTGGAAGGCTGTTCCATTTGTCTACCATTCATCATACAAGTCATAAAAGGAGGTAATAATCCCTCTTTCCAAGACATTGGTTAGCCCCATCTGGAGTACTGCATGCAGTACTGAAGGCTGTACCTGCACAAGGACATTAACCAAATTGAGGCAGTGCAGAGAAGGGCAACCAAATGGTGCAGGGACTGCATCAGAATACATATGAGGACAGATTAATGGAGCTCAATATGTATACCCTAGAGCAAAGGAGGAGAGAGGTGATATGATCAAACATTCAAACATCTTAAGGCATTAACAAGGTGAAAGAGTCTAACATGTTTCAATATAAGAAAATAGCAGGACAAGAGGATACAGCATGAGATTAGAGGAGGCAGAGTAAGGGGTAATGTAGGAAGTTCTTTTTCACAGAAAGGGTGGTGGATGCGTGAACGGCCTACCTCAGGAAGTGGTTGATATGAATGCAGTATATGGCTTCAAACAGGCATGGGACAGGCATAAGGGAGAACTCTCTGGGCTGAGGGAGGCGGTCACTCTTCTCCAGGCTGAGTTGGCCAGAATTCAGGGACCTCCACCCAGGGACCACTAAGCCCACTGCTGCTGCCTCTGAGCTTGCTAAGAAAGAGGAGGGTTGGACCACAGTGAGCTCAGGATGGTGAGGGTAGTGGAACAGAGACACATCCTTCAGTTGTGAACCGCCCACATCCAGTATGTCCGCTTTGGCAGAGGTGGTTCTCTATGGAGGCACCCACAGTGGAGACCAAGAAGGATGCTGGGAATCTCCATAAAGGAGACCCACAGGAGGGTGGCATGAGATCCCTCAGGGAAGGAAACAACTCCTGGGGGATTTCTTCATTAGGAGGGTAGAACTGAGGGAGGGGAGAAGGAGGTAAGGTGCCTTCCTGGTGCCCATGGATTGGAGGGACAGGGAGTGAACCTCAGGATCACAGGAGCATCTGCAAAGGGGAGGGAGCTGGATGTTATTGTCCACCTAAGCACAAATGACCTAGCTGGGAAGGGATCACAGCAGAACAGGAGGAGTTTGTGGAGTTGGGGAGGGCTTTAGACAAGTAGCACACATGGTAACCTTCTCAGAGGTGCTGCCTGTCTATGGCATGGGGAGGCTAGAGTGCTCCACACCATGGGATTCAATCAATGGTTGAAAAACTGGTGCAGAGCTCAGGGTTTTGGCTTCACTGGGGACTGGGGTCCACCTGGAGGGATACAGGCCTGTACTGGACGTGATGGTCTGCATCTGTCCAGGAGGAAACCAGGATCCTAGGTGATAGGTTTAAATGCTTCATTGGCAAGCATCTAAACTAGCCAGGGGAAAGCACTGAAAAGGAGAAGGAAATCCTAGCCCCCCCAAAAAAAAATCAGGGTAGTTAGTGAGCTAAACACCAAGACAGAAAAGTCAATAGGGAGAAGGGCAGGGGTAAATGGAGAAAAGGCAAAGGCAGTAAGGACAGGAATGGGGCAAAAGGGTAAGCCATAAAAAAATGGCAGGTAATGAGTACCAATGCCTGTAGTCTAGGTAACAAGGTCCCTGAACCGGTGGCCTTGATGGAAGAGGGACGCCTGGATATTGTGGCAGTCACAGAAACATGGTACACAGAGAACCATGACTGGGATGTCAACATACCAGGTACATAATCTATAGGAGGGACAGGGAGGATAGAAGAGGAGGAGGAGTAGCTCTCTCTGTAAGGGAATGGATCAAAGCAATGTAACTAAAGAGTAAACAGGGAGGAGAGGAGCACTGTGGGCCACCCTGGAGATCAGAAATGGCACCACAATCCACACAGGGTTGTATACAGATCCCATTTCAGGGGAGGAAATGGACAAGGAAATGCTAGAAGGCATCCTTAGGATGGCAGAAAAAGGAGCTATTGTTGATGGGGGACCTGAATATGCCAGATGTTAACTGGAGCATCTTTGCAGCAGCCACATCCAAGAGCAGGGTCATTCTTGATGCCCTACAGGGGCATGCCTCAGGCAGTTAGTGTTGGAACCTACTGGAGGAGCAATCTTAGACCTGGTACTCTCAATGGGATGGAGAGAGGATCTCAGATTTAGAAGGGAACTATCTGGGAACAAGTGACCACCAAACAGTGTGGTTCACAATAAACACAGCCACAGAGTCAAGCTATACAAAAGTGAGGGCTGCTAGAACAGATATATGGTGACCGGTCTTAGCAGGGTGGTGCGCCTCTTCTTGCCAAGGAGAGGCAGTCACAATGGTTCCAGGTGCAAACAGATAGCTCTTTATCGCAGCAGCCACTTGTTCCACTGGAAAGGGGTTGATTGGTTGCAATATACAAGGCAATGGCACTACAGTGATTGTCATGCACTACACAATTCTAGTGAAGGAAGGCAACTTTATGAGTACACTGTAAGCACAATTACGATTACTTAACTTTACCTCTGTGGCTGCTCTTATTTGAAAGGTGTAAGTAACTTGTACTTACTTGTTTTTGTGGTAATTTTCTGAGACAACAGATTTCCTTAGGCATGGAGTACCATTAAAAGCTGTTTATTTTAATACATGCAGTGTTAACAGTTAACATATTTTATATTTAAGCATTATAAAACATTCATTAGAAAATTCTACCCAGACCTTTGTCTGCTTTGTACACAGTAAATCTTTATACAGTTTTTCTTTTGTAGGTATGAGGCCTAGGTCTCCTCCTTGGGAGACACTTTTAAGGCAGTATCTTCTCCTAAAATATTTTTACTAACCAGCACCCCATGCCTTGGTACTACTAAGTTTTGTTAGCATTTAAAATCACACTGTACTGCAATATTTCTATATCTATTTTTAGAACCATGATTCTCAAAAGACACAGTATTTTAGTACTTACCTTTAAACCAGTAAAGGTATGTCTATATATATATATTTATACAATGGGGTGGGTGATAAACGTTGTAAATAAAAACTCATATTCTCACTAGAGTGAGATAAATCCTGGTGACATAGCAGCTGTGAGATTATTTACATTTATACACACAGTTGCTAAGTCACAAACTCATATTCTCACTTGACCTGCATTACCAAAAGAAGTACAGGCACTACATTGTATTGCTAATTAACAAACATTTAAGTCACCTGTGGAAACATATCAATGTTATGTAAAAACAAGATACCCTTGTTCCTAATTATACAGTTGTATAGCATTAAATGCTGCTTATTAAAATACATACACTGACGATGAGTATTTGCTACAAGGTTAGCTGCAGCACGCAGAGTGCATCGCCAATCCACGGCAATCCAAATAATAAGAAACCTATACAGCAGTGCAAATTACTGTGACAGGTAGAACAAAAACATGTTAAACACTGGAAAAAGTGTTAGAACTGTTGCCAAAGAGGAAGAAATCATTGAAAGTTACTCGCTATTTGAGCTGGACAACGAGCCACTTCTAGATCCAGCTACGCTTTGGAAGGACAACACGACTGTAAATCCACAACACTTGAAAGGCACTGGACAACAGAACTGTGAACTAGACAGCAAATTCCCCAGACAGCGATACCAAATGAAGCACCAGTACCTGAGAAGCAGCAGATATTTGTCCACTCCGACATCAATTCATGAACTGCATTACATGCAGTTCCATACAGTTACTAAAGCATCAAACTGTTAAAATAAAGTCCACAAAGCACAAATAAATAAATTAAAATAAAAATAGCACTATAATGAAATAATAAAACACAACACAGCACACAGTCATTCCAGAACTGTTTCTAACCACAAAGCTACCCACTACATATCCACAACCAATAAACACACAGTTTCCAGTAACAGTCATAACAGCTAACCAATCACATTACACACTGAACAACCTATTGTATACATTCATTCCACAACCACAACCAATTAAAACCACAATCACTCAACGGCAACCAATCACAAACCACTTCCATTCATAAACAAACACAGTCCCCATTCACAATACAGCCTAATAACAGCAGAGTAACACACAGAAAGAAAATAACACATTCCTTTGCACTCAGTTCCAACAGTTTCTCAACATAATGACCACAAAACTGCTCCTACACCTATTGTATAAATCGAACATCATGATGGGCAGCAGTGAGATATGGAAAATAATCTTCACTCCTGCATCGTGAGGTATGCATATCTCACTTGCAGGAGCAAGATTATTTTCATATCTCACTGCTGCCCATCATGCATCCCCTATATATATATATATATTTCTCCAACTTTTATGTTTGCTTGCGGCATGCACAAGAAACATTATGTGGCAGCTTAGAGAGAAGCGGGTTGGGAGGTGCTGCACTGTGGCAACCAGTGCTGGCACTGCACTGTTGGGCTTGGCAGTGCTCAGCCAATGCAGGGCCAGTGTCCTGATGACACTGGTTCTGCAGAGTGCCACCAAGTTGTAACAATCTCATCTCTGCAATGAGGAGTCCGTCATTGCAGCATCAGCTATTCCACTGCAATGAGGAAGCGACCCATCATTGCAGGGCATTACCTTGCCTGGTGTAACATTACCAGGACCCTGGTGGTTGTATGCCGACCTCAGAGGTGCATAGAAAGCCGAGGGGTGCCCAATCCTCCTGTCAGCATGCCCTCGACTAGTTCTTTCTGCCACTGGGGAGCCTAATTTCATTGGCATAATGCCCCATTTCAGTTGTGTGCTATGGGGTGTCCAATCCCCTCAGCATCATGCACCCCCATGTTTCTGTGCTGATGGGGAACCAATCCCCATCAGCTTCAGTCCTCCTTCTCAGTTCCAGATGGGGAGCCCACTCTACTCCCGGCATAATGTCCCCACCCCGATTTTGCTGTGTGCCGGCGGTGCCAATCCCTCTGCATTATGTGCACCTCCCACCCGTTTGTGCTGACGGGGCCCAATTTCAGTAGGCTTCGGTCCTCCTTCCACAAATGCAGGTGGAACATTGGAGTCCACCCCAGTGTACCAAACAACACCTGCGAAAAAAAGAAACCGACCCACATTGTCCCTTTGAGTTTTTTCCTGTAAAACGAGAAAACAGTTCTCAGGCGTTCCGGTGCCCTCTCAACCTGCTTCTACCCTCTGTGCACTCTACCTCCCTACACCCCATACTTTCACTTCCATAGCCTGGTGCAATGATCTTCGGAGGACCAGGAACACGCCTGCACTCTTCAAAGCCAACCGCAAACTGAAGAAATGCCGCAAGCTGTATAATGGCATAAATTGTATTTTTTTCAACTTTGGTGCATATCTTGGCATTTTGGGAATTGTGGCACCAGATTTTTAACACGGGTTATTGGGACCCCTCCTCACGAATTCAGTCACAGTCATCGCGTTATTCAGTCCTGAAAAGTGATTTTGCGGTCACTGCGGAATCACCTTTGGGACCAGTTAATGAAATGACAGTGACACTGTTGATAGGAGGGCTTTCAAATTGCCTATGTTGCAAATTTGGTGAAAACAATCCAAAAATGACTGCTTTATGAGCGGCATTGCGCAGTTTCCATGCACGCAAGCTCATAACTTCGCCGCATTTATAATATTTTAACTCCAGATTTTCAACATTGCCATTTTCCCACACCTTCTTATCAACAGTACAGCTGTCATTTTGCACATCCTTGCAGAAGTGTGTTTTCGCACTCGCACAAAATAGAACAGTTGCAGGGAAATCAGTGTGCAGGACAGATGAAAAATGACAGTGACACTGTTCATGAGCAGAGGTCCTAAAATGCCTATGGTGAAAATTTTGTGACAGAAGTTCATAAAACGACTGTGTTACAAGTGTGCATTGCACAATTTCCACACATCCTGGTAACTTCGCAAATTTGCAATATTTTCATGCCAGATTTTCAACACTGGCATTTTTCACACCTCCTTATGAACAGTACAGCTGTCATTTTTCACACCCTGGAAAATGTGTTTGCGCCCTTCCGTGCAGAATAGCGTGGTCACTGTGGGAAATTAGTGTTTGGGACAGATTAAGAATGAGCGAGTGAGAGAGGGGGAGTGAGGCTCAACGGAACTCTGTCAGGACTGTTGCAGATTTCTTTGTAGGCAGAAAAGGCACCAACACAGGCAGGAGCCCAGTACAAAAGGGCAGCCTGCAGCACTGGGAGAACTAGAACAAGCGAGTGAGAGAGGGAGTGAGTGAGCTCAGCGGAGCTCTGCTGGTACTGCTGCAGATTTCTTTGTTGGCAGAAATGGCACCAACACAGGCAGGAGCCCAGTACAAAGGGCAGCCTTCAGCCTGGGAGAAACAGAACAAGCGAGTGAGAGAGGGGAATGAGCGAGCTCAACGGAGCTCTGTTGGACTTTAGAGTTGTTCACCTCCCACCCAGGTTCCTCTGTGGTCCTATTCTACAGCAGGGTCTCTGGGGTGAGAAAAGCAATAACTGGATAATTTTAGGATTGCTGTAATAATACAGATTTAGTTGTTCTGTTTATTTCTCTAACTGAGCTAAGTACTGAGCTATACTGTTAGGATTGCTGTAATAATACATATTTATTTGTTCTGTTTATTTCTCTAACTGAGCTCAGTAATACTTGGAGTGCAGCAGGATTTCTAACTGGGCTAAGTGAAACTATATGAGGACTGTGAACAAAAGGTATGGTAGCTGAGGGGTGTAAATGGACAAGGAGGCTTTAGGATTGTTACAGTAATACAGTATCTAACGGATAAGATTTGAGACAGAATTAACCCGGTCGGCAAGGGGGCAGTGGGGGACTAGTGTTGGAAACAGGAATTTGGGTAAATAGGGCCCTAACAGTTGTAGTAGGGTACAGAAACTGGGAGTAAGGCCCATAACATAAGATGGGGCCAAATGGGGCAGGTGCCACATGTCAACAGGGCGGGCATCTTTGGAAGGGTGGTGGGGTGTACAGGGTGTGGTCCACCATGATCCTAGACTGGGCTTGGAGGATGGGGGTGTATGTTCTGTAGATGACTGGCTAGTTTGAGGGAGGAACTGTGGAGGTTAGGGAGGAGTCTAAGTGGCAGGGCAGATGAGTATGGTGGGCATCCTGGCTGGGGGAATAGGGATGGCAAGGGGATGGGGAAGAACAACTAGGGACTGAGACTGACCCCAGTATTAGAGGCACTAGCAGAAAAGAGAGGAGAAGGAGGGGTGCTGGAGGTGAAGAGGGCCTCCTGATGGGGAGGAAGAGACTGCAAGCAGTACCAGGGCAGACAGCAGATGGCTGCAGGTAGGGAAGGACCAGGGATGGGACCGGGGGCACTGAGGGAACAAGTAGAGGGGAACCGATGGGGAAGAGATGTAGGAGGGTATCAACTAGGAATAGATTTGAGCCTCTGCTGTGGAAGAGAGAGGGGAGCAGGAACACACTGAGGAGAGGACAAGTGGGGCATGAGAGGGATGGCAACAGGTAGGGGAATAGATAGCGAGGACGAAAGGGTAGATGGGGGCTAGTAAGCAAGGAAGGAGGGTGTGACTGGAGGAGAAGACTCCTGGAAAGGGAATGATGGAAGGGCATCACTATCGGGGTTGAAGGGAATGGGGCTCTAAATCAACAACAATGGGGATAGAAGAGAGTAGGAAATCAGCAGGGAGGAGGGAGGCCAACATGGGAAGCCCAGTAGGAAGTAGTCAGACTGGGAATGGGTTCAAGGGGTTGGGAGGAATAAGGCAAAGAAAGGGGTGAGGCAGAAGTAGGGGTGCAGATACAGAAGTCACAGAGGGTGCAGCAGGCGGGGCTAAGGGGCAGGAAGAACAAATACTGGGATGGTGGAAGGGGCATTAGAAGGAAAGGGGTAAGGGAGGGGTACTGCCTGTGGGATTCTATACTGAAAGCGTGTGAGATGGGGCGGAAGGGGGAAAAGCACAGCCAGATGGGTTGAAGCTATCTCCTGGTTGACTGCAGGAGTGGGAGGAAGATATCTCATTTAGTGCTGCATGGGTAGAAACGACTTGGCAGGCAGACTGTGGACATAGTGAGGAGGAGTTTTGAGGAGTTGGGGTGAGGGGAGGGATTCAGTGGCATTCTCGGAGGTACCCTGGTACCATGTGCAGGCATAGGGAGGAAGGGTAAGATTGAGGAGTTCAACGAGTGGCTGTGGGATTGGTGCTACACCAAAAATTATGGGTTAGTGACTAACTGGGGTAGGGTCTGGGGAATAGTGACTTATACGCTGTGGACAGGCTACACTTGAGCAGGGAGAGGACGGGAGTATTAAAGGCGGTATTAGAGGGCTATATCTCTACTAAGGTGGATTTAAACTAGTGTGTGGGGTGTCCAAAGACTGAGGTTGGTCGAAAGGTCCAGACAGGGGAGCCCAATGAGCTCACCCCAGATATAGTTAAAGCGGAGGCTTAGTAACCCGGGAGGGGCGGGCAGAGTGGTTGAGGTAATACAGAAGGCACCACCACCCGTAAGTATAAGGAGGAGAAAGGTGCAGACTACCGGGAGGAGGGACACAGGCCAAGGAGAAGAGTGAGGAGAAGAAGAGGTATGGGTGGAAGGTGGTCTCTCAATGCAAGAAGCCTGGGGAACAAAACTGCAGAGCTTCAGGCGCTCCTTTCAGAGGGAAGGTGGACACTGCTGCAGTGACAGAGACTTGGGCCACAGAGTACCATGATTGGGACTTAGCAATGCCGGGATACAGGATATACAGGAGGAACTGGGGGTTGGAAGGGGTACACCTCTATGTGAGGGAAGGGATCAAATACATAAGGGACGAGGGAGAAGAGGAGAGGACAGAGGTGCATTGGGTGAAGCTCTTGGACTCCAAGGGCAGAAAGCTGAGGCTGGGAATGGTGTGCAGATCACCAGCCCAATACAGGAACTGGATGGGGAGTTTGCAGGGCAGATAAGGAGGGTGTGTAGAAGGGGAGTGTGGTGATAGTGGGGAATTTAAACCTACCAAGGGTTGAATGGAGCACCCCGCCAATCGCAGTACCAGAGAGCAGGTGCTCCGTGATGCATTCCAGGACAGCCTTCTGACACAATTGTAAGTGGGCTACAAGGCTTGGTAGCACTATGGACCTAGTACTGGCAAATGGGGAGGCGGTGAGGGAGGTAAGGGTGGAGGACCCACTAGCGGGTAACAACCACCAAACAGTGTGGCCTGCTCGCTGGTCAGGAGATAGGAGGCACAGGCTCTAAGGTGGTGGACTTTAGCAGGGTGGACTTTGGGAGGATGGGAGCAATACTGCAAGGAGACTCCAGGATATAAGGCCAGGGATGGATGCAGAACAAAAGTGGAGAGTCATAAAGACTGGGCTAACAGAGGCTACAGTAGCCTGCACCAGGGCCAGGAGTAAGAAGAGCAGAGCCAAGAAACCATGCTGGCTGAGCAAGGAAGTGCTTCAAGGGGGTGAGGGCATGAGGGCTGCATACTGGAAATACAGGAGAACAGGGAAGGGAGAGGATAAGGAGACTTGTGGGAGTTGGTCAACGGAGGTGGCCAGGAGGATGAAAAAAGCTAAGGCCTCCATGGAATTAAGGTTAGCACAAGGCATAAAGGGAGGGCAAAGGACTTTTTAGGTATGTCAGGAAAAGAGGAACATATTGTGAGGATAAAGCGGGAGGGGATTGGGTGGAAAAGGGGGAGAAGTAAGCGGAAATTCTAAATGAGTACTCCTGCTCCATTGTCACTAAGGAGAGGATGGTCCACTACCAGCATGGGCTGGGGGTGGGGAAAGGAGGGAAGAGGTGATGGACAAAGTGCTCACAGGGGTAGGGTGCTAGAGGGCTGAGGGCAGTAGCGGTGGACAAGGCACCATAGAAACATAGACTTTGATGACAGATAAGGACCACTTGGCCCACCAGTCTGCCCATTTCCTACCTACTGGATAAGCTGCAGATTCTAGTTAACCAATAGCCTATTTCCGCCACTCCCACTACAATTGCCTTGTGTCTGTCCCATGCATGTTTGAATTCCCCACTGTTTTAGCCCCAACAACCTCCCCAGGAAGGCAGTTCACGCATCCACCACTCTCTCTGTGAAAAAGATTTCCTCACATTACCCCTGAGCCATCCCCTCTATCTTTAAATTGTGCCCCTTGTTCTTACATATCCCTTTTTCTGAAAGATGCTACCCTCCTGGACTTTGTTGATTCCTTGAGGTACTTGAACGTTTCTATCATGTCCCCTGTCCCTCCTTTCATCAAGGGTATACATATTAAGCTCTCTCAGTCTCTCTTCATATGATTTCTGATGCAGACCCTGCACCATTTTAGTTGCCCTCTGGGCTGCTTCCTCCTGTCTATGTTCTTGTGTAGATGAGGTCTCAAAACTGCACACAGTACTCCAGATGGGGTCTCACCAACTGTCTGTACAGAGGATAACCACTTCCTTTTCTACTTATGATGCCCCTTCCTGCATCCCAGTATCCCCGGCTCTCCTTACTGGTCAGCAGGTCCCGATGGCATCCACCCCAGGGTGCTGAGGGAGATGGGAGCTCTTGGTTGAGCCACTGGCAGATCTGTTCAACACCTCCCTGGAAATGAGGTGTGTGCCCCAGGACTGGAGGGTGGCCATGTGGTGCCCATACACAAGAGTGGGCCTAGGGAGGAGCCAGGAAATCATCAGCCAGTCAGTCTCACATCCATAGTGGGTAAACATATGGAGGGATACTGAAGGAGAGGCTGGTGGCATTCCCTAGACAGTAATGGCCTCCAAGATGGGCGGCAACACAGGTTCATCTCAGGGAGGTCTTGTCAAACCAACCTAATACAGTATTATGACTGGGTGACAAGGGAGTTGGACAGGGGCCATGTGGTACATGTCCTGTACTTGGACTAAAGTAAGGCCCTTGATACCATCTCTCATGGGAGACTGGGGAAGCTGGCAGCAGTGGGGGTGGGAAAAAGCTGACTAAATGAATAGAGAACTAGTTACAGGGAGGTGCAGAGGAAGGTGGTGGTGGGGAGCTCTCAGCATCCAAAGAAGTGACAAGCGAGGTGCCGCAGGGGGTCAGTGCTGGGCCGGTGCTATTTGGGCTCTTTATCTCTGATATAGCACACAGAGTGGTGAGCAGGGTTAGTCTGGTAAGATGATACCAAATTGGAGGCGGTGGTGGATGAAGAGGACAGATGGGAAAAACTGCAGGGGGACCTAGCAAGCTAGAGATATGGTCAGTGGAGTGGCAGCTAGGATTTAGCAAAAGAAGAATAAGGTGATGCACTGGGCTAAGAACCAGAAGAGGGACTATTGGTTGGGGGGATGAGGTTAGGGATCAAAGGAAGAGAAGGACCTAGGAGTGTTGGTAACTGGGAGCATGAACAACTCAACCCAGTGCAGAGAGCAGCAACGAAGGCAAACAGGATGCTGGGGTGCATTGCAAGAGAGTTCTCATCCAGGCACAGGGATGTGATCCTACCGCTCTACAGATCATTGATCAGACTGCACCTGGAGTACTGTATGCAATACTGGAGGCCATACCTGAGGAGAGATATAAAGTTACTGGAGGGGTGCAAAGGAGGAAACAAAAATGTTAAAGGGGATGGAAGGAAAGGCATATGAAGTTAGGCTGAAGGAGCTTAACATGTACACACTGGAAGAGGGAGGAATGGGGGATATGATTGAATCGTTTAAATACCTGAGGGAGTAAATAAACCTAGCACTGAGGGGGTGTTTAAACTGAGGAGTGGAAGAGAGCGAGGGAACGGACTAAGGCTAGAAGGGGACATTCAACAGGGAAATGAGGAGGCACTACTTCACTGAGAGGGTGGTGTCTAGTTGGAATGCACTGCCAGAGGGGTGGTAACATGTAGGACAGTCAGTAGCTTTAAGAAGGAGTGGGATAAAGCAAGAGGAAGAGTTAGAGGGCCAGGGCTGGGACAAGTGGGGGAGGAACTGAGGGGAGAGGCTGGGGCAGCTGCAATCTAGGGTGCTAGCTGCACACTCGGGCAGACTTAAATAGATCAATTGGTCTGTTCTACTGGCGGATTCGATATACATATGTTCGTATGTAAATCACACTGACTGTTCATGAGCAGAGGTCCTAAAATGCCTATGTTGAAAATTTGGTGACAAATGTCTATAAAATGATTGTGTTACAAGCATGCATTGTGCAGTTTCCATGCACCCTCATAACTTCAAATTTGTAGTATTTTCACTACAGATTTTCAACACTGGCATTTTTCAGACCTCCTTATGAACAGTACAGCTGTCATTTTTCACAACCTGCCCGAAAAATGCATTTACACCTCTATCGCAGAATAGCGCAGTTGCAGTAGGAAATCAATGTTTGGGACAGATTAAGAAAATCATACTGACAGTGTTCATGAACAGAGGTCACAAAATGCCTGTGTTGAACATTTGGTGAAATAGTTCCATTAAATGACTGTGTTACGCGCATGCGCTAGCAGTTTCCACGTCACGCTCAGAGGTTCGAGCATTTTAATATTTTCACTACAGATTTTCAACATTGCCATCTCTTCACAACTCCCCATGAATGGTATAGCTGTCATTCTTCACATCCTGCTCCATCTGTGCTTTCGTACATCTGGCGCACAATAGCCCCGCAGTCACTGTGGAACCCAAAGTTGGGGACACATTCACAAAATCCACAGTGCCACTGTTCATGAGAAGAGGTCCCAAATGCTTTCATGAGGTGGAGGTTACAAAAGGCCATGTTGAAAATCTGTAGTCAAATACCAACAAATGCCCGGGCATTAGGGTTTCTAACCATAACGCCCCACCCTGTACAGGCTGACAGGCATCAGGGTGTGCCATTGGATTGCCGACTGTAATGCTCATGCCATTCCACCACTCCCCACCCTGTGGCCAGTGACAGGCATCGAGGTGTGCCTTGGACTCTTCAGCCCCAGAGTTCACCCCATTCTCCTATATTGCACTCATTTCAGCATATGTCCTTATGGAGTGGGGTGATGTAAAGCCAAACACCCCAAGGCACACCTCAACACTTGTCGCGGGTCTGCAGGACAGGGTGAGGTGAAACGGCATGAACGTTATGGGCGACAACACAAACGCATATCCCAATGCCTGTCCATCTCTCTTTAGGGTGAGGTGGGTTGGCTTCAGTTCATTACTTCATAGCCGTTCCTACTCTGCATCTGTTTAACTCCTGCATTTCAATGCTAATACCAGCTAGCAAACATTCGCATTGACAAATGCTTGTTAAAAGAGTCCCTTGCCTTCCTTTCGTCTTGGAGATTTGGAGTATCTAGATGGCTGTGTGAAGAAGATTTCTTCCTGGCTTTCTGAGTTCTTTTTTCCTCAAAGCTTGCAAAATAGAAAATGATAGTCAGTACAAGTTTCAATGTCTCTTACGTAATGGTCTTTGTAGTTCAGTAGAGTAACAGTTCTTTTAGAGTCAGTAGCAGTAGCATAGATGTGAGATCTCTTCAGCAATGAAATGGAGATTTAGAAGACCTTGAGAGGATGATCATGAAGTATTGCTCCTTGGGGCTGTCCTTTATAGGCAGAATACTTCCTCAGAAGGGTCCTGGGGTTTTGTTTTACCTCAGGAGTAGCACTGGACTTTGGGATGGTACAGCCATATTTGGGCAGAAGCCTGTCTTGGGTCGGAAGTCTTATAGCATACGCATGGAGATGTTTTGAGTCATCATGGCTCTGTCACTGACCTGCCTATTTGTCTTTTGAACTTTTGTCCATAAGGTGACAGACAATAGACTTGTAACCACAAGACCCTCCACTGCGCATAGTTAATATGAGGTGATAGAGTTATCTCATTACAGTCTTATAGTGCTAGGGTAGTTGGTAGCATGTAGTTTCCTGTTTTGAGGATCCAATTCTTTGGCTATGGTGTGACACTTGGCCTGCTGGTTATGATTATTGTATAATATTTGTAAAATAAAAATATAGTATGTGATTGACCTATATAAGACAGCCTGTGCTTCTATAGGTGCCCCCTCCACCCACCCAGGTTTCAGCGAAGCTACAGGATATATAAACTGACCAGGAACCATTTAATTAACTGACTTCCTTCAGAATGGCATTTTATTACCTTTGATGATATGCCTAGCGTTTGAAGTGGAAATCAAATGTGACTTTATGACTTCAGAAACAGGACATCATTAGGCTGATTCCTGTTAGCTTTTAACACATTGGTGCCAGTGTGGGATTGCGAGCTTGAAGGAAACATGAGTAATTAAGGAGTTATATATAGGAAATGTCTTTTTCTTCAGATGGCACCTTATTTAAACTACCTCCTGATAAGAAATAATTGTTTGTAATTGTAACCCCTCATAAATGGGGGTTCCTCAGAGCCTTCCCGAGCTTGCCTGAATGCTCCCTGCCTAACTGGTGTTCGGCACAATGCCGCTAAAATGTGGTGGTTGTGAGTGCTTCTGAAGCCTCCAGTACTGTCTCTTTAACAGCTGCCTTCGCAGGCTCCAGTGGGTTAGTATGGGGACTGGTGTTTCCCTGTTCGAATCTGCTGAACTGTGGTGCCATCGCTCCCATTTGGCCGTCGCTATGTCGCGAGGGGTGCCCAAATGGAGTGACTGGCGACCAACCAGAATGAGGGCTCTCTAGGAGCCGATGGACCAATGGAGATACAGCTGGTAATTGTGGGAAGTGAAGGCTAGACCATGGCACCTTTGTTCCGCACCACTAAGAGCAGGACTAAATAACTGGCGCCTGTAGCCAGCAATGGGATCGGGTGGCACCGAGCAGAGAGGAAGGCCCCATGCTGTCAAGGGGCAGAGACGCTATGGCTGTGAACGAGGAAGGAGCTCCGGGCTTCTGCGCTGTTGGTTTTCATGTGGAAAGCACGTGAGAGGCCTGATTTGGCCATTTGAATAGCCAGTGAGCTTCGGACTGAATCTGAGAGGCAGCGGTCAGAGGAGGCTGTGTAAAGCACAGCTACCTACCAGGCTCACCTGTGAGGACTGGAGAATCTGCTGAATCGCTCAGTCTGTCAGGAAGGTGAAGCTGCAGTGAGACTCCAGCATGTGATTGTGTTCGGCTGGGCCATAGGGCACTGCCTGGTATGGTACCCTTTGTTGTTTTCCATATAAGTGTGGAGAAGTATCTGGAGTGCAGGTTCAGCCCTGTGAGTGGTGTGAGAGTGGTTTCTTCTGGAGTTGTGAGTACTAAAGCAGGGTAGTTCCAGTCACAGATTTCTAGTAAAGGCAAGATCTTCAGGTTACTTTTCTGACTGCACTAACTGAGCCTGCTGGGCTCCATCTAATCTTCATAGGAATTAAGCGCTCGTGTGTCAGGCCCCAACCAGCTGCATCAAGGAACTAGCCTTTAGGGCTTGGGGCACCAGAGACAGCAACTTATAGGTTAGGCCTGTGCACAGAGCTCTAGGTAGATACTCATATATTGTAGTGGTAAGCCAATCATCCTGATTTCCCTGGTCCTTGTTATTTCCTGAATAAAACAGATTGCTTGCTTTGCAAAGGTACACTGGCTAGTTTGTGTATTAATAGTGACCTACTGCACAGTGAATGTTGTGTAACCGTACCTTACTTTCCAGGGGGTCCCCGGAGTAAGCTGAGTGATTGAAGCCGGGGTAAGATGTCTATGTGAGAATACTGCAACTAAACTGTGTGGGCCACTAGTGGGAAGAAGGGGGTTGCAGCAACCCAGAGGGTTGTGACCAAGTCAATCTTGACTGTTCTAACTTCGACCTTTGGGTAGAGGAACCCGCCAACGGATCTGGGCCCCTCACCCTGTTACAGTTAAGGCAGGCAGGGTAGTAATCCTTAGGATAGCGCCGGGGTTACAATTTGGAGGCACCACTGGGATTGGCGTTCCTAGTGGCGAGTGGCAGTGCATAACTATGGATAACACAGGAAAAACTGGAAGGGATGTCATGGCTAAGATTAAGCTGGACCCTATTAAAGCGATGGTACATAAATTGATGGGGTGGGGTGAAGCGAAGAGCTGGACTCTCAGAGAATTGTGTTACTGCTAGATGTACCTCTGGGGACAGCGACCGCTGACATTATTTCTGCCGTGGAGCGTGTTAAGTGTTTAGGCAAGGTAGAGGTGAAGGGCGATGGCTGACCTGCTCGATCAGACATTGCAGGTGTTACTCTTGTGTAGCATAGCATCGACCCTGAGAGGGTACCCCCAGTGATTTACCCAGAAGGTGCCCAACCGGGTGGAGGGTCATTCACGTTCGCAGTGGGTCGGTTACCCAGGGTCTCCTCAGACTAATAGTTTCAAGGATAAGCTACTTAATTTGTTAGCTGTGGAAGGAGGACTACCCAAGAGTTAATGCAGGCTTTGGACCTTTCCAGTGAACCCACCCTCAGGCTTCCCCTGGTACTTCTCTGAGCCCACAAGAGTTCTATCTTGGCTCCCCGCCTAGTGGTTCCTCTATACAGCTGGATTCTTACGTAGGCTAAAACTTTTCTCTGGCACAGTGCCCTGCCTTCAGGGAGGATGATTTGAGGCGTGGATGGACTACGCCACCCCCAGTCCAGGAGTGGCAATGCTCTGAAGGGAGAAACGAAAGAGACTGATGGAGAGTCTGTGGGGTCCAGCTTTAGAAGCCATTTGTTTTTGCAGGCCACTAGCCTGGAAGCCACCACCAGAGTATATTTCTGCTCTAGAGGGAGTGTTTGGGAGCACAGAAACTGGGGAAGACTTATTATGGAAATTCAAGTCTGCTAAGCAGTGGAGGAATGAGAAGCTTTCTGCTTTTGTCACTAGGGTGGAAAGGGCTTTACAGAAGGCCTACCGAAAGGGGATCACTGCCCCAGCCTTGAACCAAGTCAGGCTGGAACATGTTCTAAAATCTGCCAGATTTTGCAGTGCGATACTGTTAAAACTTAAGTTGCACGATCGTGAGCTGCCCCCTGAATATTGTCAATTGACGAGGGAGATTAGAGAAGTGGAGACTGATGAAGAGGGGTGCGACCCTATGTGGGGCTGTGAATTTGAGCCAAACCCCTGAGTCTAGTGAACCGATGAGACCCACCCTTCAGGAGGGCCTGATGTATCCCCAGAGTTACAGGGAGGGTGGGGTGCGTGCCATTTCCTCTGATCCCCAAGTAGAAAGTGAATTGAGGGCTGAAGTTTGGAATTTCGAGAACTGATGAGGGACTTGAAGCAATCCACTACCCACCCTGTTAGGTCTGGGGAACCTGAGTTATCTAGAAACCCATGCCCTGGCCCAGGGAATCCCTGTCCTCCAGAGGGCCCCAGCAAATGAAGTATCCCCGCCAAATAGAGACCCCTGACCCCAAGTTCTGTTACCATTGTGGGGAGGATGGACACTTTCAGACTGAGTGCCAGTTGACGGAGAATTTAAGGAAGGTCAACAGCAGACTGATCACTTGGCATCGCAGGGCCCACGCCTGACCCCCAGGAAGGTTTTTGTGACCGGGGCAATGCCCAAGCAACTGTTAATGCTGTGCCCCTGTTCTGATGTGGTCGGCCCCAGTGGAGGCCCCGTGCAGGTAAATGGGATTCCCACCCGAGCTGTATTAGATAGTGGCTCTCAGGTAACCATCATGTTTCAGGACTGGTATCAGACACACCTACCTGAGGTGCCACTACAACCTTGGATGGTCTACATGTATGGGGGCTGAGTGACAAGGCTTATCCGTTTGGGGTATATCTGGATCTGGTTGTCATTTCCTACTTCTGTGGCTGGAGTGGATGAGCAGGTGGAAACTTTGGCCTTAGTCTGCCCCCCACTGGACTGTATGATGGAGTACCCTTGTTGATTGGGACCAACGTCACATGTTTGGCCGATTGGCACAGTTGTGTTCTGAAAAGCAAGTGTCCAGGACTGGGTGAGCTCTTAGAATACCCATTTTGATCCAAAAGGCCTACGAGACTCAGAGAAAAGCTAGTCAGGAGGAGCCTGAGGGCCCGGTGGGTGTTGTCTGGAGGAAGAATCCAGAGCCGTTGCTATTAGCTCCAAATGCCCAGTGTGTCTTGCAAGGGAGGTTCGGCTTAAAGATGTCAAGAATAAACTATTGATGCTGGATGCACCTGGGGAAGGGAAGTTGCCTGGAGGACTGCTGGTTAAACCCAGTATCTTGCCTGCTAGAGCCCATGCTTATGCCAGGAGAGTAGTGGTGCAAGTTCATAATGTGTCTGACAAAGAGATTTGAGTAAATATGGGCTGCACCTGGCTAGTGTGCATTGTGCAGATACTGCAGTGCTCCCTCATAGCAAGGGTTTGGGGAAGGATGACACAATCACGCGGACTTGTTTGATTTCGGTGACTCCCTGTTGCCTGCTGAATGGAAGGTACAATTCAGTGAGAAGCTTGTCCAAAGAGACCAGGTTTTTCCCTGAAGGAGTGGGATGTGGGTTGTGTGCGAGGGACGAGCACCACATTTGATTGCATGATGAGCGGCCTTTTGAGAGGTCTCGCGCTTAGCCCCTGCCGATATAGATGATGTGAGACGGCATCTGTAAGAGATGCTTGCTGCTGGTGTGATACAAGAATCCAGGAGCCCTTATGCTTCCCCATTGTAGTAGTGAGGAAAAGAATGGGGCTGTTCGGATGTGTGTGGACTACTGTACCCTGAACCGGTGGACCATCCCTGACCAGTATACCATGCCACATACAGGATGCCTTGGATTGTCTGAACGGCAGTAAGTGGTTCTCTGTGTTAGATCTCCGCAGTGGGTACTATCAGAACCCAATGGCTCCTGAGGACCAAGAGAGACTGCGTTCATTTGCCCCTAGGTTTCTATGAGTTTATCCGGATGCCTCAAGGGTTTCAGGTGCCCGGCTACTTTTCAGCACCTGATGGAGCGTGCCGTGGGGACATGAACTTGCTCGAGTGTTTGGTTTACTTGGATGATGTCATAGTGTTTGGCAACTCGTTGGAAGAACATGAACATCGATTGTTCAAGGTCCTGGATCGATTGGAGGATTTGGTCTTAAGTTATCTATTGACAAGTGCAAATTTTTCAAACTTCTGTAAAGTATGTGGGTCACATAGTATCCACTGAAGGCATAGAGACTGACCCCAGCAAGGTGGAGGCTTTGACTACTTGGCCTCAGCCAAAGAATTTGAAAGAACTGCAACGGTTCCTGGGGTTTGTGGATATTATAGGTGGTTTATCAAAGACTATTCTCGAGTGATCCGCCTCCTCAACCTTACTCAGGGTACCCTCCCACCCACAAAAGTATGAAAAGTTGTGCTCGCTGAGACGGAGAGAAAGAATTTTCATCCGAATGATGTGTTTGGAAAATGCTGGACTACTGAGTGTGAGGAAGCTTTCTATGACATTATATATCATAAAAAGCATATAAAAAAGCAAAAAGCAAAATATAGCATAAAAAAAAAAAAAGAATTTCCTACCCTTAGATGCCCACACCCTCTGTCCTCGCTCCCCATGGCCTCTGCTTAAGTTAAGAATATGGACTCAGACCCCATAGTATTATGCATCTGGTCTTAAACTTGTAACTATTAGTATGCACAAGTCCTGCCTGTAACATCCCATGGACCTGTTGCCTTACCCTTTCTCGCCTGATTGTACCTGTAGTATGTAATTAGCCTGTTGTTTCCAGATACTTGCTTTTCTCTCCCTCTGTTCTTCATCACTGACTATGTACCAAATGTATTCGTGGTTCACTATGCTTTGTAACCTCAGGTCGCATCTGAAACGATCAAGATGTATGTATTTCTATGCCTCTGTTTCCTCATCAACACTGCCTATGTACCAATTGTTTCCTATGCACTTTATTGCGTTGTAACCCCAGGTCGTAACTGAAATGAGCGGATGTACGCCAGTATGCTTATCTGGTAAATCTCAGAATAAATAAATATCAACTTACTCATGTCCCAGTGCTGGTCTACGCTGATCTGGCTAAGCCGTATGTTCTCCATACTGATGCCAGTCTACAAGGGATTGGGGCTGTGTTATATCAGGAGCACCAAATGGGCTAAGACCTGTAGCTTTCACCAGCAGAAGTCTGACTCCCTCAGAAAAAACTACCCAGTGCATAAATTAGAGTTCCTGGCCCAGAAGTGGGCCATTGCTGATAAAATTTCACGACTACTTGTATGGTGCCAAGATATTGGTAAAGACTGATAATCCTCTGACATATGTACAGACCTCAGCCAAGTTGGATGCCACTGGCCATAGGTGGCTCTCTGCCTTGGCCACCTATAACTATGCTGTTGAGCACAGGGCAGGCCTAAACCATATAGATGCGGATACTGCCTCTCGGAGGCCTGTGCCCCGGACCGACTGGGTTAGGTTGTCACAACCTGACATAAGAGCCTTTGCCAAAAATTTGACAAGGAAGAACCAGTGTCTCCTGATACTGTGGACTGCCTGGTGGATTGCTTGGAGCCATCCGAGAACTGCATACCTGCTGCCTACTGTCATTTTTCTGCACTAGACACTAGTGCACTGCCCTAATTCGACAATGATAGTCTCCAACGGGCTTAATCCCGAGACCCCATGATAAAACTGCTTTGGAGGCTCTGCAAGCCGGGAGAGATGTGTCCCAGCTGCGGTCCGTTGAATTGAGAACTGCCCTGTTATACAAAGAAGGCCCAAAATGAAGCTGAACAACACACTGTTGTACCAGGAGACTGTGGACAAAGAGGGGCGAGTAGACAAACAACAATTGGTGTTGCCCACCGCTTTTAGAGAACTGGTGTTGAGGTCCCTGCATGACCACATGAGGCATCTTGGCATAGACCGAACTCTTGACCTAGTACGGACTCGATTCTACTGGCCAAAAATGAGTGCAGATGTAGAGCAGTATGTCAAGACCTGCGGTCGCTGTTTGCAAAAAGAAAGCCCTACCTCAGAGGGCTGCCCCATGGTCAATATCACTACCAGCGCCCCTATGGAGTTGGTCTGCATTGATTTCCTAAGCTTAGACCCTGATCTGAAAACATCGGCAACATATTGGTAGTCACTGATCATTTTACCCGGTATGCACAGGCTTTTCCTACTAAAGATCAGAAAGCAACCACGGTGGCTAAAGTACTCTAGAGAACTTCTTTGTCCATTATGGGGCCCCTCAGAGAATCCATTCCGATCAGGAGGGACTTTGACAGCCACCTGGTTAAAGAAATGCTATCCTTGTGGGGAGTACGAAGTCAAGAACCACTCTGTATCATCCCAAGGGGGATCCCAACCTGAAAGGTTTAACCGCACATTGCTTGATATGTTGGGCACACCGCAACCTAAAGACAAGTCTAGATGGAACCAGCAGATTAGCACCTTGGTACATGCTTATAACTGCACCAAAAGTGATGCCACTGGATTTTCCCCTACAGACTGATGTTTGGGAGAGAGGCTAGACTGCCAGTGGATGTGTGTTTTGGGGTTTCCAGATGGGGTACAAGCAGCAACTCATCTACAGTATGTACAGAAGCTGAAGGCCCAATTGAACCATGTCTCACTAACTAGCCCAGGCCATGGCTGCTAAACCAAACCTGGCCAGCAAGGAGAAGTATGATAAGAAAGGAAGACACTGGAACTGAGAAAGGGGATAGAGTGCTATTGATGAATTTGGGACTGCATGGCAAGCATAAGATTGCTGACAGATGGCATCACCTCCCATATTGTTGTGGGAAACTGGTAGATTTACCTGTATATAAAGTGCGCCTGAAACAATTCAAAAGCTGTGAAAACTATACACAGAAATCACCTGCTGCCAATCGGCAAATCTTGATAGAAGCCAAACCTTCAAATGCCCCTCCAGGCCTATGACTAGAGCTGCTGCCAAGAAAAACAGACCACTTCGCTCTTCAGCAAGCAAACTAAGAGGGCCTTCTCCAACCCCTCTGATGAAGATGATTGTCAGTCTGTGTCTGAAGACTGTGAGAATAATATTGAATACCACCTCTTATGAACTGAGCCAGCTATTTCGGTGTAATCCCTCAACTAACTCGGGAGATGAATGGCTTTCTGGACTGTCTGAGCCCCCAGCTTTGTCTCTGGAGCCAATGCTCCCAGAGGATGAAGCGAGTGGCCCCAAGCTGAGGGGTGTGGTCCTTGAGCCTGGCTGAACTGTCTGGCCTGGCTGAACTATCTGACTTTTCTGAAGAAAGAAATGATGTGGAGGAGCAAGCCAGCGATATGCCAGAACCTGAAGAATATTTGAGTGCCCTGATGGTTCCTTGCCAGTACCTGAACTGTCCCCAGCTGAGCCAAGTGATGTGGGGCCTGATATAGAGGGTCCTGTCCCGAAAGTACTATGGGCCCGGGGTCCCTTTCTCCTGTAGAGGTTCCTCTGCTAATCTAGATGAGGCGGCAATGGAGCCAGGACCTGTAGCAGCCTGTAATGAGACCCCTAGATGCACTGGCTGAGAAGTATGGCCTGTGATAAGGTTAAGTTACAAGTCCCTGGGTCAGCCTGTGGACCTGCTGCTAAATGTAGTCCATAAAGGTGTATGTGTCCCCGAGCTCCTTGCCCAAGCTAGCTTTGGGAAATGACTCCAGACTGTTAGTATTGCCCTCTGAGTATGGTACCCCTGCCACAGTTAGCCCCCAAGCAACTGATAGGAAAGGGCCCCTTTCCAGGTGTCATGGGCAGGAAATAATGACCTGATTTACAAAGCAAAGGTTGTCTGTATGTGTAATGTTGCCTAACCAATAGTAAACTGTAAATACAGTACCAATGTATGTCACAAAAGGTTTAATGTGCTGTCAATTTAAACTATTTTGCCTTAAAGTAACAGAGGAAAGAGTAAGGATTGCAAACAGTTAAGGGCCAGAAATAAGACATGATTGGAGTGGTGCAGTGCAGTGGCTGTGAGCAGCAGCACTCTTCTGGGAGATGTTCTGGAGGATGCGGTGTTGTCCCATCTGCAGGCACCTCTCTGGCTGAGGGAGGAGGTTGCTCATCTCCAGGCTGAGTTGGCCAGGATTTGTGGACCTCCTCTTCCATCCAGGGACCACCAGTGCCACTACCGCTGCCTCAGAGGTTGCCAAGAAAGAGGAGCGGTTGGACCACAGTGGGCTCAGGGAGGGTGAGGGTGGTGGAACACAGGCGCATCCTCCCATTGTACCTCCATAATTCCTATGCCATTCTAGCAAAGTGTGGTTCCTCTATGGAGGCACCCACAGTGGAGACCAAGGAGGATGCTGGGAACCTCCACAAAGGAGACCCACAGGAGGGTGGCAGGGGACCCTGCAGGGAAGGAAACAACCCTGGTGGGGACCCCATTGTTAGATAGGTAGAACTGGGGGAGGAAGGGGAGGGAGGTAGGTGCCTGCCTGGCACCATGGCTTGCAGGGACAGGAAGCTAATCCTCAGGATTGCTGGAGCAGCTACACAGGAGGGAGCTGGATGTCATTGTCCACCTAGGGACAAATGACCTGGCTAAGAAAGGGATTAGAGAAGTGCAGGAAGAGTTTGTGGAATTGGAGAGGGCCTTAGTCAAGTAGCACGACGGTAACCTTCTCGGAGGTGCTACCCATCTATGGCATAGGAGAGGTTAGGTGTTCCACACCATGGGATTCAATCAGTGGTTGAAAACTGGTGTGGAGCTCAGGGATTTGGCTTCACTGGGGACTGGGGGCCACCTGGAGTGATGCAAGCCTATACTGGCATGATGGGCTGCATCTGTCCGGGAGGGGAACCAGGATCCTAGGTGATAGGTTTAAATGCTTCATTGGCAAGCTTTAAACTAGCCAAGGGGAGGCACTGGAAAGGAGCAGGAAAATCCTAGCCCCCAAATAATCACGGTAGTAAGTGCAGCAAACACCAACATAGAGGTGTCGATAGGGAGAAGGGCAGGGTAAATGGAGAAAGTGACAAAGGCAAGAAGGACAGGGATGGGGCAAAGGGAGTAAGGCCATCAGGAAATGGAGGGTAATGAGTACCAATGCCCGTAGTCTGGGCAACAAGCCCCTGAGCTGATGGCCTTAATGGAAGAGGGATGCCTGGATATCGTAGCAGTCACAGAAACATGGTACACAGAGAACCATGACTGGGATGTTAACATACCAGGGTACATAACCTACAGGAGAGACAGGCAGGGAGAAGAGGGGAGGAGTAACTCTCATGTAAAGGAAGGGATAAAAGCAACTGAACAAAAGATTAAACAGGGAGGAGAGGAGGCACTGTGGGTCACCATGGAGACTGGAACGGGCACCACAATCCGCACAGGGGTTGTGTACAGACTCCCATGTCAGGGGAAGAAATGGACAAGGATATGATAGAAGGCATTCTTAGAATGGCAGAGAAGGGGAGATACTGTTGATGGAGACCTGAATATGCCAGATGTTAACTGGAGCACATTTGCTGCAGCCACATCCAAGAGCAGGGCCATTCTTGATGCCCTACAGGTGGCAGGCATTAGACAGCTAGTTTCAGAACCCACTCGTGAGGGAGCAATCTTAGACCTCGTGCTCTCAAACGGGGCAGTGAGAGGATCTCAGATCTAGAAGTGGGTTGCCATCTGGGGACAAGTGACCATCAAACAGCGTGGCTCATGTTAAACTCAGCTACAGAGTCAAGCCATACAAAAGTGAGGGTACTGGACTTTAGGAGGGCTGACTTTGGCAAGATGGGAGAGTGCCTCAAAAAGCACTAGCAAACAGGCTAGAAGGAGGTGTGGAGCAACAATGGGAATTATCAAAACTGTCATCACAGAGGCAAAAGCCTTTGTGTGAAGCAAATGAACAAATCAAACGAAAGAAAAGCCACTATGGTTCTCAAAAGAGGTGGCTGTGAAAGTCAGGAAGAAAAGATAGCATTCCAGAAGTATAAGGAAACACAGAAGGAGCAGGACAGAGAGCTGACCATGTTAAGGCAGAAGGAAGCAGGAGGGAAGTCAGAATAGCAAAGGCCCAAACTGAGGAAAAGATAGCCAACTCAGTTAAGAAGGGGATAAAACCTTTATAGGTACATCAGCGTAGAAAGACAAAGGGAGGGATAGTGAGGCTGAATAGAAAGAACAGTGGGTGGGCAGAGGGGACAGCGAAAAGCAGGAATACTGAACGAATATTTCTGCTCAGTATTCACAAAGAGGAGGGGAAGTGCTTAATCCAATTAACAGAAGCACTTTTGATAGGGGGCGATCCCAGTCCTTTCACAGAAGAAAGGGTTCTGCAAGAACTCCTAAAACTGAAGGTGGACAAAGCAATGGGTCCTGATGGAATTCACCCCAGAATTCTAAAGAATTAAGGGAGGAACTAGTGAAACCACTGGCTACTCTTTTAATAAATCATGGGAGGATGGTGTGGTACCCGAGGACTGGAGGAAGGCGGATGTGATTCCCTTCTCAAAAGTGGGTCCAAGACAGAGGCAGGAAACTACAGACATGTCAGTCTGACCTCTGTGGTAGGAAAGTGATGGAGTCACTTCTGAAGGAAAGAGTAGTCGAGTACCTAGAGGCCAGTGGAGCACAGGACCCAAGGCAGCATGGGTTCACAGCGGAAGGTCATGTCAGACGAATCTAATAGATTTTTTGACTGGGTGACCAAAGTAGTAGACCAGGGAGGGCTGTGGACATGGCTACCTAGACTTTAGCAAGGCATTTGACACAGTCCCACACAAAAGATTAATAGTCAAATTAACCAGCCTGGGAGTGGGACCCAGGGTGGTAGCCTGGGTAAAACATTGGCTGGACAACAGGACACAGAAGGTAATTGTAAATGGAGTCCATTCTGAAGAAAGGGGGTTACTAGTGGGTACCGTGAGGGTTCAGATTGGCTCCAGTCCTTTTAATGTCTTCATCAGTGACATTGCAGAGGGACTGGAAGGAAAAGTATGCCTTTGCAGATGACACAAAAATCTGCAACAGGGTTGATACACAAGGAGGCGTGGAAAGGATGAAAAGGGACTTGGCAAGGTTGGAGGAATGGTCAGAAGTATGGCAGCTAGGATTTAATGCAAAGAAGTGCAAAATAATGTACCTGGGAAACAAGAACCCAGGGAAGAATACACAATGGGTGGGAGGTAGTAACAACAACAAAAAGGAAAGGGACATGGGGTAATCATATCAGATGACCTTAAGGTTAGCAAGCAATGTGAGAAGGCAGTAGGGAGGGCTGGGGTATACTGGGATGTATAGGAGAGGCATCATCAGCAGAAAACAGGAAGTTGTTATCCTCTGTACAGACAGTTGGTGAGACCCCATCTGAGTACTGTGTCCAGTTCTGGAGACCCCATCTCCGCAAGGACATAGACAGGATAGAGGCAGTCCAGAGGAGGGCAACCAAAATGGTGCAGGGTCTGCAAGAGAAGCCGTATGAGGAGAGACTAAAGGAGCTTAATATGATACCTTGAGGAAAGAAGGGAGAGGGGGACATGATAGAAACTTTTAAGTACCTCAGTGGAAACAACAAAGTCCAAGAGGGTAGCATTTTTCAGAAAAAGAGACTTGCAAGAACAAGGGGACACAATCTAAAGATAGAAGGAGGGCGTTCAGGGCAATGTGAGGAAGTATTATTTCACAGAGAGGGTAGTGGATTCATGGAACAGCCTTCCTGAGGAGGTTATGGGGTCTAAAACTGTGGGAGAATTCAAGAATGCATGGGACAGACATAGGCAATTCTTGTGGGGTTAGGAAGAAATAGGCTGTTGGTTAACTAGGATCTGTGGCCTATCCTGTAGGTGAGGAAATGGGCAGACTAGATGGGCCTAGCGGTCCCTTATCTGCGTCAAAGTCTATATTTCTGAGGTAACTACTTGGCGCGGACACCAAGTTCTTTCCAGGCCAGGAAGGGTATAACCCTTCATAAATGGGGGTTCCTCAGAGCCTTCCGGAGCTTGCCTGAATGCTCCCTGCCTAACTGGTGTTCGCGCAATGCCACTAAAATGTGGGGTTGTGAGTGCTTCTGAAGCCTCCAATACTGTCTCTTTAAGAGCTGCCTGCTCGCAGGTTCCATGGGGTTAGTATGGGGACTGGTGTTTCTCTGTTGAATCCCGCCTGAACTGCGGTGGCATTGCTCCGCTTGGCCGTCGCTATATGAGCAGGGGTGTCCCAAATGGAGTGACTGGTGACCAACCAAAATGAGGGCTCTCTAGGAGCCGATGGACCAATGGAGATACAGCTGGTAATTGTGGGAAGTGAAGGCTAGACCATGGCGCCTTTGTTCCGCACCACTCAAGAGCAGGACTAAATAACTGGCCCCTGTAGCCAGCCAATGGGATCGGGTGGCACTCGAAAGAGAGGAAGGCCCCATGCTGTCAAGGGCAGAGACGCCTGGCTGTGAATGAGGAAGGAGCTCCAGGCTTCGCGCTGTTGAGTTTTCACGCTGGGAGCACATGAGAGGCCTGATTTGGCCATTTTGAATAGCCAGTGAGCTTGGACTGAATCTGAGAGGCAGCGGTCAGAGGAGGCTGTGTAAAAGCACAGCTACCTACCAGGCTCACCCTGTAGAGGACTGGAGAATCTGCTGAATCGCGCCAGTCTGTCAGGAAGGTGAAGCTGCAGTGAGACTCCCACGTAACGGTGTGTTCGGTCGGCCATAGGAGCAGCTGCCTGGTATGGTACCCTCTGCTGTTTTCCATATGTGTGTGAAGAAGTACCTGGAGTGCAGGTTCAGCCCTGTGAGTGGTGTGAGTGGTTTTCTTCTGGAGTTGTGAGTACTAAAGCAGGGTAGCTCCCTGTCACAGGTTTCTAGTAAAGGCAAGATCTTCAGGTTGCTTTTCTGATTGCATTAACTGAGCCTGCTGGGCTCCATCTAATCTTCATAGGAATTAAACGCTCGTTGTCATGGCCTCAACCAGCTGCATCGAGGAACTAGCCTTTAGGGCTTGGGTACCCAGAGACAGCAACTTATAGGTTAGGCCTGTGCACAGAGCCCTAGGTAGATACTCATATATTGCAGTGGTAAGCCAATCATCCTGATTTCCTGGTCCTTGTTATTTCCCTTGAATAAATCAGATTGCTTGTTTTGCAAAAAGTACACTGGCTAGTTTGTGTATTAATAGTGACCTACTGCACAGTGAATGTTGTGTAACTCGCACTTACTTTCCAGGGGTCCCCAGAGTGAGCTGAGTGATTGGAGCTGGGGGTTAGATGTCTATGTGAGAATATGCAACTAAACTGTGTGGGCCACTAGTGGGAAGAAGGGGTTGCAGCAACCCAGAGGGCTGTGACCAAGTCAATCTTGACTGTTCTAACCCTGACCTCTGGGTGGAGGCACCCGCCAATGGATCTGGGCCCCTCACCCTGTTACAGTTAAGGCAGGCAGGGGTAGTAACCCTTAGGATAGTGCCACGGTGGTTACATAATTTTATATTCTAAAAGGAGGAGCTAGATGACTCACAGAAGGGTGCGGAGACACAGAGTTTAAACTGATACTTGTGTCTGAAATGTTGTCATATCATCTTGGGACTCTAGAGACACAGCTCTCTGATCTAACTTTAAAATGCACTTCCAGAGGTAATACCTTAGATAGCAAAGGTCTAAATTGTATTATGGTAGGAGTTTTGTTTTGTATTTTCCTTGTTCTTTTATGTGATTGTGAGCTCTTTGATATATTGTTCTGTGTTTACATTTTCATATTTTAACAACTTTTAGTAAAGTACCTTTTCTTTGAAAGACTGCCTCAAGCCTGTCAGTTCTTTTTGCATGTGACGAGAGGTGGTTAAGTCTGACAATTGTTCAACAGCTTGATGGTGTTACTGAGCTTCAGTAAAAGGTAAGAATATACCAAAGGTCTCTTGTAGAGTTTTAAGAGTTCATTTTGAATACCTGGTTAGGCGTCCTTAGGTGAAAGATATATTGCATCCCTCAAGAGAATATTATAAGAGCCTGTACATTTGGGTATGCTAGGATAAGGTTCACAGGTTGAATCTCCCCAGAACTTGAGAGTAAAGATGATTTGGACCTCAAAGCAGACAGGAGGGTTACCCTGTCTGTTACCTGTTCACACTATTGTGCTCTGAGGTTGGCACTGCGGGAGCAGAGGGCCTGACCTGTGGAGTTCGCTTTGTGACATATGGTTTCAGAGGTGAGGCCCCTTCTGTGGTATGGCTCAGTGACTTAAGAAATGCTGGGTCCTGATTTTAAAGTGCCTTTTGAAGGTGTTAGAAAATGTCTGAATCTAATGGATTTATTTAGCTGGCATTTGAATGTCCTTGAAACCAGCAAGTTTGCAATCATATTGTTCAATGTAGACTGTGCCAGGCTTCCTGTGTGTTGAGGTAAATTTCATATACCAGGATTAAGCATTTATGGTCTGCTTTGTTTAAAAGAACATGTTTCTATGACCAGTTCTTTTAAAGTGCACTAAGCAGCTGAGATTCAAGGTGAATCTCCTTTTACACCTTGGCAGCGCCTGGTGGCTTATGGTCTATTGTGCCTACAACATGATACAGTGGATGTACAGATAGGCTGTCATAGATATCAATATGTAATATACATTCTAAAAGGGTCGCCTAGTGCCCTACATCTGCAAACATTACCAGCAGTGATCTAATCAATGCCTAAACACCTTGGTCAAGGGCAGTTAGTGATAAACCAGTCTATGATGTGTTGTTACAGTAGGATGACCACTCTTTTCGGGAGGAGCAGGTGGTGGCTGTCTAGTTTGAATGGCTGGTACAGTACCTTAGTGACCAATCAGTTTTGTTGGCCAGCAGATGAAGACAATGAGGAGAATGAAGACGATGAAGGCTGAAGGCTGGTCCCGAAGCTGATGATGCAGGTGATGAAAGGATGGAGGATGGTCAGGTGACGTCCTTCTGCTGTGTTAGAGAGTTCTTGAAGAGGCCACTGATGGGTTGCTGCCCAGCTGAAAAGGGAGCTATGGCCACCTAGGAAAAGCAAAACAACAACAGGGCAGCTTCCTAACCACTGTATTGTGGAGGGACTTCACTACCTTGAGCCGGGTGACTTCTAGGCTGACTGTACTGGGGAAGACTAACTATTTCTATGCTAGCTGCTGTAGTCATTGACATCTTCATAGATCATTGGCAGGCTGGACAGAAGCACTAGAAGCTTGGCCAGGTGAAAGGAAGGTGGCCCATGGACTCAGGGGTGCAGGCAGTTGCAGTCCATAGTAGGGCAATTAGTTCAGGAGGTGGGACTACTACAGCTGGGCAGTCTGTCCATTCCCACAGCAACAGCTCTGTCTGAAGGGGGATGGGACTGATGTAAATGAACACAGTTGGTGATGGGGCAGGCAGTTCAAGCCCTGATGTGGAACAGTTTAAGAACCAACTAATCGAGGTGCACAGCAACCAAATTCAGCACGTGCAAATAACAGTCTTCGTGGGTGCAGAGCAGGCAGTTCAAGTTTGCGATTTTAGTTTAGGCCCTGAGACAAACAGTCTAGCTGTGCGGGTCAATAGCATCCCAGGGTGCAACCCTGGGGAGGCACTGCACCACAATTACACAATAATAAACTTTTTATTTCACAAGGTACTGGGTTCATTAATAGCCAGGGTCCAGACAGCAGGCAGCACAGCACATAGACCTGGCCATCCCTCAGTCTGCAGGTGCACCAGCTACCAGCAAGCAGTACAGGGAGAAAAGCTCGGCTTCAGGGTGACCTTTACAAGAATGGGGATACTGGCCCTTTAAATCCCTGAGGGATTTTTTTTTCCTATAGACCAGCAGAGGACTCTCCTAGGCCCAGCCCACAGTTTTGCAAGAATATATATGTAATCCTCCTGCAATGGGAGTTCCCAGAAGTCTTCCAGGAGCTTGCTTGAATGCTCCAAGTCTGAAGGTGTTCAGTGTTTAAGCTGCTTGAGTGTGAGTGCTTTTAGAGCCTCTGGTACTGTCTCTTTAAGAGCTGCCTGCTTGTGGCCATAATTAATTGAGGGGGACTGTGTGTTCTAATGCCCGAATCCCGCCTGGCTGCTGCCAATTCGCCCGCTTTGCAGTTGCTAAGAGTGCAAAGGAGCCCATCTGAAAGCTGTAACTGTTTGCCTGTAATCATTTAGCAGCATTTGTGAGATTGCAGTTTATCTAACCTGTTTTATTGCAGCTGGGACTCTGTGTGTGTTTCCCTCATGTTGGAAGTGAACTGCTGAACTGACCAATCAGCATGGGGACCTTAAAATGGAGCCTGCTGCAGCAAATCAGAACTTGGACTCTGTTGAGCCAGCCACAATGGGACTGTATGGCAGATGCCTCTGGGAATTGTGAGTTTGGACTTCTGTGCTTTTGCACCAAAGGGGAGTTTATTGTGAGTGACAGCCAGACCAGCCAACTGAACTGGGAAAACTCAAAGGAAATGCCCAGCTCTGTCTACTGGAAAGATCAGATGAGTTTTGGCAGTGAAGAGACAAGGAGCTCTGTGCTTCTGGGTGTATAGTTTCGTGCAGGAAGCACGTGTAAGGCCCTGAGTTTGGGTCTGCAGCTTGTGCAAGCACCTGTTCGGACTGAACTGACCTGTGAAGAGAATCAAGGAGATCTGAAAGTAGAAACCAGGCTCACCCTGTAGAAGACTGAAGAAATTGCTGAATCGCACTCGGTCAGTCAGAAACTGAATCTGCTGTGTGTTCTCCCAGGTATTGTGCAGTAATTGCGATTGGGATAGAGAAGCAGCCTGCCTGGTATAGTGCTTTCCTTTTACATATAAGTGTGTGTAGTGCTTGTGGGGAATCACGCTTCAGATCCCCTGTAAAGTGAATTGAGGCATGAAGCTGGAGGTAAACCCCAGCTTAATCCAGACTACATCCATTTGCTCTAAATTGCAGTGGGGACCAGTCATAAGGACCTTGTCCACATGGTCTGCTCCTCCTGGCAATCCAGGACAATCTGCCTTCCATCCAGTTCCCAGCATTGAGTTTGTGAGTACAAAGCAGGGTAGCTTCTTGCCATCTGTTTATCGAATTGCAAGTGTGTCATCTAATTGTTGTTTATTTTTTCATTTCTTCACGTAACTGAGCCAACCGGCTCTGGATTACAATTTTGGTATTGTGCCAGTGTTTTCCCATCACAGGCCCCAACCAGCTGCACCGATCCTGGCTAACCCCCCATCCTGGTACCCAGTGAAAGTGACAATTTGGGACTCTGAATATGCACAGTACTGTGATTTTAATGTGTTTAACCTAATTAACCTAATTTCCCCTTCCTTGTTACAGTTCCTTAAATAAATCAGATCTGTTTGTTTCAGCAAAGTTACACTGTCTGAGGTATTCGTCATGTTAAAGTATTGTACTGTGGCTTTTGCATTGTATCATCTTGTTTTACAGGAGGTCCCCACGTCCAGTCAACAAAGCCAGTCCTGGGGGTAAGTGTACATTGTGAAGATATTCCTGATGCATTGTGTGGGCCACTAGTGGGAAGAAAGGGGGTTACAGTGTCCCAGAGGGCTGTGACCAAGATAGTTTAACTACTGCAAACCCTGACCTCTGGGTGGAGGCACTCGCCATTGGACCTAGGCCCTCAACCTGTCAGTAGTCAGTCAGGCAGGGTAGTAGCCTTTGGGATAGCACCACCTGGGGTTTACATCTTGGAGAGCACCGCTGGGATTACGTGTCCTCTAGTGGCCACATTCACAATTACTGTTAAAAATAAATGGTACCCCAACAGAGCGGTGTACATCAGTTGGTGAAGTGGTGTACTGGGCAGGAGATTGACCTCAAAAATGCTGTACTTGTCTTGGATATCCCGCTGGGTACCAGTAAGGACAATTGTAGAGGGAATACTTTCCAAGGTCGAATGTTACTAAACCTGTGGTGGTGGGGCGGCTGGCTGATCTGCTCGCCCAAACTTTCATGGCTCTAATAGAGTGTAAGGACCCTATAGACAGTTCTAAAGTGCCACAGACCATTACCACAGAAGAAGCCCTCACTGCCTGGAAAGTAATAACTAGAGACAGAAGACCCGGGAGACCGAGTCCCCTCACTATCTGAAACTTTTGAAGAAAATTTGCTAAATTGTTGCTGAAGGAAGGAAAACTGTGGAGGATTTAAAGAAACTATTATTGCCACCTGAGAACGTTCCCTCCACCAACACCCCTCCCCATCCAGCACCCGTTATTGCCCTCCTTCTGTGCCAGTGCAAGCCCTTATGTCTGTACCTGCCAATAGTCATGACTCTACTGCAGGTTGAAAATTTCTCCGCACCTTCCCCACCCCACAAGGAGGATGACTGGGAGACCTGGATAGACTATGTTGCCCCTCAAGTGCTAGAATGGCAATGCTCAGAAGCAGAAAAGCCGAAGAGGAAAGTGAGAGCCTCCGAGGTCCTGCCCTGGCTACCATCCATGCCAAACGGGCCAGTAACCTGAAGCGACTCCAGAGGACTATCTTGAGGCCTTGGAGAATGTGTATGGGAGCCCAGATTCCAATGAGGACCTGTGGTGGAGAGTAAGAAATGCACAACAGTATCAAGGGGAGTTGTTGTCTGTGTATGTATCTTGGCTGGAAAATTGTTGCAAGAATGCCTCAGAAAGGGTAGTTTGCCAGTGATTGAATTAGACCGACCAGGCAGGACAGGATCCTTAAGTCTGCCCCTTCTCAGAACTGCTGTTGCTTCAGTTACGCCTGGCCAATCGACTGGAATCCCCACCCTCCTATGATGAGCTAATAAGAGAAATTCGAGAAGTTGAGAAAAGGCGACCCGGGAGGGACTTGCACCAATAGCTGCTGCTACATCGAATGACTGAGGGTGATCCATCAAGTGAAGTTCAGGGCAAGGGTTGGCAGTTAAAGAGTGTTCTGAGAAGGAAAAGGGTGTGCCACCATGGGGTGAACTGCTGAGGGAGATTAGGAAAGCAATGCATGGGACATCATAAGGCAATTCTAGGGGTGGGTGTAGGAAGAAGTAGGCTGCTGGTTAACTAGGATCTGCAGCTTATCCATTAGGTAGGAAAATGGGCAGACTGGGTGGGGCTAGCGGTCCTTATCTGCCATCAAATTCTATGTTTCTATGTTTCTATGTAACAGACAGTCTCATCATGAAGGCCGCTCCTCACGGTACAGGCACTGACACTTGCTCGACTGCTTCTGCTATGGGGGTGGGGGTGCCCACCCAGGCACCTCATGTTGACAACAGTTTGAAACTTGATGCCTTGGCCATGGAAGTGAGGGAACTGAAGGATGTCTCCAAATGTCTACCTCACCGCCGGCTGAGGTGGCACCAAGGTTTTCTATTGACAGTACCAATGCCGCAGCCCCAATGTGATGCTTCAGTTACCCCAAACTTCAGCTGACATACTTGCCATAACTGTGGGAAGGATGGGCACATGAAGAGGGAATGCCGGTCTCAGAAAGACTTGAGAGAGTGGTGAGCCAGCTACAAGGAGAGCTTTGGAGCACAAAACAGTGGTTAAGAGGTGCACAAATGACCACAGTGAAGGTCCCAAAAACGTTAACTCACGTCCGCTCTATGCAGGGAAAGATGTGTCCCCAGGCCCCACTACCACCTCTCCAGACTGGTCCAGGATACTGGGTCCCTCCATGGAGACCACTGTAAAGGTGAATGGAGTGTCTACAAGAGCTGTATTAGACAGTGGCTCCCAAGTGACAATTATGTTCCAAGACTGGTATCAGAAGCATTTGTCTGATGTACCCTTACAACCATTGGAGGGTTGCATGTCTGGGGTTAAGTGAGAAGGCCTACCCCTACTGGATATATCCGAATTTGGCTGTCTTTTCCCACCTCCGTGGCTGGAGTGGCAGAGCAAGTAGAGACCCTGGCCTTAGTGTGTCCCCTACTGACTATATGATGGGGTTCCTTTACTAATTGGGACTAATGCACATATGTTTGGATGGCTGGCACAGTTGTGTTATGAAAACAAGGGTCATGCACTAGTAGAGCTTTAAGAATTCCAGCCTTGATCAAGAAGGCCTATGAGACACAGAGAGATGCTGACAAAGTGGAACCAGAGGAACCGTTGGAGTTGTCTGGAAAAAGGATCCTGAGTCTCTGATCCTGGTGCCAAATTCCAGTGTACCTTACAGGGAGAGTCCGTATCAGAAAGGATGTCAAGAATAAAATATTAATGTTGGATGCACCAGCGATGGAAAATTGCCGGAGGGACTGCTGGTCAAGCCTAGTATTTTGCCTGCTACAGCCCATGCTTATGCCAGAAGGGTAATGATTCAAGTTCATAATGTGTCTGACAGAGAGATTCGAGTAAATAGAGGTTGCACCCTGGCTAATGTGTATTGTGCAGACACTGCAGTGCTATCCAGTAGCAAGTGTTCAGGGAAGAATGACATAGTAACGCCTGACTTGTTTGATTACGGTGACTCCGCTGCCAGCTGAATGGAAAATGAGGATCAGTGAGAAGCTTGCCCAGAGAGACCAGGTGTTTTTTTAAAGGAATGGGACATAGGATGCATGCAAGGAGCTGAGCACAATATCCGCTGCATGACAAAAGACCATTTCATGAGAGGTCTCGACACCTGGCACCTGCTGATATAGATGATGTGAGACGGCATCTGCAAGAGATGCTAGCTGCTGGTGTAATACAAGAATCCAGAAGCCCTATGCTTCCCCAATGTGGTAGTGAGAAAAGAATGGGACAGTAAGGATGTGCGTGGATTATCGCTTTAAATCGGCTGACTATCCCTGATCAGTACACAATGTCCCGCATTCAGGATGCTTTGGACTGCCTAAACGGGAGCAAGTGGTTCTCTGTGCTGGATCTCGCAGTGGGTATTACCAGATCCCGATCACCCCAGAGGACCATGAGAAGACAGTCTTTATCTGTCCGCTTACTTCTATGAATTCATGAGGATGCTTCAAGGATTTCAGGCACCCCAGCCACTTTTCAACAATTGATGGAGCGTGCAGTGGGGACATGAACTTACTAGAGTGCCTGGTATACCTAGATGATGTTATTGTGTTTGGCAGCTCACTGGAGGAACATGAGAGCAGATTATTCAAGGTGTAGGACCGGCTGGAAGACTTTGGCCTTAAACTGTCCATTGATAAGTGTCAATTCTTTCAAACATCAGTAAAGTATGTGGACACATAGCATCCACAAAGGAATAGAGACCACCCAAGTAAAGTCAAGGCCTTGACCCCTGGCCACAGCCCAAAAATCTAAAAGAACTGCAAAGATTCCTGGATTCTGTGGTTATTATCGGCATTTCATCAAGGACTATTCAAGAGTGATCCGCCTTTACTTAACCTTACTCAAGGGTATCCCCCAGCTCCACAAAATACAAAAGTCAGCCTCCTCAAGACTGAAAGAGTGTATTTTCATCCCAGTGAAGTATTTGGGGCCCGCTGGACTCCTGATTGTGAGACTGCTTTTCATGAGATCATATATCAACTACCCATGCTCCAGTGTTGGTCTATGCTGATCCAACAAAACCTTATGTCCTGCACACTGATGCTAGCTTGCAAGGGTTGAGGGCTGTGTTGTACCAAGAGCAAGAGAATGGCCTGAGACCAGTGGCCTTTGCCAGTAGAAGCCTGACCCCATCCGAAAAGAACTATCCTGTACATAAGTTAGAGTTCCTAGCTTTGAAGTGGGCTATTGTTGACCAATTCCATGAGTACTTGTATGGGGCTAAGATACTAGTAAAACTGACAATAATCCTTTAACCTATGTGCAGACTTCAGCTAAGTTGGATGCCACTGGCCATAGGTGGCTTTCTGCATTATCTATCTACGACTATGTTGTTGAATACAGAGCAGGCCTGAACCACATAGATGCTGATGCTCTCTCCCGAGGCCTGTTCCCCAGAATGACTGGGTCAGACTGTCGGAATCTGTTATTTGAGCACTCTGCCAATAGTTTGACAGAGAGGAACAAATGTCCACGGACGAGTGGACTGTATGGTAGATTGTTTGGGACCTCTGAGAATTGCATACCTGCTGCTTATTACCACTTTTCTGCACTAGACATTGGTGCACTGCCTCAGCTGGACAATGACAGTATTCGCGGCTCAATCCCGTGATCCCATGATCAAATCAGCTTTAGAAGCCTCTATGCAGAGAAAGATGTGCCCAAATTACGCTCCACTGATTTGAGAACTGCATTGTTATACAAAGAAGGTCCTAAGTTGGAACTGATCAATAGACTGTTATACAGAAAACAGTAGACAGAGGGGACAAGTAGACAAACAACAACTAGTGCTGCCCACTGCCTTCGAGACTCAGTACTGAGGTCCTACACAACCACATGGGGCACCTTGGTATAGACAGAACACTTGACTTGGTGAGCTCCAGATTCTATTGGCCTAAGATGGGGCTGATGTGGAGCAACACATTCAAACTTTCAGTCGCTGCTTACAGAGGAAAGCTTTGCCCCAGAGGGCTGCCCCTTGTTAACATCGCTACCAGTGCACCCATGGAGCTGGTCTGTACTGATTTTCTGAGTTTGGAGTCAGATCAAAGAAATATTAGTAATGTGCTGGTGGTCACAGACCATTTTACGAGATATGCCCAAGCTTTCCCACCAAGGACCAGAAGGCATCCACTGTGGCAAAAGTACTTGTAGAAAAATGTTTGTTCACTATGGGGCTCCACAAAGAATCCATTCTGATCAAGGGAGAGACTTTGACAGTCATCTGATCAAAGAGATGCCTTCTCTGTGGGAGGCGAAGTCCAGAACCACCCTTACCACCCCAGGGGACCCACAGCCTGAACGTTTAACCGGACTTTGCTAGATATGTTAGGCACCTCCACCCAAAGGACAAGCCTAGATGGAGCCAACAAATTAGCACCCTGGCACATGCCTACAACTGCACCAAAAGTGATGCCACTGGGTTCTCCCCTACCGCCTGATGTTTGGAAGAGAAGCTCGATTGCCGGTAGATGTGTGTTTGGGGTCTCTCCTGATGGGGTTCGAGCTGACAACTATTTACAGTATGTGCAAAGTTAAAGGCCCAGCTAAATCATGCATACCAACTGGCTCAAACCATGGCTGCCAAAAGAAATCTGGCCAACAAAGAAAGGTATGATAAAAAGGTGAAAGCACAGGAACTCCAGGAGGGATATCGGGTATTGCTAAGAAATCTGGGACTGCATGGCAAACATAAGATTGCTGACCGGTGGCACCATCTCCTCACATTGTAGTGGGCAAACTAGATGATCTGTCTGTGTACAAAGCAAGGCCTGAGAATAATTCAAAAGATGTTAAAACAATGCACAGAAATCATTTACTGCCCATTGGACAAATCTTGATTGAGTCTGAGCCCCAGAAAATGCCCCTCTGGACCAGTGACTAGAGCTGCTGCTAAGGAAAAATCCAGAAAGTCTGTACCTACAGAAGCTGAGTTAAAGTGTTCCCCTTCACAAGTCCCAGTTGAGCATGACTGTCAGTCCATATCAGAGGAAAGTGAGTGTGACTTTGAATACTACCCTTCTTACGAACTGAGTCAGTTGTTTCGGGGCAATCCCTAGTCAGTACTGGAGATGAAGCTGGGCTTCTGGACTGTCTAAGCCTCCAGCTTCGTCCCTGGAGCCAATGCTCCCAGAAAGTGAAGTGCAAAGCATCAGGTCAGATGAAATGGAATCATTGTGTATGGTTGAACTGTTTGAGCTTTCAGAGGAGAAAATGATGGACTGGAACAGACTGGTGACATACCAGAACAAGAAGAGTGTGTTGAGTGCCTTGATAATTCACTGTCAGTGTCAGAAAGCTCTCCATGTGAGCCAAGTGTTGTGGACTCAGAAATTGTAACTCCTGGAGCTGAAAGTGCCCTAAGTTCTAGCCTCTCTACCCCAATGGAGACTCCCTGACAAGTGAGGACAATGCTGAAAATGAGGCTCAGAGTGCAGAGACTGTAACAGTTCCCCTAGAAAGACTGGTCGAGCTATAAAGCCTGTGGTGCACCTCAGTTATGATTCCCCTGGGAGGCCTGTGGACTTGCCTCTCAATGTTGTCCATAAAGGAGTATATGTGTCCCCGAGCTCATTGCCCAAACTGAACATCAGTTCTAACTGTTACTTGTGTTGCCCTCTAGTTATGGTGCCCTGCCCCGTCCAGCCCCAAGGTAGCTGATAGGGAAGGGCCCCTCTTCAGGTTTCATGTACAAGAGGTAATAACCTGAGTTATGGTACAATGTGTGTGTGTAATACTGTAAAGAGGACGACTGCAAAGTTTCAGAAATGTGTTTCTGGTAAAGTGATATACTGACTGATGATTACATGTATGAGCATAATGTGATACTGATGAAATGTATATGGTTGTATTGAAACTTATGGGGTATTTGCTTGACGTGACGCCTAAGCTTTCCCAGGCCAGGAAGGGTGTAACCCTCCTGCAAATGGGGGTCCTAGAAGTCTTCCAGGAGCTTGCTTGAATGCTCCAAGTCTGAGGTGTTCAGTGTTTGTTGCTTTAGTGTGAGCGCTTTCAGTGCCTCTGGTACTGTCTCTTTAAGAGCTGCCTGCTTGTGACCATAATTAATTGAGGAGGGGACTGTGTGTTCTAATGCCCGAATCCCACCCAGCTGCTGCCAATTCGCCCATTTTGCAGTTGCTAAGAGTGCAAAGGGAGCCCATCTGAAAGCTGTAACTGTTTGCCTGTAATCATTTAGCAGCATTTGTGAGATTGCAGTTTATCTAACCTGTTTTATTGCAGCTGGGACTCTGTGTGAGTTTCTCTATGTTGGAAGTGAACTGCTGAACTGGACTAATCAGCATGAGGGACCTTTAAATGGACCCTGCTGCTGGCAAATCAGAACTTGGACTCTTGTTGAGCCAGCCACAATGGGACTGTATGGCAGATGCCTCTGAGAATTATAGTTTGACTTTGGCGCCTTTTGCACCAACAGAGGGAATTTATTGTGAGGACAGCCAGACCAGCCAACTGAACTGGGAAGAACTCAAAGGAAATGCCCAGCTCTGTCTACTGAAAAGATCAGATGAGTTTTGGCAGTGAAGAGACAAGGAGCTCTGTACTTCATGGTGTATAGTTTCTCATGGAAGCACGTGTAAGGGCCCTGAGTTTCGGGTCTGCAGCTTGTGCAAGCTCCTGTTCAGACTGAATCCGACCTGTGAAAAGAATCAAGGAGATCTGAAGAGTAGAAACCAGGCTCACCCTGTAGAAGACTGGAGAAATTGCTGAATCGCACTAGGTCTGTCAGAAACTGAATCTGCTGTGTGTTCTCCCAGGTATTGTACAGTAATTGCAATTGGGATAGAGAAGCAGCCTGCCTGGTATAGTACTTTCCTTTTACATATAAGTGTGTAGTGCTTGGGGAATCGTGTTTCAAATCCCCTGTACAGTGAATTGAGTTCATGAAGCTGGAAGTAAACCCCAGCTTAATCCAGACTACATCCATTTGCTCTAAACTGCAGTGGGTCCAGTCACAAGGACCTTGTCCACATGGTCTGCTCCTCCTGGCAATCCAGGACAATCTGCCTTCCATCCAGTTCCCAGCATTGAGTTTAGAGTACAAAGCAGGGTAGCTCCCTGCCATCTGTTTATCGAATTGCAAGTGTGTCATCTAATTGTTGTTTGTTTTTCATTTCTTCACTGAACTGAGCCAACCGGCCCGGATTACAATTTGGGTATTGTGCCAGTGTTTTTCCATCACAGAGCCCCAACCAGCTGCACTGATCCTGGCTGGCGCCCCCAGCCATCCTGGGTACCCAGTGAAAGTGACAATTTGGGACTCTGAATATGCGACAGTACTGTGGTTATTAATGTGTTTAACCTAATTAACCTGATTTCCCCTTCCTTGTTACAGCTCCTTAAATCAATCAGATCTGTTTGTTTCAGCAAAGTTACACTGTCTGAGGTATTCGCTATGTTACAGTATTGTACTGTGGCTATTGCATTGTATCATCTTGTTTTACAGGAGGTCCCCAGCGTCCAGTTGACAAAGCCAGTCCTGGGTGTAAATGTACATTGTGGAGATATTCCTGATGCATTGTGTGGGCCACTAGTGGGAAGAAAGGTTAGCAGTGTCCCAGAGGGCTGTGACCAAGATAGTTTAACTACTGCAAACCCTGACCTCTGGGTGGAGGTACTGCCATTGGACCTAGGCCCTCAATCTGTTAGTAGTCATCAGGCCGGGCAGTAGCCCTTGGGATAGCGCCATCTGGGGTTATATATACATATATATATATATATATATATATATATATATACACACACATACACAAACACATATATGTACACAGACACACATATATATATATATATATATATATATATATATATATATATATATATATATAATACCTTTATTTTATACATAATTCTGAAACCAAAGTGCTGTACTATATATACATATATATATATATATATATATATATATATATATATATATATATATATGCACACAATGAATCAATAACTCTCTAAATAAATGTAGATATTTTCACCACTGTTGAATAACATGCAGATGACGTAGACACTGTGATGTATGGTTAGAAAATGAACCAACAATGACTACGCCAGCAGGTGATATTCAACAGTGGTTACTCCAGCCAAGCAGCACAACCTTTAAAAAGCAAACTCAAACGTCCCGTCAGCTTTCAACTTCACCTCCTCAAAGCCCCATGTGAGCTGTCCTCTGCAAAACGCCACCAAACTCACTCAAAACAAATGTTTCTGCACTGTTTCTAATAAAGCAATAGGCAAAGACTCCATGGAACTGCAGATCTGCTGAGCGCTCTTGTTCTGTGCCAAAGACTCCACGGAGCACGCCGAGAAGCCGATAATAAAACCATGCACCACATTCACAAATGATCCACTCAATAAATAAGCTAAACAAATAACAGCCCTTACCAACAAGTATCACCATGACAGCCGGATAAATCCACAAAATCTGCCTGGGAACTCCATAAAAACTCCGCCCCAAACAACATTCAACCAATCAGACAACACGCATGACTACAGCAAAAAAAACAACCAATAACACACTGAATCACACTCCATTCACAAAACACAACCAATCAGAACCCACAAATGTCCCATTCAGGCACACCAGGAAGTGCGCAGCGGATAAATGAACAAATATAACTTCAATAATGACATAAAAGACCCAATCATATAAATCACACACACAATGATGATCTGTGGAATATAAAATATTAGCACTATGCAGAGTGAACTGCACAATATCACTTGTGGCTTCACCATTCGTGTGATATTATCACAGTTCACTCCGCACTCGCAAATATTTTCCATATTCCACAGTTGCCCATCATGTATCCCCTATATATATGTATAAGGGGCGGTGGCTGGGCTATGCAGTGTGCCCAGACTTTGCTCTGCCCCTATTATATATTCACATTTGACTGTAATCTATTGTACAGGGCCTGGGTGTAGCTCCGCCTCTGCATACAATATGAGGTCCTTTGGTTTTGGCCTGCTTTCTGCCTTTCTTGGCTACAGCTTTGGCTGATGCTCTCCTCTTAACCCTCTCTAAAAGCCCCCTTGCTGTCCCTTTGACTGCCTTTCCTTCCTCGGGTGCCATTCTGGCACCAAACCTAAAACCCTGGGGCTCATGCCACACAGTGCCCCTTTGTTATTGTAGTGGGTGCTTTGCCCACTTGCTTTTCCTGTCTCCTGTCCTCTGCTGCCCTTACCATCCTACCATGCCTCTGGTGCTAAATAAAATAATTTGGGGCTTACAGCTCCGGCTTCACCGCTTGGGTCTGGTCCTGCTCTCCTTCAGATTGGTGTTGGTGTTGTGGTAAAGGTCAGGAGTCACACTCACCTAATGGTCTGTTTGCCCCTCTGTAGCTGTGGGGCAGAACTTCAGTGGTCTGAGAACTGGTTTCCACCCTGATGCACTCTGCTGTCATGCCTCATGTGTCCGTCTCTCCAAACGGTCCTCTCCTCCAAAGCTGCACACACTACAAAACAGCAGGAAGTCAGTGACTGCTGTAGCACTGTGGGTGCTTACTCGTGGGACCAGGAGGTAAAAACCTGGGGAGACAAACAACAAAAAAACCTAGCCACTAGAGAAGGCTGAAGAAGGACTCCACCTCATTCAGGGTTTGGGGGCAATCTCAGACAGTCCATGGGGAGCTGAAAGTGCAAAACCCAACACAAAACAAAAGAAAAGGCAAAACCCTAGCAGGCACCTTACTGGACTGGAGGCACTACCCCAACGGGCATCTGGCTTTGGAGCCAGCAGTGAGGGAGGGAAGCAACCAAGAGGCCCAACCAAGGGCAACCCTGCTAACAAGTGGCTGGCCCTAGAGGCAGCAACAGAGGGACAAAGAGACCACATCCACCCACTGGGCCCTGGAACTTACAGCCAGAAGGAGGGCAGAAAGACTGCAAGGGCAACCCCAGAGAGGGTGTACTACCAGGCACCTACCAACAGGACCTTATAAAACCAAAAGCAATGAAGGGAACCCACCAACCCAGCGGCAGAGGACTCAAGGAGCTTACCCTATGGGTCTGCAGCTACTGGTTGTCAGAAGGACTGCTGGACTCCTTTAGACTGGAGGACAACTGCTGCTGCTGTTGAAGACTACCAAGAACCACTGACTACAGAGGAGCAGCCACAAAGGAGCTACTGACCCGAGCTTCAGGTAAGCCTCCAAGCATCCATACTCTTGTGTTCTCCATTCTGTTAGCCACTCAGTCCAGAACTGCCCTTTGGCTAGTAAAGAAGACCCATTCTAGCCTAGGGAAGGACCTGTCTTCTGACCAGGTGATGAGGTCCCTAGGGCTGGGAGCAGCCCCTTAGGGTGATTTATGGCCCCATTTGGGCATTGGCCGGAGACCTTACCTGGACAAGGATCCAGCACAGGAAGGCTCCAGGAGGGAGGGAGGGAGGAAAGGGGATAGAGACAGACATGGTCAGCTAGCTAGCTTGGTCAGCAAACCAGCTGACTGTATGGGGTAGGTGGGTTAACCCTTTCCTTCCTAAGGTTTCCTGATGTGCTTGCTGGCAACCTTTGGAGTACTACAGAGAGGAACTAAAAAAGGTTTTGAGAAAGGCTGACAATGAACAGGTAACTAGAGTGACAGGAGGAGAATGGAACAGATAATTTGACAGAAAAGAAGGAGTTAAAGTGGAGTGGAGATAGCCAATATATAAGATTGAATGGAAAAGTTTAAGGAATGATAGTAGAGGATAGAAAATGGTGTTGCAGCTTTTAAGGCAGGTGGTGACATCATCACACATTCCAGACCTGGAAGAATGGTGGCTCTGCAAATGGGGAAACTAAGCAGAAATGAGAGTAAGCAAAAAAGAACATCCCCAAAAGAAGAGGGAGAAGGAAATGGACCCAAAGCCAACAAGACAGGAAGTACGAGAGACAAAAAGGGAGGGGCAGAGGAGACCAGCTGAAGTCATGAGGTGGCTAGCAGAGAAGGAAGAAAGGAGCACGTGCAGACAGAGGGAGACAGGAGGAGGAGGAGAAGGAGGAGAGAATGCAGGCAGAGGGAGACAGGAGGAGGAGGAGGAGGAGGAGAAATGCAGGCAGAGGGAGACAGGAGGAGGAGGAGGAGAGAATGCAGACAGAGGGAGACAGGAGGAGGAGGAGGAGGAGAGAATGCAGGCAGAGGAGGGGTGTAGGAGACCTGCCGAAGCTACAAGGCAGCTAGCTAAGAAGGGGAGAGGAAGGAGGGACAGGCAGATGGAGCGAACAGGAACAGGGGAAAAGGCAAGCAGAGAAAAGGTGGGGTGACGAGGTACTGAGGGGGCAGGAGGGGCAATGAGAGCAGAGTTCACAGCTAAGGAGAATGAGCAGGGAGAACAGCACAGCCACACTGACCATGCAGAGCCACTGCTCGAGAACAGCCACACTGACCAAGCAGAGCTCAGTATTCGAGACACGCTAAGCGTGAGTGAGAGGAGAGGCTGGTTTAAAGGAGAATTGTGAGGAGCTATTCCCCACATCAAACCTAAGCCCCAATGGCAGATCTAGAGGGGACAGTGGGTCTGACTGCACCCCATTCTCTCCCAGCTCTCTGAATCCCTGGCCCTGTGGACCTGCTGCAATAAGCACCATGGCTGGCGAAAACACAAGCATCACTTTTTTACAATTGTTGTGGCTCAGGGTAGCAGTTGCATTATGGATCCCTCCTCCACCCCAAGCGCCCCTCACCCCGTAGCTATGAGACTGTTTATAGTTGCCACGCCATCCAGTGCATGCTGCAGCTGCATTAGAATGGTCGGCTGGAATTTTTGGAGGTAGAGACCATAGAAGCAATAGGAATAACAGTTGGTAGTGACTCAGTGATCTGGGCGTGCAGTTAAATTACAATGAAAAAAAAACATATGTGTGTGTGTGACACAACTGCATCCTGCAGAGTAGAAGAGTCAATGACAAAGACGCTTGAGGATGGCTATCGGTGGTGGTGGCACATGGCAAGCTCACTAGAATCTGCACTGTGGGCTGGCTCTGGGACTGCAGGGAGGACACTCACATGATGGGGACATCATCACATCAACGGACAGGTAGTTGATCAGTCCCGCGCAGGGAACTGTCTTTCTATGTACTGCTCTGCTAATCCTTGTTGTTTTTTCCTTTCTCTTAAGCAAAGACAGTGGGGCAGTCTTTGTGATGCAATTTACTGTCCATCACTGATCACATTTCTTAGTTTTCTTGTAACCTGAACTAGTGGTCAAACACAGGTCTCCCCAGTGAAGACTAGTGATTTAATTCCTGTAAATATTGTAAATGAGTTCATCTGCCTTTTAATGCTTTAAAACACAATACAACATTAAACTTGGGAGGTTGCACAAATCAGTCTTCCCAAATTTGCACCTCAGTTATATTACACCAATTAACCCACTGCATTCCATATTCTGCTGGATTCGACAACAGTTGTTCAATGTCCCAGAGCCAGTATATAGTGTTATGCTTGTGGAACTGTGTTAGTTTGGTTTTGGCTGTTCACACTCTCTATTCTAGAGGAATTACTACCCTGTAGGGGTATGAAAGGCAAGGAACCCTCAGAGAGGGTTCCACCCCTAGAGGTGCCACGGATGATTCCTGTGGATAAAGGTACCTTAGGAACTCTCTAAGGAAAGAGTGCTGCTGCTGGAGGAGGAGGAGGGAGGAGGATGGTGGGCAAGGAAAAGTGCTTCACAATGAGGCTGAAAGGAACTGCTTATATAGCTCAGGAAGTGGGAGTGACTTGTGCTTGTTTATTGAACTACAGGCCTAGCCTTCCAATTCAATGTTCTGCACAGCCAGTATATTGTTATGCTTGTGCAGCTGTGTTAGATTGGTTTTGGCCATTCGCACTCTCTGTTCCAGAGGAATTACCCCCTGTAGGGCACCAAGGCAAGGAACCTCGGAGAGGGTTCCACTTCTAGAAGTGCCACAGGACAACCCTGCGGGCTAAAGGTACCTTAGAATCCCCAAAAGAAATGTAGTACAAGCATACCCCAAAAGAATGAGGCAACACGAAGCATATGAGCAAGCAGTAACTGTGATGTAGTAGCAGTAACTGTGACGTAGTAGCAGTAACTGTGACGTAGTAGCAGTAACTGTGACGAGTAGCAGTAACTGTGATGTAGTAGCAGTAACTGTGACGTAGTAGCAGAGAAGCATAGACAGTTTGATAACATAATAAGATGCTCAGTTTGATAACGTAATGAAATGCCCAGGTTTGAGAATTAGGGATCCTCAAGGAGTGAGAGGGAATGGCAGAACATCCTCCAGCTCCATCCAACAGTGGAACCTACCTAAGAAACTAGGGGACACTACTATGCTAACTAACAGTTATGACCTGAGGTAATGGAGGAGAGAAAACCCTATAAGGAGGAAATCTCTGGGGATTCAAGGCCTAGGTCACCTTCCCTAGGCTTAGGATAGTTTATTTAGTGACGGCTCTTCAGCTGCAATTTTGAAAACCCAATTAAGGGAGGTGGAAATATTCTAATTTGGGGAAGGTTCTCACCAAACCCTCTAGTGGGAACACTGTGGAAGGTTGCGAAAACTCTGCAACAACACGTCGCATCTAAGGCACAGGAGGAGAGCAACAACTGCTGAGGCACTCACCTGGCCTACCGCCCTAAATCAAACCAGGTGAACCAGAGACAGTCGAGGGAGAATGAGGTGAAGGTGCCTTGCTAGGGAAACCACTAAAGTCAATGGCTTACCATTATAGTGGAACACTAGAGCCACAGGAGGTAGCAGGCAGCTAAATCCAAGCCTGGGGTGAGGACATTCCCAGCTATGGGTCAGGTGAGAAGGATCCTCCCAAGCTGGACACACACTCAAGATGTGGACTAAATGCAAGGAGAGACCGCCAGCTGCAGGAATCCTGCACCAGAATAGAATGGCTGACATGCCCCAAAATTGATTGAGAGCTGAAAAGCTGGTGAGCTGAATGAGCACAGCATGCTGAGATTGAAATGAGCATTGAGTGCTGAGACCATGCAAGGTCGAATGCAGAATTGAGTGCAGCAGAATCCAGAGGCTGAAGCCGACGGGATGGCAGTTGGCATGAAGCAATGATCTGGGTAAGCAATGATCAATGATAGCGTAAGCGCATGGACCTGTACATAGGTCAGTAAGCATAATAGTGATAGGTGGACCTGCACAGAGGTCTGCATAACATACTGTATTTCAATGAAACAGCACTGAATTGGGGCAAGCCAGCCAGACATGAATAGCCAAATCAAGGTGACAAATACTCTGAGGATGTTTCTGCAGCGAGGCAGGATTTAATAATAAAGCTATATTAACAGCCTCAGCAGGAGTTTAGTTGGCTGACCTCAGAGTTGTAACTGTAATAAAACATGGAGACAATGCTCTGAAAACAGGTGTAGCCAGGCAGTGCAATGGAGCTGCAAGTAGAATGAGAGCAGGAATGAGCAGCACAGCTAGGGTCAGAGTAAACTGTGTGAGGTGAAAAGAATTGAGTATGCAACATGGAGCAGCTATGATTGAGCTGGAACACACAGATACAGATTGCAGTAGTTTGAGCATGGTGAGCAACAATGTAAAAACACAAGCACTGGGTACAATAGTAACTGGAGTAAACAGTAGCAGTAGCTGCGGTTGTAGGTAACTGAAAGCAGTAGCATGAGCTCTGAGTAGCAGTATGCTAGAGCTAAGAAACAAAGCCCCAAAAATGACAAAATCAAAACACAGCAAAACAGAAAACAGGGAACAAGGCCCAAAAACAAGAGACACACAACACAGGGAAGCACACAGCTGGAGGAAACATACAAACCAGAAGCAGGAAAACAAACACTAAAGTCCAGCAGAGACACACAGAAACAGAAGGGAGGGTAGGCCCCAGCCATCTCAGAGGAAACCAACAAAGCCTCTGGATGCAAAGAAAAAGTGCTTCACAATGAGGCTGAGAGGAACTGCTTATATAGCTCAGACGGTGGAGTGGCTGGCTGCATGTTCACTGAACTACAGGCCTAGCCTTCCAATTATATTCTGGTTACTATAATATGAAGCAATTCCACAGCAGCCATTTGCATACATGCCAGCACTGGACGATGTGAAGGCGCTTTTCCTCAGTATTGCTATTCTTCTTCGCCTCTGAAGACACTTACAATATAAGAGCTAAACCAAGCACAGATGCATGAACTAAACAATCTCTTGACATTGATGCTAGCTTAACTAGATTGCTCAGAACGTTAACAGGCTTCCAAATATGTGACAAGAGGTTGAGACTGTAGCCATGGCTTGTTGCCTCATTTTCATCAGTGACTGGTCTTTATCCCCATTTTATGTTCTGTGTCTTTGCTGAAATAATGTGCATTATTTTTGTTTCTTTTCTAATCTGGATGATCCTCTTGTACATTGTTCCTACTGTGAATACCGTAAATTTTACAAATATTGTTTTTACCTTTTTCTCTGTATCACCAATTTCTGTACCACTGGGCATTTGTGAAAATGGGCATTTTTGCTCACATACTTAGTATAAAAAAAAAAAAATGAAATTATTACATCCAGATGCACAGTGGATATATTGCCTACCTCACTATGTCACCACACCTCTGTTTGTAGCCTCCCTGGGAATGGATTGAAGGAGTTGTGCTCTTTCTCACGCCCACATACATATTATAATGAAATGCTTCCAGCTGAAGCATGCATAACAGAGTGGAAAAGCAAAAATACAGCTCAGTGAGTGAATGGTGGATAAGACAGAGAAGCACTGACTCACTGACATTAATCTACTTCTTACAAAGATCCTAGTGGATTTTTTTCCTGACAGGTCAGGCATAAAGCCAAAATACCTTTGTAAACATACATCAAAATGAGTCGGACAAGACCCTGGGCTGGACCCAGTTCAATTCTAGCTGAAAACTGAAATGTAAATGAAAGTATGTTGCAGTTTCAGGCTAGGGAACTACCCTGACAGAATGATTCATATCCCTGAAATGCTAGGTGGAAGTTGTAAATGCTGGGCATTGTAGCCTGTTGCCAAGTCACGGTGGTGTTCTGTATTCTGTCCTGTCTCTCATGAGTTTGTCCCAGTTTATGCTTATGGTATGGAGAATATTTTAAGAGAATGTACTGTACAGATAGAGAGTTTAATATACCTGAGGATTTTTAACACGCAGGTATCTTGTTTTGTTGTGTTTACTGCAGTAGTCATGAACATGACAGTTGTTATGTTTGCAGAAACAAGTTGCGCAGCTTGCTGCAGAAGCCGGGGTTGTGGAGGTGCAGCACTGTGGGCGGCCAATGCCGCCACTGCATTTGGCGGGCTTGGTCCTTCTTTATCCAATGCGGTGGCACGCTGCTGTTGACATGAGTTCGGCAAGCATGCCACCAACTTAAAAGAAATTAGTTGCTGCAATGAGGGAGCGCCTTTGTCATTGCAGGGCATGCCTAAAAGAAACTGACCCCTACAATGAGGGAGCACCCCATCAATGCAGGGTGTGCCTTGCCTGACGAGACACTTCTGTGTTCACCCCACCCTCCGTTGTCCATTGCAAGAGCAGAAGAGCAAGTAACCCCCTTGCTCCCACTGTGTGCTGTCCACCCCGCCCTCTGTTCCCATCCAGGAACCCACACTGTAAGTAAACCCTCCCACTCCTCTCATTGCGGCTGTCCGCCCTGCTCCCTCCATCCCGCATCCCGCAACCGCATGCAAGTAAACCCTCCTGCTCCCTCCCACCGCATGCTGTCTGCCTCACTCCTCCATATTCCATCCCTGTAACCGCATCCATGTAAACCCTCACGCCCCTGCCACTGCATGCTGTCTGCCCACCCTCCATTCCCCATCCTGGCAACCGCGCCCAAGCAAACCTCCCGCCTCCCTCCCACTGTGTGCTGTCCACCCTGCTTCCTCCATTCCCCATCCTGGCATCCGCATTGTCGTGAAAAAATATATGTTCTTACACTTTAGTTTAAAAATCAGACTCAGGACCACTGCATAGTAGAAAGAAGGGTTTATTATATATGCATATGGGAGTCTGCTTCCAAAATCATGCAAGGCTCCCTGAGTTTCATTAGTCAATCACTTTTATACACTTATTATCTAGGCGTTGTTAGCGATTTTATCATGAAAATTACCAACATTGCAGTATTAACCAATCATGACTTAGAAAACATGTTGATTCCAATGTAACAGAAAAGCATACTGATACCACCATCTGGGGTACATTTCCACTGTTTATTCCATCTCTTTCCAGTACTTCTTGATACATACGCCTGGGTCAGTCTGACCTGAGTGAAACAGTGAGTTTCACTCACACCAGAAGTAACGCACAGCATGCCCACATGCTGTTATCTTATATTCTGCCCGAGCTTGTTATGCAGGCTGGTACAACCAGTTCTGCCCAGTTTTATCTTGCTTTCTGTTTCTACAAATGTACCTCAAGTAACCTCAGTATTATTCTATAATAAAATAGAAAACAGCATGATACCAGACATTTCTACTACATCCATTATGACTTTGTTACAGCATGGCCTACAAAGCAAGCATATATTCAGGGCATAATAGTAAATAGAGTTAAAGTTTTATGAACTCAGAAATTTCTACTACATTCTCCCCTTTTGATACTTTGTATCAACTAACCACCCCTTTTATCTATATGATTTAAAACTGGTTGCCAGCATACAGATAGTTACGCATTTATAAAAACATGCTGTTCTGGAGTTGATACAGAGGTAGTTACAGATGGAACACAAATGGTGAGTTTGTAAACACAATACAGAACTGAGGGATGTCAACACCACAACTGAAATATGTGAAAAATGCTAACATGTGACACCATGTATAACACAATATAACATAACAACTTTGTCGATGAAAAGAGTTCATGGAATCCACTTTGAGAGTGAATAAGGTAGATGCTACCTTGTGTTGAGGTGTGGACACCCTTGGAGCTTGATTGAAGAATCTGATAATGTCTCTGACAGATAAGTCCTTATAAAACATAACAGTCCATGAAGTTAACAGTTCATAAGTTCATATAAGTATCCACAGGTTGATGTGGTTATAGTACAGATGAAATGTCATTTGCAGAATGGTGGTAACCCCACAAGGCATATGGGGCAATGCAGACAGTAATTTAAAAACAAAACACCAGCATAGTAGAAAAGTCAGTGTTCATTTTGTGGTTAGCCCTGGATGGCTGAGTAGTAGACACTCTGGCCAGGGTGCATTGAGTCCTTTAATGGAATAGCCACACACACACACACACATGGCATTTGTGTCGTGATAGTTGATTACACTCGCACAAAGATTAACAGTCCATAAAAGGTAACAATTGACAATAAACCATTAAGAACACAGTCCATAACAGAGCAATAGGGTTGTAGAAAGTACAGCCATGTTTGGAACAAGCGGCAGCGAAGAAAATGGATGTATTGCTTGAAGGTCAATTGAAGCAGAATCTTCTCGCTGAGTTGGGGAGTGCCCTTTCCCAGACTTAACTTCATAGTAAGCGGAAACAATGAGCTTGATTGCAGAGTCTGAACTGACTGGACCTTCCTCAGTTGATTTAAAGTTCTACAAATAGGTGTAATTGCTGAAAACATTACACTTGCAGAGGTAAATAATAACTGGATTCATGCAATAGTCCTTATTAGGAACCAGTCAGGCACAAAGATAGTGATAACATCAAAGCTGTGGCAGTTGTTTTCTTTTCAGGAAAAAGATGAAGGTCTCGCAACTTAGATGAAAGTTTTACTGCTGTGGAATGTGGAGATCTTATGTGTGCCACACCATGGAAACCTGCAAACTGCAAAGTGTGTTAGACACTGAATTAAAAACACATAAACAACAATCTTGTAAACCATTTGGCTTTTTTGTCTTGTAAAGAGTGGTGTGACAAAGCCTAAATTCTGGCAATTTGAAAGAGACAAATAAAAATGGAACATCAACCGCACACCCTGGGGTGCAGGCCAAGTTCAATTATACCATTTGACCATCTGTAAATCATGACAGTGTTATGATTACACCCTGCTTTCAAGTCACAGAAGCAATTCTGACAGTGATGAACATTATTTCCCTGTCTGTTGCAAGCAGGCCTGACTGAGACCTGAGGTATAAAATCTTGTAATGTTACAATTACACGCTTTAAACATATTGTTCATAACAATATGCCTTTACACAATGCAATTAGTGGGACAACACATATGTTGTTGGCCTATGCTAATTTAATAACAGTGCCTATTGCACCTGTGACAAGTGAAAAGGTCTACCTTCTTTACCCTGTATAGTGAAATACTCCAAAGTACTGAGGGGCGAGGCTTGAAGCATAGATTTGAGTACAATCTAAATTTTGCATATTATAATTGTTAAAATTTAAAATGACAAAACTTGCATAGAGTACACTTATTCTTTCGGGTACCTGTGAGTAATAAGACACACAGAGCATTAATTTTACCTTTGGTTTTGCTTTTGGAACATATTGTAGGGTGGGTCAGCAATGCTGGTTCCAGTATTTAGGTTTGGTTATGAGCATTAAAAACGCTATACATGTGGAGCACTTTCCTGTATACATACATGCATGATACAGTGTAGCAAGATGTATATCAAAACATTATAACATAGTATTGAGCATAATGCATAAAATACATTTTAAACAATAAATATAAACTGTAAACTTAGCTTAGAGTCCAGAAATGTTAGAGTACTGTGAATTTACTGGTTGGAAAAATGCATTCATTGCTGTAAGGTTATGACAAAAGTTTTACATTTGTTTTGACAGGATAAGAAAGCTGAAAAGACAATCAAAAGAATGAATATGTGTGGACATACATACAACTTCACCCTCCAGCGTAACTTGATTACTTGCTGAGGGCAGAAACCCTTGTACCAATAATAGGTGTGAGATTTAACTGTTTGCACTAGAAAACAGAAGGGCTTGGGCTGGGTTATGCTGTTAAAATACTTTGGGTCTTTTTAAACCTGTAAATAAGAAACAATTATTGGCAAATATACATTTTCTTTATTTACCCTTTGGGAAACAGTGATGTACCTTGCAGCCTTTGTGGGTATTACACTGGAAGGAAGGGTAGCTTACCCCTCCCCAAGCTCCTACTGGTGGAAGAGACAGCTCATATACTGTAACACAGACAAACAACAAAAAACAACACACACCAATTTAAAAATAAAACAAGATTATTTCCATAGGATAAAAGAAGCCAAGCGCCCCTGTTCCCTTATCCTAAGCATGACAAAATGTCAGCTGAGTTTATAAGATCCGATTAATGGTAATACTGTATATACGTATTTTTAGAATGCATTCAAAAGAAGAAAAAATGATTACACCATGGTCACACATAAAACCAAAACCATTGTTTTTAACTGTAGATGGTAAACTCTCAAAACAGCTGTAATAGTCCTTTTTCAAAAGCGTACTGTATATATATATAATAAAAAATGGGGAGATGATGAATAATTCTCCCTTCCAGCTGAGTATTGCCTGTGTTGGCTGCAAGTCAGAAGCCATGAGAGGAGAAGAAAAGTTTGTTCCTCTTACTTAGAATACTAGTTTTGCAATAAAAGTCAAATTACATGGTTCACTCTTGGTGTGCTTCATGAAAACATACAATTTGTGTGAAAAGTTGTGCTTTAGGTATGGAATACACATCAAGTTTGAACTGGTAGTAACATAAAGTGTTGAAACACAAGAAGGTCAAATAACATGCAAAAGGTCACAGTGTGCATGCAAGGGTCGTTCAAACCTAGTTATTTTTGTAGTGTCCTTGAACACTACTGATATTAAATATCTTTACAATAAAACTGCTACCAAGACAGTACACACACATACACATACACAAAAAGAAATACTTAACACAAAATAAGACTGACATTGTTTCACACCAATTTGCTGAGGTAATGCCCATAGTTTCATTAGAAAACTGTACGTGTTTTAGATATATGTGCTGCCTCCTGCCTGTCTTGTAACACTGACAATTTTAAACCAACACATTTATACATATCTACATGCCAAATCTTTTCAGAACAAAACACTTTTTAAACACATTCTAACTCCTTTCAACACCTTTAAAACACAACACAACGTACCATCTGTAAGTGAACACATCTTGTATAACATGGTTACACCTTTTGGCACATAGCCAAAATATGGCACCCTGCCATTTTGCAAAAGTTTCTGATTATAACTAGAAGTATGATAAAGCCATTTATAGCTGTTAACACATTTCATTTTCACCTAGCAGTGGCTTGGCACGTTGCTTGCAAACTACAAATCTTTCTGCACATTGCAATCTATGACGTCATAACTCTTCACCTTCAACACTACCTGCTTCACCCAACAACTACATACAAAAGTTCTTCACTGACCCTATCTAGGCAGCACAAATGTTCCATTAAAATAAAGCCAATTAAAACAGTCAGATATGAGGCAAAGAAGCTTCCTCTTTTCTTTTTACTGTAACATGTTTGTGCACTGAAGGCAGTCAATCCTGTCTCACAACCTTGACAACAGAACATAATTACAGAACACAGATATACTGCTGGAAAATATGCACAAGAGAGATGGAGCATTACCTTGTTTAGTATATGTATTACAGAAATAAAACAGACAGACATAAAACAACTTTGAATCAAAAATTCAGACTTACCAAGGTATTTTCCTTTTTCTTTTTGATACACTGGTCCGATTGAGAAAACAGACTGCAGGACCTTCATGATAATTTTCAAACGCTGCAGCTATTAACTCTTTAAAGGTTTTAATCCCTTGCAAAGGTTTCCTTTGGCCATTTTAGTAACCTGCCAAACCAGCATCCAAGTAAACCCTCCCACTCCTCCCACTGTGTGCTGTCCACCCCCGCCCTCCGCTCCTGGCATGTAATTTGACCCTCCCAGTCCCTCCCTATTTTTTTCAAATTCCGCGTAGCATGCTAGCAGTCCAGAGGTTTATTACAATGCCTCGGACTGCTTTGGTTCGTAATACTGCTGTCTTGCTAGTTAGTAGCCTGCTTGTTCATCATCTCCCCGCTCTGATCTGCTTCAGTCGGAAGAGCCTAGTGCTGCAACCAGCCCATTTCCCCGACTGACTGCAGCTGTTAAGTGTTAAATGGAGCAGTTCCATTTGAGAACTGTACAAGGACTGGCATCATAGCAGGAGCACTATTGCAGGTTAGTGAAAGGGAGTAAAAGTGTTTAAATGGAGCAGTTCCATTTGAGAACTGTATCGGGTAAATCTGCTTTAGTTGGGCGGACATGAACGCTAGCGTGTCAGCTCCACACTGATCACACAAAAAAGGCTGCAATTTAGCAGAGCTCCTGTAGAAGGACTGGCGCTAGGCAGGAGCACTACTGCAGGTCAATGAAGGGAGTAGAGAGTGTTATGGAGCAGTTCTGTTTGAGAACTGTATTGGGGTATCAGGCCAAGTCTGCTTTTGTTGGCAGGCACATAACCCTAGAGAATGGAGCCATGATGTTAGTCCTTGCACAGGGGAGATGTGCTGAAAAGAATTTAAGTTTTAAAGCAAAAGAAAAGTGAGTGCAATGTTTAAATGTTGCAGTACAGACTGCCATACTGTGATTTTTGTTTCTGATCCAAATACCAGCCACCGGACTGAGAGTTTGGGGACCCTCTCTCCTATGTCTGTAGGTATTTTTGTTGTAACCTTTGATTAGTGGCAGACAAAAGTTGTAAGCTTTTGTGTTGTACATCAATAAAGGCAGTACTGATATCACTTATAGTATTGCCTGCTGTGGAACTTAACAGTAGTTCCACCAGGGAGCTCTTTGTGCTTTGTGATGAGGAGATTTTATTTTGTTTTGCAGTGGCTGTTTAACCGATTGGATGTCTGTGCTTGTTTAAGAGAGTGACTGTTACTAGGCAACAACGTTATGACAGTGTGGTCAGGAGAGTGGACCTGTTTCAAATGAGCGGGTTCCAGATATGCAGACTGCAAAATAAAGACTTTTTAAAAAGAAAAGTGATAGCCTCTCGTTGATATGGAGAGTGCAGTCGGGAGAGCAGACCGGTTTAAAATGAGGGGTTTCTGAGACAGGAGAATGAAGACTTTTTTAAATTGATAGCAATCTTGCTAGCTGACTCATGATCTGGCAGACCAGAGTGTCTGAAGTAAGATGGGCGGTATGGCAGAGATGTAATGGGAAGGTGAGGTCATGTTGTTTCGATTGTGTGCTACAAGCAGTTTTGTTTTTTTGGCACTGAGGCGGTCAATGGGAGAAGGAATCAGAGAGCATCATCGACGGGAGGAGGAATGAGAGACCGTGGTCGATGGGAGAACGAGTAAGTGAGGACAGTCAAGTACTACAGACTTGTGATATTGATGTTCAGTTAAAATAATGAAGAAACGTGTTTGCCTACCATTAGTAGGTTGTACTGAAATGCAGACCATTGTGTGCCACTGTTTCTCACTAAGCTGCATAGAGAAAAATGGTGGATATTTGAATTGAAAATGAGGACTTTTAACCAATTAGACAGCAGGCTGGGCACCAAGATTCTGGTGATGGGGTTGGCTGGACTGGTACTTTTAATAGGTGGGCATCTGTTGTCTGATAGATGCCTACCTAGAGAAGTCACTCAGTCAATCAGAAGCCTCAACTACCTTTACCATTTTCTAATTGCTGTTACATTAATATTAACAGAAGAGGGTGGAAATATGTATGAGCCCATATTGCGCATAATGCATAACTGTTAGCACACTGCCAGAGGCCAACTTAGAGGCATGTAATGTAGGGCTATTCTGTGTGTAACTAATAGTGCATCCTGAATGCCATCAGTAGTGGGCCTTCCCAAAATCCTTTGAGGCAGTATAGCGCAGTGGGTTAAGGGTCTGAGCTGCAGATCTGTAGACTTGGTTTGAATCCCACAGCTGCCTAGGTGCATACTGTGTGATTCTGATCAAGTCACTTAACTTCCTTGTGCTCCCAGGTCGAATCTGAAACAAACTTTGGCTTAGTGTGCTACTCCTGATTAAACAATGTTCCCTTTCACCGCACTCTCCTGCCTTCTAGTAAGACACCAATGAACTTCCATCTGGTTCCATACTGCAGTCTGCTTAGTGTCTTTCAGTCATGCTAGACAAAAGTATACCCTCCCCATGGTTTGCCGAAGGCTGTTGAATGACAGACTAATATTATTGGGAGAGACAGTACACTGCAGGGATGGAAGGGGGATACTTAGCAGCTGGAAATGACACATACTGTTGCCTTCTTCCATCATGGACGGGTTGGGGAGCACTTTGCCTTATTGGTGTGGCCCATGGGCTAGAGAGAGACTTGAGCTGGGGAGGTCGGGGGTAAAAAGACATGCTGTGGGGTGGGAAGAGGCTGTCACTGGGCACTTAGAGGAGGGGGTAGGCTTTTAAATTCACTGTAACTTATTTAATCTACAGTATTTGGGATGGGCAGGCCGGATGGGCCAGGATGGTCCTTTTCTGCTGACACATTACTATGATACTATTTTTGGCAGGAGAAATGAATAATGTGAGTCTTGAACAGAAATATTCAGCCAAATATATGACTGCAGGATTGGCACACCGACGATTGTAACCAGACTACAACTTGCTTGAGCCACCTGTAAAATGTTATATTGGCTCGTACTACCCCCCACCATCTCGGCCATATAAAGTAAAAAATAATTTTTGTATGTCATATTGCACAGTTTAATGGCAGGATCCCTGGATTGGCAAACCTGTCTGATATGTTACTTGGTTCTGATCATGGACATTTTGGTTCAGAGTTCAGATTTAATTATAGGGTTATGTTTTTAACAAGGCCAAGTAGGATATTTCTTACTGAATCATGGTTTTTATGGGATAATATGTAACCTACACCAATGCCACAGACTTGTTTTCTCTAAATAATCAGAATTAAGACTGTATTTTATACTTGTTTCTATTGTTTCTTATCATTCTAAGGTATTCTACTTAAGGTATTAAAATTTCTGAACGATTTAGAGGAAAGTAAAAAATATTTTTCCTACTATAAGGTCAGGGCGATGTATTTTTCATGTTTTCTTTGCAGGACACAGGTGCCCAAATCAGGACTGTCCTGCGAAAATCAGAACAGGAGGTAACCTTATTTAGTTGAAGTTAACACAGCTTTTAATGAAAATCAAGATGTGAGAAAAGAAAACCCTGACCAGAAAAAAAAACGATTTGTTAGTGCCAGACATAGAGAAAGCCCATTGTTTGCTAGCATGAGTTTAATGCTTGGTAGAGCAAGGGCTGCCTGTGTCTGTCCCAGCTCAATGTTCTTTGCTTTCAGTAGCTGAGCTAGCCAGCCAGCCAACCAGCCAAGCCATTAGCTATCAGTAAGGCCATCAGATACCAGTCAGTGCTTTAACTCTTATGATCACAAATCTGAAACTGTCACCATCATTCAGACACGCTTGTCTATGTGGCCAGTATTCATAATCTGCACCCCGAAACTTGGCGTGTCTCTGTTATTCAGTGCTCAGCTAGTTGGCATAAATTATGAAAATACAGAATTTTTTTTGTAGACAGCCAATATCTCTTCCAGGTAGCCAGGCCAGGGCTAGCCTTTTGGCCACCTCCTCTCTGCACCAGTAATATCCTGTTGTCAAAGTACTTGTTCACTGATTTATCCCTGTGAGGCAGCCATTACTGTTTGCAGCAGCTCTGTGATGGAAAGGAACGAGGAGATTTTTGGAGGAGGCAGCCCACACTTTGCTTCTGAAACTGGGCCCAAATGCTCCAAATACATAATTTCACGCCTAACATTTTCATGTGCCTGGGGGCATGCCCAGACCCTAGAGAGGTTTGATTTTGAGGTCAACTGCACCTCCGCTTCTGTCAACTCCTGGATGTGCCACTGTAAGCAGAGTATTGGGGTAGTAGCATTTAATAATGATTTGAAGTCATAGTAATATGTTCCAATTTTCACTTTCACATAACTGTATTGTTCATGTCTAATAGACGTTTCCACCTTGAATAAATAATCTCAGATCTGTGAAAGCTGTCTCCCAGCTGGTTTCACAGCTAAACTTAGTCCCTCATTGTTTCACTGTGGCACAAGCATTTGGCTAATAACTTCCCTGATTTTACTCCATGCCTGTAGGGATAATGGCAATGGGCCGGTCAGGAACATCCTCTGTTTGTGTGGGTTAGAATGTTAGGGAGAACTGCTAGGAAGGACCTACCAGTGGATGGAGCTAGAAACTGAGACCCTGGTGACATTGTGAGAAATTTGCAAAAGCCCTGGAAAACACAATCGTGGTCTGGTGGGTTACAGTTAACACTGTCAACTTCTACCTCGCCAGTTATAAGAATGTCTGACTGTCGATAGGTTTAAAATTGAGTTAAAACGATCTTTTAATTTAGCCTTCCTAACTACGGCTAATTTGTCAATTATTGTTCCCTGTTTTAATGTATTTAGATCAGATTTGTATTGGGTTTTATGTGCAGTGCCTTGGTTCTGGAAGGCCTATCAAAATAAAGATTGATTTGATTGTTAATACAAACATACAAAAAGAAATCGATGTGGAAATAAGGTAATCTCAGATAGCTTGCTAAACACTGTTGAAGTGTTTCAATCTATTATCCTCTCTAAAACTGGCACTATGTACAATGAAAAGTTGTCCATCTTCGTGAGGCCTTCCTGTAATAGTCTAAGAAGAATCCATCTGTGCCTCTCAAGCTGGAAAGCTTAACTGGTAAGGGCAAAGGGCTCCACAAAGCTGCCCTAATTTGTTGCACAGTTCTGCTCAAAAGGGTGTGCAGTTAGGAGGAAGGCAGAGCCGGCAGCAACCAGCCAAAAGTGCATTATTCCTTATGAAAGCACACCCTGAAGTGTGTTATCCAGTGGACTTTTATTTGTTGAAACAATATGTAGTTCAAGTGAGGTGTGCAGTTGTCAGCAGATAAACAAAATTGCGTGTCATGTTTCACCAATGAGGTTATAGGATTTCTATGGCCTATTTTATAAAACAAACAAAAAATCTAGACACAACTCAGTTCTTACTTACATTTCTGTTCTGCATTTATTATCTCTCACTTTATTACTGGGTACGCTTGCATGGAAACAGGATCTTTGCAGCTCAGACTACTTGGCTCCTCTTGCTTTTCTCTCCCTGAAGTCACAACAAAATTGTCAGTTTGTGAGATCATAATTATTTCCACAGTGAGTAGCCCACTGGCACAGTGGTAGCACTATCGCTTGTGTCGTGACCTGGGTTCAGAAACGAGCCTGGGTCATCAGAGGGTTGGCCAGGGAGGAGAACTGAGCAGCCCACAAGATGCCTCTTCCTCCTCTGGGATCACTGTTGCTGCTAAACCACACCTCTGAGTGGCCACAGGTGGTGGTACAGGCAGGAGTGCAAATCTGGGGCTGGGCACTGCAGAGTGGCTAGATGGATATGCATGCTCTGCCTAATCACGTCTGGTCAGTCAGCATCCTGAAACCGAAAAATGGAAAACACAACCAAGCCCTATGACAACTCTGAGCCGCCCACAGACCCTGCACCCCGCTGAACTGGGCACACCCTGGGAGCACCACAGAATGCATACTAAGGAAAAACTCGTCCAGCCCAAGAGGTCACCCAGCATGGTGAGGGATACTACGGAGCTCACTCCCAGAGCAAGGTGTTTTAGGAGATAGTGGAAGAGACAGGATGGGGCTGCCTGGAAGCCCTGAGATGGACTGATGCCAGCTGAAGAGGAAGCATAAACAGAAAGCTGGAAAATTGTTTCCACAGCAATTCACTGTGATGTCACAAACAGAATTATTTCAATTCAATTCAATTTCAACTTTATTTTTAAAAGGCTTTTCTTAAATCAAAGTGCCTGTACAAATAAATATAACAATAAATATAATAAATCAAATCAACAGAAATCCTTAAAAGCTATATTAAAAGGTGGGTCTTCAACTCCTTTTAAAATATAAGGACAATCGGCAATCTAGCACCTGAGAAGTAGAGATTCCACAGGTAGGTGCCATAAAACTAAACGATCTAGCACCAGATGTTTTCAGACGCACTCTGGGAATTCTAGCAATCCCTCGCCAGTGGATCGGAGGGGCGAGAGGGACTATAGGGGCACAGGAGCTCTTTCAGGTAGGCAGGTCCCAGATCATGTAGAGCTTTACAGGTCAGCAAACCGACCTTGAAGGTAATTGCAACACTGGCAGCCAGTGCAGTCCATGGAGCACAGGCGCTATATGACTGGATCTAGAGATTCCAGTCAACAGCCTGGCTGCCACATTCTGCACCAGCTGCAGACGGCGGGTTCAACCCCCGATAGCCCGAGGTATAGGAGTTACAGTAGTCAAGCCGTGAGGTAACAAAGGCGTGGATTAATGTTGAAGGTCCTCTGGAGGAACCAAGTGCTTCACCCTGGCAATATTCCTCAGATGAAAAAGGAAGTCTTTATAACTGCTGACACCTGGGATTTGAGTGTCAAACGATCATCAAGTACTACGCCAAGATTTCGCACCTGGTCTGAGGTCGCCAGCTGGACACCTCAAGCCATAGGCCTGAGGGTGATCCCTCTGGCAGACCCGCCTCACAGCGACCTAAATCCACAACCAACACCTCAGTTTTCTCCGATTTAACCTCAGCCAACTCCCATTCATCCATTCTTGGATTTCTTCAAGGCAGTTATTAAATACCGACAAGGCAGCGTCCTGACCGGGCACAAAAGACATATACAGCTGGGTATCATCTGCATAGCAGTGAAAACCCAAACCGCATTCTGCCTAATAATCGCTCCCTAATGGTAGCATATACACCGAAAACAGCATGGTGTAAAATGGAGCCCTGCGGTACCCCACAGGGCAGGGAGAATGATGTTGAGGAAAAATTCCGACACCACTCTCTGAGTCCCACCCTCAAGGTAAGATTGAAACCATCTGAGGACCATACCAGACAGTCCACAGACTAACCGCAGGCACTCCAATAGCACACCATGGTCAACGGTGTCAAACGCTCGAGAGATCAAGTAGTACCAAGATGGATCGGGTCCTATGATCTCTTGCCATTAGGAGGTCATTTAGTACCCGTGACGAGTGCTGTCTCGGTACTATGCCTTTTCCTAAATCCAGACTGGAATGAATCGAGATATTGTTGTTGGTCAGATGATCCTCCAACTGCACTGTGACCACTTTCTCAATAACTTTACCCACAAAGGGTAAGTTAGAGACTGGCCTGTAATTTGCTAGACAGTATGGGTCTAAGGAGGGTTTCTTTAAAAGGGGCTTAATTATAGCCTCTTTGGGGGATCTGGAAAATCCTCTCCAAAGACTTCCAAACAATCAAAGCTAGGACTAGGCCAATCTTATCCACACAACCCACTAAGAGCGCGTGGGACCAGGGTCCAAATCACAGCAGGTCGGTCGCAGTGCTCGAATGATCATCACAACATCCTCGATTATGGGAAGGCTGAAGTCAGACCATTCCAACTGGGTGTTTGACATCTCCTGACGACCACCGCTGCTCCCATTAGGAGGAAGAGTGAATGTCCGATCTGATTTTGGCAACCTTATCTGCAAAGAAGAGAGCGAGCTCCTCATACCATTCTTGAGATAAGGCTCTTCTGGGCTGAAGACAGACTGGATTGTACAGTCTGTCCACAGTCCGAAAAAAGCTGAGCTGGTCTGTTCTTGTGCAGCCGCTATCTCTCTGGACAAGAATTCTGCCTTCTTCACGAGAGATTATGGATTGATAGACCAAGTAATGGTCCATCAAACTAAGCTTGTCATCACGACCGGACTTTCGCCAACGCCTTCCAGCTCTTCGCCAACTCTCCTCAACTCCCTCATGGTCTCATCAAACCAAGAAGACCTGAAGCAGGAGTAAGAGGACGAACACAAACTGGTGCAATAGAATCCAGGGCCCCTGTTACCGCCTCATTATAAGCATGTACCAGGTCACCTAGATCCATGCAATCTATCGGTAGGCTTGATAGGTCCAACACCGCCATCAGGTCTTCTGGGATACACCCTCAAAGGGCGGTATCAACCATCTCCGTAGGGGCAGACCTAACAGGGTGGCCTCAAAACTGAACTAATGAGTGATGGTCTGACCATCCAACCGGTTCCACCACTAAGTCAGATATCCCCATCCCCAGAAGGAACACCAGGTCCAATGAGTGTCCACCCACATGGGTCGAGGAGGAAACCACCTGTGTGAAGCCCAGTGATATCATCAACTGGAGGAAATCTTGACCAAACTAAGAGATTCATCGTCGACCAGGCATTGAAGTCCCCAGTACCAAACCATCTGGGGACCCCAATGTTAGGTCGACAATGAAGTCTGCGATTTCCTGCAGAAAACATTCTCGCCACCTGGTAGATGGTATACGAGAAGCATCCTGCACCCCACACCCTACCACAATGTACTCAAAGGATCTGGTGACTTCCGCTGGCACCTCCACCAGACCCAGTTCTGACTTAAACACATGGCAACACCCCTCACTTACGATCCTGCCTCGGGCGTGTATCACCGAGTACCCAGCTGGAATTGCTGCGCTAATACAGGCCCAGCATTTTCATCCAGCCAGGTCTCGTGATGCATGCCAGGTCAGATGACTCGACAAGATCAGCTATAATAGCCGCCTTGTTTTTAATAGACCTGGCATTGCATAACATCGCCCGAGTAGGACAAACCTCCGATAGTGACCGGCCTACCTGCTGGTCAAGCCAGAACCCTTGGGTATGGGCACAAGACAGGAAGACCCTCTCTCCCGTGCCCATTTCGCCCCAGGGCGCCTCCTTGACCTCTACATCCCAATCCGCCTCACTCCTTTCCTGCTCCTCCGGCATGGGACCTGCCTCCTTCTCGCAATCCCCAAAGCCCTGCACCTCCTATAAACTTCAGCTGGCAGCGGGGGCAGGAGAAAGGACGGAGGTCCCTAGCATAGAGGGGAATAATACCCGCCGCCTTACAATCACTCCAGCACATCTTTGCACTACACTAAAATAAAACAATAATCACAATAAAACACAAGATCTAACAAATTCTAGTGCTGTAAAATCATCTATTATAATTCTAGTTCGACTTCCACAGTACTCTCACCACTGCAGGAAGAGGAGCACCCCACCTGAAACTACTAAAAAGTATTATTGAATGGCTTTAATATTAAAAAGGCCTCCTTATCCAATAGCCAACACCACAGTTTCCTTTGAAAGTTCAAGAGAGAGTTCCCAGGTCTTTTAATGTCCACAGCCGTGTGCTCTCACCACTTTAAACTGTGAAATTTTTACAGTATGCCAGCCTCCTCTCACAAGGTGGCAAAAACCCCATAGAACCCAGTTCTGATCTTTACAAAAGATATAACAGACGCTGGCCAAAACAAAATTCAGAGTACTTCACCAAACAGATGGTCCAGGAAGTCCCACTTTTCTTCCCACGCTTGTGGTTTTCTTCCTAGGAATCCTTTATGGCAGATAAGCAGGCAGGCAGCATAAATTTCACCTTTGGGTTAGGCTCAACCCGATCCTTCACCACGGTGGGCAAGCAAATTATGACTTTTTGGGAGGAAAAGAAGGGTGTATAATGAGGTTTGGAGGAAAAGGTCCTGATTTCATGTAGAAGGCAGAAGGGCAGACAGCAAGGAGAACCGGGATAAAGGACAACCAAGGAAGGGGCTGGAGAGAACAGCAAACAGTCTAGGGAGGTCAAATCATGGAAAGCCATGTGTGCAAATGCCAGGAGCCTTAGCAACAAGATGGAAGATCTGGAGGCTGTCATGGTGCAGTCAGACTGGACATTGTGGCCATCACTGAAACCTGGTGTAATGATAACCATGACTGGGAGATGGCCAAACCTGGCTACAACTTATTCAGAAGAGACAGAGCAGGCAGGAAGGGAGGAGGAGGGCACTGTATGTGAAAAATGACATAAGGGCCACAGAGATCCAGGAGGAACAAAATGGGGAGAGATACTGTGGGTTAAGCTGGAAAGGAAAATGGGGCCAGCTATCTGCACAGGTGTGGTCTATAAACCACCAGCCCAGGAGGAAGAAACAGACAGGAGTTGATGCTAGCCATCCAAAGGATGGCAGACAAGGGTGAGGTAGTACTGGTTGAAGACTTCAATATTCCAGACGTGGACTGGAGCATCCCAGCAGCAGCATCAACTAGGAGCAGATTTATCCTGACTCCTTCAGGGTGCCTCTCTTCAAGCAACTGGTCATGAAACCAACTCAGCAGAAGGCAATACTGGACCTTGTGCTCACAAACAGGGACAGTGTGATGGGTAACAGTGGGAGCACCTGGGGAACAGTGACCACCAGTCATTGTGGTTTGAAATCCCAGAAAGAGCAGAACCAAACTACACAAAACACGATCCTGGATTTTAGGGGCAAACTTTGGGAAAATGGGAACTACTTGAAAGAGGCATTAGCGGAATGGGACAGGAATCAGGGGTTGAGGAACAGTGGGCAGTATTTAAAATGGGGATTACAAGAACAACAGAATTATGCATTAAGCAGGTTAGCAAGAGGAAAAGGAAGAAGAAACCATTATGGTTTTCCAAAGAGGTAGCAAAGAAAGTGAAAGCCAAAAAGATTGCATTCAGGCAATAAAAAGACACAGGCAGAAGGGGATAGGGAGAAGTACCAGGAGAAGCAAAGGGAGGCAGGGAGGTCAGTAAGGGAAGCCAAAGCCAGACAGAAGAACACATTGCAAAATCAATTGGTAGGAGGGACAAAACCTTTACAGGTACATAAGTGAAAAAGAAAGACAAAGGGAGGGATAGTGAGACTGAAGGGGGAGTAGGGCTGTGTGGAGGATGACAACAGTAAAGCTGACATATTGAACAGGTATTTCTGCTCAGTCTTTACTGAGGAAGAGGAGGGTAATGGGTCTGAAGGAGTACAAGGGTGAGAATAGTGCAGAATGGACACAAGTCCCTTTACACGAAAGGGTCCTGAAGGAACTGGAAGTAATAAGAGTTGAAAGCAATGGGGCCAGATGGGGTGCACCCAGGGTCCTTAAAGAACTAAGAGAGTGGTGGCTGAACCTCTGGCTATCCTGTTTAGCCGATCACTGGACACAGGGAGGTACCCAAAGACTGGAGGACAGCAGATGTAGTCCCCTTATACAAAAGTGGGAACAAAGAGGAAGCAGGGAACTACAGACCAGTCAGCCTCACCTCGGTAGTGGGGAAGATCATGGAAGCACTACTGAAGGAGAGATTGGTGGAACATCTGGTTGTCAATGGACTATAGGACCCAAGGCAGCATGGTTTCACCAGGGGAGGCTGCGTCAGACCAACCTCATTGAATTTTGACTGGGTGACTAGGGAGGTGGATCGGGGCAGTGGACATGGCCTATCTGGACTTCAGCAAGGCCTTGACACTGTGCCACATAGAAGACTATTACACAAACTGGGGAATATGGGTGTGAACAGGACAGTAGTGTGGTGAGTAGGTAACTGGCTGGGTGGCAGGACACAGAGGGTGGTGGTAAATGGCTGTCACTCCACAGAGGGAAGAGTGACCAGTGGGACCACAGGGATCAGTGCTGGGACCGGTCCTATTCAACATCTTCATCAGTGACATTGCACAGGACCTAGAAGGCAGAATTTCACTGTTCGCTGATGACACAGAGCTCTGTAATACAGTAGACACACAGAGGGTGTAGACAGAATGAGAAGGGACCTGCAGAAACTTGAAGAATGGTCAGGGGTTTGGCAGTTGAAATTCAATGCAAAGAAGTGCAAGATAATGCATATGGGACACAAAACCCTGGCACAATATATCAGTTGGGGGTGAGGATATAGCATGCACCAAGCAGGAAAGGGATCTTGGGGTTATCATCTCTGATGATCTCAAGGTAGGGAAACAGTGTGACAAGGCATCAGGTAAAGCAAATAGGATGCTGGGATGTATAGGCAGGGGCATCACCAGCAGGAAAGAGGAGGTCATAATTCCACCATACAAGACGCTAGTGAGGTCCCACCTGGAGTACAGTGTACAGTTCTGGAGACCATACCACGTAAGGACATAGACAGGGTAGAGAAGGTTCAGAGGAGGGCAACAAAGATGGTGCATGGATTGCACCACAAGTCCTATGAAGACAGGTTGAAGGAACTGAACATGTACTCCCTGGAGGAGAGGAGGAGAGAGGATATGATAGAGACATACAAGTATCTCACATGGAGGAACAGGTGCAGGAATACACTATTTTAAGCGAAAATGATGTTCCAGGACTAGAGGGCATGGGATGAAGTTGGAGGGAGGACGATTCAGAGGAAACATGAGAAAGAATTTCTTCACAGAACGGGTGGTGGACAAGTGAACACCCTGCCAGAGGAAGTGGTGGGGCTGAAACAATCACGGATTTAAGAATGCATGGGATAGACATAAAGGAATTCTGGAGGTTCAGGGTAAGGCAACAGACTTCTAGGAAAACATAAACTGAACTTACAAGCTCAAATGGGCAGACTGGGGGGCTATAGGCCTCATCTGCCGACACTGTCTATGTATCTATGTATCTATGTATCTATGTAGATGTCCTCAGTAATAATGAGGGAGAGAAATAAAGAAGTTCTATAAACTAAAGAAATGTAAACTGAATAATGTCAAACACACTAGTTAAAATATTTTCCTGGCTACTGTATAGGCGCAACAGTAAGCTATTTTTTTTAAACAGAGCTATGCAAGTCATTCAGTCTGCCTATGTGTCTGTATGTCCATTTGTTGTGTGAGAGAGAGAGTGTGTGTGGCGTGTGTGTGTGTGTGGTGTACATGCGCAACAGAACTTCATATGTTTGCCTTGGTGATATGATAATTACCCACAAATGAGGCAGATTAAAACAAAGCCTAAAGTGGTGTATGTAAGTCTCTCCATGAGTGGATAAATAGGGGAAACCAAAAGCCTGACTCAGAATACACACCTTATCATTATGCATGGGGCAGAACCATAACTCACAAGTGGCAGAACTATTTTGTGAAACTTGTAATAGTTTATTTTGACTTGTATAGATCAAGGAGCACACCTGACCAGTTGGAACACTCCTTTCCCTATGTGCAACATTCTCATTCTTTAAAGAGAGGCTCGTGCACAGCTGCCCTGTAAATTGCCACATTCAGGACTCCTTTTTAATGTTTAATATATTATTAATTGACCTAGCTTAATAATATATTAATGCAGCCACTGAGACCATTTTTACTATTGAACGAGGTTGTGCATTCTTACGGTAATAGAGCTGCAGATTTTTAATTTCCAACTGATCAGTTGTTAGCTATTATTATTTAGGTTTTATTGTTTGAGCTGCTAATCTTTAAATCTTGTATGTTATTACTTTATTGTATGGTGCTGAGAGCTGGTATGGGAGCCAAACAGGAAAATAATTGCCTTGTCTTTGCGTCACCTTCAGTTACTTCATAGTCCCCCATCCTAAGAATATAATTGAGACCACTCTCAACAGTAAGAGTGCCTCTGACGGCTGTATTTATGTGGGCACTGCTCTGGTTAGAGTTCCATAGCTGCACTGTGATGTCATCTTGCTTATTTTCTGCTGCTATCCCATTGGTTAGGTACAGCGTTGCTGACTAACATATCAAACCTGGTGACATTTATTATCATTGCTGCTGTCGTGGGTTGCATATAAACTGAGAATTTTAAATTGTACGCTTTAAAATTAGTTCCTTTTATGTAGACGGCTGTTTCTACTTAATTTCACACCTCTGCTTTGAGTGCAGCAGAGGTTACTGTGATGTCACCAGCACTGTGCCTGCTGCACTCCCATTGGCTAAGTGTTCCTTTGTGGCTAAGTAAAATAAATGCTGATAACTTAACCAAAATGTCAATGAACATACCTATATTCATTTTGTTGTTGGTCACAAGCAAAAATAACATGTTTATTTGTAAGTTTTAAGTCAAAGTATGTTACATAAATAATCATAATACAAGAATCTGGCAAACTTATGACATCACACTTTGCGTGTGTTGGTCTGCATTTTATTTACTAAGCAGTAACTGCAACAGTGTGCTGTGATACTTTGTACTGACAATTTTGTTTTGACCCCTTTGAATGTTTACTTGCAATGCAGTTGAAGGAAAACAGTACATTTTGACTGTTACTGTTACTAAGGAAATTTACCTGTTAGCACTGACTGTGGTGATGTGCACTCCAATGATGAGAAATGCTTGTGTGACAATCTGCAGCATTACAGTAATACTGCCAGGCATTGACAAACACTGCCAGAGATCCACAAGCGCCGCCAGACATCCACAAGTACTGCCAGGCATTGATAAGCACTGCCAGGCATCCACAAGCACTGCCAGGGATCCACAAGCAGTGCCAGGGATCCACAAGCACTGCCAGGGATCCACAAGCACTGCCGGCATTGACAAGCACTGCCAGGGATCCACAAGCACTGCCAGGGATTGACAAGCACTGCCAGGCATTGACAAGCACTGCCAGGGATCCACAAGCACTGCCAGGCATCAACAAGCACTGCCAAGCATCGACAAGCACTGCCAGGGATCAACAAACACTGCCAGGCATTGACAAGCACTGCCAGGGATCCACAAGCACTGCCAGGGATCCACAAGCACTGCCAGGCATTGACAAGCACTGCCAGGGATCCACAAGCACTGCCAGGCATCCACAAGCACTGCCAGGGATCCACAAGCACAGCCAGGGATTGACAAGCACTGCCAGGCATTGACAAGCACTGCCAGGGATCCACAAGCACTGCCAGGCATCGACAAGCACTGCCAGGCATCAACAAGCACTGCCAAGCATCGACAAGCACTGCCAGGGATCAACAAACACTGCCAGACATTGACAAGCACTGCCAGGGATCCACAAGCACTGCCAGGCATTGACAAGCACTGCCAGGGATCCACAAGCACTGCCAGGCATTGACAAGCACTGCCAGGGATCGACAAGCATTGCCAGGGATCCACAATCACTGCCAGGGATCAACAAGCACTGCCAGGCATTGACAAGCACTGCCAGGGATCCTGAAGCACTGCCAGGCATCCACAAGCACTGCCAGGGATCCACAGGCACTGCCAGGCATTGACAAGCACTGCCAGGGATCCATAAGCACTGCCAGGGATCCACAAGCACTGCCAGAAATCGACAAGCACTGCCAGGGATCCACAAGCACTGCCAGGGATCCACAAGAACCCCTTGATGGGGTGCACAAGACAACAATAAGCACTGACATGTAAATACCATCATAGACTGGAACATATTGCATTCAGTGTACAGATATTAATTTCTATCCATTACTGTATCACCACACACTGTACACTGTATGTACAGAATAACTTATTGGTAGAAGTCAATTACTAGGAAACAATTCCATTAGGTTGTGGTGATTGTGCCAACCAGGTGGCATGGTGGTAGCGTTACTGCCTGCTACAATGGCAATGCAGTTTCAGAAGCAAACTCAAGTCACCTGGGGTTGGTTAGGAGGATAGAATCGAGTGCCCAGAGGACTTCTCTCTCCCAGGAGGGTGCATTGCACTCCCAGCAGCGTGTCTGATACCCAGAGGAGGTACTGATGATCACTAAACAGGAAAGGGACCTTGGGGTTATCACATCTGATAACCTCAAGGTGGCAGAGCAGTTCGACAAGGATGCATGGAGGGAATCACCAGCAGAAGGGAAAAGTGGTGTTATCACTGTGTCAATGTTGGTGAGACCGCACCTGAAGTGCTTCTACCACTGCATCAATTCTTGATGAAGCCCCACCTGGAGTACTGTGTGCAGTTCTGGAGACCACATCTCAGGAAGGACATAGATTATGGTGGAGGAAGTCATCAGGAGGGCAACTAAAACGGTGTAGGGGCTGCATCAGAAGTCCTGTGAGGAGGGAATGAGGGATCTCAATGTGTTCACCCTGAGGGCCTGATATAGACCTTTAAGTACCTTACAGGGTGAATGAGGTACAGGAGGGAGAATTTTTCAGACAAGAAGTTGCACAAGTACAAGGGCTATGCAATGAAGCTGAATGGGGAATTTAGGTGGGAAGTGAGGAGGTACTTCTTTAGTGAAAGAGTGGTGGACACGTAGTGAGAGCCATGACAACCCTGTGAGGGTTTAAAAGTCAGAGGGACTGAATGAAAACTAATGGGAAATATTCAATAAAGACTAGGAGGTCTGAAAAGGACCATGGTATGTGGAATATAAAAGACTGACCAAAAAAGACAATAATTTAACATATACAACTCTAAGTTTACGCGAGACCCTTGACCCAAGGAAGCCCAGTGGGTGAAATGTTGGGCATTGAGGTATCTTGGCAGTGTGAAGAGGTTTTGAAAATAAAAGTGTAACCTTGAAAGGCGAAATCTGGGCTGGTTTCTATTTCTCTGTCTGGACTTATCCGCTTGTCCCAACCCAAGATAAAACAAGTAGGAACTATATTTTGGGAGGGGACCCACTGCATCTCTGGCTTGCACAGGACATCTGGAACAGTCTCCCAGTGGAGGTGATGGGGGCAAAACACTGGTGAGCTTGGTATGAAAGTGTGGGGAGGGTGGCCAGAGACCATTTAGCATCTGCAGCGACAGTATAGGCGGAGGCAGAGGCAAAGGCAAAATGAGCAGACTAGGTGGCCCAAGTGGTTCTTATCTGCTGACAAATTCTATATTGTTATGTTTCTATGAAGCTGGGTGTCAGGACATTTGGGAAGTCCAGTAGGATGGCAGGAATGTTGCCAAGATGCTGAACTTCATTGCACACCAATGTGGAGGTGCGAAAATCAGTGGAAAAAACACTATGACCGTGCGAGAGAAAAGCCTTTCCACAGGCCTGGCACCACTGACCAGGCACCCTTCCCAGATCCTGCCTTAGTGGGGACTAGGAAGTCCCCCAGCTCCATCACAAGGGGTAAGTCATGGGGGCATGAGAGGCTAAGACCTAGTGATGGTGCCTAATTGGGTGGTGAGGGCTGCCATTATGGGGTCGGCAGTAGCAGCAAGGAGGATAAATCTAGGGAAACGGTGGCATCGTAACCAAGAGATCAGAGCTAGAGTGCCTTTTGGAATGTCATAGAAACATAGAAGTTGTTGGCAGATAAGGACCACTAGGCCCATCCAGTCTACCCGTAATCCCTCCCTTGTTTACGGCTTTGACCATCCTTGATCAATGGTTTTCTCCTCTCCTTCCCACTTCTAGGGTTCCTTATGTTAGTCCCAAACATGCTTAAATCCTCCACTGTGCTTGCTCCCACCACCTTCTGTGGCAGATAATTCCATGCATCCACTACCCTCTCTGTAAAAAATTTCTCTCAACCTGCCCCTTCCAATTTCATGTCATGCCCCTCGTTCTTGTATCCTCCTACGTTGGAAAATGTTGTCTCTCTGCACTTTATGCCTTTAAGGTACTTAAATATTTCTATCATATCACCCCAATCCCTCCTCTCTAACGAGTACATATTGAGTTCCTTTAACCTCCCTCATATGTTTTCTGCTGCAAGCCCTGTACTATCTTTGTCACCCTTCTCCGGATCGCCTCCACTCTATCTATGTCCTTACAAGATGTGGCCTCCAGAATTGTACACAGTTCTCCAGGTAAGGCCTCACTAGAGTTTTATACAATGGCATCACCACCTCCCTCCTTCTGCTACTGATCCCTGTGCCTATGCATCCCAGCATGCAACTGGCCCTCCCTGCCACCTTTGTACTCTGCTTAGACACCTCTAGGTCATCTGAAATGATAACCCCAGATCCTTTATTCCTTAGTGATTGTCAGCAACTCCCCCATCCTGTAGCTCTCCAGGGTTCCCTCATCCCAGGTGCATTATTTTGCACTTTTGAATCGAACTTCAGCTGCCACACTTCGGACCATTCTTCCAGCTTCCCCAGGTCTCTCCTCATTTTCCCACCACTCCATCTGGAGTATCCACCCTGTTGCAGATCTTGGTGTTATCTGCAAACAGGCAGACCTTTCCTCCAACCCTTCTGCTATATCCCTAATGAAGACATTAAACAGGACTGGCTGAAGGACTGATCCTGACTACCCCGACTGGTCACTCCTCTCCCCGGATTGGATCCCATTTACCACCACCCTCTGCCTCCTGTCCGTTAACCAATCCTAACCCACTTTGCCACCTTCTGATGCATACCCAGACTACCCATCTTGTTAATCAGCCTTCTATGTGGAACGGGTGTCAAAGGCTTTGCTGAAATTGAGGTAGACAACATCTACTGCTCCCCCTCTGATTTGCCACTTTAGTCACCCAGTCTAAAAAGTCTATCAGATTCATCTGACATGACTAGCCTGCTGTGAATCCATGTTGCCTTGGATCCTGGGCACCGCTGGATTCCAAGTGATCCACAATTCTTTCCTTAAGCAATGCCTCCATGATCTCACCCACTACTGAGGTGAGGCAGACCGCCTATGGTTCCCTGCCTCCTCCCTACTACCAGTTTTGTGTAGAGGGACTACATGTGCCCTCCACTACTCCTCTGGAACCACTCCTGTGCTGACTGACTCTGAACTAGGCTGCCAGAGGCACAGCTCTCTCCATAGCTCCCTTAATATCCTTGGGTGTATGCTGTCTAGCCCCATTGCTTTGTCCATGTTCAGTTCTGTGAGCTTCTCTAGGACTCTCTCCACTGTGAAGGAACTTGAGTCCACCCACCCCTCGCCCTTTGTATTTGTTGTCCAGCTATGGTTCCTGTCCCTCCCCTCCTCAGTGAACACTGAACAGAAGTATTTATTCAGTATTTCTGCTTTTCCCAGGTCCTCCTCCTTACACTCCCCTTCCTCCCCTGAGCCTTACAACCCCGGCTTTCCTTCTTTCGCTGATGTATCTGAAGAATGTCTTGTCCCCTTCTTCACCATCTGCGCTAATCTTTCCTCAAGTCTGCTCCTCTGCACTCCTAAGGAGCCTTCCCACTAAAGAGTCTTTAGGTACACCTCCTGTCCTCCTTCCTTTGAGTTTCCTTACATTTCCTGAAACCCATCCTTTTGGCCCTTACTTTGTCTGCTACATCTTTCGAGAATCATAGTGGTTTCCTCCTTCTCTTGCCTTTGTTTACCAGCTTGAGTAATTCATTGTCATCTCTTCTATGGCTCCTTTCAGGTGTTCCTACTGCTCAACTCCCTTCATATTTTCCTTCTCACCAGGGCTTCTCTGATACATCTACCCATCTTTGCAAAGTACACTCTTCTGAAATCTCAGACCTTTGCCTTGGTGTGACTTGTCTGTGTCCCTGTCCTATGCTAAACTACACCATGTGGTGGTGGCTGGACCCCAGCTGACCTTCTACCTGGACTTTTGTGATTCTATCCCCATTTGTCAGTACTAGGTTTAAGTCCCCTGTCTCTGGTGGGGTCAAACACTAGATGCCTAAGGCCTGCCTCCTGAATGGAATCTGGGGTATATCAGCTTCTGGTTGAAGCAGCCACCAGGGTGGTCCAATCCACATCAGGCATATTGATATCACCCAGCAGCAGAATGTCCCCTTTTGTTGCCATCTTGTCTATTTTATCCATTTGCTTTCTAGCCTTCTCCTCCGCCTCCCCGTGATAGAGGCCTATAGATCACCCTGTCTGCATTGTTGTGCTATTGCCAGTCTCAGAGGTGACCCACAGTGCCCTCGCCTGCCTCCTGTTTACCCTGTGCCATTGCCAGTCTCAGAGGTGACCCACAGTGCCTCGGCCTTCTCCTGTTTACACTGTACCTCCATTGCCTTTGTACTGTCTCTGACATACAGGGCCACTGCCCTCCTTTTACCCCCATCCCTCCTGAACAGAGCATAACCTGGTACATTTATGTCCCACCTGTGATTTGCTGTGTACCATGTCTCCATTATCAGAGCATAACCTGGTACATTTATGTCCCACCTGTGATTTGCTGTGTACCATGTCTCCTAATATTACTGCTATGTCCAAGTCCCCTCTACCAGCAAGGCCTCCAGGTGTGGGATTTTATTTCCCAGGCTGCAGGCATTTGTTACCATGGCCTCCATGTTTTGCTACGAGACCGACTCGGAGCTGCCGTCGCCACTGGTTGAAATTCAGTGCAGTTGCAATTAGTTGCAGTTGCCCTGAACTGAAGGTGTAATTGAGTGGAGTTGTATTTGCTTAAAGTCGATGATGCTGTGTGACTTGTTTAGTAGCCTGACTGACATACAGACACAGCCTCTCTACCCAAACTCATCTTTTTTCTTGGTCTCTATCTCTTCAGCCAACCAAATGACTCCCTGGCTCCTCCTGTGCCAATGCTCCTTCAATTAGTAGAGCGAGAGGGCCAGGAGTTGAATGTGAGCTGTATGAAGTGGCTGAGACAGTCAGCAGGCAGCAGCGCAGTGAAGAAATCAAGACTGTTGTGCTCCAGTTCAAGAGTGAAAAACTTTAATTTGTTTGAATTGTTTGGTCCAGTCCGCACTAGTGTGGAAGGGTCAGCATGCAGCCACAGCAGAAGGTGAGGAAGGTCGTTGGGAGAGCCAGAGCCAATTCAAGGAGAGGAAAGACTAAGTGGCTGGTGGGCCCGGCCTGCCCGGGAGGGACGGGTCTCAACTTGAGTCATTGGTGGGGTGGTGGCCACCCGAAGGAGAGACTAAAGTGCAGACTGCAGAATACTGTGGTTAGGAAGTCCAGAGAGACGATGTAATCTCTCTCTCTCCTCTCTCTCTCTCTCTCTCTCTCTCTCTCTTGATCGAACTTTGCTGGAGTGGAGGACCCGGAGTGGGGGAGTTAGTCGTTGACGACTTGATCACCACTGTGCAGCCAGACAGCAGCACTCAGGCCAGGCGGCCAAGGCTAGGACAGAGCAGCAACCAAACACGCAAGGCAGCCAGCAACAGGTGGAGCACACTGTGGGCTGTGGCCCACCTGACCGAGAAGACAAAGAAAGAAAGTCAAGGAGGGGAGGGAGGGAGGGACAGACAGAGTCCAATGACGGAGACTAGAGAGGATGGTCATGGGCGACCAGGAGAGAAAGCTCAGTGAAGCCTGAAGAGAGCTCGGCTGCCATTTTTGCGTGAGAGACCAGCAGTCGACAGACTGGTTAGTGTGAATTTGTATTTTTTGACATGTTCTTAACGTCTTCATACTTTCTAACAGTCAGGGAGTCAGATGTCTGAGACCAGTAAGTCACCAGCATAAAATTGTAAAGTAACAGACAGTACTGTTTGGCAGGGAAGAAACTTGTATTTTTAAATCAGCTAGTTTCCATGTTGTGCTGTCTTTTTGGTAGCTTAGTCTGGCTTGGGCTGGGCTGTACTAGAAGTCAGTTTAGAATCACATAACTACCTGTAAAAAGTGGAATGATATGCCCTATTGCTTAATCAATAGTTTAAAAATATATCTTTTTATATCTTTATTCTTTATTTATGAAAGTTGAATCCTCTGTAGCAACATTTGTTTCTGGTTAAGTTTATTACCGATTGTATAGCAGCATCAACCAGTATGCCAAATAACTTGTTCTATAGGTATTTAGTCTTCATGGGCACTCTGAGGTTTATATATATTTCTATAGAATGAGTTCATACACTCAATATGCATAGAGACGGCATATACCCAGAAAGCTGCCTACCACTGTCTCTGGTGAACTAAGTTAAAGCCTGGACTGCAGTGTCAGTACTGTTTGTGAATATTGCTTGATTGTGTATGTTTTCTTGCATTCTGCTTTATTACGTATGTATCCTTGTATTTTGTTCTCCTCCACCCTGTAACTGACGTGGAGCCTTTGAAAAAGAGTCTGTGACTCAAAGGATTGTAATTCGATTATATGCTATAAATAAAATAAATAAATAAAGTAATATTTCTTCTTCCAAATGTATCCCCCTAGTCTGAAGCGCATTGGAAACAGTATGAATTGCAAAACACTACAACCTAATGAACTGCAGTATAGTTCATATGGGGACATGGAGACATTAGCACCTTAATGCAGCAGCAAATTCATTTATTAGGCTCTGTGATGGGGTATGGGGGTCCATTTGTCTTCCATGGGTGGCGTAGTTGTGGCAGCTGGCATGGTTCTGTGGGCTCTCCAGTTCTGATGTGGACTGTTGGGGTAGTACTCTCATATCTATCAGCTGATTTCATCATTGGCAGAGCTTAGAACAGGCTCCCTGACTAGGCTGTGGAGGCTAGAAGAGTTGAAGGTTTTAAGGAGGCATGGGACAGATATAGGAATTCTTACATTACTACACAATATGGGGAGGGTACTATGGGCCTATAGATTAATAAGAGGATAAGCTGCACCTTAGTAGGGTGGGCCAGGTGGTCCAATCTGCCGGTAACATCTGTGATTCAGAACAGAAATGTCTGTGAGATGAGATGGTGGAACTTGAAATGTAGGTAGGTGGTATTTAATATTTATTGATGGCCAATGAGAGTCCACAAATGCCTCAGTGGCTTCAGATATGTTAAATTTCTTGGGAACCCTGTTTAATAACAACACTGAGTGTGGCAGGGAGTAGTGAAGGATATACTCAGCTCCCAGTCTGAAGAACCATTTCCTCACAGTGGCATGGATCCACGTGACAGGGCAGACCACACAATATTTCTGAAAAGAAAGTACTAGAAACAATAGACTGTGTTAAATTTAAAATGTTTTTTGTTTGGAACTTTGAACCCATTTAAGGCCATTAGGCCACTTCCTCAAGGCTCGGTTAACTAATGGAGCTAGACTTTCTAATCAGTCACCGTAGAGCAGTGAGTGACACCGAGGTGACTATCATAACTCTTACAAACAAAAGTTCAGCCTGAACTCTTCAGTAATGCATTGGATATTACCACCATAGGCTGCTACACTTATTTACCTAAAAAAAATACTTAGCATTAAGGGTGGCATATGGGCTTTTGGGGAGGCCCAGTTAACCCTGAGGTACATAATCCTCCCTGTTAACTCGCTCCAATGATTACCTTCTGAATTAGAGGAAAACAGTTACACAACAGTCTGAGTGAAGTCTCTGCTCTGCCGGGTGGGGTGGGGGAGTAAGAGAGAGCCACAGGAAAACAAGCATTTGTCAATGCCGAATGTTGATTGCGTTGGTGTGTTGAGCTCGCACACTGGCCTCTAACACTTGCTCAGTCTGTTTCTCCGGTGCTGCAGGCTGCTCTTTTGTACTGGGCTCCTGCCTGCATTGGCACCTTGTTCTGCCTAGTAAGAAATCTGCAGCTGTCCTGACAGAGATCCGTTGAGGTGGCAAACTCCCATCTCTCACGCTACCATTCTGTTTCTCCCGTGCTGCAGGCTGCCCTTTGTACTGGGCTCCTGCCTCTGTTGGTGGCTTTTTCTGCCCACAAAGAAATCTGCAGCAGTCCCGACACAGGTCTGTTGAGTCTGCTGACTCCCTCTCTCCACTCGGCTTATTCCGCTTTTCTGCCAGCGCTGCCGGGCTGCCCTTTCTATTGGGTTCCTGCCTGCATTGCACCTTCGCCTGCCCACAAAGAAATTTGCAGCAGTTACATTAGAGCTCCGCTGAGCTTGCTCACTCCCCTCTCTCTCGCGCCATTCTGGTTTTACCGCCACTGCAGGCTGCCCTTTTGTACAGGGCCTCTGCATGCATTGCTGCCTTTTTTCTGCCCACAAACAAATCTGCAGCAGTCCCAACAGAGTCTGCTGAGCCCACTCACCCCCTCCTCACTCACTCATTCTGTGTCTCCTGTCGCTGCAGGCTGCCTTTGTACTGGGCTCCTGCCTGCATTGGTGCTTGTTCTGGCCAGAAAGAAATCTGAAACAGTCCCGACACAGCTCCATTGAGCTCACTCACTTCCCTCTCTCTACTCACTCATTCCGCTTCTGCCGGGCGCTGCAAGCTGGCATTTTGTACTGGGCTCCTGCCTGAGTTGCCACATTTTCTGCCCACAAAGAAATCAGCAGCAGTCACAATACAGCCACGTTGAGCTCACTCACTATCGTGCTGTCACTCAATCGTTCTGTGCCTCTTGGCGCCTGCAGGCTGCGCTGTGCACGGACTCCTGGCTTGCGTTGGCATCTTTGTCTGTCAACAAAGAAATCTGCAGCTGTCCCGACAGAGCACCACTGAGGTCACTCAGTCTCCCTCTGCCACGCACTCATTCTGTTTGTCCTGGCGCTGCAAGTGGCCCTTTGTATGGGGCTCCTGCCTGCATTGGTGCCTTTTTTCTGCCCACAAAAATCCGCTGCAGTCTTGATAGAGCTCCATTGAGCTCACTCAGTCCCCTGTCTCGCTCACTTGTACTGTTTTTCTCACTGCTGCAGGCTGGCCTTTTCTACTGGGACCTGCCTGCTTTGATGCCTTTTTCTGCCCTCAAAGAAATTTACAGCAGTCCTGTCGGGTGCTCTGGTGAGTTTGCTCACTCCCCTCCTTCACTAGCTCTCTTGTTCGGTTTCTCCCAGTGCTGCAGTCTGCCTTTGTACGGGCTCTTGCATTGGGGCCTTTTTCTCCCACAAACAAATCCGCAGCAGTCCCAACAGAGCTCAGTTGAGCTCAGTCACTCCCCTCTCACTCATTCGATCTTAATCTGTCCCAAACACTGATCTCCCACAGCGATCGTGCTATTCTCCGGCAGGAGTGCAAAACATATTTTAGCCAGGATGTGAAAATGACAGCTGTACTGTTTATACAGAGCTTGTGAAAAACTGCCACTATTGAAAATGTGGCATGAAAACATTACAAATTTGCGCAGTTATAGGGGTGTGGAAACAGTTCTCACGCACGCTTGTAACACGGTCATGTTAGGATATTTCATCACCAAATTTTCAACATAGGGCTTTTAGGACCTCTGCTCATGAACAGTGCCACTGTCATTTTCTTTATCTGTCCCAAACATTGATTTCCCACAGCGACTGCGTTATTCTGTGCCACAACTGTGAAACCACATTTCAGACAGGATGTGAAAATGACAGCTGTACTGCTCATAAGGAGGTGTGAAAATGCCACTGCTGAAAATCTGGCATGACAATATTACAAATCTGCGAAGTTACAGGTGTGTGAAAGTGTGCAACACACACTTGTAACACTGTCATTTGATGGGCTATCATCAGCAAACTTTCAACATAGGCATTTTAGGACCTCTGCTCATGAATAGTGTCACTGTCATTTTGTTTATCTGTCCCGGACAGTGATTTCCCACAGCAACGCTCTTTTCTGCGCCGGAAGTGCGAAACCACATTTCGGACAGGATGGGAAAAATGACAGCTGCACTGTTCATAAGTAGGTGTGGAAAATGGCAATGTTGAAAATCTGGAGTGAAAATATTATAAATTCAGTGAAGGTACGAGCGGCGTGCATAAGCTGGCGCAATGCACGCTTGTAAGACAGTCATTTTATGGAGTATCATTACCAAATTTTCAACATAGCCGCTTTTAGGGACCCTACTCATGAACAGTGTCACTGTCATTTTTTAATCTGTCCTGAACACTGATTTCCAACAGCGACCCCGCTATTCTGCGCCGCAAGTGCAAAAACACATTTCTGCCAGGATGTGACCAATGACAGCTATACTGTTTAAGGAGTTGTGACAAAATGCCAATGTTGAAAATCTGGCATGAAAATATTTTCAAATTCACGGTTACAGGCGTGCGTAACAACTGTGCATCGCATGCTCTAAAGAAAACAGTCATTTTTTGATTTTTCCAGCAAATTTGCAACATAGGCTTTGAGAGCCCACCTCATGAACATGGCACTGGTTATTTTGTTAATCAAGCTGGAAGGTGATTCCCGACAGTGACCGCTAAATCACCTTTGGGGCTGATTAAGGCCATGACAGTTCAAGAATTCATGAGAGGATCCCAAAATCCTATGTTGAAAATTTGTGAAAAATTCCCAAAATGTCTGAGGTATGTACTAAAGTTGAAAAACCCTATTTATTACATTATACAGCTTACCAGCATTTCCCTCATTAGGGTCGGCTTTGAAGAGTGCAGACGTGTTCCAGGTCCACCAAAGATGCGCGCCGAGCTCCAGAGGTAAATATGGGGTGAGGGGTGTAGGAAGGCAGGGTGCACAGTGGTGGGTGATGGTTGCAGGTGGGGGCCGAAGACTACGAGGGACCGCTTTTTACAGGTGTAAAAAAAAGACTTTGTGGGACCGCTTTTATTTACAGGGGCATGTGGCACGCTGGCATGGGCTCCCAGGGTGCCACCGGAGTCTTGCTTTGGGGGGCAGCTGTAGCCAATGGGGATTGGGCACCCCGTCAGCAAACAACAAAGAGGAGAATTCTTTCTGCCGACAGGATTGGACACCCGCCGCAAACAGCAAAAGGGGGATTCTTTCGCCAACAGGAATTGGGCACCTGGCCGGCAAACAACAAAAAGGAGATTCCTTTCTGCCAACGGGATTGGGCACCCTGTCGGCAAACAACAAAAGGGGATTCTTTCTGCCAATGGGGACTGGGCACCCTGTCGGCAAACAACAAATGGGAGATTCCTTTCTGCCAACAGGGATTGGGCACCCCATCGGCAAACAACAAAAGGGGATTCCTTTCTGCCGATGGGGATTGGGCACGTTGGCAGACAATAAGCAGGGGTGACATTATGCCGATGGGAGTGGGCTCCCCGTTGGCATATAAACTGTTGGGGGTATATTGTTTTTGAACACAGCGCAACCTGCCATCATGTTCACAAACAATATCAGGGCTTGCTAGATCCTTACTCTGCAATGACGGGGTCGCCCCTCATTGCAGCGGAGGGCTGATGCTGCAATGACGTAGGTGGTCTCCTGATTGCAGCGGTTGATTTGTCACAAGTTGGTACAATGTTCCAAACTTGTGTCACCAGCAGCCTGCAAACGGCATTGGGTGAAGCGGGACAAGCCTTTGCAGGCTGTGGGGGCATTGTCCACAACAGTGCTGCACCTCCACAGCCTGCTTCTGAGCAAGCTGTCGCAATATATTTCTTGCGCTGCACGCAATCAACATATAAAAGAGGGCAGCTGCAGCAGGGTTGGGAGGGGTTCATCTTTGCTTTGTGTGTTTGCAGTGCAAATCCATTGTGACTCAGACAGCCTAGATGTCAACATGTCATGTGGGTGGGTCAGATCATGTCGAAGAAAGCCAGCTGTAAAGAAATGTGTACATAAATTAGGTTTATTTATTCATTTATTGAATTCTGATAACTGGGGAGGCTGCAGCAGTGAGGAACACAGAGACAAAGTTTTTTTCTTTTTCAGGGTGAATGATTGCCCACTGCTGGACTGCCCCGGCCTCAACCCAAGTGCCTGCTGTACACTTTTATTTTTAGAGGAGGTAGCAAGTTTTTTGGTGCAAGCAAGTGCTGCATTTTACATTGAGCAGCAGATCACACTAATATCTTGTTTTGGACGGTGTTGTGAGTGAAACGCTTTGGTATGTGTGTGCCTTGCTGTACTAACTCGCCTAGGGTTTCAGGGGTTTGGTTTGCTCGAAATCTCCCTGGCAGGCTGGCAGTTTCTGTCTTCTCTCTTCTGATCAGTGGCAATCTTGTAGACCAACACAGCAGTGCAGTGATCATTGTCAGTGTGGTGGCAACGTGGAGAGGTTCATGATGTGAATTTTCGATGTTTCATGATTCTTCACTGAATGTTGAATCTGACACTCATGTGACAATTGATCTCTGAGTATGTTATGGTGCCTTGGCATTTGGGAAGGGATCCGATGGCCCCGTTGTTCGTATGTCCTTGACTCCTTTACCCAGTGATGTCATGGTTAGGTGGTCTGGTGTGTGCCTGCATGTACTACATAAACAAATGTGCTGCAAAGTTTTTCCACTAATTGCACTCAAAAAGTACAACTTGCTAGTACATAAAAAAATTCCACAGTGGCGGAAGTTGAAAAAATTGGTTGGATTTTCTTTAGTGAGTCAGAGTCATAAATTTTAAAATAGTTGAACAAAATCAGTCATAATGTGTTGTAAGTCAGTTGTAATTGGTTATTCAACTGACTCCGGGTCTATTTGCTACCCATTCTCCCACTATTCCTGTTGTTGCCCCTGATTCTTCCCCACCCCAGTGTTCCTTCTTGTACGGGTTTGATTCCTCTCATGTTCCCTTTGTGCCTGGTTGTGGTGTCCCTGACCTCAACACAACTTCCAGCTCCTCAATTCTGGTTTCACTGCCTTGTGGGGTGGGCTGCTTGAGTTTTCTGCTCCTGTTTGCCCCCCGCTAGTTTAAACACTCATTAAGAAGCATTTAAACCATTCATTGAGGGCTGCTTTCCTTGTCATTAGAATTTTAAGATGGAATGGTTTCTTGTCACTAATGCTCCTTTTTTTTTTTGTGTATTTTTCCAGTTTTTATTTTCCAATTTATTTATGGTGGCTAAACCAGAACAAGATCTTCATCTTCATCATCAATCATCATCAATCATCAATCATCATCATCAGTTTATTTATAACACGTGCCTTCCATTGCTCAGGACACCTTAATAATGTATACAAACAAACATAGGTATCACTAAATACATAATAAAACAGTCTCAAGTCCCTGCAAAAGCCTGGAGGAACAAGTGTGTCTTGAGGGCAGTATTAAAACCCTCAATGGTCAGGCTGTCTCATATCCACTGAGGTAGAGAATTCCACAGAGTCGGAGCCATAAAGGCAAAAAGATCTTCCTCCAGATATTTTTAGGATACCCTGGGAATCTCTACCAACTCTCATCAGGGGATCGGAGGGCGGGAGGAAGAGTAGGAGTACAGCAGGTCTTGCAGGTACTGGGGTCCCTGGTCATGTAGGGCTTTATAGGTCAACAACGCGATCTTGAAGGTAATCCACCATTGTACTGGCAGTCAGTGCAGTTTGCAGCATAGGTGATATATGACTGGATCTCGAGGTTCCAGTCAACAACCTGGCCATCATGTTCTGCACCAGCTGCAATTGGCGGATATCTACCCCGATAGCCCTAGGTAGAGGCACTGCAGTAATCAAGATGAGTGGTGACAAAGGCGTGGACCAAAATAGGTAGATCATTGGACAGAACCAGGTGCTTCACCCTGGCAATGTTCCTTAGATGGTAAAGGAAGCTTTGGCGACCACTGACACTTGAGCCTTCAAGGTCAGGCCTTCATCAAAGGTCACACCTAGGTTATACACCTGGCTCGAGGAATTTAATGGGGTTCCTCCAGCTGTAGTCCATAGTGTTGTCCCACCCATGCCCGGCCATCCCTACAATCTGAGTCCACAACCAATACCTCTGTTTTCTCGGGTTTAACCTCAGCCAGCTAGGACTCATCCAGTCTTGTATCTCAGTTAATCGGGTTGTTAAACACTGAGACAGTATCTAACTCCTGGTCAGGCACAAAAGACAGGTACAGCTGAGAGTCATCTGCATAGCAGTGAAAATTCAAGCCCTATCATCTTATGATGTATACTGGAAACAGCATGGGGGACAGCACAAACCTTGCAGCATCCCACTGGGCAGGTAATGAGGGGCCAAGGAACAAATCTCTGACACCACTCTCTTATGCCAGCCCTCAAGGAAGGACGAGATGCTACATCTAATCTGCAGTGGGATGCTGCTTCACCCATATCCACAGCTAGACAGGCTGGATCACTGGGGACCGGATTTTCAGCCCTCCAGGACTAAGTCCTGTTCTGCAGCAGCCGCATACTGAAATCTCCACACTTTCAGAAGTCCATATTTTCAGTCTGTGCCATTGTGGGAGATGGTATGCCTGGTTCCACTAGACATACCATTTTGGTGCAGCTGCAGCAAAATCCATCTGCAAACTGCTGAATATTGGGTAGCCAATCATAAACCAGCTTCCACTTTGAAAATTACATGTGTCGGAAATCTGCGGTCAGAAGTGAAGCCCCCACTTACGCCAGTTTTCCCCTGTCCACCAATTTTGGAAGGGCTAAAATCCAGCCCTGGAATTTTAAGTGACTTGCCCAAAGCCAGGAAAGACAGTAATTGTTTGGATCTGGTGGGGTTTGAACTTGGGATCTCCACTTCCCAAGCGGCTGCTCTAACCACTAGATCACACTGCCTACATATATAATATATGGTTCTCCTCAAAACACAAAAAGGGACAGCTTTATTTATTGGCAGTTAAGTCTCACAATTTGCTGATGTGATGTCATTTGATTGAATGGTAAGTCATAGTCAAGGCCCTAGAATTCTGCGGCCGCATGAAGTTTTCATAACTTGCAATCTATCATAGAACTTCATGTAGCGCAGAATTCACTCTTCTTGATTTTTTATTAATATTTCTGTTATTCCATAGAATCTGGTTCCTCCTCTTTTTATATCCTAACCCCCATATGCTCAGAATGTGACGTTATCATTGCTATAACATCATACATTAGCTAATGAAATGGCTGCAATCTGCAACAGAAATGAACAGTCACTTTTCTGCCACAGCTCCCACTGCCAGAGACGGTGGCACAGCACAGCAGGCATGGTGATATTTGCTCAACCTGCACTACAGCCTAATACAATTTTCAGTCTTACATTATTGCACTAGGGCTAACAAACAAAATCTTGTCAATAGCACAGACCTGTTAAGTCCATACCTCACTTTGTACAAACCTATAGAGATGCCATCTGAAATGAATAACTGGCAAAATGAATTTAACTGTCATTTTAAGAAAAATAATGTAATTATGCCCAGAAAAGTGGAATATAATAATGTGTAGACCTATTGAAAGAATAGACCTGTTAAATAAATAATTGCATTGTACGCATTTTTGCCAGGGTTAATGATTACATATTGTCACTGGTTGATAGAATCACCTAAAAGTTATGGAGAAATGTGTGCAGTGACAGCTGTTGGGCCAGAGGGTTGCATGCTGTGTTTCCATGCTGGCAACTCAGGGTCAGAGATCAGCTCTGGAAGCTGGCTGGACAGCACAAGGATTGGTGGAACACATCATTGCTCGGAGCCTGGGAAGGTATGGTGCAGTGTTCTGTCACATGGTGGACACATTGTGCTGGTCTGGAGAGCTCTATCTCACAATCGGTTCACATGCATATCATAGCCTGATGGTGTTACGCAGTGTGTGTGTCAGGAAAGCAGGTTGACATCAAAATGAGTTTTGCAATAACTCCTGTATTCCACTTCTAATGAGACCTGTATGAATGAGGATGCAAGGTCATGGAAATAAAAAAGATATATATTTATATAGTATCTCTGTCTCTCTCACCACACCAACATGCATATAGAAATACCTTATTTATCACTTAAGATCCCTCTGCATATGTAATTTATTTAACAGGCTAGGACCTTAAGGGAGAGACATTTGTTTTGCTTTTTAGGCATAAAATTATTTTATAATTCTGTTATTTTTGAACTAGTGTTACTGATGCTTCCACCATCCTGATTGCTATAACCACTGCCATGAAAGTAAAGTCAGGATGACAAGCCGTCACTCATGTGGTAGTTTATTAGTGCCGCAGAACTTCATAGAAATTACAAACCACCACCATGAAGTTCTAAGGCAAATGGTAGTCTTGCCGCTCAAGAGAACTTGGCCCCACTGTGCCGCAGAAAAGTAGGGGCCCTGGTCATAGTTCACTGATGTGATGTAACACGTAAGGAAATACTTTTTCTGTATGAGTCAGGATACAATTAGAGAGGTTATCCATATTTTATAAATGCTGTATATAATATACAGAATAAACAATGGTGAAGTGTTAGTTACAAGGTGATAATTCAATCAAGGGTTTATAGAACATTATGATCCATGAGGCTGAAGGGCGAGTGGATTGTGGTGTTCTATAAACCCCGAGATTGAATTGTCACCTGTAACTCACACTGGAGGCAGTATAGCACAGTGGGTTAAGGCTCTGAGCTACAGATCTGGAGACCTGGGATTGAATCCCACAGGTGCATACTGTGTTATTCTGAACAAGCCACAACTTCCTTGTGCTCCCTGGTTGCATCTGGAAACATGCTTCAGCTTAGTGTGCTACTCCTGGTTAAACTTCCCATTGTTTTGTTTTTATATTGTTTGGGTAATCCAACCTGCCACATAATGCAGTTTAAAATGAAAATCCTGGTTCCTGGTTCAGTAATTGAGTGGCGGTGTGGGATGGTCACGGACTTGTTGTTTCAGCATTGCCGCCCCTCAGTGGTGTCTAAATTAAAGCAGTATGGAGGTAGTGCACAAGAGTGTCTAGTTTGCTTAATTTGGCTGTATCATTTACAATAGCACTACGATGAAATAATAGAGACTGAAAGAGCAGCATTTCCCACCAGAAGGGGCGGAGCCAAAAGCACTCTACAATGACCATGGATGTAAACCAGAGACAAACTCAAAGAAACAGGTAGATTGGCAGACCACGAGAAGCCTGGAGCCATGCTGCACAAATGGGACAGCCTAGTTTCTTTTAGTAAAACAGGAAACTGTGTCTTCGCATATTGAGTTTTATGAGTAAAGGCACTGTACAGTGCAGAGGACTATCATTCAACCAGCTGTAGAAACATGGGAAAACAGCAGTCTGATCTGCTTGAAAGTGCAGTGAAAGAGCACTTGAATGTCGGTTTGTGATAATCCACTGCTGGCGACTGTCAAGTAGCAATAATCCATGCTTAAAAGTGGATTATCACTACCTGTCAATCAAAAAACATGGATTATCACATTTTAAAAAGTGTTCCTGTCTGTGGGTTATTGGTCTTAGCCATATAATGTATGTATAGTGTATGGTTAAGGCTTAATGTGCATGGAATTCATACAGCTTGAAAACCTTCTTTGCACATTCTAAAGCTGTTGTGCATATTCTAAAAACTTTATCCTGCAGGTTCTATCATTAACTGCAGCTGCGTTTCCTGCACTGACTCCTGCCTCCTGGTTTCACTTTCTTTGCTTAATGTACCTCAGCATTATCCTAACTGCGGTAAAATGAAGAAAAAAAAAAAAGACATGTCAGCTGCAGTGTTCTCTTTTTATGTTGGCTTGCCGCATTGCACGGCAGTCAACATATTGGAAAGAGTGGAGATTTGAGGCACGGCTGCTGCTGGGCAAATGCAGGGCACACATCAGTGGGTGCGTCCCTCATTCCCCAATAAGCCAACATGCTAGCTGACACCAACATTATGTAAAGTGGACAAAACTTGTAAACAAGTGCCGCTGCAATCAGAGACATGCTCGCTGCAGCACACTTTGTTTACAAGTTACGCCCACTTTACAATGTGACGCACTTCAGGCACAGAGTACCACACTGGAAGCCCTCCCAGCGTGGGCAAACGCCCCATGTCGACAATTAAAAAAAACTGTAAATTGAAAACGGTCCCACGCAGTCTCCCCTGCCCCCACAACCCGCACTCCACCCATCATGCACCTGCCTCCCCACTCCACCCTCTCCCCATACTTACCTCCTGAGTCTGGCGCGATGATCTGGTGGACCGGGAACACGCTCAGCATTCTTCAAAGCCGCCACCGCGAACTGAGGAAATGCCGTAAGCTGTATAATGGATAGATAGGGGGTTTTCAACTTTGTTGCATATCTCAGGAATTTTTGGAATTTTGCACCAAATTTTCAACATGGGTTTTTGGGACCCTTCTCATCACTGTCACTGTCATGGTGTTATTCGGACCGAAGGGTGATTTATGTTCACTGCGTGAAATCACCTTTTGGGACCTATTAATAAAACAACAGTGCCAGTGTTCATAAGGTGGGCTCTCAAGAACCCTTTTTTGAAAATTTGGTGGAAAAATTCTAAAAATAACTGTTTTCACTAGTGTGTTGCACAGTTCCTACGCAAGCTTATAAGTTCGAATTTTCAATATTTTTACTCCAGATTTTCAACACTGCCATTTTACCATACCTTCTTATGAGTAGTATAGCTGTCATTTTTCACATCTCACCCAAATCTTGCCCTTAAATGTGTTTCTGCCTATGTAGTGCACAATGGCGAGTCGATGTGCGTAAATCAATGTATGGCACACATTAAGAAAATCACAGTGACACTGGTCATGAGCAGAGGTCTTAAAATGGCTATGTTGAACATTTGGTGAAAAAAAGTCCCAAAATGACTGTTTTATTTAGCCGTATGCTAAGCAGTTCCTGTGCATGCTCATAAGTTTGTGAATTTAATATTTTCACTCCAGATTTTGAACATTGCCATTTTATTACACTTACGTTATGAACAGTTACAGCTGCCATTTTTCATATATGGCAAGATGTGTTTTAGACATGTAGCGCACAATGGTGCTATTGTGTGCGAAAGCAATGTTTGGGGACAGATTACGAAAATCACAGTTACACAGTTCATCACCAGCAGGAAAAGGGAGGTCATAATTCCGCTATACAAGACACTAGTGAGGCCCCACCTGGAGTACAGTGTACAGTTCTGGAGACCATACCTACGTAAGGACATAGACAGGGTAGAGAAGGTTCAGAG